>LR738715.1:865061506-865145181 GCA_902687465.1 Secale cereale | reverse complement strand
CCCCCCCCCCTTCAAGCTTTCCCTTCGACGCACATCGGCACCGACGAGCAGGTAAGCGGTGCTTCTTCTCCGGCTGGCGGTCCACGACGGCGACAACTCATGTCCTCCTCTTCTCTGGCATGTTCCGTGTCTCCCTCGAGCTGCAGCAATGCCTCTGTGAGTTGAATCACCCCTTCTCTGTACTCATCGTAGCTCGTCTGAGAGCATCTGGTAGGGTTTGATCTGTGAACATGTGACAGGGTTTGATCTGTGAGCATGTGGTAGTATTTGTAGCATGCTATGGTTGTACCGTAGTGTTGAACACAATGGACTAGAATGCTAGTAGTGATGGATTGGTAGAATGCTTGTTGATGTATGTTGCTCATAACGTCATGTGTTGAGAGAAATGGTCCAGTAGTGTGTGCTTTGCTTGATGTTTATGTGTGTGCTATGATTGTAGGACATGATCACTTAAACGCAAGAGGTTAGTCAGGCCATGGTCTTGTCCGAGATCCAGTCCCCCCCATCGTATGTCGAGGACTCCCAACCCCCCATCAAGGACTAGATGCCTCCTGATTCAAATGTCAGATGTTTTCCAGGTTTTAGGCATGGCTCCTCCTTTCATGCCTACAACATTTGTGCTTGTTGTGTGAAATGTTGTTGATGATGCCGCTGCACAGATGGCAGCCGCAAAGGCAAAGAAGGATGGTAGGGAGAACAATATGAAGTGACGGCCGTTCTTGTCAACGTTCATTTTTAACAAGCTGGTTATAAACTTCTCCATATATAGTATCTGTATTTGTCAAATACAAATTACAAATGTGACATGAAGACTTGAATAGACTAATAAAATATACCCTAATTGGAAGTTATAAACGTAGATAATGCCGCGCACTTTGCCAAAACATAGTGATAGTATATTTGCTACAAATTTATACATGATTGTTGCAGTTTGTAATTAAAATTAGAACAAAGCAAGACAAAGCGCTACCACAGTTGTGCCCTTTTTTTGTAATCTATGTATGGACGCACCAAGACCAAGATTCAAGATTGAAATTTGAAAAGGTTGCAGTTTGCAAAATAATCAATCGCCTGACGGGCCGACAGTGTAGAGTGTCGCTCGCATGCGTCGCGTCGTCATTGTGAAAAGACCCAGGCTGCGTGGCCTGCGGCCGGTCAACCCCAACGTTGGCTTGGTGCCGACGACTGAGTTGAAAGACGACGACACTAGTAGAAAATAGGGTTTGGTTCTGGCCGGGGAGGCCAATTAGTCCCGGTTCAGTCACGAACCGGGACCCATGGGGCATACGTCCCGGTTCATGCGCCCAGGGGGTCGGCCGGTCCTCATGGGGCATCTGTCCCGGTTCGTCTGGGTCCATGTGTCTTGGTTTCAGGCACGAACCAAGACTAATGGTCCTCGCTCCTGGCCCACACTCATTGTTCCCGGTTCGTGGCAGGAACCGAGACTATAGACTGTCTCGGTTCCTGCCATGAACCGGGACCAATGGTTTGCCTATATATACCCCGTCGCCGGCGAGCAGAGCAGTCCACACTGCTCTGTTTTTTCTGGCCGGCGAGCGGGGAGAGCATTTTGGTGCTCTAACTCACCTCCTATGCACATGAGGTGTTCGATGAAATGCCCGAGCCACACTAGTTAAGCTTTCTCCTCTTGATGCTCGACCTTCAAGCTCCATTTTCTCCGAGATTTGTCTAGGTTTAGCGGTCCGTCATGTCCCGTCCCCGTCTTCACTGCCGTCGATCGCTCGCGCCGATCTCGTCGCCGACACCACCGTGGTGAGCCTCTTGTTCTGTCTTTGATTTTCTTACTTCTATTAGTGCTTTAGATAGATATTTCTCTAATCTTCTTACTTTTATTATTGCTTGTTACTATATAGTGCGATGGTTTTGGTATCCGCCAACGTCGGCCCTCATCCTGTCTATGATTCGGATGTGGTATATTATCTTTAATTTATAACTATTTGCTTTAGTGTTTGTGACAATTATGCCGACCAACGTGACATAGATGTTTTTATCTAGGAGGTAGTTGAACCGGAAATTCCAACCGACCCTCTTGTGGAGAGGTTAAATTTAGTTGAAAAGGAAAACATTTACTTGAAGAAAAAATTGGAAAAAACGGAGGAGGAGAAGATGGAATTGGAGTTGCATGTTGCGGAAGTCATGGATGATCACAAGATCAAGATGGACCCTATTGTCAACAGGTTAAATTTAGTTGAAGAAGAAAACAATTACTTGAAGGAAAAACCAAAAAAATTGAGGAGGAGAAGATGATATTGGAGTTGCATGTTGCAGATGTCGTCGATGATCACAAGATCAAGATGGATGCCATGCGCTTGAAGATTAGAAAGATTAGAAAATATGCCATTCATACTGAGGCTTGGTATCATTATGACGTTGGATCAATTGTTACCTTGGTTGCGATTATGATCGCATTTGTTGTTGCGTTGAAATGTTCTACATAGTTTCAATGTATGGTTTAATTAGATGCTCTGGAGAGCTATGTATGTACATTGAATTTAATGTGATGATGAACTTATAATAATTTGATCACTTATCTATCCATGATGTTCTGTAATGGTTTTTGACACACTTAATTATATATAAAAGCAAGCAGATGAACCGGCAATGGATGTACGGTGACGGACACACCTCCGAGTACATTAATGGCGTGCATAATTTTCTCGAAGTGGCTGAGGCAGACAAGCAGAATGGAAAAATTGGCAGCCACATCCAGCTTCTCGATCACCACTGCTCCCACTTCCCTATGGAAAAATAAAGAACCAATTCATATACTACTTATATTCAAAATTGTCATATTCATCTGTCGACAGTGAAATGTGAACCTCATTGTGGCAAGGTGGTGCTTGTACGCATTCAGCTGCTTCTGACCACATCCTCGGAAGAAGCCATTGGGGACGCCGATCCTCTTCCCCCTCAGCCCGTCTTTCTTTAGGAACTGCACGTACCCGTCGCGCGGGATGTATTTGGATGTCGCTCCGGTGGCCGCGGTGTCGTGGTCGTCGTAGCCGACGATGGCGTCCAGCACATGCACCGCTTCCGACACCGTCCGGCACATCGGTCTGCGTTTTATTTCCATGGAGCGGCACCAAGATTTTGAGGTTGAATTAATGGAACAACAGCAAGAAGAAGAAGAATTACGGACCCGACGGTGTCCTGCAACGGGGTGATGGGGACGACGCCGGCCCGGCTGGTCAACCCCAACGTTGGCTTGATGCCGACGACTGAGTTGAACGACGACGGGCACAGTATGCAGCCATCGGTCTCTGTGCCCAGCGTTACGGCCGCCATATTCGCCGCCGCCGCGACGGCCGATTCAGCGCTCGACCCGCACGGGGTGGACGACAGCACGTATGGGTTCTGTACCTGGCTGCCGCGGGCGCTCCACCCGTCGTCGACTGGGCGGAAGTTGGCCCACTCGGACAGGCTGGCCTTGCCGAGCACCACTGCACCGGCTCACCGGAGCCGGGTCGCCATGCCGACGTCCCGCCTCACCACGGAGGCAAGGAGGGCCAAGGAGCCGGCCGTCATGTTGAGCGCGTCGCGGGTGGCGATGTTGTCCTTGAGCAGGACGGGGACCCCGTGTAGCGCACTGGTGGTCGTGCCGCGGAGGCGCTCGGCGTCGGCGTGCTTGGCCTGTGGGAGCGCGTCAGGGTTGACCTCGATGATGGCGTGCAACAGCGGGTTGAGGCGGTCTATCTGGTCTAGGTAGAACCCTACGAGCGCCGTCGAGGTCAGAGACCCGTTACTGAATCCGAGCCGGATGGCATCGACGGTGGCCTCGTGGAACTCGAAGCTGTGCGCGGCACCCGCGCCGGCCACCAGAGCCGGGTCGGCAGCAACCCCTTGCAGCTCCAGCGAAGCCATGATGTTAGCTCAGATTAGCTTAACTAAACGATGGCACTGGAAACCGGGGTTGGTGTGGCTTGATTTGCTTGCTCTTTGCTCTCTACTGTTGGTTGGTGATAAAGAGTTCATTTTAAAGGGTTACGCCGATGCAAGCTTTGACACTAAATCCAGATGACTCTAAGAATCAATCTGGATTCGTATTGAAAGTGGGAGCAATTAGCTAGAGTAGCTCCATGCAGAGCATTGTAGATATAGAAATTTGCGAAATACATACGGATCTGAATGTGACAGACCCGTTGACTAAACTTCTCTCACAAGCAAAAACATGATCACACCTTATTACTCTTGGGTATTAATCACATAGCAATGTGAACTAGATTATTGACTCTAGTAAACCCATTGGGTGTTGGTCACATGACGATGTGAACTATGGGTGTTATTCGCATAAAGATGCTCTACAGGTGTCTCCGAAAGTATTCGTGGTGTTGGCATAGATCAAGACTAGGATTTGTCACTCCGAGTGTCGGAGAGGTATCTCTGGGCCCTCTCGGTAATGCACATCATAATACGCCTTGCAAGCAAATGACTAATGAGTTAGTCACGAGATGATGCATTACGGAACGAGTAAAGAGACTTGCCGGTAATGAGATTGAACTAGGTATAGAGATACCGACGATCGAATCTCGGGCAAGTAACATACCGATGAAAAAAAGAACAACGTATGTTGTTATGCGGTTTGACCGATAAAGATCTTCGTAGAATATGTAGGAACCAATATGAGCATCCAGGTTCCGCTATTGGTTATTGACCGGAGTCCGGAGATGAGTCTCGGTCATGTCTACATAGTTCTCGAACCCGTAGGGTCCGCACGCTTAACGTTTGATGACGATCGGTATTATGAGTTTATGAGTTTTGATGTACCGAAGGTAGTTCGGAGTCCCGGATGAAATCACGGACATGACGAGGAGTCTCGGAATGTCTGAGACATAAAGATTGATATATTGGATGACTATATTCGGACACCGGAAGTGTTCCGGAAAAGTTTCGGATTTAACCGGATTGCCGGAGGGGGTTACCGGAACCCCCCACGAAGGTGGATGGTCCATAGTGGGCCTTGAGGAAAGAAGAGAGGCAGCCCATAGAGGCTAGCCGGCGCCCCACCAGGGAATCTTAGTTGGACTAGGATTGGGGGCGCCACCTCTCCCTCTCCTTCCTTTCCCCCTCTTCCTTCTTGGTGGACTCCTACTAGGAATATGATTGCAATCCTATTCCTAGTAGGATTGCCTCCCTGGCTCGCCATAGAAGGGCTGGCCGGCCCCTCCCCTTGCTCCTTTATATACGGGGGCAGGGGGGCACCCTAGGACACATAAGTTGATCAGCTGATCTCTCCCAACCGTGTGCGGTGCTCCCCTCCATAGAAACACACCTCGGTTATACCGTTGCAGTGCTTAGGCGAAGCCCTGCGCCGGTAACTTCATCATATCCGTCACCACGCCGTCGTGCTAACGAAACTCTCCCGTGAAGCTCAACAAGATCAAGAGCTCGTGGGACGTCATCAAGCTGAATGTGTGCTGAACGCGGAGGTGCCGTACGTTCGGTACTTGATCGGTTGGATCGCGAAGAAGTTCGACTACATCAACCGCGTCACTAGACGCTTCCGCTCTCGGTCTACGAGGGTACGTAGACACACTCTCCCCCTCGTTGCTATGCATCTAGTAGATAGATCTTGCGTGATCGTAGGAAAATTTTGAAAATACTACGTTCTCCAATAGTGGTATCAGAGCCAGGTCTATGCGTAGATGATATGCTGATACGTCCAAAATGTATCTATAATTTATGCTTGCTCCATGCTTCTTTTATGTGATATTGCTATGATATTGATGCACTTCCATACACTTTTGATCATATTTGGACTAACCTATTAACTGAGTGCACCACAGTGCCAGTTCCTGTTTTCTGTTGTTTTTCTATTTCAGGTTTCCCCCATATTAAAAGTGCTCCGAAAATTCCAGGAAAAATATAGGAAAAATCAGCGTACAGGAAGCTTCGCGAAGAACCAAAGATGGGCCAGAGGGGAGCCAGGGGAGGCCCAGGCGGCCACCTGGCGCGGCCCCACCCCTGGCCGCGCCAGGGGGGCGCCTGGGGCCCCTGCTCCGCCTCTGGCTGCCCCCCGTCGCATATATATCCCTCTCGTCCTGAAACCCTCGAAGACAGAACCCTTTTTCGCGATCTCGCCTCTGTTCCGCCGCCACAGCGCTTCCAAGATCGGGAGGATCAGGAGAACTCTTCCCGGCACCCTGCCGGAGGGGAGAACCACCACCGGGAGCTTCTCCACCACCATGGACACTTCCCGGATGAGTCGTGAGTAGTCCACCTTGGACCATGGGTCCATGATCAGTAGCTATGTGATGTTCTCCTCCCCTCTTTGCTCTTCATGCTTTAGACCTCGTGAGCTGCCCTACATGATTGAGGCACATATGTAATCTTTCTGCTGTTGCTTTGCTGAGTTTGCTGGGATCTGATGGATTATGAGACTATGTTCAGATTGTGTTTGAGTAATATATTTGATTCACCTCTTTTATGTCGGGGAACGTAGTATTTTAAAATTTTCCTACGATCACGCAAGATCTATCTACCAGATGCATAGCAACGAGAGGGAAGAGTGTGTCTACGTACCCTCGTACACCGGAAGCGGAAGCGTCAAGTGACGCGGTTGATGTAGTCGAACTTCTTCGCGATTCAACCGATCAAGCACCGAACGTACGGCACCTCCGCGTTCAGCACACGTTCAGCTTGATGACGTCCCACGAGCTCTTGATCCAGTTGAGCTTCACGGGAGAGTTTCGTCAGCACGACGGCGTGGTGACGGATATGATGTATTTACCGGCGCAGGGCTTCTCTTAAGTACTGCGATGGTCTGACCGAGGTGTGTTTCTGTGGAGGGGGGCACCGCACACGGCTGGAACAATTCAACTTGTGTGTCTTTGGGTGCCCCCCTGCCCCTTTATATAAAGGAGCAAGGGAGGAGGGCCGGCCGGCCTCCTATGGTGCGGCTAGGGCAATCCTACTAGGAATAGGATTGCAATCCTATTCCTAGTAGGAGTCCACCAAGAAGGAAGAGAGGGAAAGCAAAAGAGGGAGAGGTGGCGCCCCCCCCATTCCTAGTCCAACTAGGATCCCTAGGTGGGGCGCCGGCCAGCCTCTATGGGCTGCCTCTCTCCTTTCCTCAAGGCCCACTATGGACCATCCCCCCTCGTAGGGGGTTCCGGTAACCCCCTCCGGCAATCCAGTTAAATCCGAAACTTTTCCGGAACACTTCCGGTGTCCGAATATAGTCGTCCAATATATCAATCTTTATGTCTCGGACATTCCGAGACTCCTCGTCATGTCCGTGATCTCATCCGGGATTCCGAACTACCTTCGGTACATCAAAACTCATAAACTCATAATACCGATCGTCATCAAACGTTAAGCGTGCGGACCCTGCGGGTTCGAGAACTATGTAGACATGACCGAGACTCATCTCCGGTCAATAACCAATAGCGGAACCTGGATGTTCATATTGGCTCCTACATATTCTACGAAGATCTTTATCGGTCAAACCGCATAACAACATACGTTGTTCCTTTTGTCATCGGTATGTTACTTGCCCGAGATTCGATCGTCGGTATCTCTATACCTAGTTCAATCTTGTTACCGGCAAGTCTCTTTACTCGTTCCGTAACACATCATCTCGTGACTAACTCATTAGTCTTTTGCTTGCAAGGCTTATTATGATGTGTGTTACCGAGAGGGCCCAGAGATACCTCTCCGGCATTTGGAGTGACAAATCCTAATCTTGATTTATGCCAACACCACGAATACTTTCGGAGACACCTGTAGAGCATCTTTATGATCACCCAGTTACGTTGTGACGTTTGATAGCACACAAGGTGTTCCTACGGTATTCGGGAGTTGCATAATCTCATAGTCATAGGAACATGTATAAGTCATGAAGAAAGCAATAGCAGTAAAACTAAACGATCATAGTGCTATGCTAACGGATGGGTCTAGTCCATCACATCATTCTCCTAATGATGTGATCCCGTTGATCAAATGACAACTCATGTCTATGGCTAGGAAACATAGCCATCTTTGATCAATGAGCTAGTCTAGTAGAGGCATACTAGGGACATACTATTTTGTCAATGTATTCACACATGTATCAAGTTTCCGGTTAATACAACTCTAGCATGAATAAAAGACATTTATCATGATATAAGGAAATACAAATAATATCTTTATTATTGCCTCTAGGGCATATTTCCTTCAGTCTCCCACTTGCACTAGAGTCAATAATCTAGCTCACATTGCCATGTGATTTAATACCGATAGTTCACATCGTTATGTGAATAACACCCATAGTTCACATCGCCATGTGACTGATACGTCCAAAACGTATCTATAATTTCTTCTTGCTCCATGCCACTTTTGGGTGATATTGCTATGATATTCATACACTTCCATACACTTTTGATCATATTTGGAGTAACTTACTAATCCAGTGCACCCCAGTGCCAGTTTCTGTTTTCGGCTGTTTTTGTATTTCAGGTTTTAACGTTTCGAGAACTACCCAGGAAAATCCAGAAAAATTATATAAAAAATCAGCGATACGGAAATAACACTGCTTCCGAAGGGCAGCCTGGGGGGCCACAGGGGCTCCAGGCGCCATGTGGGCGCGCCCCCCCTGGGCCGCGCCGGGGGGGCGCCTCGGCCCCCCGAGAGTCCCCTGGTGCCCTACTTTGGCATATATTTAAAGGACTCTCCGAAACCCTCGAAACAGGACTTCTTTTCGCGATCCCATCTCTGTTCCGCCGTCGCCGCCGCTTCCAAGATCGGGAGCACCAGGAGAACTCTTCCCGGCACCCTGCCGGAGGGGAGGATCACCACCGGGAGCTTCTCCACCACCATGGACGCCTCCCGGATGACTCGTGAGTAGTCTCCCTTGGACCACGAGTCCATGACTAGTAGTTATGTGATGTTCTCCTCCCGTTCTTGTGCTTCACTAATTAGACCTCGTGAGCTGCCCTACATGATCGAGGCACCTATGTAATCCTTATACTGTTGCTATGTTGAGTTTGCTTGGATCCGATGGATTATGAGATTATGTTCAGATTGATCTTGAGTAATATATTTGATTCACCTCTTTTATATTTTAGTTCATAAGTAATGCTTGCATGTTCTCCGTTGTTATTTATTGCTTTGGCCGAGTAGTAGGTAGTGACTCCAAGAGGGAACGCTATGCTCGATTGTGGGTTCATGCCCCTCGATGACTGGCTTGAGTGACAGAAACATGAGTCTAGGGGATGTGTTGTTGCCACAAGGGGGAAAACAACGGTGCTTGTGCCCGCGGGTGCAAGGATTGTTTACTTTACGCAAAGTTCCTTTAATGCAGTTGTCTGTTGCATTGAGTTTACACTATGGGTGGGACTCGCAACTTAATACCAGCGAGATGTTCTGGATAGATATCTCAAGGTGGATGATTAGTAGTAGATATTGATGGATTTCGGTCTACTTACTTTGGCGTACCGCCCATGCTTTGAACCTCAACCTTTCTTGCAATGTAGTCAGCATTGGTTTGCGTTCGTGGTCCTGTCAATTGCCCAGCTGTAATTTGTTTACCTCACATAGCTGTTTTATCGTCTTTTGGGAGAGAGACATCACTAGTGAACATCATGAGACTCCGGTCCATATTACCATCATTGATCACATCCACTATTTACTTTCTGCTATTTTACCTACTATTGCAAAAACTATCTATCACTACTATCATTGCTTTTAACCCTTTGTGAACTACAAGGCCGGAGAGATTGACAACCTCTCTGTACTCGTTGGGAGCAAAGTTATTTGTATCTGTGTGCAGGTCCACGTTGGTTGCTACTAATCTGGCGCCGTAGCAATTGACACCTACTTGTTGAACCTAGGAGTCTCTGGGGATTCGATCCTTGGCATCTTTGCTAAGGGAAAACACTTCTATTTACTACATCTTACACCTTCCACTTGGGGTAACCAACGAGGGGTTCGAGGCCCATCAAGGAGTATTTTCTGGCGCCGTTGCCGGGGACTCCACTCTTCAGGATAGGGGAGTTACATGCTATCTTTTACCTTTGCTTTTTAGTCTTGTTAGTTTACCTTTCATTTTTGCTTTAGTTCCTTTTTATCGAAAATCACAAAAAAAAATAGTTATCTTGCTTGCTTGCTACTATGGGTTCCACCGAGAACACCAAGTTGTGTGACTTCACTAGTCACAACAACGATGACTTTATCATCACACCTATCACTACACCTGCCACTTCAGCACCTTCATATGAAATTAAACCTGCTTTACTTAACTTAGTCATGAAAAAACAATTCTCCGGTGCTGGAGATGATGTTGCTTTACACTTGAACAATTTTGTTGAACTTTGTGATATGCAAAAGTACCAAGAAATAGATGGTAATATTGTTAAGCTTAAGCTTTTTCCTTTCTCTTTGAGAGGAGGAGCTAAAATTTGGTTTCAGTCTTTGCCTAGAAATAGCATAGATTCATGGGACAAGTGCAAAGATGCTTTTATTGGAAAATACTATCCACCTGCTAAAATTATCCAACTTAGAAGTAATATTATGAATTTTAAACAATTGGGTAATGAACATGTTGCCCAAGCTTGGGAACGTATGAAGTCTCTTATCAAGAACTGCCCTACTCACGGTTTGACTACTTGGATGGTTATCCAAACTTTTTATGCAGGCTTGAACTTTACCTCGCGGAACATGTTAGATTCGGCCGCGGGAGGAACTTTTATGTCAACTACACTTGGTGCTGCCACAAAGCTTCTCGATGAGATGATGACTAACTATTCCCAATGGCACACCAAACGCGCTCCAACAGGTAGGAAGGTAAACTCTGTCGAGGAGATTTCCTCCCTCAATGAAAAAGTTGACTTGATCATGTCTCTACTTTCGAAGCAATCTTCTGTTGATCCTCGTTACGATCCTTTGGATTCTGTGATTGCCGACGCTTATAGGAGTAACTTTGGCTATGAGAAACTGGTAGAAATAGAGGAGGCCACTAAGAATTACATGCACACCCAATATGAACAAAACAAAATCTTCTCGAGGCAATTAAATGAGCATACTGCTATCTTGCAAGACATTAGTAGACGATTAGAGAACATAAATATTGAGATTTCTAACCTCCAGACCAGACTCACTATCACTGAGACCCAAGTTTCCAATATGTCCCACACACAGGCCACTTTGATAAACCAAATGGCAGCTAAACCCGAAGTGGTTGCATCCCTAAGGGAGGAAGAGGAAAGAATTAAGAGCCTTCCTACCCACCACACTGTTGCTACTATCCAAGTTATTGAGGATGTTCACACTCTTAGCACCCAATGTACTCCTGGTCCCAATGGACCTATTAATGGTGATGCTATAGAAACTACCAACCAAGTGAACCTTAAGGACACCACTACCACTTTACTTGATGCTCGTGACCTTGATTTTGATAATTGCACTCTTACCGAAGTTATTGATTTCCTTCACAAGATGTCTAGAGATCCCTGCACTAGCACGCTTAACCTTGCCTTCACAGAGCATATCACTAATGCTCTCATCAAAGCTAGGGAGGAGAAACTTAGAGTAGAAGCCTCCATACCTAGAAAGCTAGAAGATGGTTGGGATCCTATGATAAAAATTTATTTGAATGACTTCTCTTGTTATGCATTATGTGATGTTGGTGCTAGTACCTCTGTTATGCCCAAAAGGATGTATGATATGCTTAAATTGAAACCTTATGATTCTTGTTCTTTTGGTGTTCGCCTCGTTGATTCTTCCATAAAGAAACCTTTGGGGAGGATCGATGATGTTCTTATTGTTGTCAATGATAATTATGTGCCCGTTCATTTCACTATTATGGATATTGAATGTGATCCTTCATGTCCAATTATTTTGGGACGTCCCTTTTTGCGCACCGTTGGTGCTGTCATTGACATGAAAGAGGGTAATATAAAATTTCAGTTTCCTCTCAAGAAAGGGATGGAACACTTCCCTCGTAAGAAGGTCAAGTTACCTTTTGAGTCCGTTGTACGGGCTAGTTATTCTTTTACTCTTGATAAAACTTGATCTATGCATTATGCCTAGCTTAAAGGCATAAAAGAAAGCGCTTTTGGGAGGCAGCCCACATGAATAATTTTTTTTGATTTTGTTGTGTCTTGATGTTTTTTACTGCTGTAGCATCATCATTGTATCTTTGCTTTTCATATTTGTGCCAAGTATAGCCTCTGATTGCTAGAAAGTTCAAAAGTTGTGAGGTGCTGTCCAGGAAACAGATTTTGTCCTTGGATAGAAAAATTCGTATAAAATCACCAGATCATCTTTTTGGTCTGAATTTTTCGACAGCGTTCTCTATATAATTGTCTTTCGTGCGTCAGTTCTGAGTTTTTTGATTTGAGTTGCAGAAGTATCCCAAACAGGTCAATTACTGCCTGCTATTCTGTTTTTCACAGATTCTGTCCTGTTTTGCCTTACCTTCACTTTGCAAATTGAGAACTTGCTTTTTCTTTGCAAAAACCTTTTGCCAATCTTGAGAAACAGTAGTACTTCAAGAATATCCTTATTTCCAGCAAGGTATAATTATTTTATTAAGGGTACTAACCTCGCTAATCAGATTATGATGAGTTATGTATGAAGGGAGTTTTCAAGTGTGCGAGGGAAGATGATAAAAAGATTCAGGAGTGTCAAGCGCTCAAGCTTGGGGATGCCCCCGTGCACCCCCAAGAAATATTCAAGGAGACTCAAGCGTCTAAGCTTGGGGATGCCCCCCGTGCATCCCCTTCTCCATCAACATTATCAGTTCGTCTTTCGTTCCGCTATATTTTTATCACTTCATGTGTTATGTGCTATGCTTGGAGCGTCTTGCTTTTAGCTTTCTTTTTAGTTTTTCATAATGAGTCGGAACCCAGCATTCCTTTATGTGGGAGAGAAACACGCTCCACTTCTACCTAGAACATTACATAGAATTTTCATGTCTATCTATGCTGTGTGTGTTCTTTGTCTTTTAAATAGCTACTATCGTGCTTTGCTCTTAGTATTCAAGCTTATCTCTTCAAGAGCTTTTATCTAGTTGGTTGCTTGAACTCTCTTTAATTACCATGCTCACCTTATCAAGAGAGTTTGCTTCCGTTGCATGGGTTAATGTGTCTATGATAAAGATGCTACTTTCATGATGGTGCTTAGTAGTTCAGGTTTTCTTATGGTTAATCTCGAATAGCTGGGGGTTCCCAATGTGTCATTGGAGTACCAACTTGGTTTTTTTGCCTATGATGTGGTATGGTTTAGTAATATCTTCGAGAATTTATTTTGATTGACTTGGCGTATGCTCACGCATATTCAAGACTGTAAAGAAAGTCTATCAAGCCTTGATGATCTTTTGTTTCTAAGTAGCGATATAACTACCATGCCTGATTCAATATTGCTTTGTCGCTCTGCATGATTATGACCGTCATTGCTCTCTTAGTTGGTCGCTCCCAGTCTTTTGCTAACCTCCACCTATACTAAGCAAATTACCATGCAATACATAGCTCATGGGAAAGTAGCCTAAAAACTATTGTGGTAAAGAATATGTTGCTTATGTATCTTATTTCTTATGAGTTGCTTGCTGATCGGTAACCATGTTTCTGGGGACGCCATCAACTGTCACACTTTTGTTGAATATCATGTGAGTTGCTATGCATGTTCGTCTTGTCTGAAGTAAGGGTGATTTACCGTGGGTTGAATAACTATGCATATTGTTAGAGAAGAACATTGGGCCGCCAACCAAAGCCATGCATCATGGTGGAAGTTTTAGCTTGGACCTTAATCCTCAATCTCTCACGAGAATATGCTTATGCATCAAGGAGGAGTCCATCATCTATTTTCTATGTTGTCCCGGTATGGATGTCCTCAAGTTGAGATCTATCAAAAACGAGAAATCAAATGCGATCTATCTCCTTGGACCTTTGTACATGTGGCATAGAGGTACCCCTTTGTGACACTTGGTTAAAACATATGCAATGCAATGATAACCCATGGGGATCCGAGCTAATTAGGACAAGGAGCGAGCACTATTGGTATTCGATGCATGAGGCTTGCAACTTATAAGATGTTTTATGCATGACACATATGAAGTACTACTACCGTTGACACAATTGCTCCCATGTTTCAAAATAAAAAGCTCTAGCACTTCAAGCACCAACTACTGAGAGCATGATTGTCATTCTGAGTGTAATGTGCATTGTCCCAAAGTAGCATTGTCTTTTGCATGATTGTGATATCGTTTATTCTGAAATGATTGTATCTAGTCATCACTTAAACCTTGAAGGTGCCCTTGCATTTATGTTTTGCATCACTAAAGGAGGCAAGCTAGATATCACTTGATCATATTTGCACATCATGTTCATTGCAAATCTTTTTGATGTTTCAGTTTCATGTTGTAAAACTTTCAGTCATTTGTGATTTTCTCTTGAGCCAACTTAATTACTTTAGAATCATTGTCTCAGTAAGCTTTTGTCATATGACTATGAGAAAGTCCTATATGGTTAATAGCATGTCACCACAGAAATTATTCTTGTTATCATTTACCTACTCGAGGACGAGCAGGAATTAAGCTTGGGGATGTTGATACGTCCAAAACGTATCTATAATTTATGCTTGCTCCATGCCACTTTTGGGTGATATTGCTATGATATTCATACACTTCCATACACTTTTGATCATATTTGGACTAACTTACTAATCCAGTGCACCCCAGTGCCAGTTTCTGTTTTCGGCTATTTTTGTATTTCAGGTTTTCACGTTTCGAGAACTGCCCAGAAAAATCCAGAAAAATTATATAAAAAATCAGCGATACGGAAACAACACTGCGTCCGAAGGGCAGCCTGGGGGGGGCACAGGGGCTCCAGGCGCCCTGTGGGCGCACCCCCCGGGCCGCGCCGGGGGGGGGGGGGCGCCTCGGCCCCCCGAGAGTCCCCCGGTGCCCTACTTTGGCATATATTTAAAGGACTCTCCGAAACCCTCGAAACAGGACTTCTTTTCGCGATCCCATCTCTGTTCCGCCGCCGCCGCCGCTTCCAAGATCGGGAGCACCAGGAGAACTCTTCCCGGCACCCTGCCGGAGGGGAGGATCACCACCGGGAGCTTCTCCACCACCATGGATGCCTCCCGGATGACTCGTGAGTAGTCTCCCTTGGACCATGAGTCCATGACCAGTAGCTATGTGATGTTCTCCTCCCGTTCTTGTGCTTCACTAATTAGACCTCGTGAGCTGCCCTACATGATCGAGGCACCTATGTAATCCTTATGCTGTTGCTATGTTGAGTTTGCTGGGATCCGATGGATTATGAGATTATGTTCAGATTGATCTTGAGTAATATATTTGATTCACCTCGTTTATATTTTAGTTCATAAGTAATTCTTGCATGTTCTCCGTTGTTATTTATTGCTTTGGCCGAGTAGTAGGTAGTGACTCCAAGAGGGAACGCTATGCTCGATTGTGGGTTCATGCCCCTCGATGACTGGCTTGAGTGACAGAAACATGAGTCTAGGGGATGTGCTGTTGCCACAAGGGGGAAACAACGGTGCTTGTGCCCGCGGGTGCAAGGATTGTTTACTTTACGCAAAGTTCCTTTAATGCAGTTGTCTGTTGCATTGAGTTTACACTATGGGTGGGACTCGCAACTTAATACCAGCGAGATGTTCTGGATAGATATCTCAAGGTGGATGATTAGTAGTAGATATTGATGGATTTCGGTCTACTTACTTTGGCGTACCGCCCATGCTTTGAACCTCAACCTTTCTTGCAATGTAGTCAGCATTGGTTTGCGTTCGTGGTCCTGTCAATTGCCCAGCTGTAATTTGTTTACCTCACATAGCTGTTTTATCGTCTTTTGGGAGAGAGACATCACTAGTGAACATCATGAGACTCCGGTCCATATTACCATCATTGATCACATCCACTATTTACTTTCTGCTATTTTACCTACTATTGCAAAAACTATCTATCACTACTATCATTGCTTTTAACCCTTTGTGAACTACAAGGCCGGAGAGATTGACAACCTCTCTGTACTCGTTGGGAGCAAAGTTATTTGTATCTGTGTGCAGGTCCACGTTGGTTGCTACTAATCTGGCGCCGTAGCAATTGACACCTACTTGTTGAACCTAGGAGTCTCTGGGGATTCGATCCTTGGCATCTTTGCTAAGGGAAAACACTTCTATTTACTGCATCTTACACCTTCCACTTGGGGTAACCAACGAGGGGTTCGAGGCCCATCAGTGACCAACACCCAAAGGTTTTACTAGAGTCAATAATCTAGTTCACATCGCTATGTGATTAATACCCAAGAGTAATAAGGTGTGATCATGTTTTGCTTGTGAGAGAAGTTTAGTCAACAGGTCTGTCACATTCAGATCCGTATGTATTTCGCAAATTTCTATCTCTACAATGCTCTGCATAGAGCTACTCTAGCTAATTGCTCCCACTTTCAATACGCATCCAGATTGATACTTAGAGTCATCTGGATTTAGTGTCAAAGCTTGCATCGGCGTAACCCTTTACGACTAACTCTTTATCACCTCCATAATCGAGAAACATTTCCTTAGTTATCCAGTTACTAAGGATAATTTTGACCGCTGTACAGTGATCTACTCCTGGATCACTATTGTACCCCCTTGACAAACTCATGGCAAGGTACACAACATGTTTGGTACACAGCATGGCATACTTTATAGAACCTATGGCTGAGGCATAGGGAATGCCTTTCATTCTCTCTATATTTTTCTGCCGTGGTCTGGCTTTGAGTCTTATCCAAACTTTACAAGTCAGGCAAGAACTCCTTCTTTGACTGATCCATTTTGAACTACTTCAAAATCTTATCGAGGTATGTACTCATCGAAAGTCTTATCAAGCGTCTTGATCTATCTCTATAGATCTTGATGCCCAATATGTAAGCAGCTTCACCAAGGTCTTTCTTTGAAAAACTCTTTTCAAACACTCCTTTATGCTCTCCAGAAAATTCTACATCATTTCCGATCGACAATATGTCATTCACATATACTTATCAGAAAGGTTGTAGTGCTCCCACTCACTTCTTGTAAATACAGGCTTCACCGCAAGTCTGTATAAATCTATATGCTTTGATCAACTTATCAAAGTGTATATTCCAACTCCAAGATGCTTGCACCAGTCCATAGATGGATCGCTGGAGCTTGCACATTTTGTTAGCACCTTTAGGATTGACAAAACCTTCTGGTTGCATCATATACAAGTCTTCTTTAATAAATCCATTAAAGAATGCAGTTTTGTTATCCATTTGCCAGATTTCATAAAATGCGGCAATTACTAACATGATTCGGACAGACTTAAGCATCGCTACAGGTGAGAAAGTCTCATCGTAGTCAACTCCTTGAACTTGTCGAAACCCTTTCGCAACAAGTCGAGCTTTGTAAACAGTAACATTACCGTTTGCGTCGGTCTTCCTCTTGAAGATCCATTTATTTTCGATGGCTTGCCGATCATTGGGCAAGTCAACCAAAGTCCATACTTTGTTCTAATACATGGATCCCATCTCAGATTTCATGGTCTCAAGCCATTTTGCGGAATCTGGGCTCATCATCGCTTCCTCATAGTTCGTAGGTTCATCATGGTCTAGTAACATGACTTCCAGAACTGGGTTGCCGTACCACTCTGGTGCGGAACGAACTCTGGTTGATCTACGAAGTTCAGCAGAAACTTGATCTGAAGTTTCATGATCATCATCATTAGCTTCCTCCCTAATTGGTGTAGGAATCACTGGAACGAGTTTCTGTGATGTACTTCCAATTCGGGAGAAGGTACAATTACCTCATCAAGTTCTACTTTCCTCCCACTCACTTCTTTCGAGAGAAACTCCTTCTCTAGAAAGGATCCACTCTTAGCAACAAAGACCTTGCCTTAGGATCTGTGATAGAAGGTGTACCCAACAGTTTCTTTTTGGGTATCCTATGAAGATTTACTTCTCCGATTTGGGTTCGAGCTTATCATGTTGAAACTTTTTCACATAAGCATCGCAGTCCCAAACTTAAAGAAATGACAGCTTAGGTTTCTCGTCAAACCACAGTTCATACGGTGTCATCTCCACGGATTTAGATGGTGCCCTATTTAACGTGAATGTAGCTGTCTCTAATGCATAACCCCAAAAGCGATAGTGGTAGATCGGTAAGAGACATCATCGATCGCACCATATCTAATAAAGTACGGTTATGACGTTCGGACAGACCATTACAGTGTGGTGTTCCAGGTGGCGCGAGTAGTGAAACTATTTCACATTGTTTTTATTGAAGGTCAAACTCGCTAACTCAAATATTTTACCTCTACGATCATATCGTAGAAACTCTTATTTTCTTGTTACGATGATTCTCCACTTCACTCTGAAATTCTTTGAACTTTTCAAATGTTTCAGACTTGTGCTTCATTAAGTAGATATACCCATATCTGCTCAAATCATCAGTGAAGGTCAGAAAGCCGGGAGCTTCAACACTCATTGGTCCGCATACATCAGTATGTATGATTTCCAACAACTCTGTTGCTCGCTCCACGGTTCCGGAGAACGGAGTTTTAGTCATCTTGCCCATGACGCATGGTTCGCAAGCACCAAGTGATTCATAATCAAGTGATTCCAAAAGTCCATCACTATGGAGTTTCTTCATGCGCTTTACACCAATATGACCTAAACGGTACTGCCACAAATAAGTTGCACTATCATTATTAACCTTGCATCTTTTGGCTTCAATATTATGAATATGTGTATCACACGATCGAGATCCAACAAACCATTTTCATTGGGTGTATGACCATAGAAGGTTTTATTCATGTAAACAGAACAACAATTATTCTCTAACTTACATGAATAACCGTATTGCAATAAACATGATCAAATCATATTCATGCTCAACACAAACACCAAATAACACTTATTTAGGTTCAACACTAATCCCGAAAGTATAGGGAGTGTGTGATGATGATCATATCAATCTTGTAACTACTTCCAATACACATCGTCACTTCATCCTTTAACTAGTTTCTGTTCATTATGCAACTCCCATTTCGAGTTACTACTCTTTAGCAACTGAACCAATATCAAATGCCGAGGGGTTGCTATGAACACTAGTAAAATACACATCAATAATCTGTATATCAAATATACCTTTGTTCACATTGCCATCCTTCTTATCCGCCAAATATCTAGGGCAGTTCCACTTCTAGTGACCATTTCCTTTGCAGTAGAAGCACTTAGTTTCAGGCTTGAGTTTAGCTTTGGGTTTCTTCACGGGAGTGACAACTTGCCTGTCATTCTTCTCGAAGTTCCCCTTATATCCCTTTGCCCTTTACTTGAAACAAGTGGTCTGGTTAACCATCAACACTTGATGCTCTTTCTTGATTTCTACCTTCACCAATTTCAGCATCGTGAAGAGCTCGGGAATTACTTTCGTCATCCCATGCATATTATAGTTCATCACGAAGTTCTACTAACTTGGTGATAGTGACTAGAGAACTTTGTCAATTACTATCTTATCTGGAAGATTAACTCCCACTTGATTCAAGTAATTGTAGTACCCAGACAATCTGAGCACATGCTCACTGGTTGAGCTATTCTCCTCCATCTTGTAGGCAAAGTACTGTCAGAGGTCTTATACCTCTCGACACGGGCATGAGTATGAAATACTAATTTCAACTCTTGGAACATCTTATATGCTCTGTGGTGTTCAAAACGTTTTTGAAGTCCCGGTTCTAAGCCGTAAAGCATGGTGCACTTAAACTATCAAGTAGTCATCATACCGAGCTTTTGTCAAAATGTTCATAACGTCTGCATCTGCTCCTGTAATAGGTCTGTCACCTAGCGGTGCTTCAAGGACATAATTCTTCTGTGCAGCAATGAGGATAATCCTCAGATCACGGAACAATTCCGCATCATTGCTACTAACATCTTTCAACTTAGTTTTCTCTAGGAACATATAAAAAATAAACGTGGAGCAACATCGCGAGCTATTGATCTACAACATAGATATGCTAATACTACCAGGACTAAGTTCATGATAAATTAAAGTTCAATTAATCATATTACTTAAGAACTCCCACTTAGATAGACATCCCTCCGGTCATCTTAATGATCAAGTGATCCAAATCAACTAAACCATGTCCGATCATCACGTGAGATGGAGTAGTTTCAATGGTGAACATCTTTATGTTGATCATATCTACTATATGATTCACGCTCGACCTTTCGGTCTCCAGTGTTCCGAGGCCATATCTGTATATGCTAGGCTCGTCAAGTTTAACCCGAGTATTCTGCGTGTGCAAAACTGGCTTACACCCGTTGTATTTGAACGTAGAGCTTATCACACCCGATCATCACGTGGTGTCTCGGCACGACGAACTTTCGCAACGGTGCATACTCAGGGAGAACACTTATACCTTGAAATTTAGTAAGGGATCATCTTATAATGCTACCGTCGTTCTAAGCAAAATAAGAAGCATAATAAAATAAACATCACATGCAATCAAAATATGTGACATGATATGGCCATCATCATCTTGTGCTTTTGATCTCCATCTTGAAAGCACCGTCATGATCACCTTCATCACCGGCGCGACACCTTGATGTCCATCGTAGCATCATTGTCGTCTCGCCAACTATTGCTTCTACGAGTATCGCTACCGCTTAGTGATAAAGTAAAGCAATTACATGGCGATTGCATTTCATACTGTCGGGGGAAACTGTCCGCCACGAACACCTATGGGACCGGAGCCCCTTGTCTGTGCGGTAGGAGGGCGGAGGGAGCACAAAGAGCAGATCGAAGCAGACACGCGGGCAGTTTTACCCAGGTTCGGGCCGCACGGATGCGTAAAACCCTACTCCTGCTTGGTTGTGTATTGAGTTGAGCGCTCGGGAGCTTGAAGAAGCAGCTACACCGTGCGTGAGAGTGATCAAAGTTCCGAACCCCCTCCACGTTGTGCATGGGCCTCCTTTTATAGTGCAAGGGGTCACCGACAGGTGTCAACGTAGGAGAAAGGGGTAAAAAAATAAAAGAGGTGGTAGTTGTAACAGTGCGGGAACAGTGGAGCTATAGTACAGAACAGTGGTCTATACCTACTTTAACAGTGGGGGACAAGGGCATTTAATGCCCGTCGGCGTCGACCCCAAAAGCTCCCGCCTTAGCGTCTCCGTCCGCCACGGCGACGGATCCATCACCGTGGAGTGCCACCGTGTACCCTAGGCTGCACAGCCATCCGCCACGCGTCCCTGGATAAGCCCCAGGGGGACGCGTGGGCCGATGAGCTGGAGCGCGGGCACACAGCGCAACCTCCCCGGCAAGCACCTTGCCGGGGACCTTGATCTTGCCGGGCCCGGGAGCTTGCCGCTCCCCGGGCCCCTTGCCGGGGCGCGGATAGCGCCGAGGCGATGTCTTCTAGTCTTCCTGGCAAGCTCCTCTTGCCAGGGCCTTGTGTTAGGGGAACAGTCTTGAGCCTGGTACGGCCTTCCCGGCAAGCTCCTCTTGCCGGGGTCTCGATCTCATGTCTTGTATACTTTGTTTTTGAATGGTTTAATAGGGAGCAGGAAGGTCTCCGGCGAGCACGCAGTAAACCTTGCCGCGGGAAGCTGCAACTGCCCGTGCACAAGTTGGGGTACTGAGGCACCCCTACCTTAGTACACCGACAGGAGCCCCCGGGCCTGGGCCACACACGGTGCCGAGCGCTGTTGGGCCAGGCCCAAAACAGTGCACGGGCACCCGCGGCCCGCGGCGCGCCGAATCCACTTCCATATCCGCCGCACCCCACGGTAACGGCACGCGTCGATTGCGGCGCCGTGGGATGGGACGTGCCCACGATCTCTTAATGGAAAGGGCGAAACGCCCCCCACTCCCCCATAAAAGCAGAGGTAGTAGGCGCGGTTCCCCTCCCTGCGCTCTCATTACGTCGTCTTCCACCTGCAAAAGATTCCTTCTTGCGCTCCGCCTCCACACCTCCGCCGCCGCCGAGCTCTTCGTCCCCTTCCTCCCGCCGCGTCCGCCATGGCCCCAAAGACCGACAAGGCGAAGGCGGAGAAAACCAAGAAGGAGAAATCCGAGCAAGCGGCCAAGCTCATCGCTTACCGGAAGCGGCACGTCGTCTTCCCGCCGAAGCTCGGCGTGCAGGAACTCTGGAACAAGTACTACTTGTTCTGGTCCAAAGGAACCGATGCGCATCCCCGCACGCGAGCATACCCGGCCGTCGCCAAGGACAACTATCCCGGCGGGTATCACTTCTTTGCTGCCTTTTTCCATTGTGGTCTCTGTCCTCCTTTTTCGAACTTCTTCTGTGATATCATGAACACATATGGCTTCCATCTGCTTGACTTCACCCCCAACGCCATTCTCACCATGGCTGTTTTCGCACATATGTGCGAAAACTTCATAGGAGTCCACCCCAATGTAGCCCTCTTTAGACACTTCTTCACTCCTAGAGCCGAGGCCGATGCCCCCCTCTCCGGAGGAATTTCTTGGGTCTTCCGTCTCAATAAGAAAGGGGCGTACTTGCCGGGGGAGCTCCGCGGCAAGTGGGAGGAATGGCGAGCGGAGTGGTGCTGGATTGTAGAAGACCAGCCGCAAGCCTTCACTGCGCCGCGCACAACGCCCATCGTGCGCGGCAGGGATTGGAGTGATCTAGACTCCGACGACATCAAGCTCGACATCGCCCTCGTCCGGATTCTTCGTCTTCGGATGGCCCGACTGTCAGTTGCCGAGGTGGGCGCAGATTTCCTCCGCCGGCGCATCGCCCCTCTCCAAGACCGGAAGAGGCCAGCCTGGGAGTACGGCGGCCCGGCAGACATCATGAGGCTGCGCCCCGGGCTCAATTTCAACTTCACCACTCTGGAGCTGCGCGAAATGGTACGGGAACTCTTCAAGTACGACCCGACGCACCCTGAGTGGTTCAGGACTCCCCGGGAAGTGGTGCCGCTCTGCAACAACGCCGCCAGGGACCGAATCCTCGCCATGATGCCCATGTGCGACTCGCATGGCTTGGACCGCTCGTGGATCGCCCCGAAGCCCATCGACGTCCTCAACTTCTACGACAACCTCGCCGAGGTGGCGAGTAACAAGGAGGACCTCAAGCTGCACACGCGGGACACCACCGACCAGGAAATCGCCTATATAGCTTCTCGGGCTGAGGAGGCCGCCGCAGCCGCGGCGGCAGGAGTTTTCGGGTTCTCGCCGGAGGAGGCGGAGGCCGAGGAGGCGTCCACCCAGGCGGAGGAGGCGGAGATCCGCAGGTTGCTGAACCTCCCACCCGACGCGCTCGCCGGGGTCCCCTCACTGAGGCACTCCGGGATCCATGGGATCGCGACGGAGGCCGCGGCAATGGAGGGCACCGCCGGAGGGAGCAGAGGCGCCGCGAGGGGCAGAGGCGCCAAGGGAAAGGGGGCCGCAGCGCAGGACGCTGGGCCCAGCGAGCCGGCCGGGGCAGAGGAGGAGGAGGAGGAGGAGGCCGAAGACTCCGGCGGATCCACGGAGTTATACGCCGACGACCTCTCCTCGTCGGAGAGCTCCCCGCCCCCGGCAAGCCCGAGGCAGTCCCCGGCGAAGCGCCTCCGCAAGGCGGCGACGGGGGAAAGAGCGCAGGCGCCCCGGCAACAGCCACCTCGGCGGGCGGCTCCCCGGGGGAGTCAAGCCGCGCCAAGGCCGTCCGGCGCACCAGCCGCAGCGGAGGCGGCCCGTGCGCGGACCACGACGGAGGCGCCCCGCAGGCCGGCAGCGAGCCGGCAGGGGTCTTCTCGGAGCGGAGCAACGGCTCCGCCCGCTCCTCGGGCGTTGGTAGCCACAGGGACTGGGTCCTCGCAGCCCCCAGCCCCGGTGAACACCAAGCGCGCGAGGGAGTCTTCACCTTCCGCTCCTCACGCCGACGCGCCCACGGTGGAGTATGACTTCTCCGCCCTGAGCGAGGACGACGAGGAGGACCAGGAGTAAGAATCCGAGATTTTACATCTTCTTGATTTTTGTCTTGAACTTCTGTTGATGCTGACTCTGTTTACTGTTTTGATTTCAGGACCCTGGCCCACCGCGCAGCGAAGAAGGCCAAGGCGCCCGAGGCCGAGGTCGCAGAAGGCTCAGCGGCAGCGGCAACAGAGGGTGTGCCGGAGCCGAGCCTGCCGGACTCGAGCACTGCTCCGATGAGCAGCCCCCAGTGCAGCCCGCAGCGCAGCCCCCAGCGTAAGTCTGCGGTTCTCTTTTTTTACTTTGGGGAACGCCTGAGGATTTGATTTTTGTCTTCACGTGTTGACATCTCTTGTCTTGTTCTGTGCAGAGGTGGAGCCCCAGCGGGAAGAGCGCCCGGAGACCACAGCTGAGGAGCCGCAGGCCCCGCCATCCCCGCCAAGGCATAACTCTCCGGCAAGGGAGAGTGCTCCGTCAAGGGCGGGTACTCCGCCGAGGCAGAGTACCCCGCCAAGGACGAGCAGCCCGGCGAGGGCGGCCACCCCGCCAAGGCCAAGCTCCCCGGCGAGGGTGACCACTCCGACAAGGCCGAGCTCCCCGGCGAGGGAGCCCGCCGCTGAGGACGTCCGCCAAGGTGAGCTTTGTGACTTGTTTTCTTGGCTTGTCTCTTTTTTTGGATATTTGCTTGAGCCTTGAACTTCTTTTTCTTCTTCTTAGATCTTCCTCCTCCTGCGCCCATGGAGACGGAGGTCATCGACCTTGAGGAGGAGGGCGCGCAGGGCGGCGGCGGCGACGCCCCTGTCGTTGAGGAGGTAGCCGAGGTCGCCGAGCCGGCCGCGCAAGAGACTGCCCCGGCTGCAGACGCAGCGGCCGAGGAGGGGGACGGTGGCCGCACCGCCGACCCGGGGGCGGCGGGAGCATCGGATGCTGCACCGGCCACCGGTCCCTCCGCCGGCGAGGAGGAGAGGTTCTATCTCGAGGCCCCCAATGGCGTCTTCATCCAGATGCCGTCGGGGTCTTCGTCGCGAGCTCCTGCGGAGGGCGAGGCGTTCGACGGAGAAGTCCTCGCCTCCGCAGGCCTGAAGATCGTCCAGGCGCCCGGTGGAGGTGAGGGGCCCGAGGAGGAGCGGTTGCTTCATCAGCTCCTGGCCCTTTACCGGGCCAGGCAAGCAAAGCTCGCTTCCCGGGAGGCTCTTGCCGCCAAGGCCGCGGCAGAGATGGAGAAGCGTGCGGCGGAGCTCAGCGCCGCCAATCAGGCTGCCCTCCGCCAGGTGGCGGAAGAGCGTGAGCGTCTCGCCGGCGAGTACCAAGAATGGGTGCTCGAGAAGGCTGAAGCGGAAGAACAGCAGCGCCTCGCCGGAGTGGATATGTCCCGGCGGGAAGGAGAGCTCGCGCAGCGGAAGGTTGAGCTGGACTCTCATGAAGAAGACCTTGCCGCTCGCGAGGCTGCCCTTGGCGGGGAGCTGAAGGAGGCGAAAGCCGCTGCGGTTGCCGCGGAAGACGCCAAGAAAGAGCTCGCCGCCAAGGTCGAACAGTTGGAGAAGGCGATGAAGGTGAGCGCCGAGAAGGTTGCCGCGCTCATCTTGGAGCGCGAGAAGGACGCTCACACAAACTCTGAGCTTCAGGTGAGCTTATCAAAGAGGGGCGATGAGCTGAAGGCCGCCAAGGACTCCACTGAGGACTTGGAGCTGAAGGTCACCACCCTGAAGGAATCGCTCGATGCTGCCCGGGCCCAGGAGACCAAGTTGAAGGATGAGCTCCGCAAGGAGCGGACCTTGGTGGAGAGCGTCAACAAGGCATCCGAGCTCTTCCGGCAGACTATCGAAGTGTGGACCGAAGAGCTGGTTTCTTCTGCGTCCAATATTGACCAGGAGCTGTTGGCGCTGAAGGTCGAACACCTTATCTACTCGCCGGATCCAGATCTCCCGCACAGCGCCAAGCTCAGCCTCTTCTTCAGAGGAGTCGCTCCGGCTCTTGCAGGTCTCCGGAACCGCATCCCCGCGCAGCTGGCCGAGGAGTCGCGCCGGCTCTGCGCGGGAACTCTGGAGCGGGTGTTGACGAAGATCGTGTACCGCAACCCGGGAATCAACCTCACGAACGTTCTTCGCACCCTGCCGGCAGATGCAGACACGGAGGCCCTGAAGGAGCAGGTCGGCCACATCATCGCCAAGGTGGCGAAGCTTGGCAGGAAAGAAGGCGACCGCGTAGACTAGGGCTCCATTTATCTTTATCTTTTCGTTGCTGCACATTATGTTATGAACCTATTAGTCCATTGCGACAAGTTATCCTTGTAAGATATTTGCTTTACTTCGATCAATCAGTGCAATGTTATCTTCCTTGTTTCAATCTTTGACTTTGTATGTTTTTCACCCTACGCTCTCGGGAAGCTTGCCGGCAAAGGGCCCTTGCCGCGAGCGCTGAGTGCTGGACTCTGAGCAACCTGCTGGCCAAGGTCTTCGCCGGCAAGCAACCTTGTCGCAGCTAGTCGCAACGCACTTAGCTTGCTTGAGCGTACTCGGAAATGAAGCAAGGGCGCGACACTTGTCGCAGCTCACTTAAATCGTTGAGTGAACTCGAAAGCAAGATAAGGGTGCGGCAAGCTACGGGTAGGTTCCTCCGCGCACAGGTTTTCCATACAAAAATGTGATCGTTCAAGGAAGACAACTTAAAATTTAAAATTTGAACTGGTCAAATTCTAACAACTTATCTTTCATATGCTGCTTGCTTATACTGCTTGCTTCTCGGTAAGACTTCTCTTTCTTGAACAGCACTTGGTTCCTCCTCCACCTCCTTCCTCCCCGGCAAACTTGTGCGCGAGGAATCGTTCCTTCTGCTTAAGAGGAAAGAAAAGGGAGAGGGAAACAAGTATATGGCCTTTCGGCGCGCTGATGCTTACCATACACTTGAGTGTTGCATCGAAACGCCAAATAGAACATGCAAATAGCAGGGAAAGGCATGCAAAAGGCAATCGATGCGAGAAACACGAAAACTTTACTGATGCACGGGGTCTGCGCCCGGCTTTGTACAAAGGGTTACATGCAACAGCGGCAAAGCTTGTACAAAAGGTGGTTGCCGGAGCGGATCACGGCAACCGCGCCTTAGGGGTGAAACTTTCGAAGATGCTCTATGTTCCAGGAGTTGCTCACCGGTAAGCCTTCTTCGGTCTCGAGGCGGACAGCGCCGGGCCTCGTAACTTGTCTCACCCGATAAGGGCCTTCCCACTTCGGCGTCAACTTGTTGGAATTCTTGGCGGACTGAACACGCCGAAGAACAAGGTCGCCTTCCTCGAGACTCCTGGCCTTGACTTTGCGGCTATGGTAGCGGCGCAAAGCTTGCTGGTATCGAGCAGCTCGTACCGCAGCCTGGAGACGTCCCTCCTCAAGGAGCAATGCGTCATCTTGCCGCAGCTGCTCTTGCTCGAGCTCATCATAAGCGAGCACTCGAGGAGATCCGTATACGAGTTCCGTGGGGAGAACTGCTTCTGCTCCGTAGACTAGAGCAAAAGGCGTCTGTCCGGTGGCTCGACTTGGTGTCGTTCTGATTGACCAAAGAGCCGCCGGGAGCTCCTCTATCCAATTTCTTCCGCACTTGCGCAGCCTGTCAAAGGTCCTTGTCTTGAGTCCGCGCAGCACTTCAGCATTTGCCCTCTCCGCTTGACCGTTGCTCCTCGGGTGAGCAACAGAAGCGAAGCAGACCTTGGCGCCAAGGTCTTGGACGTACTGCATGAAGGTGCGACTAGTGAATTGCGTACCGTTGTCGGTGATGATCCTGTTAGGGATCCCGAAACGGCAAACAATCGACCTGAAGAACCTGACTGCTGACTGTGCTGTCACCTTCCTCACTGGCTCCACTTCTGGCCACTTTGTGAACTTGTCGATTGCAACGTACAAGTACTCAAAGCCCCCGACAGCGCGAGGGAAAGGGCCGAGGATATCGAGCCCCCAGACCGAGAAGGGCCACGACAAAGGGATCGTTTGGAGAGCTTGAGCTGGCTGATGGATCTGCTTCGCATGGAACTGGCACGCTTCACACTTGGTTACTAGTGCAGTCGCATCTTGGAGGGCTTCTTGCCAAAAGAACCCTTGCCGGAAAGCTTTCCCGGCAAGTGCCCTTGCGCCAATGTGGTGGCCGCATATGCCTCCGTGTATTTCCGCCAACAGCTTCTGTCCATCTTCTCTGGAGATGCACTTCAACCTGACACCGTTGAGTCTCCTTCTGTACAGCTCGTTATCCACGAACTGATACATACTTGACTGCCTGGTTATCTTCTCTATCTCTTGAGGGTCGTCGGGAAGTTCTCCAGTTTGCAGAAAACGGACGATCTGCTGCGCCCACGCCGGAGCCCGAGGCTCGACGGCAAGGACTAAAGGCACGAGGGCCGCTGCGGGAACCTCAGCTTCTACGGCAAGGACCTCTGGTCCTGTCGGAGCTGACGGTCCCCCGGCAAGCTCGCCGGGGCGAGGCTTGCCGGGAACGCTTGCTTCAACTGTATAAGCCCGAGGACTTGCAGGAGCAAACTGTTCCTCAGCGTTCTGGTTGTTGATCTTGGAGACCTTGGCGGCGGTTTCAGGAAGATCCGCCGGCAAGTAGTCGCCGGAGACCAACTTTCTCTTCTTGGACTGCCCAATTGATGGTGTAACGGATGGTTGAGTCAGCTTGAGTAAGAAGGTCCCTGGTTCCACAGGTAACTTCATTGCGGCGCACTTTGAAAGGCCATCTGCAATTTCATTTTGAGCTCTCGGGACGTGCTCCATCTGCAAACCTTAAAAGTGCTCTTCAAGCTTTCTCACTTCATCGACATATGCTTCCATCAAAGGGCTCTGATAGTTCTTGTTAACTTGTCGGACCACCAACTGAGAATCGCCCCGCACAATCAGCTTTCTGATCCCAAGTTCGGCCGCAATCCTGAGGCCGGCAAGCAAGCCTTCATACTCTGCGGTGTTGTTTGTCGCTTGCTCCCTGGGAAAGTGCATCTGGATAACATATTTGAGGTGTTCTCCGGTGGGCGCGATGAGTACCACGCCGGCACCGGCGCCTTGCAGCGAGAAGGCACCGTCAAAATACATTACCCATTCACTTGTCGCTTCTTGTACGGGTACACTTGTTTCTTGAACTTCTTCTTCTGGTGTCGGGGTCCACTCAGCTATGAATTCTGCCAAAGCTCGGCTCTGTATGGTTGAAGTACTTTCAAACTTGAGTCCAAAGCTCGACAGCTCCAGTGCCCACTCAACGATCCTGCCTGTTGCTTCCGGATTGTGCAATATCCTCTTCAACGGAAAGCGAGTGACCACTGTTATCTCATGGGCTTGGAAGTAATGGCGCAGCTTTCTCGAGGCCATGAGGAGGCCGAAAAGCAATTTTTGCACACCAGAGTATCTTGATCTAGCTCCCTGGAGAAGGGAACTTACAAAATACACTGGGCGCTGCACCATCTTCTTCCGCACCTCTCCTTGTTCCTGCGCAGAGTCTTCCTTGTCGGGACCAGAGCTTGTCGGGACAGCCCCCTGCTTGTCGCTGGATTCGCTTGCCAGTGGTGCTGACTCCTCGTCGGACTCCCTCTCCGCTACCAACGCAGCACTAACCACCTGGTTGGTTGCCGCTAAGTATAGCAACAACTTTTCCTGTGGTCTAGGTGCGACAAGTATAGGAGTGGAGGACAGGTACCGTTTCAAATCCTGCAACGCCGCCTCCGCTTCCGGAGTCCACTTCATGGGACCTGCCTTTTTCAAGATTTTGAAGAAAGGTAGGGCGCGTTCTGCGGACTTTGAAATGAACCTACTGAGGGCAGCAACACATCCCGCAAGCCTTCTGACATCCTTGACGCGCTTCGGGGCCTCTATCTGCTCAATGGCCTTGATCTTGTCGGGGTTGGCTTCAATCCCCCTCTGTGATACAAAGAACCCGAGAAGCTTGCCGGAGGGGACTCCAAAGACGCACTTCTCGGGGTTCAACTTGAGCTGTATCCTGCGCAGGTTCTGAAACGTTTCTTCCAAGTCTTGAATCAGGGTTTCCTTGCTTTTGCTCTTCACCACGATGTCATCCATGTAAGCTTCTACATTTCTGTGAATCTGTGGCTCAAAAGCAGTGTATACTACCCTTGCAAAAGTTGAGCCTGCATTCTTCAATCCAAATGGCATGCGGATAAAGCAATAAGTGCCACATGGAGTGATAAACGCAGTCTTCTCTTCATCTTCCTTGGCCATGAAAATCTGATGATAGCCTGAGTATGCATCAAGAAAACAGAGTAGCTCACATCCGGCAGTGGAGTCAACGATCTGGTCAATGCGCGGCAAAGGGAAAGGATCCTTGGGACATGCTTTATTCACATCGGTGAAGTCTATACACAGTCTCCACTTCCCGTTGGCCTTGCGCACGACGACCGGGTTTGCCAACCACGTCGGATGGATCACACCTCTAACTAGGCCTGCTGCTTCTAGCTTCTTGATTTCCTCGTTGATGAACTCTTGGCGCTCCACGGCTTGCTTCCTCACTTTCTGCTTGATAGGCCGCGCATGAGGACAGACAGCAAGCTTGTGCTCAATCACCTTCCTGGGAACACCGGGGATGTCAGATGGTTGCCAGGCAAACACATCGACATTCGCCCGCAGGAAGGCGACGAGCGCGCTTTCCTATTTGCTGTCAAGAGTGGCACTGATGGTGAAGGTACCGCCAGTGCCATCCTCCTTTGCGGACACCTTCTTGGTTGCCGGAGGAGCAGCCATTCCTTTCTTACTCTTGCCGGTGGAGCTCGATGGAACGTCCTCAACGGCAGCGCAGCACTCCGAGGAGGTGCGGTTGCCGGAGTTGGTCCCAGAGCACTTGCCGGACTTGGTCTTCGTCTTCTTCCCCCCGGGAGCTTCAGCGGCAAGAGTATCCTTCTCGGCCGCAGCTGCTGCATCCCGGTAAATCTTGTCGGCGCAAATAAGCGCATCCTTCTTGTCGCTGTGGACAGTGATGACGCTTATCGGCCCCGGCATCTTCAGCACGTTGTAGGCATAATGGGAAGCTGCCATGAACTTGGCGAGGGCAGGACGGCCAAGTATTCCATTGTAAGGCAATGGAATATCGGCAACGTCAAAGGTGATGCGCTCAGTTCTGAAGTTGAGCTCCCCGCCAAAGGTCACTGGCAGAGTGATCTTTCCCTTGGGCTTGCTCCTTCCCGGGTTGATTCCTTGGAATGAACCGGTCTCTTCGAGCTCGCCGTCTTGAATCTGGAGTTTCTTGATCACAGCAGAGGAGATCAAGTTCAGGCCGGCCCCGCCGTCAACCAACATTTTAGTGACCTTGAGGTTGCGGATGGTGGGAGAAACCAGCATCGGCAAGCACCCGACCGCCGTGGTGCGGTCAGGGTGATCCTCAAGGTCAAAAACGATGGGCGTGCTGGACCATTTGAGGAGCCTGCGCGACTCCACGGGCGGCTCCGCTGCGTTCACCTCACGCACCCACTGTTTTAGCTGGCGGTGGGAGGTGTGCAGGGAGGCGCCACCGTCGACGCACAGGACCTCCGTGGCCTTCTGGAACTCCTGCTCGCTGTTCTCGTCGTCCTCCATGTCTTCATCGTCGTCTTCGTCGTTGTCGCGGCCCCGGGGAGGTCGATCCCCTTGCCGCTGCTTAGCCTTGCCGCGGCGTCCTCCCCGGCCGTTGAACGGCCGCTTCTTGCTGGGCTCTTCCCCGCCACCTTGGGCCTTCTCCTTGTCGCGCCTCTCGTACTCAGCTTTTTGCTGCTCGACGAGGTATTCAACGCGCTTGCAGTTGGAGAGATCGTGACCCTTGGTGCGGTGAATCTTACAGTATTGCTTGTCGGAGCTACCCGGCTTGTCGGCCGCCGCTGCAGGGGCAGGCTCCTTGCCGGAGCCGCCAGCCTGCGCTTGCTTGGCGGGGGCCTCCTTGCCGGACTTCTCGACGGCAAGCACCTCTTTTTTGCCCTTCCTTCTGTTGTTCCGCCGCCGGCTCTTCTTTGCCGGGGCGGCGTCGTCGCTGTCGCTTCCCCCTGCGCCAGCATCCTCCCCGGGGAGTTTCCTCCCCTCTTCTGCGCGTGCGCACTTGTCAGCAAGAGCGTAGAGCTCGCTGACGTCCCTGATCTTGGTCATCGCCATTTCCTCACGCATGCGACGGTTACGCACGTTCTGATGGAACGCGCTGATAACCGCAGCAGGGTGAACGTCAGGTATGTTGTGCTGCACCCGGCTGAAGCGTTGGATATATTTGCGCAGGGGTTCGCCTTCCTTCTGGGCCAAGATGTGGAGATCGCTCTCCTGGCCATGGGGTTTGTGGCCGCCGGTGAAGGCGCCAACAAACTGATGGCAGAGGTCGGCCCAAGAAGAGATAGAGCCTTCCGGCAAGTGCATGAGCCACGAACGGATGTTCGGCTTCAGCACGAGCGGGAAGTAGTTGGCTAGGATCTTCTCGTCGCGCCCCCCGGCAGCTTGCACTGCGATAGTGTAGACGCTGAGAAACTCCGAGGGGTGCGTCTTGCCGTCGTACTTCTCCGGTACGTCGGGCTCAAAGTTCTTCATGCTGGGCCACTGGACGCGCCGCAGCTCGCGGGTGAACGCAGGGCAGCCTGCCGCGTACGGCAAGTCGCCTGGTTCACCGGGCGCATGTGCGTCGACAGTGTTCCCAGCTCTCTTGTCGGATTGTCGCCGAGCTTCTCGGCGGCGCTCGATCGTCGTTCGAGCGTCTTCATCTCGCCGGTCGTCGAGGACCTGGCGCTGGTCCCGACGGGCCCGCGGGTCCGACGAGGCTGTGGAGCCGTCGTCGGGGTTGTTCCGGCGGGGCGGCGTCTTCTGCTTCTGCGGCGGGGAGTGCACGCTTGTCGCACCCCCAGCAGTCTTGTCGCCGATAGCCTTCGTCTTCTCAGCTTGCCGCGGCCGTGAGGTCGACGGCTGCTGCGGAGAGTCGTTGTTGGCGAAGTCTATCAGGCTCCGGATAGTGGCCCTCCATTCCTCGGCCTTGTCGGCCGCTGGAGGGAAGTCGAGGAGCAGCTGCGCCCTTGCGAGCGCTTCCGCTGGAGTAGAGGGGAACGCGGGTGAGCGGTGCGAGGAGCGGGATACGCTCGGACTTCTAACAACGTTAGAAGGAGCGGGGTCCCGTGCCGGCGCCTTCGCTTTGCTTGTGCCCGGACGGGGGTCCGGGGCGTCCCGCGAGCCTCCGGTTTGGCCTTGCCCCAGCAAGCGGATACCACCTCCCGTGGTATGGCGCTGCGGGGTCGTCGTGTGCTGTGATGGACGCGGCGCGTCCACGGAGACCGAGGTCCGGTCGTCCGTCCTGTTCTTGGATCTGGTGGCACCGTGAGTGTCCTCGCCGGCAACCACCCTTCCGACGGCGTCTCCCCCGCCCACCGTTGGCTCTGGTGGCGGCGGGTGAGACGCAGACGGGCCTCCGACCTCCGAAGGCTTCTTCTTCGGGGCCATGGAGTTGTCGCTGACGAAGTTGCTGATGAAGCTGGAGAGGTTGATGAAGAATGCGCCCGCGCGAACGCCGGATCAGGTTCGCACAACCTCGACGCCCCCTACCTGGCGCGCCAAAGATGTCGGGGGAAACTGTCCGCCACGAACACCTATGGGACCGGAGCCCCTTGTCTGTGCGGTAGGAGGGCGGAGGGAGCACAAAGAGCAGATCGAAGCAGACACGCGGGCAGTTTTACCCAGGTTCGGGCCGCACGGATGCGTAAAACCCTACTCCTGCTTGGTTGTGTATTGAGTTGAGCGCTCGGGAGCTTGAAGAAGCAGCTACACCGTGCGTGAGAGTGATCAAAGTTCCGAACCCCCTCCACGTTGTGCATGGGCCTCCTTTTATAGTGCAAGGGGTCACCGACAGGTGTCAACGTAGGAGAAAGGGGTAAAAAAGTAAAAGAGGTGGTAGTTGTAACAGTGCGGGAACAGTGGAGCTACAGTACAGAACAGTGGTCTATACCTACTTTAACAGTGGGGGACAAGGGCATTTAATGCCCGTCGGCGTCGACCCCAAAAGCTCCCGCCTTAGCGTCTCCGTCCGCCACGGCGACGGATCCATCACCGTGGAGTGCCACCGTGTACCCTAGGCTGCACAGCCATCCGCCACGCGTCCCTGGATAAGCCCCAGGGGGACGCGTGGGCCGATGAGCTGGAGCGCGGGCACACAGCGCAACCTCCCCGGCAAGCACCTTGCCGGGGACCTTGATCTTGCCGGGCCCGGGAGCTTGCCGCTCCCCGGGCCCCTTGCCGGGGCGCGGATAGCGCCGAGGCGATGTCTTCTAGTCTTCCTGGCAAGCTCCTCTTGCCAGGGCCTTGTGTTAGGGGAACAGTCTTGAGCCTGGTACGGCCTTCCCGGCAAGCTCCTCTTGCCGGGGTCTCGATCTCATGTCTTGTATACTTTGTTTTTGAATGGTTTAATAGGGAGCAGGAAGGTCTCCGGCGAGCACGCAGTAAACCTTGCCGCGGGAAGCTGCAACTGCCCGTGCACAAGTTGGGGTACTGAGGCACCCCTACCTTAGTACACCGACACATACAATAAAGCGACAACCATATGGCTCCTGCCAGTTGCCGATAACATTACAAAACATGATCATCTCATACAAAACCGTATAACTCATCATGTCTTGACCATATCACATCACAACATGCCCTGCAAAAACAAGTTAGACGTCCTCTACTTTGTTGTTGCAAGTTTTACGTGGCTGCTACGGGCTTAGAAAGAACCGTTCTTACCTACGCATACAAAACCACAACGATGTTTCGTCAAGTATGTGTTGTTTTAACCTTCACAAGGACCGGGCGTAGCCACACTTGATTCAGCTAAAGTGAGAGAGACAGACACCCGCCAGTCACCTTTAAGCAATGAGTGCTCATAACGGTGAAACCAGTCTCGCGTAAGTGTACGCGTAATGTCGGTCCGTGCCGCTTCATCTCACAATACTGCCGAAGCAAAGTATGACATGCTGGTAAGCAGTATGACTAGTATCTCCCACAACTCATTGTGTTCTACTCGTGCATATCATCTACGCATAAACCTGGCTCATGATGCCACTGTCGGGGAACGTAGTATTTTAAAATTTTCCTACGATCACGCAAGATCTATCTACCAGATGCATAGCAACGAGAGGGAAGAGTGTGTCTACGTACCCTCGTAGACTGGAAGCGGAAGCGTCAAGTGACGCGGTTGATGTAGTCGAACTTCTTTGCGATTCAACCGATAAAGCACCGAACGTACGACACCTCCGCGTTCAGCACACGTTCAGCATGATGACGTCCCACGAGCTCTTGATCCAGTTGAGTTTCACGGGAGAGTTTCGTCAGCACGACGGCGTGGTGACGGATATGATGTATTTACCGGCGCAGGGCTTCTCTTAAGTACTGCGATGGTATGACCGAGGTGTGTTTCTGTGGAGGGGGGCACCGCACACGGCTGGAACAATTCAACTTGTGTGTCTTTGGGTGCCCCCCTGCCCCCGTATATAAAGGAGCAAGGGAGGAGGGCCGGCCGGCCTCCTATGGTGCGGCTAGGGCAATCCTACTAGGAATAGGATTGCAATCCTATTCCTAGTAGGAGTCCACCAAGAAGGAAGAGAGGGAAAGGAAAAGAGGGAGAGGTGGCGCCCCCCCAATCCTAGTCCAACTAGGATCCCTAGGTGGGGCGCCGGCCAGCCTCTATGGGCTGCCTCTCTCCTTTCCTCAAGGCCCACTATGGACCATCCCCCCTCGTAGGGGGTTCCGGTAACCCCCTCCGGCAATCCAGTTAAATCCGAAACTTTTCCGGAACACTTCCGGTGTCCGAATATAGTCGTCCAATATATCAATCTTTATGTCTCGGACATTCTGAGACTCCTCGTAATGTCCGTGATCTCATCCGGGACTCCGAACTACCTTCGGTACATCAAAACTCATAAACTCATAATACCGATCGTCATCAAACGTTAAGCGTGCGGACCCTACGGGTTCGAGAACTATGTAGACATCACAAAGAACTGAAAGTTTTACAATATGATACTGAAATATCAAATAGATTTGTAGTGAGCATGGTGTGCAAATATGATAAAGTGATACCTCGCTTGCCCCCTTTAGTGAAGCAAAACATAAATGCAGGGGCACCTCCAAGGTTTAAGTGACGACTAGATACAATGATTTCAGAATAAACGATATCATAATCATGCAAAAGACAATGGTACTTTGGGACAATGCACATTACACTCAGAATGACAATCATGCTCTCAATAGTTGGTGCTTTAAAGAAGGTGGAGACTCTCGAACCGTGGCTTTTGATGGCAAGGTTGAAAACCCGTGGTCGGAAACAAAAACTAAACATGTACCAGAGCTCTTGGTTTTTAAAACAGAGGTAAAATTATTTTTTAGAGATGCATATTTCGTCAATGAATGCTAGTAGATAACTCAATTACTTCTCGAGCTGGACAAGTTTCGAGGAACGGCTCCCGCACGAGGACGATCACATCCTCTTAATCTCCTTTGTTTATCACTGCCAAAGTTTTCTGATTTCTCATGAACAAAGCGTGAAGGAGGGTTTGTTTGTTGTATATTTTTTTAATGAGCCGGGCGCACACTATGCCAGTTCCTTCTCGTATTAAGGGTTTGCACATTAGACATGCAATCCCGGGGTGAAGCTTGTCCAACTTAAAAAGATCATGAATTAACTACTACTTCCTCATGAGCTAAAACAGAGGCACAAAAGAGAAATGCTTTTTTGATTAATTTCAAGATGGTACACGAAAGTCTTCGATAGGAATGGCAGGTAAATACCATGTATAGGAAGGTATGGTGGACTCATATGGCATAACTGGTTTAAAGGATTTTGGATGCACAAGCAGTCAGTCCGCTTAGTACAGGCGAAGGTTAGCAAAAGACTGGGAGCGACCAACTAAGAGAGCAATGACGGTCATAATCATGCAGAGCGACAAAGCAACATTGAATCGGGCATGGAAGTTATATCGCTACTCAGAAATTAAAGATCATCAAGGCTTGATAGACTTTCTTTACAGTCTTAAATATGCGTGAGCATATGCCAAGTCAATCAAAATAAATTCTTGGAGGAAGATATCACTAAACCATACCACATCATAGGCAAACAAATCATGTTGGTACTCCAATAACACATTGAGAACCCCCCAGCTATTTGAGACTAACCATAAGAAAACATGAACTACTAAGCACCATTATGCACATAGCATTTTTATCATGGACATATCAACCAGTGCAACAGAAGCCAACTCTCTTAACAAGATAAGCATGATAACTCAAGAGTTTTCCAGCAACCAACTAAACAAAAGCTCTTTAAAAAGAAAAGCGTGAAAACTAAGAGCTAAGCATGACAGTAGCTATTGAAAGACCAAGAACATACACAGCAAAGATAAACATGAAAATTCTATGTTGTGTTCTAGGTTGAAGTGGAGCGTGTTTCTCTCCCACACAAAGAAAGCTGAGTTCCAACTCGTTATGAAAAGCAAGCAAAGCTAAAGAAAACTAAAAAGGAAACTAAAAGCAAGACGCTCCAAGCATAGCACATACCACATGAAGTGATTAAAATATAGTGGAACGAAAGACGAACTGATAATGTTGATGGAGAAGGGGATGCACGGGGGCATCCCCAAGCTTAGACGCTTGAGTCTTCATGAATATTTCTTGGGGGTGCACGGGGGCATCCCCAAGCTTGAGCGTTTGACACTCCTGAATCTTTTTATCATCTTCCCTCGCACACTTGAAAACTCCCTTCATACATAACTCATCATAATCTGATTAGCGAGGTTAGTACCCATAATAAAATAATTTTTCCTTGCTGGAAATAAGGATATTCTTTAAGGTCTACTGTTTCTCAAGATTGCCAAAAGGTTTTTTCAAAGAAAAAGCAAGCTCAAGGTTTGCAAAACAAAGGAAAGGCAAAACAGAACAGAATCTGTGAAAAACAGACCAGCAGGTAGTAAATAATTTTTTCGGGGCACTTCCGCAACTCAAATCAAAAAACTCAGAACATACGCCCGAAAGCCAATTGTATAGAGAACGCTGTCGAAAAAATTCAGACCAAAAAGATGATCTGGTGATTTTATACGAATTTTTCTATCCAAGGACAGAATCTGTTTCCTGGACAGCACGTCACAACTTTTGGACTTTCTTGCAATCAGAGGCTAAACTTGGCACAAAGCTGAAAAGTAAAGATAAAATGATGATGCTACTGTAGTAACAAACATCAAGACACAACAAAAGCAAAATAAAATTTTATTCATTGTGGGCTGCCTCCCAAAAGCGCTTTCTTTTATGCCTTTAAGCTAGGCATAATGCAAAGAGATCAAGTTGTATCAATTGAACCATCATCAAGATCATCAAAAAGCTCTTCAACAGTACAACTAGTCTTAAGAGGACTTTCGAATAAAGGCCTAATAGAGATACTTCTAGGGAGAAGACCAAAAGGAAAAAAGTCAAGGGAAGATTCATTTATAAATTTATCAAAGAGAGGTGTTTCTTCCAAAGTCTTCACAGTTTCAACCCCTTTGGCAATAGATGGATTACTTTTAGAGCGGGGAGCCTTTGGAACGTAAACGAACTTAGGCTCCTTCTTTGCCGGAGTTTCTACCTTCTTGGTTTTGATTGAGGAGAAAGTAGTTCCTAAAGTGTCAAAGATTTCCTCAATCTTGTCTATCCTAGAAGAATCCAAGTCATGGAATTTGATGGTCTCCAATGTTTTGAGAATTTTATGCATGGAGCTATCAAGCCTATTCAAATTCCCTTGGATCTTACGATCCAACTCATTTATCTTATTAATGTTTGGCATCTGTAGCTCTATCTTTTCAAGTTTTTTCATAATGTGAGCTAGGGTGATGTCCTCTTGAATGATAACAACAGGGGGATTTCCAACAAGATTTTCAATAATACTAAGAGATTCCCAAACTGGGGCCTCTAGGAAATTCCCATTGATAGCAGAATCTAGAATAAACCTATTCCAAGAAGTAATTCCAACATAAAAATTTCTAAGCAGGATAGTAGTAGATCGCTTCTTGGTGGCTCTTTTCTGAGAATCATTAATTCTATACCAAGCATCTTTTAGACTTTCCCCACCTCTTTGTTTAAAGGTGAGAACTTCTGCCTCACCAAAGACAAAAGGACCAGACATAATGACAACTAAAGAATGGGATAACTATTTTTGTGATTTTTGATAAAGGACACTAAAGCAAAAACTGAAAGGTAAACTAACAAGACTAAAAAGCAAAGGTAAAAGATAGCGTGCAACTCCCCTATCTTGAAGAGTGGAGTCCCCGGCGACGGCGCCAGAAAACTTTGCTTGATGGCTTCTCGCCCCTCGTTGGTTACCCCAAGTGGAAGGTTTGAGATGCAGTGTAGCGGTAGTTTTCCCTTGGCAAAGATACCAAGGATCGAATTCCCCTGAGACTCCGAGGTTCAACAAGAAGGTGTCAACTGCTAACGGCACCAGATACTTAGCGATTGACAGGACCGGCACACAGATACAAATAACTTTGCTCCCAACGAGTACAGAGAGGTTGTCAATCCCTCCGGTCTTGTCGTTTACAAAGGATCAAACACAAGAGATGATAGTGATAGGTATGACTGCAACTAGTAAGTAAGAATAGAAAGTAAATAGCGGATGTGATCAGTGATGGTAGTATGGACCGGGGCCCCATGATGTTCACTAGTGATGTCTCTCTCCCAAAAGATGATGAAACCGCTAACACTACTAGAAAAAAGGGTATTAGTGGCGCACCCAATATTGCTATTAGTGGCGCACCATGGGTGGGCCACTAATACCACGCCACTAATAAGGAATACTAGTGGCGCACCAGTGGTGCGCCACTGTTAATCCCAATAACAGTGGCGCACCACTGGTGCGCCACTGGTATGCCTATGTGGTGCGCCACTGGTAACCCTAAGGGGTGCGCCACTGATAACCCTAAGGGGTGCGCCACTGATAACCCCACTAGGTGCGCCACTAATGTGCTATATGATGCGCCACTGATAACCCTAGGGGGTGCGCCACTGATAACCCTAAGGGGTGCGCCACTGATATATCCACTAGGTGTGCCACTAATGTGCTATATGATGCGCCACTACTATTATTTCTAGGAATTTCTTTTTGCATTTCTGGTATTTGCACAGGTTACAAAATACAATACATCACAGAATATAAACAGCACATAATACAATACATCACAGAATATAAACAGCACATAATACAATTCATCACATTAGTCTCCGAATTCGAAATAGCGAACAAAGTTCAAATATTAGACAAGTTTAGGTCTCGAGACTACCATCACATTACAAAGTTGATATCATCTAAACTACCATCACATAGAAGAGAGCTGCGGTCACGATGAGCATCATCGCGATGAAACTAGTCTTCATCCGGTTCCTCCTCCGCTCCCTCCTCTCTCCCTCTAGATAGCGCTCGTATCTAGCTTCCGCCTCCGCCCTAGTGGTGTACCCTTTGTAACTGTTACCGCTGAAACGGTGAACCTGTCTCCGACACTCCTCCCAGTCGTCATAGACTCCGGGAACCCTACCCTTGTACACGACGTACGACGGCATCTCTATGCACTAGACAAACAAAACGTTAGTAGCAATTCACAGATAATATATAAGTATGCAACAAAAGGATCGGAAGAGAAAAGCAACACATTAATAGCACGGTTCATGGTCCTACTAATAAATAGCATCGATTACATATAAGTTGAACGACTGTCCAAACTAAAGAGACATACAAGTTCATTAAAGTTTAATTACTACACGAGCTAATCGACATTTCAGAACTACATACCATCAATACTTTCTTCGACTCGACTCAGGGACCGGAGCGTGGATGAAGCCGCCGTCATCCGTCGGCGTCATGAATGTGCGGTCGTTGTCAGCCTGCATTTGTAGCGTTGTTTCTATTTCACTGTTGGAAGGTTGATATTTGAGGTGGAACTGCCCCGAGGTACGAAGGACATCTTGACAGATGATTTCCGCAAACTCCGACTGGATGCGAAAGAATTCTTGTCTGATGTCCATGTCCTGGATTGCCGACAAGCGTGCGGCCCAATCTTGGAGACCCTTTGGTAGCATAAGGTGATTATGGTCCCGTACGATCGCCCGCATGTGATGGAGGGCGTAGTAGGCATCCTTCTGACTGCTAGGCGGCTGCTTGACGCAGGGGAACGTCGTTACGTGGGTGAACACGTGCTTGCCGTACCTACACATTTCCTTCCTGAAGGTGCCTCCAGATTTGGCGTAGCCGGGGAGAGCATCATCAAGAACTTTCTTGATATTTGTGTAGTTTTTCTTCGACTGACGGTCCGAGTCGAAATACGTGGCCGTGGAATATTTCGGGCTTAAGAGGATGAGTGTGCAACGTGTGTCACTGCACAAAACACGGAATGTTAGGAAAAAAAAAGAACGATCGAAATCTAAGAAATCATATGTTACGGGGCGGTGAGGGGATGACTTACTCGGGAAAGTAAGGCACGAGGAAGGTATCCTTATCTTTGTTCGCCATAATGACGCCTTCGAGGTATGAACTCGCGACTTGCCGGTCCCCAGCGCTGTCCAAGTGCTTGGCACGCATGTAAAAGGGGTCGACTATCACGATGTCCGGGGTCTTGTCTCTAATGATCTGCATCTCCATATTGAGCGAAAATAGCCGAATGAAGGTGTAGTGCAGCGGATGAAGGTTAAACATAGCGAAGATGTCATCAAACCGCAGGACGATCATCCCGATGGTGCCATCGACAAAGCCCTTGCCCTCTGGCACCTTGGCCACGAAAACCGGGTATGAGTCATCTTTCTCGGAGAGACGCCGCTTCTCCATAGAAAGAACACTGTCATGCAGACTCCGCATAGCACCGGTTGCAGCCTTGAACAGATTAGCCGGTAGCATCGGCCTACCCGCCACATGCACCGCCCTCATGATATCCTTAGGTATTGGTGGCCCGTCCTGAGCACGGATCGTACTCGGTGCCGGCTGGCTCGCACCCTTGTTAGTTTTTCTTTTCCGTCCCTTCTTTGGCTTCTGCTGATGTAATGGGATCGAGGTCTGCTCAGAGACCACCTTCTTGAGTGTGGTGGGGCTGATAATATTTCCCACCTCGGCTGCTTGAGTCTCGGTGAAGGCGGCAGCTGGAGGCGTCTCCTGAGAACCGAACAGACGACGCCTGTTGCAATTGGGTTTCTCCGCGGTACCAGCTAGATCGCGATCGACTTTTGCAGGGTTGGGTTCTTGAGAAGGAGGCGCCAAGAATTCGTCACCGTACCCACCATGTTCGTTGAAGTAGTCATCGACGTTGACAAATGTACCGTCGTCGACGTCCGGATCCTGTGCCATATGCATGCCCGGATCAGCTGACGGCGTTAGCGTTGCGGCGGTCTTGCCATGGCTTGGCGCCGGCAGGACTGGCGGTGTTGTCTGTGGGGTGGTGACCCCCGCCCCCAAACGAATCTGGCTCTTCGGCCAAAGCAATGGCCAGTTGAAGCAGGCGCCGAGGGTCATCACATCGTCTTCGTCGGCCCCATGGGGTCGATACGGAGGTAACAAGTCGTCGCAGCCCCGCAGCACCCGAACCAGTTGAACCCTATACACGGTGGGTGGCATCGGATTATGGTGGAACACGCGGTTGCCCGGTTCAACGATTTTGGCCTTGGCGACATCGATCAACTTGCCGTCCACGAAGTGCAGGAGAGTGCATGGAACTTCGTTGGCGGCGCCCTGCGAAAACATGTAGGGCGTCAGGGATGCCCAGTCAAAGGCAAGGAGATGAAGTCATCGGCCGAGGCTTAGTTACCGCGATGGCGTCGAGCTCGGCTAATGTCGAGGCACCGCCAACGACGGGCGTGCAAGTGATGGGGGGGCCGCTTGCTGCCGAGGTGCCGGCCGGCGTATTCTTCCCACACCCGGGTGCATCAAGCTCCAATGCCGGCGCCGGCACCGGAGTCACCAATGACGCCTCCGCCGGAGACACCACTGCCGGCGCGTTGTGCGAGTTGCTGCCCGTCAAGCTGGGAATCGGGGGCGGCCCCTGTTGGCCGCCCGCAAACCACCCCCGCAGCCCCTCAAGCAAGGTAGGCATAATGGCGGTGATCGTCGCTCCCAGTTGGTCTCGCACTTGGTCTCGCACTTGCTCTTCGACTATCTGAGGAATCTGCGCCACTTTTGCCTTGAGTTCTTTAACCTCCTGGCTTTCCAAGCTGGTCTTTCTCTCCTTTCGCCCAGTCTTATAGTATTCCGACCATTTCGTGGACAAGCCTTCGCCGGCCACACGACCAGCTGACGTCGGCTTAGCTAACTTTGGAAGCTGTTTCATTACATTCAACGCCCTATTTAAAGTGGTGTCCCAAGGGGCAGACGGGGACCCCGCGCTACTGCTTTCAGTTTCCTGCGGAAGTAACGTGAACCATTTAGAAATTTGGCTTCATTAATTAGAATGCAACCATATGGAGCTAATTACGCGGGGGTGTATTCCTTACCAGAACAAGCTCAAGCGCCTTCACCTTCGGATCCGTGGTAAGCTCCTTTGTTACCGGGTCCTCCTTGTACCGGGCTCTGATAAAGTTCCTGGTCTGCTTTTCATGGCGGTATTTATCGAAGAGGGGCGGTAGGCCTTGCTCGACACGCTCCGCGTCCTCCTTGTCCCATTTAGGTTCCGCCACTCTGTAACCGCCGGGACCGAGTGTGTGGACCCCTAAGTTCAATTCCCGCATATCTTTCCCCCACTGACTTGATTCCACGGATGCGTTGCTCTCGCACTTGGTCTTGAACTCCAGGTAGTCAGCTTTGCTGATCGAAGGATTTTTCTCCTTGATCTTCTCATAACTATCACCTTTTTCAATCATTTTCTTCACCCGGGCTCTCCAAGAAGCCAGGGCCGTGCTCATCTTCGTGAGGGCGGCACTGTTCACTTTATTCCCTAAGAGGCGTGTGTTTGCGAAGTCACCGGGGAACTTGTATCGTTCGTGCAGCTTCGTGAAGAGGAGGATCCGCAAATTCCCTCGTTCACGTTGCCTTAGGTTCTCGGTGTTGATCGTGACGGTGCTCCGGACAATGCACCCGAGTTGTCCCCCGTACCCACTGACTAATTCTTTGGGCGCCGTTGGATGCCCACTGGAGGACACTTCAGTAAATTCCTCCTTGACGGTGCCGAGCACGTTCGGGCGCCGGTCCTTCCGTTGCCTCTTCGGTTGGCTGCCATCTGTGCGTTCGCTGCCATCATCAGTGGTGGCATCCCCGGCGACACCATCAGTGGTGTCATCCCCGACGCCACTAGGGGTTGTGTAGTCGGGATCGGTGTCTTCCGCGGCGTCCTCATAGCGGTGAGGGTATTCCTCCATCTCCTGGGACAGCTCCCAGAATGGCTTGCCGCCGCCCGAACCGCCGGCCTCATCGTTGTCGGCCATGTTCGCTAAAATTCACGGAAAATTTCAGCATGACCTTTGCTGAAAATAGGACATATGGAGTACCCGAACTTGCCGGAACGGAAGTTAATCGACATTCCGGCAAACTCAAGGGCCTCTCGGGGTACCTGCAAAATCACCATGCCAAAAAATGGCATATCTTCCATATATGCACAACAAAATTTTGCTGTTGACTGCCTTCCTTTAGAATTTTTCAATAAAATCAGAAATACTACCCCCCAAATCTTTAGAGTGGTCTAGTACACACACTTGCAGCACAGGCACACATGCCTAAACATTGGAGTCTACAAAATACACTTGAGAATTTTTCAAATAAATAGATGACTCAAAGCCTCACTGTCTGACCATCAAACGCACGAGAACTGATCTGGATACAAGGTGCCCCATGTGCTCAAGGCTAGATGAAGATGGGGGACACGTTTTCTCAAATGCAAGAAGGAGCAGCAGACCTTGGAGGCCAGAGAGTGATTTTTGAAGCTGTCTGTCAAACAATGGCGATGGCTCTGAAAGGTAGGGAATATGATGCAGCGAGCACCAGGTTTAAGTGCAATATATTTTATTGCTTTAGAAAAAATGGTGTACCAAAATAAATCTCATATAGTCATGTGTGTGGGATTGCACTCTGAAACAAAAAGGAAAGGAAGAAAAGGCTGCTGGAGCTTCATGTTTCTGCTAAGACTATGATGTAAACATGACTTGGTGGTTTCATTTCAATGAAATGGAGCTGGGAGCTCCCTCCCTTTCTTGTGTGTGTGTGTGTGTGTGTGTGTGTGTGTGAGAGAGAGAGAGAGAGAGAGAGAGAGGCTCCTCCCGGATACGTGAGAGATCAGGTGACTTGTCCATGTGCAGTCACGCTGTAACATGTGGCTAGGAATCAGCCATTCAAAAACCAGCCAACGCACAGCAGCCCTCCAAAGCAGAAAATTTTCACATTTGACGAACGAGGCATCCAGCCCAGTATAAATGAAACAAAGTTCTATTTTTGAACCTATTTTCAGTCATTAGAAAATACAAATAACATTTTTCAGTCAGTTAACAATACGAACAGCAAACAAATTACAAAGAGCAGCACTGTGTATGTACTGTATGCAAGTGATTAGCATTTTTGCAGTAAGTTAACAAGCAGTTTACCAGTGTACAAACAACGGACTGTGGAAGCTTTTTTACTAAGGAGATATTTAAGCTGCAAACTAGGTTCGAACAATAGCAGTTTTTCAACCATTGAACAAACAATAGCAGTTTTACTACTGAGATAAGCAGCAGTTTTTCAGTGTACAAATAACAAACAGCAGCAGATTTACTACTGAGATAAGCAGCAGTTATCAGTGTTCTTTAATAAACTACAGCAGCTTATTTTAGAGCGCTGCAACAGCTTTCACGTATACCTCCGATGGATAAAAATAAGCAGAGATAAGCACTAGTAGATAAGAGAGGAGATGGGGGGAGGGAGGAGGGCGGACCGGAGGAGGGGAGGAGCGGCTGGTGCCTGGTGGTGCCGGACTCGTGGCCGCGCCCGTTGGAGCGGGAGCTGCTGGGCGACAAGGGCAGGCTCCTCCTCGGCCCCAATCCCGTCCCCAAGAAGAGGGAGGAGGGGGCGTGCGGCGGCGGCTTGGGGCGGGAGCGGCTGCTCCAGGGAGGGTGCCGCGGCCGGGCGGGAGGGGATTCCCCGGGGAGGCGGCGTCTCTGCTGCTGGAGGGGTCTCCGGCGTCCCAGGCCGGCGCGGCGAAGGCCGGCGTTGGCCCGAGCAGGGGAGGGAGGGGGCGCAGGGTCGGGGCACACCGTGGACGGGGCCGGGCCGGGGGTGGGGTGGTGGTGGGGTGCGGCGGCGGTGGGGTGGTGGTGGGGTGCGGCGGCGGTGGGGGAGAGGGCGGAGTGCGGCGGCGGTGGGGGCGGCGGGCGGCGGGGAGGGGGGATAAAAGTGCGGGAGTACTGAGGAGAGGGAGGCGCGGGGAGGAGAGAAACTAAAGCAGCCCGGGATCGATAACAATGGCGCACTTTTAGTGCCGTGCGCCATAAACAGCTCCATAACATAGTCATATAATATGTGTGTGTGGTTATGGACAGAACCACACACATGGCCTAGTGGTTGGCGCGTTGGTTATGGACACAGAACCACCCAGGTTCGAATCCTGGCAACCCCACTTTTTGCATATTTTTTAAAATTTTATTTTAACCTTATGATAAACATCCAAACACTTTAAAATAAACACATGGCAATTTTAATACTCCCTCCATTCCTAAAAATAGGGCGTATAATTTTTTTACAATGCATATCCTCCTTTACTCAATCACAATATATATAGAATCATTTACAATGCTATGGCATGGTTGAAATCAAGTGAGATGAAATAACAGTCATCAAAGATTGACATGAAATAACAGTCGTCAAATTAAGATTGAGTTTGCATGTAAAGTAATATAATGTTTAAAAGATCTTTAATAATGGTTGAAATCAAGTGATACATGTAATAATTTAGTTGCATGTAATAATTGAGCTTGCCACTGACACACACACACACGCGGCCGACACGTCGTGATTCAATCTTAGCTATCTTTTCACAATCTTCTTGCCCTTCTTCCTCGCGGTTGAATAATTTAGCCCCGGAACCCCTTGAATTGATCTTCTCTTGAACGGACGTCCTTTAGGTAGGGTGGTCCTGCTTCTTCTTGTGGTGTATGGTACTTCATCGTCGTCGTCATCTTCCATCTTCGGGTCGCCGTACTTGTCAAAGTCTTGCTCATTGGCGACTCCATCCATTCCGATGATGTTCCTTTTGCCTCTCCTCACGACAACACGACTGGGCTTTGACGGGTTGGTAATGAAGAAGCATTGGTCCACTTTGGAAGCCAGTACCCATGGCTCATTTTTCGCGGTGACGTTTGCGCCCGCGGTCTTGGATTTGGCTTCGGGTATAACCATGGTGGTGAAATACCGGTCTTCTTTTAGGACGCTCTTGGCCCATCTGACACGGAACATCGGGACCTTCTCTCCAGCGTAGCTCAGCTCCCAGATCTCCTCGATCCTTCCGTAGTATCTGTCCTTGTCGTTACCGGTGTAGGATTCCATCGTTACCCCGGAGTTCTGATAATCGCTCTTCATGTCCTTTTCCTCGGTGTAGAATGTGTAGCCGTTGATATCGTACGCCTCATAGGTCATCAGGTTGTGCTCGGCGCCCTGTGACAAGGCGAATATGAGTTTTTCTTCCGCGGAAGAATCCTCATGTAAAGGGTACGACAGAAGCTTCTCCTTGAACCAACGCGTGAAACATGAGTTGTGCTCTTTGATTATAGCTCCCTCCGTCCTCTGTTGGCCTCGGTCATTGTACGTCTTCTCAATAAAGATTTTGTTCTCTACCACCCAAGGATCGACCACGTCTATGTGTTGTAGCGCGACTAGGTTTGCTCTTTCAAAGTCGGCGAGTCGACCCATGAAGTCGACATGCATTTCGCGGCGACCCTCGCGGTGACCCCATCCAGCGAGCCTGCCGAGGTGCCTGTTGACGGGCAGACCAACGGGGTTCTCGATGCCTAGATAATTCGTGCAGAAGGAGATGCACTCTTCGGTCAGAAAGCCCTTTGCTATGCTTCCATCTGGACGTGCCCTGTTGCGAACGTATCCTTTGATGACACCATTCATCCTTTCGAACGGCATCATGCTGTGCAGGAACGTCGGCCCCAGTTGGATGATATCCTCCACGATATGGACCAGCAGATGCACCATAACGTCGAAGAATGCGGGCGGGAAGTAGATCTCAAGCTCGCATAGTATCACCACGATCTCTTCCTGTAGCCTTCTGAGTTGCCTCACGCCAACAGACTTCCGAGAGATGACGTCGAAAAAGTTGCATAGGCCAAATAGCGTGTCTCGGACGTGCGCGTCCATGATCCCACGGATTGCAACTGGAAGTATCTGCGTCATCAGCACGTGACAGTCGTGAGACTTCATCCCGCTGAACTTCTGCTTCGCTGAGTCTAGGTATCTGCTTATCTTCCCCGCGTAACCGTAAGGAAGTTTTACTCCTACGAGGCAGGTGAAAAACTGCTCGATCTCCTTCTGACTTAGAGTGAAGCACGCGGGAGGGTAGTCATATTCGATCTTCTTGGCCTTTTTGCCTTTGCGATGACTTTCCGTGTCCTTCGCCTCATCATCATCATCATCATCATTAGGGCGCCAGAGCTCCTCCCTGATGCCCATTTTTTGCAAGTCTGCCCTTGCTTTCGGCCCATCTTTGGTCCTCTCTGGCATGTTGAGCAGGGTACCAAGCAGACTCTCGCACACGTTCTTCGTGATATGCATGACATCAAGGCTGTGAGGCACACGGAGGATCTTCCAGTACGGCAAGTCCCAGAAAACAGACCTCGTTTTCCACACCACAAACATATGTACATCTCTAGGCCACAAAATGATATGCAACACCACAAACGTTGTTGGAGACGGAGAGAAAAGTAGATCTAGAACATAAAGAAAGCTTTCCCCTTACTTACCTATCAAAAAAAGGAAATTTAACCACTTAATTTGGGTGAATCAATGGTGCAAATGAGGTGAGGAGGAGGAGCAAGACGACCAGATTTGTTTTGGTGGAGGGGGGAAAGTGAGTGTGTGTGGTAGGTGGTGGCTGCCTAAGTAGCAAATGCTCCCAGGTTACCAGTGGCGCACCCCTTCACTGGTGCGCCACTAGTAGCCAGGAATACTAGTGGCGCACCAGTGAAGGGGTGCGCCACTGATATGTTTTTTTTTTGGACCAGCAATGCCCAGCCTTACCAGTGGCGCACCAGGGCAAGGTGCGCCACTACTATTTTTGATAGTAGTGGCGCATCTTGCCCTGGTGCGCCACTGGTAAGGCTGGGCATTGCTGGTATACTGTTCAAAAACTTACCAGTGGCGCACCGCACACCTGGTGCGCCACTAGTAATGTCACTATTAGTGGAGCACCTGTTTGTGGTGCGCCACTGCTATATAGCAGTGGAGCACCACATCTCTGGTGCGCCACTAATAGTGATATTACCTATAGCCTTTTTTCTAGTAGTGTAAGCGAGGTAAATAAATTACAGCTGGGCAATTGACAGGATTATGTGCGCAAACCAATGCTAACTATGCTGCAAGAAAGGTAGAGGCTCAAAAGCATGGGCGGTACGCCAAGGCAAGTAGACCGAAATCCATCTGCATCTACTACTAATCATCCACCTTGAGATATCTATCCAGAACATCTCGCTGGTATTAAGTTGCGAGTCCCACCCATAGTGTAAACTCAAAGCAACAGACAACTACATTAAAAGAACTTTGCGTAAAGTAAACAATCCTTGCACCCGCGAGTACAAGCACCGTTGTTTTCCCCCTTGTGGCAATAGCACATCCCCTAGACTCATGTTTCTGTCACTCAAGCTAGTCATCGAGGGGCATGAACCCACAATCAAGCATAACGTTCCCTCTTGGAGTTACTACCTACTACTTGGCCAAAGCAATAAACAGCAACGGAGAACATGCAAGAATTACTCAAGAACATAAATATAAAAGAGGTGAATCAAATATATTACTCACACACAATCTGAACATAATCTCATAATCCATTGAATACCAGCAAACTCATCATAGCAACAACATAAATATTACATATGTGCCTCGATCATGTAGGGCAGCTCACGAGGTCTAATCGGTGAAGAACAAAGAGGGGAGGAGAACATCACATAGCTACTGGTCATGGACCCATGGTCCAAGGGAGACTACTCACAACTCATCCGGGAGGCGTCCATGGTGGTGGAGAAACTCCCGGTGGTGATCGTCCCCTCCGGCAGGGTGCCGGGAAGAGTTCTCCTGGTGCTCCCGATCTTGGAAGCGCGGCGGCGGCAGAACATAGATGAGATCGCGAAAAAGGGTTCCGTCCTCGAGGGTTTCGGGACGCGGTGTAAATATATGCCAAAGGGGGGCGTTAGAAGAGGCAAGGGGGGCCCAGGCGCCCTGGCGGCGCGGCCAGGAGGGGGGCCGCCCCCTCTGGTCGCCTGGAGCCCCTGTGGGCCCCCTCTGGCCCTACTTTGGCCGCATGGAAGCTTCCGGAACGCTGATTTTTTATATATTTTTCCCGGAATTTTTCTGGCAATTTACGTAATGGGAAAACCTGAAATACAAAAACAGCAGAAAACAGAAACTGGCACTGGGGTGCACTGAGTTAGTAGGTTAGTCCAAATATGATCAAAAGTGTATGGAAGTGCATAAATATCATAGCAATATCACACAAAAGAGGCATGGAGCAAGCAGAAATTATAGATACGTTTTGGACGTATCAACATCCCCAAGCTTAATTCCTGCTCGTCCTCGAGTAGGTAAATGATAACAAGCATAATTTCTGTGGTGACATGCTATTAACCATATAAGAACTTTTCACAGTCACATGACAAATGCTTACTGAGATAATGAATCTTTAGTAATTAAGTTTCCTCATGAGAATATCACAAAGAACTGAAAGTTTTACAATATGATACTGAAACACTCAATAGATTTGTAGTGAGCATGGTGTGCAAACATGACAAAGTGGTACCTCACTTTCCCCCTTTAGTGAAGCAAAACATAAATGCAGGGGCACCTCCAAAGTTTAAGTGACGACTAGATACAATGATTTTAGAATAAACGATATCATAATCATGCAGAAGACAATGGTACTTTGGGACAATGCACATTACATTCAGAATGACAATCATGCTCTCAATAGTTGGTGCTTTAAAGAAAGAAGGTGGAGACTCTCGAACCGTGGCTTTTGATGGCAAGGTTGAAAACCCGTGGTCAGAAACAAAAACTAAACATGTACCAGAGCTCTTGGTTTTTAAAAACAGAGGTAAAAATTATTTTTGGGATATGCATATTTCGTCAACGAATGCTAGTAGATAACTCAATTACTTCTCGATCTGGACAAGTTTCGAGGAACGGCTCCCGCACGAGGACGATCACATCCTCTTAATCTCCTTTGTTTATCACTGCCAAAGTTTTCTGATTTCTCATGAACAAAGTGTTGGGGATCGTAGCAGAAAATCAAAAATTTTCCTACGCGTCACCAAGATCTATCTATGGAGTAATCTAGCAACGAGCATAAAGGAGAGTGAGTGCATCTACATACCCTTGTAGATTGCGAGCGGAAGCGTTCAAGAGAACGGGGATGATGGAGTCGTACTCGTCGTGATCCAAATCACCGATGATCCTAGCGCCGAACGGACGGCACCTCCGTGTTCAACACACGTACGGAGCGGGGACGTCTCCTCCTTCTTGATCCAGCAAGGGGGGAGGAGAGGTTGATGGAGATCCAGCAGCACGACGGCGTGGTGGTGGAAGTAGCAGGATTCCAGCAGGGCTTCGCCAAGCGCTGCGGGAGGAGGGAGATGTGTCACGGGAGGGAGAGGGAGGCGCCAGGGCTTGGGGTGCTGCTCCCATGCGCCTCCCCACTATATATAGGGGTGGAGGGGGCTGGTTTCTTGCCCTCCAAGTCCATTGGGGCGTTGGCAAAGGTGGGGGAAAGAAATCCCATCATTTCCTTTCCCCACCGATTGTTATCCCCCCTTTTTAGGGATCTTGATCTTATCCCTTCGGGATATGATCTTATTCCTTCTAAGGGGGGATCTTGGTGCGCCTTGACCAGGGGTGTGGGGTCTTGCCCCCACTACCCACGTTCATGTGGGTCCCCCCATGCAGGTGGGCCCCACTTCGGAACCTTCTAGAACCTTCCCGGTACAATACCGAAAATCCCGAACATTTTCCGGTGGCCAAAATAGGACTTCCTATATATAAATCTTTACCTCCGGACCATTCCGGAACTCCTCGTGACGTCCGGGATCTCATCCGGGACTCCGAACAACTTTTGGGTTTCCGCATACTTATATCTCTACAACCATAGCGTCACCGAACCTTAAGTGTGTAGACCCTACGGGTTCGGGAGACACGCAGACATGACCGAGACGACTCTCCGGTCAATAACCAACAGCGGGATCTGGATACCCATGTTGGCTCCCACATGTTCCACGATGATCTCATCGGATGAACCACGATGTCAAGGATTCAATCAATCCCGTATACGATTCCCTTTGTCTATCGGTATAGCACTTGCCCGAGATTCGATCGTCGGTATACCGATACCTTGCTCAATCTCGTTACCGGCAAGTCTCTTTACTCGTTCCGTAACACATCATCCCGTGATCAACTCCTTGATCACATATTGTGCACATTATGATGATGTCCTACCGAGTGGGCCCAGAGATACCTCTCCGTCATACGGAGTGACAAATCCCAGTCTCGATTCGTGCCAACCCAAAAGACACTTTCGGAGATACCTGTAGTGCACCTTTATAGCCACCCAGTTACGTTGTGACGTTTGGTACACCCAAAGCATTCCTACGGTATCCGGGAGTTGCACAATCTCATGGTCTAAGGAAAAGATACTTGACATATAGAAAAGCTTTAGCATACGAACTATACGATCTGTGCTAGGCTTAGGATTGGGTCTTGTCCATCACATCATTCTCCTAATGATGTGATCCCGTTATCAACGACATCCAATGTCCATGGTCAGGAAACCGTAACCATCTATTGATCAACGAGCTAGTCATCTAGAGGCTTACTAGGGACATGGTGTTTGTCTATGTATCCACACATGTATCTGAGTTTCCTATCAATACAATTCTAGCATGGATAATAAACAATTATCATGAACAAGGAAATATAATAATAACCAATTTATTATTGCCTCTAGGGCATATTTCCAACAAGTGGAAGGTTGAGATGTAGCGTAGCGGCAAATTTCCCTTGGCAAAGGTACCAAGGATCGAATCCCGTGAGACTCCGAGGGTCGACAAGTAGGTGTCAACGGCGCCAGAAACTTAGCGGTTGACGGGACCTGCACACAGATACAGATAACTTTGCTCCCAACGAGTACAGAGAGGTTGTCAATCCCTCCGGCCTTGTTGTTTACAAAGGATCAAACACAAGAGATAATAATGATAGCTATGACTGCAACTAGGAAATAAAAACAGGAAGTAAATAGAAGGTGTGATCAGCGGTGGTAATATGGACCGGGGTCCCATGATGTTCACTAGTGATGTCTCTCTCCCAAAAGACGATAAAACAGCAAAGCGAGGTAAACAAATTACAGCTGGGCAATTGACAGGATTATGTGCGCAAACCAATGCTAACTATGCTGCAAAGAAAGGTAGAGGCTCAAAAGCATGGGCGGTACGCTAAGGCAAGTAGACCGAAATCCATCTGCATCTACTACTAATCATCCACCTTGAGATATCTATCCAGAACATCTCGCTGGTATTAAGTTGCGAATCCCACCCAAAGTGTAAACTCAAAGCAACAGACAACTGCATTAAAAGAACTTTGCGTAAAGTAAACAATCCTTGCACCCGCAAGTACAAGCACCGTTGTTTTCTCCCTTGTGGCAACAGCACATCCCCTAGACTCATGTTTCTGTCACTCAAGCTAGTCATCAGGGGGCATGAACCCACAATCAAGCATAACGCTCCCTCTTGGAGTTACTACCTACTACTTGGCCAAAGCAATAAACAGCAACGGAGAACATGCAAGAATTACTCAAGAACAAAGATATAAAAGAGGTGAATCAAATATATTACTCAAACACAATCTGAACATAGTCTCATAATCCATCAGATCCCTGCAAACTCAACAAAGCAACAGCGATAAGATTACATATGTGCCTCGATCATGTAGGGCAGCTCACGAGGTCTAAACCATGAAGAGCAAAGAGGGGAGGAGAACATCACATAGCTACTGATCATGGACCCATGGTCCAAGGTGGACTACTCACGACTCATGCGGGAAGCGTCCATGGTGGTGGAGAAGCTCCCGGTGGTGGTTCTCCCCTCCGGCAGGGTGCCGGGAAGAGTTCTCCTGATGCTCCCGATCTTGGAAGCGCTGCGGCGGCGGAACGGAGGCGAGATCGCGAAAAAGGGTTCTGTCCTCTAGGGTTTCGGGACGAGAGGGATATATAGGCGAAGGGGGGCAGCCAGAGGCGGAGCAGGGGCCCCAGGCGCCCCCCCTGGCGCGGCCAGGGGTGGGGCCGCGCCAGGTGGCCGCCTGGGCCTCCCCTGGCTCCCCTCTGGCCCATCTTTGGTTCTTCACGAAGCTTCCTGTACGCTGATTTTTCCTATATTTTTCCTGGAATTTTTGGAGCACTTTTAATATGGGGGAAACTTGAAATAGAAAAACAGCAGAAAACAGGAACTGGCACTGTGGTGCACTGAGTTAATAGGTTAGTCAAAATATGATCAAAAGTGTATGGAAGTGCATCAATATCATAGCAATATCACACAAAAGAAGCATGGAGCAAGCAGAAATTATAGATACGTTTTGGACGTATCAACATCCCCAAGCTTAATTCATGCTCGTCCTCGAGTAGGTAAATGATAACAAGCATAATTTATGTGGTGACATGCTACCAACCATATAAGAACTTTTTAAGTAAAGCAATCAAGGCATGTAATTCAATTCAAGTGATAACAAGCAAGAGTCTATATTAGCATTGTAACAAGCAACATAAGAACATAAAGGTGCAAGAGCTCTCGCTGTCCGTGACTCGAATGTCTCCAAATGGTGTTTGCGTGCAAGAAAGGGGATAGGGATATACGAGAGAGTAAAACATAGTTTTTGTATTGTTGAGAACTTAATCTACTAAAGTTTCACACTTGGTATTCTTTGGAATCTTATCTTGACTCATCCCCAGACCACTAGCCAGGTACAAGTCAAAATGATCCACTCCCTTTCGATATTTTGAGCACTCATGCAATGGATGAGCGTAAGCAAGAAAGTTGACACTTAGGACGGCAAAGAGAGAAAAATGATAAAGGGGGAAGACAAAAAAGGTGTGAAAGGCTCACATCAATAAGGACAATCATAGGCGAGAGAAAGCCAAATGATAGATATGATGTGAGGAGTAGGGATTGCCATGCAACGGATGCACATATGAGCTAAGGTAAGCTCTCCAATGGAACTAGTGGGGGTGCATCCAACTTGCTCGCTCAAGAAGACCTAGAGCTCTTTTGAGGAGGCTCATCATTGGAATATACAAGCCAAGTTCTATAGTGTGAAGGTCCCCACATAGCTATATGCATGAATGATAATCTCTATGGAGTACAAGGTATAAGATGAAGTACGAGTGTGGATCTCTCAAAAGGAATAGTAGTGTGCCCCCTTCTCTCTTTTTATTTCTTTTTCTCTTTTTTCTATATTTTTTTTATTTTTTGTGGCCTCAATGGCTCTTTCTATTTAACTCTCATTTGTCCTCTTTGGGATCTTTTGATTTTGTCCTCTTTGGGATCTTTTCCTCACTTTAGGGGCAACACTCTATGTATTACAAGAAGTATAGAAGATCTTTCACACTTTACAAAAGTACTCAACATAAAGAAAATGAAACTATCATGATGTATGCAAATGTATGCCTCTGCCAGTGTAGCAGGATATGCAATGATACTAGCGCGTCATGTAGCAATGATTAGGGCAAGGCCCAACTAGCATGCGGCTCATCGATCAAGCAAAAAGCATGTATGACATGAAGATCAAGTCATGAGAAGATGGATGTTGCATGGCAATGTATCTCGGAAAGGCTATGGAAATGCCTTGATAGGTAGGTATGGTGGCTGTTTTGAGGAAGGATATAATGAGGTTTATGATGACATAGCGTATTGTGCCAAGGATTTGGATGCACCGGCGAAGTATGCGCCAACTCTCGAGGTGAGAAAGGGCAATGCACGGTACCGAAGAGGCTAGAAAAAATATGGCTAGGTGGAAGTGTCAACTTTCGAATACTCACATTAGTCCGAAGAACTCATGCACTTATTATCGGTAACTCTCAATCTAATTAGGAGGTTCACTAAGAGACAAGTACCCCGAGGAGGAGTGTATGGGGGTTTGGTTATCCTTGCGCATCCTCGACTCATGGTACGTGAGTGTACTCTAATATTCGATCCCTCCAAAGATTAGTGATCCATCTAGTAGCTAAAGTTCTCAACTATTTTGTAGGTTTTCGAAAATAAACACGGATTTCCCAAAATACGACATCTATCACTAATAGGCTAAAGCTCTTGACACCAAAAGTTCAGACATTACTCATGGCAATACCTCAAAACTATTGCAAGTTACTACTAAAATTAAATAGCAACCTCAATTACCTACTTTAAGTTAAGACACACAACTCAGTGCAACAGGCAAACTCTCTTAACAAGATAAACATGAAAACTCAAGAGAGTTCAGCAACCAACTAAACAAAAGCTCTTTAAAAAGAAAAGCATGAAAACTAAGAGCTAAACATGACAGCAGCTATGGAAAGACAAAGAACACACACAGCAAAGATAAGCATGAAAATCCTATGTTGTGTTCTAGGTTGAAGTGGAGCGTGTTTCTCTCCCACACAAAGAAAGCTGGGTTCTAACTTGTTATGAACAGCAAGCAAAGCTAAAGAAAACTAAAAAAAGAAACTAAGAGCAAGACGCTCCAAGCATAGCACATAACGCATGAAGTGATAAAAATATAGTGGAACGAAAGACAAACTGATAATTGTTGATGGAGAAGGGGATGCATGGGGGCATCCCCAAGCTTAGACGCTTGAGTCTTCTTGAATATTTCTTGGGGGTGCACAGGAGCATCCCCAAGCTTGAGCGTTTGACCCTCCTGAATCATCTTTTATCATCTTCCCTCGCACACTTGAAAACTCCCTTCATACATAACTCATCATAATCTGATTAGCGAGGTTAGTACCCACAATAAAATAATTTTTCCCTACTGGAAATAAAGATAATCTTGAAGAGCTACTGTTTCTCAAGATTGCCAAAAGGTTTTTGCAAAGAAAAAGCAAGCTCAAGATTTGCAAAACGAAGAAAAGGCAAAACAGGACATAATCTGTGAAAAACAGACCAGCAGGTAGTAAATAATTTTTTCGGGGCACTTCTGCAACTCAAATCGAAAAACTCAGAACAGACACTCGAAAGCCAATTGTATAGAGCACGCTGTCAAAAACATTCAGATCAAAAAGATGATCCGGTGATTTTATTCGAATTTTTCTGTCCAAGGACAGAATCTGTTTTCTGGACAGCACGTCACAACTTTTGAACTTTCTTGCAATCGGAGGCTAAACTTGGCACAAAGCTGAAAAGAAAAGATACAATGATGATGCTACTGTAGTAACAAACATCAAGACACAACAAAAGCAAAATAAAACCTAATTCGTTGTGGGCTGCCTCCTAAAAGCGCTTTCTTTTATGCCTTTAAGCTAGGCATGATGCAAAAAGAGAAGATCAAGTTTTATCAAGAGTAAGAGAATAGCTAGCCCGTGTAACGGACTCAAAAGGCAACTTAATCTTCTTTCTAGGGAAGTGTTCCATCCCTTTCTTGAGAGGGAATTGGAATTTTATATTCCCCTCTTTCATGTCAATGATAGCACCAACGGTGCGAAGAAAATGACGTCCCAAAATAATTGGACATGAAGGTTCACATTCAATATCCATAATAGTAAAAATCAACGGGAACATAATTGTCATTGACAATGATAAGAACATCGTCGATCTTCCCCAAAGGTTTCTTTACGGAAGAATCAACAAGACGAACACCAAAAGAACAAGGATCAAAAGGTTTCAATTCAAACATATCATACATTCTTTTGGGCATAACGGAGGTACTAGCTCCAACATCACATAAAGCATAGCAAGAGAAGTTATTCAACTTAATTTTAATCATAGGATCCCAACTATCTTCTAGCTTTCTAGGTATGGAGGCTTCTACCCTAAGCTTCTCCTCCCTAGCTTTGATGAGAGCATTAGTGATATGCTCTGTGAAGGCAAGGTTAAGTGTGCTAGTGTGGGGGTCTTTAGCCATTCTTTGTAAAAAGGTGACAACTTCTGAGAGACTACAATTATCAAAATCAATTTTATCATTATTGAGCAGAATTGTAGTGTCATCTTCTTTGTTTGAATTGCTCTCTATTATAAGAGTTTGGACGTCTTCCCAAGTTTGGGGAAGTGTGGGAGCAACTTTAAACAGAGGCTCATACTTTTTTCCTGGAAGACCATGCCATGGGCATAACTCTCCAGTAAAACTAACATAATCACAAGGTTTATTACTTTTGTAGATCCCGACAGTGGTGATTGGCGTGATGGAAGAAGGGGTGTACTCCTCCCACTTAGTGTTTTTGGTGGAACCCATAGCAGCAGCAAGCAAGATAACTATTTTTGTGATTTTTGGTAAGGGACACTAAAGCAAAAACTGAAAGGTAAACTAACAAGACTAAAAAGCAAAGATACAAGATAGCGTGCAACTCCCCTATCTTGAAGAGTGGAGTCCCCGGCAACGGCGCCAGAAACTTGCTTGATGGCTTCTCGCCCCTCGTTGGTTACCCCAAGTGGAAGGTTGAGATGTAGCGTAGCGGCAAATTTCCCTTGGCAAAGATACCAAGGATCGAATCCCGTGAGACTCCGAGGGTCGACAAGTAGGTGTCAACGGCGCCAGAAACTTAGCGGTTGAAGGGACCTGCACACAGATACAGATAACTTTGCTCCCAACGAGTACAGAGAGGTTGTCAATCCCTCCGGCCTTGTTGTTTACAAAGGATCAAACACAAGAGATAATAATGATAGCTATGACTGCAACTAGGAAATAAAAACAGGAAGTAAATAGAAGGTGTGATCAGCGGTGGTAATATGGACCGGGGTCCCATGATGTTCACTAGTGATGTCTCTCTCCCAAAAGACGATAAAACAGCAAAGTGAGGTAAACAAATTACAGCTGGGCAATTGACAGGATTATGTGCGCAAACCAATGCTAACTATGCTGCAAGGAAAGGTAGAGGCTCAAAAGCATGGGCGGTACGCCAAGGCAAGTAGACCGAAATCCATCTGCATCTACTACTAATCATCCACCTTGAGATATCTATCCAGAACATCTCGCTGGTATTAAGTTGCGAGTCCCACCCATAGTGTAAACTCAAAGCAACAGACAACTGCATTAAAAGAACTTTGCGTAAAGTAAACAATCCTTGCACCCGCAAGTACAAGCACCATTGTTTTCCCCCTTGTGGCAACAGCACATCCCCTAGACTCATGTTTCTGTCACTCAAGCTAGTCATCGAGGGGCATGAACCCACAATCAAGCATAACGTTCCCTCTTGGAGTTACTACCTACTACTTGGCCAAAGCAATAAACAGCAACGGAGAACATGCAAGAATTACTCAAGAACATAAATATAAAAGAGGTAAATCAAATATATTACTCAAACACAATCTGAACATAATCTCATAATCCATCGAATCCCAGCAAACTCATCATAGCAACAGCATAAGGATTACATATGTGCCTCGATCATGTAGGGCGGCTCACGAGGTCTAATCGGTGAAGGACAAAGAGGGGAGGAGAACATCACATAGCTACTGGTCATGGACCCATGGTCCAAGGGAGACTACTCACAACTCATCCGGGAGGCGTCCATGGTGGTGGAGAGGCTCCCGGTGGTGATCCTCCCCTCCGGCAGGGTGCCGGGAAGAGTTCTCCTGGTGATCCCGATCTTGGAAGCGCGGCGGTGGCGGAACAGAGATGAGATCGCGAAAAAGGGTTCCGTCCTCGAGGGTTTCGGGACGCGGTGTAAATATATGCCAAAGGGGGCATCAGCGGAGGTCAGGGGGGCCCAGGCGCCCCCCCCCCCCCCCAGCGCGGCCAGGAGGGGGGCCGCGCCCCCAGGGCGCCTGGAGCCCTGGTGGCCCCCCTCTGGCCCTACTTTGGCCGCACGGAAGCTTCTGGAGCGCTGATTTTTTATATATTTTTCCCGGAATTTTTCTGGCAATTTAAGTAATGGGAAAACCTGAAATACAAAAACTGCAGAAAACAGAAACTGGCACTGAGGTGCACTGAGTTAATAGGTTAGTCCAAATATGATCAAAAGTGTATGGAAGTGCATAAATATCATAGCAATATCACACAAAAGAGGCATGGAGCAAGCAGAAATTATAGATACGTTTTGGACGTATCAAGCTAGTACCTCCGTTATGCCCAAAAGAATGTATGATATATTTGAATTGAAACCTTTTGATCCTTGTTCTTTTGGTGTTCGTCTTGTTGATTATTCCGTAAAGAAACCTTTGGGGAAGATCGACGATGTTCTTATCATTGTCAATGACAATTATGTTCCCGTTGATTTTACTATTATGGATATTGAATGTGAACCTTCATGTCCAATTATTTTGGGACGTCCTTTTCTTCGCACCGTTGGTGCTATCATTGACATGAAAGAGGGGAATATTAAATTCCAATTCCCTCTCAAGAAAGGGATGGAACACTTCCCTAGAAAGAATACTAAGTTGCCTTTTGAGTCCGTTACACGGGCTAGCTATTCTCTTACTCTTGATAAAACTTGATCTTCTCTTTTTGCATCATGCCTAGCTTAAAGGCATAAAAGAAAGCGCTTTTGGGAGGCAGCCCACAACGAATTAGGTTTTATTTTGCTTTTGTTGTGTCTTGATGTTTGTTACTACAGTAGCATCATCATTGTATCTTTTTTTTCAGCTTTGTGCCAAGTTTAGCCTCCGATTGCAAGAAAGTTCAAAAGTTGTGACGTGCTGTCCAGAAAACAGATTCTGTCCTTGGACAGAAAATTTCGAATAAAATCATCAGATCATCTTTTTGATCTGAATTTTTTTGACAGCGTGCTCTATATAATTGGCTTTCGAGCGTCTGTTCTGAGTTTTTTAATTTGAGTTGCAGAAGTGCCCCGAAAAAATTATTTGCTACCTTCTGGTCTGTTTTTCACAGATTTTGTCCTGTTTTGCCTTTTCTTCGTTTTGCAAACCTTGAGCTTGCTTTTTCTTTGCAAAAACCTTTTGGCAATCTTGAGAAACAGTAGCTCTTCAAGATTACCTTTATTTCCAGTAGGGAAAAATTATTTTATTGTGGGTACTAACCTCGCTAATCAGATTATGATGAATTATGTATGAAGGAAGTTTTCAAGTGTGCGAGGGAAGATGATAAAAGAAGATTCAGGAGGGTCAAACGCTCAAGCTTGGGGATGCCCCCGTGCACCCCCAAGAAATATTCCAGAAGACTCAAGCGTCTAAGCTTGGGGATGCCCCCATGCATCCCCTTCTCCATCAAAAATTATCAGTTCGTCTTTCGTTCCACTATAATTTTATCACTTCATGCGTTATGTGCTATGCTTGGAGCGTCTTGCTCTTAGTTTCTTTTTTTAGTTTTCTTTAGCATTGCTTGCTGTTCATAACAAGTTAGAACCCAGCTTTCTTTGTGTGGGAGAGAAACACGCTCCACTTCACCCTAGAACACAACATAGGATTTTCATGCTTATCTTTGTTGTGTGTGTTCTTTGTCTTTCCATAGCTGCTGTCATGTTTAGCTCTTAGTTTTCATGCTTTTCTTTTTAAAGAGGTTTTGTTTAGTTGGTTGCTGAACTCTCTTGATTTTTCATGTTTATCTTGGTAAGAGAGTTTGCCTATTGCACTGAGTTGTGTGTCTTAACTTAAAGTAGGTAACTGAGGTTGTTATTTACTTTTAGTAGTAACTTGAAATAGTTTTGAGGTATTGCCATGAGTAATGTCTGAACTTTTGGTGTCAAGAGCTTTAGCCTATTAGTGATAGATGTCGTATTTTGGGCAATCCGTGTTTATTTTCGAAAACCTACAAAATAGTTGAGAACTTTAGCTACTAGATGGATCACTAATCTTTGGAGGGATCGAATATTAGAGTACACTCACGTACCATGAGTCGAGGATGCGCAAGGATAACCAAACCCCCATACACTCCTCCTCGGGGTACTTGTCTCTTTGTGAACCTCCTAATTAGATTGAGAGTTACTGATAATAAGTGCATGAGTTCTTCGGACTAATGTGAGTATTCGAAAGTTGACACTTCCACCTAGCCATATTTTTCTAGCCTCTTCGGTACTGTGCATTGCCCTTTCTCACCTCGAGAGTTGGCGCATACTTCGCCGGTGCATCCAAATCCTTGGCACGATACACTCTGTCATCATAAGCCTCATTATATCCTTCCTCAAAACATCCACCATACCTACCTATCAAGGCATTTCCATAGCCTTTCTGAGATACATTGCCATGCAACATCCATCTTCTCATGACTTGATCTTCATGTCATACATGCCTTTTGCTTGATCGATGAGTCGCATGCTACTTGGGCCTTGCCCTAATCATTGCTACATGACGCGCTAGTATCATTGCATATCCTGCTACACCGGCAGAGGCATACATTTGCATACATCATGATAGTTTCATTTTCTTTATGTTGCGTACTTTTGTAAAGTGTGAAAGATCTTCTATACTTCTTGTAATATATAGAGTGTTGCCCCTAAAGTGAGGAAAAGATCCCAAAGAGGACAAAATCAAAAGATCCCAAAGAGGACAAATGAGAGTTAAATAGAAAGAGCCATTGAGGCCACAAAAAAATAAAAAAAGAGAAAAAATAGAAAAAGAAATAAAAAGAGAGAAGGGGGCACACTACTATTCCTTTTGAGAGATCCACACTCGTACTTCATCTTATACCTTGTACTCCATAGAGATTATCATTCATGCATATAGCTATGTGGGGACCTTCACACTATAGAACTTGGCTTGTATATTCCAATGATGAGCCTCCTCAAAAGAGCTCTAGGTCTTCTTGAGCGAGCAAGTTGGATGCACCCCCACTAGTTCCATTGGAGAGCTTACCTTAGCTCATATGTGCATCCGTTGCATGTCAATCCCTACTCCTCACATCATATCTATCATTTGGCTTTCTCTCGCCCATGATTGTCCTCATTGATGTGAGCCTTTCACACCTTTTTTGTCTTCCCCCTTCATCATTTTTCTCTCTTTGCCATCCTAAGTGTCAACTTTCTTGCTTACACTCATCCATTGCATGAGTGCTCAAAATATCGAAAGGGAGTGGATCATTTTGACTTGTACCTGGCTAGTGGTTTGGGGATGAAACTTTAGTAGATTAAGTTCTCAACAATACAAAAACTATGTTTTACTCTCTCGTATATCCCTATCCCCTTTCTTGCACGCAAACACCATTTGGAGACATTCGAGTCACGGACAGCGAGAGCTCTTGCACCTTTATGTTCTTATGTTGCTTGTTACAATGCTAATATAGACTCTTGCTTGTTATGACTTGAATTGAATTACATGCCTTGATTGCTTTACTTAAAAAGTTCTTATATGGTTGGTAGCATGTCACCACAAAAATTATGCTTGTTATCATTTACCTACTCGAGGACGAGCAGGAATTAAGCTTGGGGATGTTGATACGTCCAAAACGTATCTATAATTTGTGCTTGCTCCATGCTTCTTTTGTGTGATATTGCTATGATATTGATGCACTTCCATACACTTTTGATCATATTTGGACTAACCTATTAACTCAGTGCACCACAGTGCCAGTTCCTGTCTTCTGCTGTTTTTCTATTTCAGGTTTCCCCCATATTAAAAGTGCTCCAAAAATTCCAGGAAAAATATAGGAAAAATCAGCGTACAGGAAGCTTCGCGAAGAACCAAAGATGGGCCAGAGGGGAGCCAGGGGAGGTCCAGGCGGCCACCTGGCGCGGCCCCACCCCTGGCCGCACCAAGGGGGCGCCTGGGGCCCCTGCTCCGCCTCTCGCTACCCCCCTTCGCATATATATCCCTCTCGTCCCGAAACCCTCGAAGACAGAACCCTTTTTCGCGATCTCGCCTCTGTTCCGCCGCCGTAGCGCTTCCAAGATCGGGAGCATCAGGAGAACTCTTCCTAGCACCCTGCCGAAGGGGAGAACCACCACCGGGAGCTTCTCCACCACCATGGACGCTTCCCGGATGAGTCGTGAGTAGTCCACCTTGGACCATGGGTCCATGATCAGTAGCTATGTGATGTTCTCCTCCCCTCTTTGCTCTTCATGGTTTAGACCTCGTGAGCTGCCCTACATGATCGAGGCACATATGTAATCTTTCTGCTGTTGCTTTGCTGAGTTTGCTGGGATCTGATGGATTATGAGACTATGTTCAGATTGTGTTTGAGTAATATATTTGATTCACCTCTTTTATATATTTGTTCTTGAGTAATTCTTGCATGCTCTCCGTTGCTGTTTATTGCTTTGGCCGAGTAGTAGGTAGTAACTCCAAGAGGGAGCGTTATGCTTGATTGTGGGTTCATGCCCCCTGATGACTAGCTTGAGTGACAGAAACATGAGTCTAGGGGATGTGCTGTTGCCACAAGGGAGAAAACAACGGTGCTTGTACTTGCGGGTGCAAGGATTGTTTACTTTACGCAAAGTTCTTTTAATGCAGTTGTCTGTTTCTTTGAGTTTACACTTTAGGTGGGATTCGCAACTTAATACCAGCGAGATGTTCTGGATAGATATCTCAAGGTGGATGATTAGTAGTAGATGTAGATGGATTTCGGTCTACTTGCCTTGGCGTACCGCCCATGCTTTTGAGCCTCTACCTTTCTTTGCAGCATAGTTAGCATTGGTTTGCACACATAATCCTGTCAATTGCCCAGCTGTAATTTGTTTACCTCGCTTTGCTGTTTTATCGTCTTTTGGGAGAGAGACATCACTAGTGAACATCATGGGACCCCGGTCCATATTACCACCGCTGATCACACCTTCTATTTACTTCATGTTTTTATTTCCTAGTTGCAGTCATAGCTATCATTATTATCTCTTGTGTTTGATCCTTTGTAAACAACAAGGCCGGAGGGATTGACAACCTCTCTGTACTCGTTGGGAGCAAAGTTATCTGTATCTGTGTGCAGGTCCCGTCAACCGCTAAGTTTCTGGCGCCGTTGACACCTACTTGTCGACCCTCGGAGTCTCACGGGATTCGATCCTTGGTACCTTTGCCAAGGGAAATTTGCCGCTACGCTACATCTCAACCTTCCACTTGGGGTAACCAACGAGGGGCGAGAAACCATCATATGCATGAGTAGACACAATGAGTTGTGGGCGATACTAGTCATACTGCTTACCAGCATGTCATACTTTGATTCGGCAGTATTGTGAGATGAAGTGGCCCGGACCGACATTACGCGTACACTTACGCGAGACTGGTTTCACCGTTATGAGCAGTCGTTGCTTAAAGGTGACTGGCGGGTGTCTGTCTCTCTCACTTTAGCTGAATCAAGTGTGGCTACGCCCGGTCCTTGTGAAGGTTAAAACAACACATACTTGACGAAACATCGTTGTGGTTTTTTGTATGCATAGGTAAGAACGGTTCTTGCTAAGCCCGTAGCAGCCACGTAAAACTTGCAACAACAAAGTAGAGGACGTCTAACTTGTTTTTGCAGGGCATGTTGTGATGTGATATGGTCAAGACATGATGAGTTATACGTTTTTGTATGAGATGATCATGTTTTGTAAAGTTATCAGCAACTGGTAGGAGCCATATGGTTGTCGCTTTATTGTATGAAATGCAATCGCCATGTAATTGCTTTACTTTATCAGTAAGCGGTAGCGATAGTCGTAGAAGCAATAGTTGGCGAGACGACAACGATGCTACGATGGAGATCAAGGTGTCGCGCCGGTGACGAAGGTGATCATGACGGTGCTTTCAAGATGGAGATCAAAAGCACAAGATGATGATGGCCATATCATGTCACATATTTTGATTGCATGTGATGTTTATCTTATTATGCTTCTTATTTTGCTTTGTACGACGGTAGCATTATAAGATGATCCCTTACAAAATTTCAAGGTACAAGTGTTCTCCCTGAGTATGCACCATTGCGAAAGTTCTTCGTGCTGAGACACCACGTGATGATCGGGTGTGATAGGCTCTACGTTCAAATACAACGGGTGTAAGCCAGTTTTGCACACGTAGAATACTCGGGTTAAACTTGACGAGCCTAGCATATGCAGATATGGCCTCGAAACACTGGAGACCGAAAGGTCGAGCGTGAATCATATAGTAGATATGATCAACATAAGATGTTCACCATTGAAACTACTCCATCTCACGTGATGATCGGACATGGTTTAGTTGATTTGGATCACGTGATCATTTAGATGACCGGAGGGATGTCTATCTAAGTGAGAGTTCTTTAGTAATATGATTAATTGAACTTTAATTTATCATGAACTTAGTCCTGGTAGTATTAGCATATCTATGTTGTAGATCAATAGCTGATACGTCCAAAATGCATCACTATTTTGTAACATAATTTATCCTTATTCATTGATATATTTCACGTTACGGTGATGTTCTTATGTTGTTTTCGTCTATTTTACACAGTTTGCAAACTTTCCGATGCCGAAGCAGCAGACGCGGGATTCAGCAGTAAAAAGTGGACGCTGAGTTGCTGAAGAAGAATACCTCCAAATTACCTGAAAATTGACGGGAGATATTTTTCAGATGGATCACGAAGGCACGCGAAAGGGCAACCAGAGGGGGGCCACAGGGTGCCCAGGCGCCCTGGGGGCGCGCCCCCCCTGGCCGCGCCGGCGGGGCGCCTGGAGCCCCTGACCCACCTCTGGCCGCCCCCTTTTGCATATATGCTCTCCGTTATCCAAAAACCCTAGAGACGGGGATTTTTACGGAGTTCCGCCGCCGCTCCGTGGCGGAAACCTACAGAGAAGAAAAAGCCATCTCCGGCGGGCAGATTCCGTCGGGGAGATCACCTCCCAAAAGGGGAGATCGTCGCCATCGTCATCACCATCGTCACGGGCATCATCGAGATCATCATCAACATCATCCCCAACACCAGCACCATCTCCATCTTCATCCAAATCTCATCTTACAATCGCAACTTGTGTTGTAACTCGTACTACCTATCCTCTCTACTCTATCGGTGTTGATTACTACTTTGTGGTGAATGCTATTGAGTTTTGTTGGAGAAATATTACTATGTCCAGATTGTTTATCACCTATTTATCCCCACTGATCATGATCTCTTTTATGTCTCGTGAGTAGTTACCTTAGTTCTTGAGGACATGGGGAAAGTCTTGTTGTTAGTAGTCATATGTTGTTGAAGTAATATGTGTTGTTTGATACTTAAGTTGTGTTGTCATTCTACTAGTGGTGTTGTGTGAGTCGAACACTCAACACTTCGCCTTATCAAGGACCTAGGAGAATGCATTGTGTATAAAGAATGCTTATGGTGGGTTGCCGGAGTGACAGAAACCTGAACCCCCGTTCGCACGCTTTTGCGGCATAAGGGAATAATGGATCCTCGATCGTATTGCTATGGTTAGGCTTTTGCCTTAAATTCTATCTTGTATTTGCGGATGCTTGCAAGGTGTTTAATCATAAGAGTGCATTCATCTTAGTCTAGAGAGTGCACTAGCATAGATCCACCCACTCAACACTTATCAACACATAACATAGTATCGATATGGAATATGGCGAAAGCACATGACTACCTCTCCCGTGTGTCCTCAGGGACGCTTTAGTCTTTATAAGTTCAGTTGCTAGGCCTCTCCTTTGCTAAGAAAGGATTGGGCCACTTGTTACTCTCAGTACCTTTTACATTACTTGCTTTTACTTTCCTGTTGCTTATACCGAGAAAACCCCTAAAAGTTATCTTTCAGTGCTTGCAGTAATTTCTTGCTCAGAATCGCTTATCAATACCTTCTGCTCCTCGTTGGGTTCGACAATCTTACTTATCGAAAACGCTGCAATAGATCCCTTACGTTTGTGGGTCATCAAGTATCGTTTTCTGGCGCCGTTGCCGGGGAGCGTAGCGCTATTGGTAAAGTGAAACTGGTAAGGAAGTTTTTATAATTCAGTTTTTATTTTTGCTATTGCTGCTCTTTGTCCTTATGGACAACCCTGTTATTGGATCGTTGCTTGTGGGAAGACGCCCCACACCTGTGGTGGTTGATCCTCCCCCTACTGATATTGTGCCTTATAAAATACCAGCTGGCATTATCGATTATGTTTTGGCTAATCGTTATGCAGGAGACAGACATCCCGGTGAACACTTGCTATATCTGTCACAACTAAGTTCATTATTTAAGCTTGCAGGTGTATCGAGGGAGTTTGTCATGAGGAAATTGTTTGCCGTATCACTTATAGATAAAGCTTCGGATTGGTATAGGCTTCTCGATAACTCACACTTGCTTGACTGGCAGGAGCTTATGTCTCTCTTTTATACTAAGTTTTATCCTCTTCATGAAATTCATCGAGACAGGAACTATATCTATAACTTTAGGTCTCGTGACGGAGAAAGCATTGCTCAAGCTTGGGGGAGATTGAAGTCCCTAATGCTCAAATGCCCTATTCATAAGCTTCCCAAGGAAATTATACTTACAAATTTTTATGCCATGCTTTCTCGTCAAGATAAGGAGATGTTGGATGCCTCCTCTAGTGGGGTGTTTCAGAAGAAGAGTGTTGAAGAAAGGTGAGATCTCATTGAAAGGATCCAGAGGAATACCGAAGATTGGGAAATTGATAAAGGTATTGAACCCGCTATAAATTATGAACATGATTATATTGAGAGCTATGTGAAAACTGATTACTTCAATACTTTTTGCTCTAAGATTGGTCTTGATTCCCATCTAGTGATTGATTTGTGTAAGAATTTTGCCTCTCACGTTGATTCTTTTAAAAAGAAGAGAGACCAGCACCATGAACCTTTTAAAGAGTCACCTATTGATATTTATGTTGCTGACCCTATTTTGCCTGCAGTTATATATGAAAAGCCTCCTTTTCCCGCAAGGATAAAGGAGCACTCTCTTGTGACAGGCATAATAAATAAAAGTGAGAGAAGAGTTGATGAGCCTGAGGACCATATCAGAGTCGATCCTCAAGTTGCATTGATTAAAGACCTTTCTACTAATGATGTTTTGGATTCCAATATAAATTTTTGTGCTGTTTCCACTAACCTTGTCACAGCCAAGAATAAAGGCCCAATTTCAGGTACTCCAGTGGTATCTGTTAAAATAGGAGATCACAATTATTATGGGCTATGCGATTTGGGATCGAGTGCAAGTGCTATCCCCTATTCACTTTATGAAGAGATCATCGATGAGATTTCCCCTTGTGAACTTGAAGAAGTTGATGTTACCATTCATCTTGCAAACAGAACAACTATCTCTCCTATCGGAATTGTGAGGGACGCTGAAGTTCTATGTGGAAAGGTAAAATACCCTACCGACTTTCTAGTACTTTGTTCAGAGAGGGACAATTTTTGTCCAATTATTTTTGGTAGACCTTTTCTTAGAACTTGTGGAGCTATAATAGATTGCAAGAAAGGTAAAGTTTCTATTGAATTCGATGGTGAGCCATATGAATTTAATTTTTCTAAGTTCTCTAAGCAGCCTCGTGGTACTGATTTACCTAGTGATGATAAAATTATTGAAAGTATTGCCTCTATTGCTATTCCCCCTAATGATCCTTTGCAGCAATACATGGAGGACCACGAGAATGATTTGCATATGCAGGAAAGAAATGAACTAGATGAAATATTCTTGAGGCAGCCTGCTATCCTGAAGCACAATCTTCCGGTTGAACCTTTGGGAATTTTATCAAAACCTAAAGAAGACCCGGTGTTCGATCTTAAACCTCTTCCCGATACGCTCAAGTATGCTTATTTAGATGAAAAGAAAGTATATCATGTTATTATCAATTCTAACCTTTCAGGATATGAAGAAGAGCGATTATTGGAAGTACTTCGTAAACACCGAGGCGCAATTGGCTACACCCTTGATGACCATAAGGGGATTAGTCCATCTATCTGTCAACATACTATCAACCTTGAGCCTGATGCTAAACCAGTTGTTGATCATCAACGACGGTTGAACCCGAAGATGATGGATGTCGTGAGAACTGAGATTCTCAAGTTTCTAGCCGCAGGTATTATCTACCCTATAGCTGATAGTAAATGGGTAAGTCTGGTACATTGTGTTCCTAAGAAAGGAGGTACAACTGTGGTTCCTAATGATAAAAATGAATTAATACCTCAGAGAATTATTATTGGATATAGAATGTGTATTGATTACAGGAAGTTGAACAAGGCAACCAGGAAGGATCACTACCCGTTGCCGTTCATCGACCAAATGCTTGAAAGGTTATCCAAAAATACCCACTTTTGTTATCTCGATGGTTATTCTGGCTTCTCTCAAATTCATGTTAACACTGCCGATCAAGAGAAGACCACTTTTACTTGTCCCTTTGGTACTTATGCTTACAGGCGTATGCCTTTTGGTTTATGTAATGCCCCTGTTACTTTTCAAAGGTGTATGTCTGCTATCTTTCATGGTTTCTGCAGGGATATTATGGAAGTCTTCATGGACGATTTCTCCGTCTATGGAACTTCTTTTGACCATTGTCTTCACAACCTTAATAAAGTTTTGCAGAGATGCGAGGAGACAAATTTGGTACTCAACTGGGAAAAGTGCCACTTCATGGTTAATGAAGGAATTGTTCTTGGTCACAAGATTTTTGAAAGGGGAATTGAAGTGGACAAAGCCAAGATCGAAGCTATTGAGAGGATGCCCTATCCAAGGGACATCAAAGGTATTCGCAGTTTTCTCGGTCATGCAGGTTTTTATAGAAGATTTATTAAAGACTTTTCTAAAACCTCAAGACCCCTCACTAATCTTCTCCAGAAGGACGTTCCTTTTGTATTTGATGAAAATTGTAAGGAAGCTTTTGAAGTCCTTAAGAAAGCTTTAATAACCGCTCGTATAGTACAACCACCTGACTGGAATTTACCTTTTGAAATTATGTGTGATGCAAGTGATTTTGCTGTTGGAGCTGTTTTAGGACAAAGAGTTGATAAGAAATTGAATGTTATACATTATGCTAGTAAAACCCTTGATAGTGCTCAAAGGAATTATGCTACTACTGAGAAGGAATTCTTAGTTGTAGTTTTTGCTTGTGATAAATTTAGGCAGTATATTGTTGATTCCAAAGTTATTATTCATACTGATCATGCTGCCATTAAGTACCTTATGACAAAGAAGGATGCCAAGCCAAGGCTTATCAGATGGGTACTCCTTCTTCAAGAATTTGATTTGCAGATTGTTGACAGGAAAGGAGAAGACAATCCGGTAGCGGACAATCTTTCGAGGATGGAAGATATACCGCATGATCCCATCCCAGTCAACGATAGTTTTCCAGACGAGCAACTTGCTGTTGTAAAAGTACAATCTCTTTCCGACCCTTGGTATGCAGATTATGCTAATTTTATTGTTGCAAAGTATTTGCCTCCAGGTTTAACACTTCAGCAAAGGAAGAAGTTCTTTCATGATTTGAGGCACTACTTTTGGGATGACCCACATCTTTTCAAAGAAGGTCCCGACGGGATCGTGAGAAGATGTATACCGGAACATGAGCAGAAGGACATTCTCAGACGATGTCATGATAGTCCCTATGGAGGATATCATGCCGGTGAGAGGACTGCACATAAGGTTCTTCAATCAGGTTTTTATTGGCCCACTCTCTTTAAAGATGCTAGAAATTATGTTTTAGCCTGTGATAAATGTCAGAGAGTTGGTAACATTAGTAGTAGGAATGAGATGCCTATGAATTACTCACTAGTGATTGAACCTTTTGATTGTTGGGGTTTTGATTTTATGGGTCCTTTTCCTTCTTCGCAAAAGTACACTCACATTTTAGTAGCTGTTGATTACGTGACTAAGTGGGTTGAAGCAATCCCCACTGAAAGTGCTGATCACAAGACATCTTTGAAAATGCTTAAAGACGTAATTTTTCCTAGGTTTGTTGTACCAAGGTATCTCATGACCGATGGAGGATCACACTTCACGCACGGAGCTTTTAGGAAAGCTTTGGCCAAATACGATGATAATCATAGAATTGCTTCACCATATCATCCTCAAACTAGTGGGCAAGTTGAGCTCACCAATAGAGAGATTAAGTTGATCTTGCAGAAGATAGTAAACAGAAATAGAAAGGACTAGTCAAATAAGTTAGGAGATGCTTTGTGGGCATATAGAACTGCTTACAAAAACCCCATGGGCATGTCCCCCTATAAGATGGTGTATGGCAAGGCTTGTCATTTGCCATTAGAGTTAGAGCACAAAGCTTTCTGGGCTGTTAGAGATCTTAATGCTGACCCAAAATTAGCTGGTGAGAAGCGTCTCATGAACTTGACTTCTCTAGATGAATGGAGAAGTGAAGCTTACGAGAGCGCTAAAATGTTCAAGGAAAAGGTAAAAAGGTGGCATGATAGGAAGATTCTGAAACGTGAATTTAATGTTGGTGATAAAGTTTTGTTGTTTAGATCCCGTTTCAGGTTTTCTCCAGGTAAACTACTTTCCAGGTGGGAAGGACCATTTCATATTGAAGAAGTTTATCGGTCTGGTGCAATTAAGATTAATAATTTTGAAGGCACCAAACCTCAAGTTGTGAATGGGCAAAGACTTAAAAATTACATAGAAGGAGACCCTGTCAATGTTGATGTGAATATAATATACACAACAACCCACGAAGAACATGTTGCGGCCCTGTTTCAGACGCCAGCAGAAGCAGAATAAAGAAAAGGTATGTAGTACGTTAAGGAAACATCACGAACCGCCATAAAAGTTCCGTATTACGAGTTTCTGCAAAATTAGTAAAATTCCGAGCCTAAGTGGAGCCGGAGACGACCTCCAGGGAGTCCAGGCGCCCCCCTGGCACCCCCCCCCCCGGGGCCGCGCCGGGAGGCCGCCTGGACACCCGGGAGTCCGTCTCTGACCCTGCTTTGGTCCGTTACCTTCCTTTCTGTGCATAAATTTTTCCTATATATTTTCCCGGATTGTTCCGGCAACGTATCTTGCGATTTCGCGTGTTTTCTCTTCGATCTGTTTCTGCCAGGGAATCTTTCAGCTGAATTTAGGTGCCATGACTTCCCCAAGCTCCCCCAAGGACGAGTTCGTCGTCAACGTCATCAACCCTTACCTCGCTGAGGTGAAGAAGCACCCTCAGGTTGTTCGGATGGAGGACGATGTCCTTCATCAAGAAGATCTGAAGGGATCTATCAAGGAGGGGAGCGTCCAGGCCAGGCTGGAAGAAGTGGAGCAAGAAGTCTTCGAGTACAAGAAGATGATCGAGCATGGAGTTGAAGCTAACTTTGACATCACCAACGAGCTGAAGAACTACTTCCTGAAGGAGATGGAGGAGATGTGGAAAAGCATCACCGTGTCTGAAGAAAGAATTATAGAGATCCAAGGGCAAATTAATGATCTACATAACCAGAACTGTGAGTATGAACTAAGGTTTATGCGCATGAGTTTGGGTGCTGAATGCAGGATTCAGGAGACAAGCTTCTCATATGAGACTGGAGAACCCCTTCCATGGAAGCGTTTCGCCAAGGACTACGTGATCAACGCCAACAAGGATGATGAGTGAAATCTCCTTGGGTAACGGCATTCCCTTGGCTTGTTCCAAGCTTGGGGGAGTGCCCGGTATCTTTATCTTTATCTTTTGTCTTTTAGAGTCAAGTAGAGTCGTATCATGTCTAGGGAGGTTATTATATGAGATAGGTGTGTGCATTGAGGTCTATCACTCCTTCGGTGAAGAATTGTATCCGTGAGTGTGGAGTCGTCTATGATGGAATATTAATGAGAAGTTTATCGGTTCCTTTTGCTGCACTCGGTATTCTCTTCACGCAATCGACCTTATATGATGATTCTTATGGGGTGTATTGACCTTATGTCAGGTATGGCTATGAAAACTTTATTTAATCTTGGCAAACATAGCTTTGGTCATAACAACAAGCATGATTTTCTTAAAGTATCAACATAGTCAAAACCTTTATGTTATTATGCTTGAAGTGTTATGCTAACAAGGAAGACAACTTGATGTGTTATGCTTATTTCAATGTTCATGCTTTATATTGCTTTGCATCTTAGTCATCATCAGTTGTCTGCTCTCTCAAAACCTTTGCTAGCCTAACTCTGTACTAAGCGGAATTCTGCTTGTGCATCCATGCCCTTAAGCCAATACCTTCCATATGAGTCCACCATACCTACCTACTCGTGGTATTCCACTACCACCTCCTAAAAGTATATAATTTATGTGTTATCCTTAAATGTTCAAAATCTTTTATTTTGTGCCTCTGTTTTAGCTCATGAGGAAGTAATAGCTAATTCATAGTCTTCTTGAATTGGACAAGCTTCACCCCGGGATTGCATGTCTAATGTGCAAACCCATAATACGAGAAGGAACTGGCAAAGAGTGCGCCCGGCTCGAAAATAATATAACAAACAAACCCTCCTTCGCGCTTTGTTCATGAGAAATCAGGAAACTTTGGCAGCGATAAATAAAGGAGAATAAGAGGATGTGATCGTCCTCGTGCGGGAGCCGTTCCTCGAAACTTGTCCAGCTCAAGAAGCAATTGAGTTATCTATTAGAATTCGTTGACAAATCATGCACCTCTCAAAACTTGTTTTCATTCTGTTTGATTTGAGGATAGCACATGAGTTTTCCCTACTACCCTAGAGCAGGGCCTATCTTTTTATTTTAAGTTGAGTCAGTTATTCCTACTCCCTTCTATTCTTAAAGAGAGCAGACATATGATGTTGATAAGGATTCATTCATATAAAGTTGCATTAAGATTTGTCATATCATATCCTTGTTGACATTATCATTTGATAAGTAAGTTGTTTGTCAAGCCCAGCCAAGGCAAATATCTTCCTTTGTGTTAACACTTTCACTTCTTGCCTGATGATATGTTCTTTCAAAAGCCTCAATCAGTCTCATCAAACATAAAGAAAGAGCAAAAGTAAAAGCTATTAGTTGTTCTTTGACCAAAGGACATGTTTGCCATGATTCAATAAGTTTCCTTAGCCCTACTTTCGAATATAAGTGTTACCACTCTTTTATAAGGGCCTTATGAGTTGAACATTGCTGTTGAGGATATTTGAGTTGGTGAGGAAACTGTGATGCTTCTTGTTCGTATTCTGTTTATCGACACTTCACTCTCTAAACTTGTGGACATGTTTACCGAGTTCATATTCGCTTGGGGACAAGCGAAGTCTAAGCTTGGGGGTGTTGATACGTCCAAAATGCATCACTATTTTGTATCATAATTTATCCTTATTCATTGATATATTTCATGTTACGGTGATGTTCTTATGTTGTTTTGGTCTATTTTACACAGTTTGCAAACTTTCCGATGTCGAAGCAGCAGACGCAGGATTCAGCAGTAAAAAGTGGACGCTGAGTTGCTGAAGAAGAATACCTCCAAATTACCTGAAAATTGACGGGAGATATTTTTCAGACGGATCACGAAGGCACGCGAAAGGGCAACCAGAGGGGGGTCACAGGGTGCCCAGGCGCCCTGGGGGCGCCCCCCCTGGCCGCGCCGGGGGGGCGCCTGGAGCCCCTGGCCCACCTCTGGCCGCCCCCTTTTGCATATATGCTCTCCGTTATCCAAAAACCCTAGAGACGGAGATTTTTACGGAGTTCCGCCGCCGCTCCGTGGCGGAAACCTACAGAGAAGAAAAAGCCATCTCCGGCGGGCAGATTCCGCCGGGAAGATCACCTCCCGGAAGGGGAGATCGTCGCCATCGTCATCACCATCGTCACGGGCATCATCGAGATCATCATCAACATCATCCCCAACACCAGCACCATCTCCATCTTCATCCAAATCTCATCTTACAATCGCAACTTGTGTTGTAACTCGTACTACCTATCCTCTCTACTCCATCGGCATTGATTACTACTTTGTGGTGAATGCTATTGAGTTTTGTTGGAGAAATATTATTATGTCCAGATTGTTTATCACCTATTTATCCCCACTGATCATGATCTCTTTTATGTCTCATGAGTAGTTACCTTAGTTCTTGAGGACATGGGGAAAGTCTTGTTGTTAGTAGTCATATGCTGTTGAAGTAATATGTGTTGTTTGATACTTAAGTTGTGTTGTCATTCTACTAGTGGTGTTGTGTGAGTCGAACACTCAACACTTCGCCTTATCAAGGACCTAGGAGAATGCATTGTGTATAAAGAATGCTTATGGTGGGTTGCCGGAGTGACAGAAACCTGAACCCTAGTTCGCACGCTTTTGCATAAGGGAATAATGGATCCTCGATCGTATTGCTATGGTTAGGCTTTTTCCTTAAATTCTATCTTGTATTTGCGGATGCTTGCAAGGTGTTTAATCATAAGAGTGCATTCATCTTAGTCTAGAGAGTGCACTAGCATAGATCCACCCACTCAACACTTATCAACACATAACATAGTATCGATATGGAATATGGCGAAAGCACATGACTACCTCTCCCGTGTGTCCTCAGGAACGCTTTAGTCTTTATAAGTTCAGTTGCTAGGCCTCTCCTTTGCTAAGAAAGGATTGGGCCACTTGTTACTCTCAGTACCTTTTACATTACTTGCTTTTACTTTCCTGTTGCTTATACCGAGAAAACCCCTAAAAGTTATCTTTCAGTGCTTACAGTAATTTCTTGCTCAGAATCGCTTATCAATACCTTCTGCTCCTCGTTGGGTTCGACACTCTTACTTATCGAAAACGCTGCAATAGATCTCTTACGGTTGTGGGTCATCAATAGCTCGCGATGTTGCTCCCCGTTTATTTTTTTATGTTCCAAGAGAAAACTAAGTTGAAAGATGTTAGTAGCAATGATGCAGAATTGTTCCGTGATCTGAGGATTATCCTCATTGCTGCACAGAAGAATTATGTCCTTTATGCACCGCTAGGTGACAGACCTATTGCAGGAGCAGATGCAGACGTTATGAACGTTTTGACAAAAGCTCGGTATGATGACTACTTGATAGTTTAAGTGCACCATGCTTTACGGCTTAGAACCAGGACTTCAAAAACGTTTTGAACGCCACAGAGCATATAAGATGTTACAAGAGTTGAAATTAGTATTTCATACTCATGCCCGTGTCAAGAGGTATGAGACCTCTGACAGTACTTTGCCTACAAGATGGAGGAGAATAGCTCAACCAGTGAGCATGTGCTCAGATTGTCTGGGTACTGCAATTGCTTGAGTCAAGTGGGAGTTAATCTTCCAGATAAGATAGTAATTGACAAAGTTATCTTGTCACTATCACCAAGTTAGTAGAACTTCGTGCTGAACTATAATATGCAAGGGATGACGAAAATAATTCCCGAGCTCTTCACGATGCTGAAATCGGCGAAGGAAGAAATCAAGAAAGAGCATCAAGTGTTGATGGTTAACAAGACCACTTGTTTCAAGTAAAGGGCAAAGGGATAGAAGGGGAACTTCAAGAAGAATGACAAGCAAGTTGTCACTCCCACGAAGAAACCCAAAGCTAAACTCAAGCATGAAACTAAGTGCTTCTACTGCAAAGGAAATGGTCACTGGAAGTGGAACTGCCCTAGATACTTGGCGGATAAGAAGGATGGCAAAGTGAACAAAGGAATATTTGATATACAAATTATTGATGTGCATTTTACTAGTGTTCATAGCAACCCCTCGGTATTTGATACTGGTTTAGTTGCTAAAGAGTAGTAACTCGAAATGGGAGTTGCATAATGAATGGAAACTAGTTAAAGGATGAAGTGACGATGCGTATTGGAAGTAGTTCCAAGATTGATATGATCATCATCGCACACTCCCTATACTTTCGGGATTAGTGTTGAACCTAAATAAGTGTTATTTGGTGTTTGTGTTGAACATGAATATGATTTGATCACGTTTATTGCAATACGGTTATTCATGTAAGTTAGAGAATAATTGTTGTTCTGTTTACATGAATAAAACCTTCTATGGTCATACACCCAATGAAAATGGTTTGTTCGATCTCGATCGTGTGATACACATATTCATAATATTGAAGCCAAAAGATGCAAGGTTAATAATGATAGTGCAACTTATTTGTGGCATTGCCGTTTAGGTCATATTGGTGTAAAGCGCATGAAGAAACTCCGTAGTGATGGACTTTTGGAATCACTTGATTATGAATCACTTGGTGCTTGCGAACCATGCCTCATGGGCAAGATGACTAAAACTCCATTCTCCGGAACTGCGGAGCGAGCAACAGAGTTGTTGGAAATCATACATACTGATGTATGCGGACCAATGAGTGTTGAAGCTCGCGGCGGGTATCGTTATTTTCTGACCTTCACTGATGATTTGAGCAGATATGGGTATATCTACTTAATGAAGCACAAGTCTGAAACATTTGAAAAGTTCAAAGAATTTCAGAGTGAAGTGGAGAATCATCGTAACAGAAAATAAGAGTTTCTACGATATGATCGTAGAGGTAAAATATTTGAGTTAGAGAGTTTGGCCTTCAGTAAAAACAATGTGAAATAGTTTCACTACTCACGCCACCTGGAACACCAAAGTGTAATGGTGTGCCCGAACGTCATAACCGTACTTTATTAGATATGGTGCGATCGATGATGTCTCTTACCAATCTACCACTATCGCTTTTGGGGTTATGCATTAGAGACAGCTACATTCACGTTAAATAGGGCACCATCTAAATCCATGGAGATGACACCGTATGAACTGTGGTTTGACGAGAAACCTAAGCTGTCATTTCTTTAAGTTTGGGACTGCGATGCTTATGTGAAAAAGTTTTAACATGATAAGCTCGAACCCAAATCGGAGAAGTAAATCTTCATAGGATACCCAAAAGAAACTGTCGGGTACACCTTCTATCACAGATCCGAAGGCAAGGTCTTTGTTGCTAAGAGTGGATCATTTTTAGAGAAGGAGTTTCTCTCGAAAGAAGTGAGTGGGAGGAAAGTAGAACTTGATGAGGTAATTGTACCTTCTCCCGAATTGGAAAGTGGAACATCACAGAAACTAGTTCCAGTGATTCCTACACCAATTAGTGAGGAAGCTAATGATGATGATCATGAAACTTCAGATCAAGTTTCTGCTGAACATCGTAGATCAACCAGAGTACGTTCCGCACCAGACTGGTACGGCAACCCAGTTCTGGAAGTCATGTTACTAGACCATGATGAACATGCGAACTATGAGGAAGCGATGATGAGCCCAGATTCCGCGAAATGGCTTGAGGCCATGAAATCTGAGATGGGATCCATGTATGAGAACAAAGTGTGGACTTTGGTTGACTTGCCCGATGATCGACAAGCCATCGAAAATAAATGGATCTTCAAGAGGAAGACCGACGCTGACGATAATGTTACTGTTTACAAAGCTCGACTTGTTGCGAAAGGTTTTCGACAAGTTCAAGGAGTTGACTACGATGAGACTTTCTCACCCGTAGCGATGCTTAAGTCTGTCCAAATCATGTTAGCAATTGCCGCATTTTATGAAATCTGGCAAATGGATAACAAAATTTCATTCTTTAATGGATTTATTAAAGAAGAATTGTATATGATGCAACCAGAAGGTTTTGTCAATCCTAAAGGTGCTAACAAAATGTGCAAGCTCCAGCGATCCATCTATGGACTGGTGCAAACATCTCAGAGTTGGAATATACGCTTTGATAAGTTAATCAAAGCATATAGATTTATACAGACTTGCGGTGAAGCCTGTATTTACAAGAAAGTGAGTGGGAGCACTACAACCTTTCTGATAAGTATATGTGAATGACATATTGTCGATCGGAAATGATGTAGAATTTTTCTGGAAAGCATAAAGGAGTGTTTGAAAGGAGTTTTTCAAAGAAAGACCTTGGTGAAGCTGCTTACATATTGGGCATCAAGATATATAAAGATATATCAAGACGCTAGATAAGACTTTCGATGAGTACATACCTTGATAAGATTTTGAAGTAGTTCAAAATGGATCAGTCACAGAAGGAGTTCTTGCCTGACTTGTAAGGTGTGAAGTTGAGTAAAGACTCAAGGCCAGACCACGGCAGAAAAATATAGAGAGAATGAAAGTCATTCCCTAAGCCTCAGCCATAGGTTCTATAAAGTATGCCATGTTGTGTACCAAACATGTTGTGTACCTTGCCATGAGTTTGACAGGGAGGTACAATAGTGATCCAGGAGTAGATCACTGTACAGCGGTAAAAATTATCCTTAGTAACTGGATGACTAAGGAAATGTTTCTCGATTATGGAGGTGATAAAGAGTTCATCATAAAGGGTTACACCGATGCAAGCTTTGACACTAAATCCAGATGACTCTAAGAATCAATCTGGATTCGTATTGAAAGTGGGAGCAATTAGCTAGAGTAGCTCCATGCAGAGCATTGTAGACATAGAAATTTGCGAAATACATACGGATCTGAATGTGACAGACCCGTTGACTAAACTTCTCTCACAAGAAAAAACATGATCACACCTTATTACTCTTGGGTATTAATCACATAGCGATGTGAACTAGATTATTGACTCTAGTAAACCCTTTGGGTGTTGGTCACATGGCGATGTGAACTATGGGTGTTATTCACATAACGATGTGAACTATCGGTATTAAATCACATGGCGATGTGAGCTAGATTATTGACTCTAGTGCAAGTGGGAGACTGAAGGAAATATGCCCTAGAGGCAATAATAAAGATGTTATTTGTATTTCTTTATATCATGATAAATGTCTTTTATTGATTCTAGAATTGTATTAACCGGAAACTTGATACATGTGTGAATACATAGACAAAACAGTATGTCCCTAGTATGCCTCTACTAGACTAGCTCATTGATCAAAGATGGCTATGTTTCCTAGCCATAGACATGAGTTGTCATTTGATCAACGGGATCACATCATTAGGAGAATGATGTGATGAACTAGACCCATCTGTTAGCTTAGCACTATGATCGTTTAGTTTTACTGCTATTGCTTTCTTCATGACTTATACATGTTCCTATGACTATGAGATTATGCAACTCCCGAATACCGTAGGAACACCTTGTGTGCTATCAAACGTCACAACGTAACTGGGTGATCATAAAGATGCTCTACAGGTGTCTCCGAAAGTATTCGTGGTGTTGGCATAGATCAAGACTAGGATTTGTCACTCCGAGTGTCGGAGAGGTATCTCTGGGCCCTCTCGGTAATGCACATCATAATAAGCCTTGCAAGCAAATGACTAATGAGTTAGTCACGAGATGATGCATTACGGAACGAGTAAAGAGACTTGCCGGTAACGAGATTGAACTAGGTATAGAGATACCGACGATCGAATCTCGGGCAAGTAACATACCGATGACAAAAGGAACAACGTATGTTGCTATGCGGTTTGACCGATAAAGATCTTCGTAGAATATGTAGGAACCAATATGAGCATCCAGGTTCCGCTATTGGTTATTGACCGGAGATGAGTCTCGGTCATGTCTACATAGTTCTCGAATCCGTAGGGTCCGCACGCTTAACGTTTGATGACGATCGGTATTATGAGTTTCTGAGTTTTGATGTACCGAAGGTAGTTCGGAGTCCCGGATGAGATCACGGACATGACGAGGATTCTCGGAATGTCCGAGACATAAAGATTGATATATTGGACGACTATATTCGGACACCGGAAGTGTTCCGGAAAAGTTTCGGATTTAACCAGATTGCCGGACGGGGTTACCGGAACCCCCCACGAAGGGGGATGGTCCATAGTGGGCCTTGAGGAAAGAAGAGAGGCAGCCCATAGAGGCTGGCCGGCGCCCCACCAGGGAATCCTAGTTGGACTAGGATTGGGGGGCGCCACCTCTCCCTCTCCTTCCTTTCCCCCTCTTCCTTCTTGGTGGACTCCTACTAGGAATAGGATTGTAATCCTATTCCTAGTAGGATTGCCTCCCTGGCGCGCCATAGAAGGGCTGGCCGGCCCCTCCCCTTGCTCCTTTATATACGGGGGCAGGGGGGCACCCTAGGACACACAAGTTGATCAGTTGATCTCTCCCAACCGTGTGCGCTGCTCCCCTCCATAGAAACACACCTCGGTTATACCGTTGCAGTGCTTAGGCGAAGCCCTGCGCCGGTAACTTCATCATATCCGTCACCACGCCGTCGTGCTAACGAAACTCTCCCGTGAAGCTCAACTAGATCAAGAGATCGTGGGACGTCATCAAGCTGAACGTGTGCTGAACGCGGAGGTGCTGTACGTTCGGTACTTGATCGGTTGGATCGCGAAGAAGTTCGACTACATCAACCGCGTCACTAGACGCTTCTGCTCCCGGTCTACGAGGGTACGTAGACACACTCTCCCCCTCGTTGCTATGCATCTAGTAGATAGATCTTGCGTGATCGTAGGAAAATTTTGAAAATACTACGTTCTCCAACAGAGCTAACTCCGCCTCGCTGCCTGGCATGTAGCCAGCGGGTCGTGCAGAGGAGCGACTGGCCAAGCCGCCACCGCTGTCCCTGGAGCCGGCACCGCTGTTGCTGGTCCATGTGACCAGCAGGCCCAACTCCTCAATGTTCTCGGCGGCGCGGAGACCTCATCAACGGCGACGGCGTGGCGGTGCTGGTGAGGTGTTTGTTGAAATGCCAAATAGAGAGAGGGGGGAGGAGGAAGAAGAAAGATTGGTGCTGACATGCGGGCCCACCTGTAATAATGTCATAAACATGTTTAAATCGTCTAAACCAACCATTTTCCGAAACTGGTAGTTTGTAGTCACAAAATTAGAAAATTTTGGTAGTTTTTTGTCAGTTTTTAAAAAGTGGTAGTTGTGTGGGACGGTAACCCCTAAAGTGGTAGTTTTTTTTGTCAAACACTCTATTATGAGTGTGCCTAATTTAATTGGAGTTTCGTGTTTGATGTCGTTAGTAATGGTAAGGTAGCCATCACTATTAATTTGTTACTAGGAAGGGTTTCAGGCAAGCAGACCCGTTTTCAACTTGCTTTTCAATTTGGCGGTTGATGTTCTTGCTACCCTGGTGTAAAGAGTGCAAGAACAAGGAATTATTAAGGGAGTGTTGCCTAGGATGTATGCATGAGGTCTAAATATTTTGCAATATGCAGATGATACTGTTTTCTGTTTTGAAGATGACCTTGAGGGAGCTAGGAACCTCAAAATTATATTATGTATATTTGAGCATTTGACCGGTCTGAAGATTAATTTTTCAAAAAGTGAAATTTTCTGTTTCGGTAAAGCTTTGGAGAAACAAGCTGATTATGCCGCATTTTTTACTTGTGTTATTGGGGGTTGCCCTTTTAGGTATCTAGGTCTTCCCCTGCATTAAAAAAATGGCTATAAAACGTGAATGAGATCAAATTATATCTTATCTAGATGAGTTTTAACAAAACTGTTAAAAAAACTTTGTAATGCTGATCGGAAGCTAGCGGAAGAAAAAATAGAGAAATGAGATGCATCGTGGCAGGGGGGTCTATTATCTATGGGTGGCAGCGAAGCCATGATGTTATCTTAGCTTAATTAGCTTAACTAAACGGTGGCACCGGAAACCGGGGTTGGTGTAGCTTGACTTGTTTGCTCTTTGCTTTCTATTGTTTGGTTTTATTATGAGTATGTCTCTGAAAGCAGAGGAGGGGAACACGGAGCGGAGCTCATGCGACCACGAACATGGCGCGACCTCACGCGCGTCTCTGAAAAATCGAATTACCTCTTGACGATTCAGTCGCCCTATATAGCGCCCTTCGCCTCACCGCTGAAACTCCCACCCTATCCCCC
>LR738715.1:865004042-865061479 GCA_902687465.1 Secale cereale | reverse complement strand
CCCCTTCAAGCTTTCCCTTCGACGCACATCGACATCGACGAGCAGGTAAGCGGTGCTTCTTCTCTGGCCGGTGGTCCACGACGGGAACAACGTGTGTCCTCCTCTTCTCCGACATGTTCCGTGTCTCCCTCGAGCTGCAGCAATGCCTCTGTGAGTTGAATCACCCCTTCTCTGTACTCATCGTAGCTCGTCTGAGAGCATGTGGTAGGGTTTGATCTGTGAACATGTGTCAGGGTTTGATCTATGAGCATGTGGTAGTATTTGTAGCATGCTATGGTTGTATTGTAGTGTTGAACACAATGGATTGGAATGCTAGTAGTGATGGATGGATTGGTAGAATGCTTGTTGATGTATTTGGCTCATAACGTCCTGTGTTGAGATAAATGGTCTGGTAGTGTGTGCTTTGCTTGATGTTTATGTGTGTGCTATGATTGCAGGACATGATCACACAAACGCAAGAGGTTAGTCAGGCCATGGTCTTGTTCGAGATCCAGTTCCCCCCATCGTAAGTCGAGGACTCCCAACCCCCCATCAAGGACTCGATGCCTCCTGATTCTGATGTCAGATGTTTTCCAGATTTTAGGCATGGCTCCTCCTTTCATGCCTACAACATTTATGCTTGTTGTGCGAAATGTTGTTGATGATGCCGCTGCACAGATGGCAGCCGCAAAGGCAGAGAAGGATGGTAGGGAGAACAATATGAAGTGATGGCCGTTCATGTCCACGTTCGGTTTTAAGAAGCTGGTTATAAACTTCTCCATATATAGTATCTATATTTGACAAATACAAATTACAAATGTGACACGAAGACTTGAATAGACTAATAAAATATACCCTAATTGGAAGTTATAAACCTAGAAAATGCCCCACGCTTTGCCTAAACATAGTGATAGTATATTTGCTACAAATGTATACATGATTATAGCAGTTTGTAATTAAAATTAGAAAAAAAAGCAAGACAAAGCGTTGCGTGGCCTGCGACGTCCAGCGGCCGGTCAACCCCAACGTTGGCTTGGTGCCCATGACTGAGTTGAAAGACAACGGGCAGAGTATGGAGCCGTCGGTCTAGGTGTCCAGCGTCAAGGCCGCCATGTTTGCCGCCACCGCCACGAGTCGGCTCCGAGCTGCCATGCCTCACCACGGAGCCGAGGAGAGCGAGGGAGCCGGCCGTCGTGTTGACCGCGTCTCTGGTCGCGATGTTGTCCATTGAGCAGGACGGGGACGCCGTGCAGTGCTCCTGTGGCATGGCCGCAGGAGTGATGCTCGCCGTCGGCGAGCTTGGCCTGCCGGAGTGCGTCTGGGTTAACCTCGACGACGGCGTGCAGCAGAGGGTTAAGGTGCTCGATCTGGTCTAGGTAGAATAGGACGAGCGCGGTCGAGGTCAGAGTCCCGTTGCTGCAGCCGAGCTGGATGCCGTCGATGGTGGCCTCGTGGAACTCGAAGCCGTGTGCGATGCTGGCGCCGGCGAGCAAAGCGAGGACTTGTAGCGGCAACCAAGCAATGATGTTAGCTGAGCTAAACTGTGGCACTGGATAGGAGTGGGTGTGGCCTGGCTGGTCTGCTCATTGCTCTCTGTCTGCGTGTTTGTGTATTTTCACTAGTGGCTGGGACGCGCCCTAGGCGCGTCTCTTAAGGCAGGCTTGTGCGCACTAATCTAGCTACCGTATTTGCTAACATCTATATGCATATAGTTTAGTGAAAAGAGAAACAATCTAGCTGAGTGACAGTGGTATGATAGTGGTTAAGAAGTGTAACAAATGCATTGTTTATTTTAGCCTTGCATTATATAAAACACACAAAAGTGGGACCTAGTGCCTCTTACATAGCCAAAAGAAGCACACAATGAAGTTAAGTGGAACTAAAATAAGTGTTCTAGCATGATATTTGCAGAATCTGTTTAACAACAATCCTAAGTTGTTACTCCCTCCGTTCGGAATTACTTGTCTCGGAAATGAATGTATCTAGAACTAAAATATGTCTAGATACATCCATTTCTACGACAAGTAATTCCGAATGGATGAAGTACTTGGCAACAATATCTAGATGATGTTGTAATTCTGACCAATGCACAAAAAAAAAATTGACATGCATAACACTGCATCTCCCTCTTGGTATGCAAAAAGAGAGGGAGAAAAAGAAGAAGAGAATAGAGCATAAGCTGATGCTTAGATGTGATCGCAAGCTATTTTCTATAGTGTGATGTTGATCAGTTGATGACATCCCACCAAGATGATTGATTCTGTAGTTCTTCCCTCGGCAACTGCCTAGAAGACATCATTGTGGATCTGATCTTCTTGGTTGTTAAACTGAAAGTAACACAGCATCATAGGAATACTCAGCATAAGAGTTGGGTTTGTAAGGTTCTGCAAGCAATCAAATATCACTCTAGTCTACTCAAAGATGAAGGAAAAATCATACAAGATTGGGTTCAGAGAGCATGAGACTAAAGACACAATAATATTTGGTTTTCATATATGCAAACATAATGTAGTAAGACAGAACTCGCAAATTAAAATATCATGCAAGCTAGTGATATAAAGAGTAAATATTTAAGGATGTACAACAGCAACTTGGTGTCTTCTACAAATCAAAGTGACCAAACAGTTCAATGCTAGTACAAAAAGTACACCAAGTAGTTATCAGGAGTTAACATCTGCAAAAAGGATTAAAAAGTAGGAACATGAGGTGTTGGCGGCTCACCTGCTTGAGGTAGATGAAGGAGAGGTTGGACACAGTAAAGAAGGACGATAGGCGTCGGCACCCATGGCACGGTTGTCTCCACCCGCAAGAGAGAATAGTGGGATGACAACTGGTTAAGCATGAGAAAGTCATCCTGATACTTCATTTTTTGGGAGCAAAGCAGAAAATGTTGCCTAATTCCTTCACACAAGATAGTGGCGTGCTTGCATAGTCTAACAAAACTGATATAGCAAATTTGACTTTGTAATAATATTTGGTTTATCAGACAATCACATCTAAGCCAATAGGCGCAATTTCGCAAGGCGATTTGTTGTGCTTCACTCCAATTGAAATTATCCAATCCGACACTGCTTTGGTAAAGATCAAAATAGTGTAGATTTTCCATCAAAACAATGTGCAATAACTGATACATATATATATACAACTGAAAATAGCAGTAGTAGCAGCGCACATCATGTGCTCACATAGCTAGCAAAAATCAAAGATTGTATCTTCCCGAGTTCCATGAAAGAACCCCTTTCTATATGCAACAACCATATCATTGTCATCATAGATCACCAGGAAGTAAGCCACTTAAACAAAATTGAACTTTGGAATGAATAAAAACATCATAATTCTCTCTGCTTCGATGCCCAAAAAGTATTGGAGCCATAATGTTGGTAGTAGAAGTGTAAATCGAAGTGTTAATATGTTGCCGGTAACCACGGGGAAATTTCCTACAGAATATGAGCATAATCCTTCCTATGTACTATGTTGCAGAACATATAGAGAAAGTACTGATACCTGTAGATTCCAAGAATTGGAAGACCCTTTTGTGTACCAACATCTCGCCTCATTAGTAGCCTAGTAGGAAAGCTTCAACTCCATAATTTACTTGGCTAGCATTTCCTATGATTACAAGGACATCAATCTTTAAGCGTGTATACTTTTTGGATTCATGATCTTCACAAGGCAACGAACCTAATTTTTTGTAGAAGTTCCTCAAAATTAGACGCATTTATTTAGGAAGAGAAAACTAAGGCACTACATTACCTTATTATGAACTATATTTATTTCTTATTTAAATTTACCAGCAACAGCACGTTCATGTGAGACTCGACCTGAGCAGTTAAAAGAATGAGAGCTGTAAACTAATTGTAAGGTAGATCGGCAGTTCATTTGTACTCCCAATCTCCCATACAGGCAAAATGAAGCAAGGGATAAAAAAAATTGCACTCACACGTGGTCTGAGCAAAATCCATGAGCAAGGACGGAGGATTGAAACAGTTATACTGGCCGGATTTGACCTCACCATCTCTTGCTTGGCGTTTGCCGAAGTGGATGTCCAGGTAGACGAGGAGTGAAGAAATGCTTTTCCCCAGCAAATTGTCCTGTTAAGATGTAGTGAAATAACATCATGAGGATCCTATTCCTATCTCAGCATCTATAGAAATTTATCATTTCAGAATAAGGGCAGCAAAGAGATTAATCAACCACGAAATGCTTAACATTTCAACCAATTGTTTATTCAACAACATATAGCAGCCAAAATGCGGTAATTGGAGATGTACACGAGTATCATTCAGTTTAGTAACAATCTCTAGCAAAGCACACATGTACATCACAGCTACACAACTAAATTATGCTACTTGACCCTCCTAATCCGTGCAGCTGACATGCACATGTGTGTACCTCTTAAGTTAAATTAATGTCCTGGTCTAGAAGTTAAGCTTGGTGCTTTGGGCTGTCACAACATTTGCTTCAAATCATTGTTGACAAGGAGTTAGTGCTGCATCTTTACGTGGTCGTACAAGGTCAGACAACACGTTGCAAATCATCAACTTGCTTGTACAAACTGTTAGTACAAAATTAATCAAATGCTAAGGAACAGAAGATGAGAATTATCTTTGTAAATGAACAGTAAAAAACATATGAGAGATTAGAGAAGGAAGGAAGGGGAATGGGCGAGTACCTTGAGCGGTGGTGGCGTCGGTGGGAAGCGGGACGGGAAGATAACACGAAAGGTGAGAAGGAGACCAACGCCAATGCCATGGACGGACGGTGAGCAACGACGGCAGATGCTGCATTTGTTAATGTGTATATGCAGTCCAACTGAGTGACAGTTGTTAACAAAAGAGAAGACCGAAAAGAACTGTAGCAGGAGAGTATTCACTCATAAAGCAGAGCAGCAAGAACAAAAAAATAAAATAAGACGACAACATTAAACGAATCATCATTTTCCATGATAGTCAGAACAAAAGAAAAAATAAATCAAACAAATTTTACAGAATACTTGATTGGATTGTAAAATGAAGCCCTCCCTGATGCTAGCGTCATTATAGGTTTGCTGTTTAATCTCCCAAATATGTGGCTGTATAATTTCATGCAGATGGTGCCCATTGACGCTGCTATCTTTCAGGAGGTCGCCATGGTATGGATTGATGACCACGGGATATGTTTCTTCCCCGTGCCGGAGGGCTTAAGAAGACAACGACACGCACCTCTTGTCGCATCAATCTCCAGGTCCAGTTTAGGCCTTTGAATTTGTGGTTTGATCGATGGCAAGCATGAACATGGCTGTACCAGAATTCATTAGACACGGTTACCGGTTGAGATTGGACAATAATGTGATTATTAAACACTGATGTACTATCGTCAGAGTGACAGCATTAGATGCCTCTTCAACGACTCCAGCTGATAATGGAGCAAATAGTTCAGAAAGTTGCCGAATAAAAAAAGTTGAAGGAGAAGGAATCTATAGAACTGAAGCAATCATCTGACTTGTTTCTTAAATATCTTAACAAAGAGTGCATCTCATTTTATTTGTCATGGGAAATTATAAAACTGCACACATTTTTTCATTCCCTGCATGCATTTTTGCAAGCCTGCAAGGCTCCAATCTTATTAATTCTGGCACGCCAGAATGCCAGTGAACATAGTTGCTGATTTAGATCAATTGTTTTAAATTTCACCAGAATAAATGCAGTTGATTACCTGCCTACTAAGATGATTTGCTATCATTGCACATGGCATTAAATATGTGATGAATTCCATTTTTTTTTTGTCAAACCTCACTCTCATTTGTAGCTTGCTGAAGTTAGAATTCACTCTTCCCTGGTACTACTCCTACTACCAAAATTAGTGTACTAAATACTCCTAGTCCAGATTGGTGAACAAGTTTCAGACATGCAATCCCAGTGAGCCACTACATTACTGCAAGTCACCATCCACTACTAAACCAATCACATGACCAGAGATTTCATTTGCACCGCCTGTCCCAACCCAACCTCCCAGGGTTGCACATCACTACATAAACTAACATATGGTCTGATGCAAGGATGGGAATTACTATAGTGAAAAGATGCAAGGGGCAACCTTGTGCAGGTCGCGCACCTGCTTCTTGGACGTCTGCGCCAACGAGTCCTGCTCCTTGCTCAGCTTGATCCGCAATCTTAGAGGAAAACAACAAAGTTTCGTCAGCCGACAGAAGCAGAACCAAACGAGAGCGGAGGAAGCAGGAACCCTCCACCGCTTGCGCGCCACCCACTTACATTGTCCTCGAGCACGGCATGAAGCCTGGCATTGGTCTCCTGGAGCGTGCGGTTAAGCAGCGCGACGTGGTTTCCTGTGCAAATAATTCAGACGCTCCAGCAAAACTTGCACCAGTAAGAGAAATATAAATCTGAGGATAATGTAAACAAAAACTCCTCACAAGTCTAGCTTGGAACAGCATGCCAATATTCAAGTACCCTGCCATTGAAAAGAGGATGGCTTCCCACATGCTCTCTCCAATCTTATTATGCTTTGAAGTCTCACCGCTATTTTATGGGGGTCCAATTAATTTCTGATCTAAAAGTGTGGCAGAACATTCATTGACAAGGAACATATGAGGAGGACGAGGCCATGAACTAGCTGCTGGCAATCGAGATTTAAGAGTAGTCGAATTTCTCAATTGCAGCATTTTTGTTTGTTCCCCCAATCCCCATTTCGAGCATGGTTCTCCCTTAGATACTACGGTATCGTGTACTAGCACATTGAATCAATCAGACACAACACAAGAAACCAACAGCTCGAAGCCAGAGCTGAGGCGAGGCTATTCCTGTGATACGGGAGGATGACTAACTTTTCCCTACAACCTCAAGGCAGGTATCAAATTATTCTCTTCGTTCCTGAAACTGCCACGGTGATGTGACTTGCAACCGAAGCGATCGTAAGCCTATGCCTATCCGATGGGGGCGGTTTGCAACAGGGGAAAAGAAGAACGGAAGAGAAAAACAGAGCCACGACTTACATTGAAGATGAGGTTCTTGTTGACAGCCTCGAGGGCGAGGCCGCCGCGGAAGTGGATGCCCCAAACGAGCACCATGGCTGTCACCGCCACGGCCAGCGCGTGCTCCGCGTAGGTGAATAGCGTCGCCAGATACAACTTCTCGTAGGCGTCCCGCGGCAGCACCGCCAGCACATCGTCCGGCAGCGAGAACTCCGAGACGCCGCGCCCTCCATCGGTGGCATCGCCGCGGCGAGATGAGATCTCGGCCTGGGTCGCTCCGCTTGGGATGGGATGGGATAGGAGGGAGGAGAGCTACCTCCAGATCGTGCCGGGCCGCCGCGCCGGCTTCGCTCTGGTTTGTATTGTGATGGTCGCCGAGTCCGCTCTGCCCCTCTGCGGTCATTGCTGCGGCGGATAATGGGGATGGGAGGAGGCGGCGGCGGCAACCCTAGCTGGGAGGAGAAAAGGACAGAAGGACGTGGGGGGCGCGGGGTTGCTCGCGTTCTGTTTCTTTCCTCCTTAGGCACAGTAAAATCGCGACAGTAATAATTGCCTGCGTGGACATGCCGAGAGTGCGCCCTTTCCGCGACGGTTAAAGGGTTTAATAGCGGTCTCCTTTAGCCTTTTTCAGATGCCCCATGAGTTGGTTTCCACTCACTTCTTTTCTTGGCTGCCTGTCTAATTTTGACCGTTTTTACGGTACCCTGTACTGCTGACCGAAGAGGGAGCAGTATATTACAATCTGACCATATCGATTTTCTGAGGATAGGATAGACATTTTGTAGTTTCTAGGCAACACTCGCCACAAATTGATCCGTTCGTCCCCTTCTCCCTGTCGTAGCCCTCCCATCGCCGTGGTCTCATCTGCTTGGTACTACCAGGTGCCGTCGTGGACGAGCAGTGTGCACCTGGAGCCATCGGATGTCTGGAAGGCGGAGACGTCGGTTAAGAGGTTCTAAACCTTTTCGGCCCAGCTGTCCTCGCTGAGGGAGGAGGCGGCGGTCCAGTCCCTGTAGAGCGAGACGGCGTCGCTGAAGTCGGCGACGCGGCCAAGTTGGGGTGAGGCGGCGCGCGCTGCCAGAGGGGAAGCGGCGGATGGCGCAGGGCGTTGGCAGGGACTTTCATGGACACAAAGACGAGGAGAGAGCAGTCGCCGGTGTGCGCCAGGGCGACGGGGCCCTAGGAGAGCAGCGGTGTCAGGGGCGACGAGTCCTCATGATTTGTCGACACTCGCGGCGGGAGGAAAAGGGTGGGTTGGGCCATGTCGACACTCGACACTTATGCGAGCTGAATTTTTACTTCCCAAAGTACCCTCAGAATAGTATACTGGAGGACAGGAACGAAGCAGTGCAAGCTATACTGCTCGTGATTCAACTGGCAAAATTGGAGCAATACAGTTCGCTTGTCACCGTTAGATTTCGTCAATGGACCGCCCATATTTGTCGCTGGGTACCATAAAAGAGCTCATAATTTTACTACTTTTCAGACGCTGCATTATCTAAAAAAGATGCTCCACAGGTCGGAATCCTATTTTCTTATGTACAAAAGAAGAAGTAGAAACTCGAGATTGTGGAAAATGCCAGTGGTTCTCGAGCATCACGGAGCTTGTTTTCCAAATACAAATTTCTACAGCGCGAAAAGTGCCAACGAATATTTATAAGTCTTAGAAATTGAGTTGTAAATTCAAACCCACCTGGAGAAATAACTTGCCTCCACGTTGGAGACGTAGCAATCGTCCTCAGTCTCGTCATGGTCCTCGAGGAAGTCGTGGATCGATTCCACGTTGGTGATAAAGTGGCTAGCGGGAGGGTTGCAGAAGAACGCTCCTTCTCATGTGCCTGGCAGAGAACTGGGCCGCGGAGAACGAGCTCGTCACGTAAGTTGACAATGAACTCCAAGTAGTCAAAGAAGAAAACTTGCATGCGAAGAAGGTCTCGACGAGTTCTAGGCGGCCCACCGAGTTAGCAGCAAAAGTTATTGAACCAAAAGTGAAGATCTGATCCAGCAGGTAGACGCAGAAGTTATTGGAAGATCTCAACTGGATATCAGTTCCGACAAGAATGACTTTGCCTGGCATGCCACTCTCGGTGTAGATTCCGACAGACCCTTTGGTAGGGTATTGTGACTAGCTGAAAAGTCCGGAGGGAAAACATGAGATCGATTTACCTGTGTTCGGACCCTCACGGTGGAGGTAAACCCCTACTCATGCTCTTATTGTATTGACTGGATGTTGTACAATGAGTAAATGGGAGATTGTAATGATTGTAGATACACAGAAGGGTGAAGATTGAGTGTGTATATATCAACTAGCCATGCCTCATCTTATAAATGGTGCATTAGGCTAGGGTTTACAAGAATCCTAGCCGGTATCTATGGTGGCTGACACGAGTCCATAACGATCCGGCCTCCTTCTCTTGCATGGCAAGGATGTCGGTTCCTTCTAGAGGGCCCAAAGGCCACCCTGGAAACCCCTGGGCCATGGCACCATCAAACAACATATTTGGAAAGGTATTGCGGCTTTTTCGGTGGTTTCTCCAGGAGACATGGTTTTGTTCTTCTTCGAGCCCATGGGTGCTTCTTGCTCTGGTTCAGCTACTCATGTGTGCTCATGCTCGGTTGCGAGATGGTGGCATTCAATGGTACTATATTTCTCTCTGATTTAATTTGTCAGAAACAGTGTGGTTTCATCTGTTAAGAGGATGAAATTAAATCCTACTTTGTGAACTGTTTTGGGGTAATGAACAATCTTAAGTATCAGATTAGATTAAATAGAGGAATTATAATGATTAAAATAGAGGATTCATATTCATTTTGGGGTACTATAAATGAACTCGTTTATGTCAGTCTAATTATATGCCATTTATGTTCAACGACGTGTACTAGAATAAAGTAAAATCTTACTAAATTCAGTGTCTCCAACTGTTGAGGGGATTTCGTGGCAATACACTTGATTTCAGAATTTTGCGGAAAGAAATGCAAGTGGAGTGTTACATTCTTGCTGCGGATGAACTTATATGTAATTCTCTTACATTGTGCCTTCTGGCTAGCTAAGGCTTGAACATGGACGGCCTTCTCACTTTGGTAGTATGCTCGAAGGCATAGGCCAGTTCGATCAACCTTGACCGATATTCATATAGCCCGCCGCAGCATTTCAGAGTGGTACCGCAAAAGTACTCGCTTATGGAAGTTTAGTTTCATAACTAACATATTTGTCAACAACATATACAGAAGAACATCTTAAAATACATTCGAAAGAAATTCTCCACCTTTAGAACCACATTGTTGATTTATTCGGAGTAGCACTTGCATACAATCATTGTTGGCCCAAGAAGTAACATTTCAGATTTATTCTTTTACACTAAGAGAGAACAGTGCAAGTGGAGACTTTTTGGGCCATGGTGTGTCACATTGTCGCTAGTCAAGAAAGTTACGCGACCTAACTAAGGCTTGAACATGGGTGGCCTTCTCACTTTAGTAGCCTGCTCGAAGGCATAGGCCATCTCGATCAGCCTCGGCTCATATCCCTGCAGCCCGCCAAAGCATATGCCAAAAGGGACACCCTTCTCGTTGTACCCAGCTGGCACAACGATGCCGGGGTGGCCGCCAATAGCGAGATGGTTGGAAGCATAGTGCTCGGGTGCAACGACCGCGTCCAGTTGGTGATCCTTAATCAGCTTCTCCAGACCATTTGCGGAGAGCTCCTTCAGCAAGCGGATCCGAGCTCTCTTAATATGACCGAAGCCGTTTGTATTTTGGGCTAAGATAAGGTTTTGTTGCCCGAAATCTTTTAGCCTCTCCTGTACAAAATGTAAATAAAATATCTAAGAAAGTATATACAGAATAAATGCCATTAGCAACCATCTCCTTTTTAGAGTTTTATTGCCTGATGTCCTCTGCAACATGACTCTACATTGTTTGAATCTATGACAAGAAGACTTAATTAAGAGTTGAAAGCTAGAATGACTTTTCTTTTTGTATGCTTGCCTCTATAGGATGCGCTTTGTTGAAAGCTATGATGTCTGCAAGAGAATGGACTGGAGAGTAGGACAAGTCCACCAAGTACTCGTTTATGCTCAACTTGAACTCCGTCAGCATGGCAGTCCACTCATTGGAAACGATATCTTGACTGTCGGTGGCGATGTCAAGGTTCTCGATCACCATGGCTCCATGTTTCCTACAACGAATAAATAACGAATCCAATGTTTCATGTAAGTATAATAATTTACACTAGTCAGGGAGATTTGAAGTGTGATAACCTCATTGTGGCGAGGTGCTGTTTGTACACCCTCATCTGCTTCTCTCCAAATCCTTGAAACAAAAACAATTCATTGGGGACGCCCATCCTCTTCCCTCTCAGCCCATCCTTCTTCAGGAACTGCAAATATCCGCCATGAGGGATGTACTTGGATGCTGCTCGAGTGGCCACGGCATCGAGCTTGTCGTAGCCGACGATGGCGTCCAGTACGTGGACTGCATCCGACACTGTCCGACACATCGGTCTGCAAACATTGCAAATAGCATGCTGAACATTTCAAATTTTCAGCGTTTTCTTTTTCAAAATCTCAAAATACCCGATGAAATTAAAACTAAATGCAAACTAAATTTAAGTTGAGTAAATTTAATTGAAATTTTATACTGAGTAAGTGAGGTCCAAGACTTTTGTGCTGCCTAAATTTCAAAGCTCGGTGATGGGGACAAAACGAATAAATAGAAGAAGTACCCGACACTGTCTTGTCTAGGGGTGATGGGGACGACTCCGGCACGGCTGGTGAGCCCGACGGTGGGCTTGATGCCGACCACTGAGTTGAACGACGACGGGCAGAGTATGGAGCCGTCGGTCTCGGTGCCCAGAGTCACGGCTGCCATGTTCGCCGCCGCGGCCACGCCCGACCCGCGGGTCGGACGACAACAAATATGGGTTGCGCGTCGCTGCGCGCGCTCCACCCATTGCGGATGTTGCGGAAGTTGGCCCACTCGGAGAGGCTGGCCTTGCCGAGCACCACGGCGCCAGCGCGCCGCAGCCTGGCCGCCATGCCGGCGTCACGCTTCACCACGGAGCCAAGGAGCGCCAGCGACCCGGCCGTGGTGTTGAGAGCGTCGCGGGTGGCGATGTTGTCCTTCAGCAGGACGGGACCCCATGCAACGCGCCGGTGGCCGTCCCGCGACGGCGCTCGGCGTCGGCGCGTGCTGACTGCCGGAGCGCGTCCGGGTTGACCTCGATAACGGCGTGCAGCAGCGGGTTCAAGCGGCGGATCTGGTCCAGGTAGAACCGGACGAGGGCGGCCGAGGTGAGGCTGCCGTTGCGGAAGCCGAGCTGGATGGCGTCCACGGTGGCCTCATGGAACTCGAAGCTGTGCGCGACGCCGGCGGCGCCGAGCAGAGCTAGGACCGTGGCGACAGCTTGCACTCGCAGCCAAGCCATGCTTAGCTTTGTTAGACAAAGTCTGTACTCTTGTAACCATACCGTGAATATAGGATCAGGAGACCACGTCGGGCCCGAGTGCCACTTGTATAGGACGTGCAAATCTCCTGCCATATATGTGTTGTACTGTGTCGTATGAATCAATCAAGGAAACATCTTTCCAACTTGGTATCAGCTGCTCCAGGTCCTCTCCATGGCCGGCCCTGACTCCTCCCCGGTCGCTGCCGCCGCCCAGGCCTCTCTCTCCTCCACAGCGCCCGCCGACTCCACCCCCTCGGCCTTCTCCTCCACTTCCTCTCCGCCGTTCGTTTTCGGCACGGCACCTTCCCTCCCCAGCAGCACCGCCGCCAAAACAGTTTGCGCCCATCTTCTCCTCTGCCCCTCCGGCGCCGCCACCCCCTGCTCCCCGCCTCTCCATCTACAACGATCACATCTCCAACCACATCAAGTTCCTTCTCAATCCTGCAGATCACAACTATCACAAATGGAAATCATTCTTCCTCATGGTCCTCATCCGCCACGGCGTCAAGTTTCTCATCGACCATCCTCCTCCTCCCAACGCTGATACTGCCTACCTCGAGCTCGATGCCCACGTCGTCCTCTGGATCTACGCCACGCTCGCCGACTCCATGGTGGACCACGTCGTCGGTGCCACCAGCACCTACGCCCTCTGGCACAAGATCAAGGATTTCTTCCTTGCCAACCGTGCTGCCCGGTTCATGGTCCTCAACAGGCAGTATCGCAATCTCAAGCAGGGGGATCTTCCCGTGGCCGAGTACGCCCGGCGCATGAAACTCCTCACCGACGGCCTTGCTGACATCGATCACGCCGTAACTGAGGTGGATCTTCGCACTCAGTTCCTTCACGGCCTCGACAAGCGCCTCGACACCATCCGGGTCGTCCTCGGCGACCAGGAGCTGCCCTTCAACACCGTCCTCTCTCGGGTCATCTTGGCCGAGGAATCCCAGGCGCAGTGCGCCGCTGAGGAGAGCGCCTAGGCGTTCGTGCTCCCCGGTGGTGACCGCGGCAGTGCTCCCGGCGGCAGCTCCGAGGCCGGCGCCCGTGGCTCTGCTGATCGCGGCCAAGGCAGTGGCTCCTCCGACCGCGCCCAGGGCCCTCCGCATCCCCAACAACAGCCCTCTGGACGTGGCCGTGGTGACCGCTCCGCCGATGGTGACCGTGGCCGTGGTCGTGGACGCGGCCGTGGCCGCGGGCGCGGCGACTCCTCTAGCCGTGGCCAGCACTCCCAGTCGGTGTTCTCCCCGTTCACCGGCTACTTCGCTCCATATGGCATGGCCTTGCCGTCGCCACGCTCCGGCTGGGTTCCTCCCAATGCTGCTGGTGTCTTGGGCCCTCGCCCCAACGCCCATGCACAGGCGTACCCTGTGTACCCGCCTACGCCGGCGCCCTCCTACTACCCACCCACGCCGCCGTCATGGGAGCACCTGGCCATGCTCAACGCTGCCTACAGCAACTCCGGCTTCCCCAACCAACCCGCCCCCGACTGGTACTTGGACAGTGGTGCCTCTTTGCATGTGACCGGCAGCCAAGGTATCTTAACCTCGTTTAGTGATTCATTACAGCATGTTCCTTCAAGCATACTTGTTGGCAATGGACAGCATCTTCCCGTCACTGCCACTGGCTCCACAACTCTCCACCCTCATAATTTTCGCCTCACAGACATTCTTGTCTCTCCACATGTAGTTACTAGCCTTATTTCCGTTCGTAAGTTTACCAAAGATAACTCATGTTCCGTTGAATTTTTTCCGTGTGGTTTTCTTATGAAGGATCTTCGCACTCGACAAGTTCTCATGATCTCCGCTAGCACCGGCGACCTCTACCCCTTCATCGGCAATAAACCAGCACGGGCGTCCACACTCCTCACCACCACCTCGGACTTGTGGCATCGTCGTCTTGGGCACCCCGGCGCTCACACCCTATCTACTATTTCTCGTGATTTCCTTAGTGATTGTAATAAGGCTCCTCATTATCCCTGTAGTGCGTGCCAACTAGGGCGCCAACCACGCCTCCCATTTTCTTCTTCCCATAGCAAAACTGTAGCTCCCTTTGATTTAATTCATTGTGATTTGTGGACATCCCCCATTGTAAGTTTTTCCGGTTTTCAATATTATCTTGTTATCATGGATGACTACACACATTTCTCATGGACATTTCCATTGCGCCACAAATCTGAGACCTCCACTGTCCTTCAACGCTTCTTCACCTTTGTTCACACTCAATTCCATGTGATCATTAAAAGTGTGCAATGTGACAATGGCGGCGAATTCATCAACACCTCCCTTCGTTCCTTTTTCTCCTCCAATGGCATCGCCTATCGGTTCTCTTGCCCCCACACTTCCCCTCAAAATGGCAAAGCAGAACGCCTCATTCGTACCACCAATGACATTGTGCGTACCCTCCTTCTCCAAGCTAACCTCACACCTCCCTTTTGGGTCGAAGCCCTTCATACTGCCACCTACCTTATCAATAGACGTCCCTCATGAGCCATCACCCCATATACACCATACTATCTCCTCCATGGCGTGCAACCAGACTACTCTCATCTACGTGTCTTCGGTTGCCTATGTTTTCCTAACCTATCTGCCACAATGACCAACAAGCTCTCCTCTCGCTCCTCTCCTTGTGTTTTCCTCGGTTACCCACTAGAACACAAAGGATACAGGTGCTACGACCTCACTACTCGCCGTGTTATCGTTTCCCGCCACGTCGTCTTCGATGAAACCATTTTTCCCTATCGACCACACACACCGGACCACACACCCTTACGTCCACAGAAAATCGCCATGCAGCTCCTCCTCCCTGGCCGAATCGCTTGGATCACCCGCCCACTACGCCGCGTGGGCCCCCCGCTCCACCTCCACCAGATTCACCCCGCACTACCTCCCACTCCGCATCTCCCGATGCCGCGTGCCACTCCCCCGCTGTCCAGCCCGCTTCGCCCGTGCTTTCCCCCTCGTCCCGCACGCCCGGTACGCCCGGCCCGCACGCCTCGCAGCCCACGCCCGCGTCTCCAGCCGCGTCCGATTCGCCAGCGACCCCAGTTTCCTCTGACTCCTCCTCGGATCCATCGCCCGATTCCCTTGCCCGTGCGCCAGCCGAATCCTCCTCGCTTTCCGTTCCGACCACTCCGCCTGCGCCACCTCTTCCTTCTAATGCAATACCAGTTCAGCCACCCCAAAATGCACACCGAATGTCCACCCGCGCCAAAACTGGTTTTCTCATGCCTAAACGTTTATTTGTTGCCGATGCCACATCCACCACTATTTCTCCCATCCCACCCACCTACAAATCAGCTCTCAAAGACCCCCATTGGCACCAAGCTATGTTAGAAGAATATCATGCTTTAATGGATAACTCTACTTGGTCTTTGGTGCCTAAGCCTGCAGGTGTCAACATTGTCACGGGCAAGTGGATATTTCGTCACAAGTTCAACACTGATAGCTCCTTAGCACGCTACAAAGCTCGGTGGGTTGTTCGTGGTTTCACTCAACAAGAGGGTGTGGACTATGGTGAAACATTCAGCCCGGTGGTGAAACCGGCTACCATTCGCGTGGTGCTCAGTATTGCTACCTCTCAGTGCTGGCCAATTCATCAACTTGACGTCAAGAACGCATTTCTTCATGGTGATCTCAATGAGACAATATATTGCTCCCAACCAGCGGGTTTTGTGGACCCCTCCCGGCCAGACCATGTCTGCCTTCTTCGCAAATCCTTATATGGCCTCAAGCAAGCTCCACGCACATGGTTTCTTCGGTTCCAAGCTTTTCTCGTGTCATTGGGATTCCATGCTTCCAAGAGTGATTCCTCTCTGTTCATCATGCGTCATGGCTCATCCATTGCCTATTTGCTAGTTTATGTGGATGACATCATACTCACGGCTAGTTCCTCCGCCCTTCTCACATCCGTCATCAACTCCCTCAAAACAGAATTCTCGATGACGGATCTTGGTCCTCTCCATCATTTCTTGGGCGTCAATGTCACCACCAACACTTCCGGCCTTTTTCTATCCCAACAACAATACACCCTCGAGATACTAAACCGTGCCAAGATGCTCAATTGTAAGCCCGTCTCCACACCCATCGACACCAGCTCCAAGTCCTCCTCTCACGATGGTCAACTCCTCTCCAATCCCACCCACTATAGCAGCTTGGCCGGTGCCCTACAGTACCTTACTCTTACTCGGCCTGACATCGCCTATGCCGTTCAACAAGTATGCTTATTCATGCATGCTCCACGCGATACGCACATGCAACTTGTTAAACGGATTCTTCGGTACTTACAGGGCACCTCTCACTATGGTCTCCAACTCTATAAGTCCTCCTCTATGGACCTTGTTGCATACACTGATGCGGATTGGGCGGGTTGTCCGGATACACGTAAGTCTACTTCTGGCTTTTGTGTGTTCCTTGGCTCCAACCTTGTTTCTTGGTCCTCAAAGAGGCAGCCCACTATCTCTCGTTCGAGTGCCGAAGCGGAGTACCGAGGTGTGGCCAATTGTGTGGCCGAATCATGCTGGTTGCGTCAACTTCTCCATGAGCTTTATCTCCCTCCGACTCGGGCCACCATTGTGTATTGCGACAACATCAGCGCCTGTTATCTTGCCTGCAATCCGGTGCAGCATCAACGCACCAAGTACATTGAGATTGACTTACACTTCGTCCGCGATCGCGTGGCTCTTGGCGAAGTTCGAGTTCTTCACGTTCCTTCGAGTTCTCAATTTGCAGATGTTTTTACCAAGGGGTTGCCATCTCAGGTGTTTACAGAGTTTCGTTCCAGCCTGAACATTCTGCCGCATGGAGTTCCGGCTGAGGGGGGGTGTTAGACAAAGTCTGTACTCTTGTAACCATACCGTGAATATAGGATCAGGAGACCACGTCGGGCCCGAGTGCCACTTGTATAGGACGTGCAAATCTCCTGCCATATATGTGTTGTACTGTGTCGTATGAATCAATCAAGGAAACATCTTTCCAACTAGCTTAGCTGGGCTAGACGGTGTCAGTGGTGTGGTTGGTGGCCTGACTACTGGCTAGTGCTCGTTGCTTTAAGGGGCTGTTTGGTTGGAAACTCAAAATGCCACACTTGCTTAGCCACACTTGCGGCACGCCAAAGATTGTGGCGGGCAAAACCAACGCCACACTTGTGGCGAAAATTTCTACTGCAAAAGACACTTGTGGCTGTGGCGAGCCTATCCTTCGTCAGCAACCAAACAGCTGCCTGGGGAGTTGTGGCGTGCCGCACCTTTGGCGTGGCAAGGTGAGGCTGGCAACCAAACGGCCCCTAAATTAGTAAAGTATGACCAGCTGCGCGTGCTCCACGAGTCTGTCGGATCCACACAGCTTTTGTCTGTTCTACTCAGCTTTTGTCATATGCTGCATCATCGTTTGAAAAGATGCTCCATATATAAGCGCGGGAATCCTATGAAAGTTGAGGCTGGTAGTATCACTTGATTTGGGCTTTTGGCGTGCTCTTCCACTTCTTGGGCTTTTGATGAAGGTGAAGACGGTGCATCCAACAGTAATAACGTAGTGCCAAAATGATTACACCATAGATGTGCATAAACACCGTGACACGAAAATAAACAAGTCCCAACACAGCCTCTCCGCATTGTTAGTTCTACTATGGCAAGAACGTCGGCGTCTTCCTGACCATGGTAACCTGCTCGAAGGCATACGCCATCTCGATCAGCCTTGGCTCGTACCCTCTCAACCCGCCAAAGCAGAGACCAAATGGCACCCCCAGCTTGCCGTACCCTGCCGGCACAGTGATGGCCGGCATGCCGTCGATGGCGAGCACTGAGGATGCTGCATTATTAGGTGTCACGATGGCGTCTAGCTCGTGCTCCCTCATCAACTTCTTCAACCCGTTGGCGGACAGCTTTTTTAATTGACTGATGGCCTCTCGCTCCGAGGCACCGATGCCCGTCGTGTTCTCAGCCATCAGGAATACGCTTTGACCATTTTCCTTCATGTTTTCCTACAACGCATGGAATTATCACAAGTTAAGTTGCACTTGTATTTCAAAAGGCTAAACATGTAACTACAAAGGAAATATGCATCATAATGAGAAACAAATACATGGAAAATGATAATTAACTCTAAATCGAGCTGACCTCAACAGGATGTGCATTGTTGAAAGCTATGATCTCTGCAAGCGACCGAACTGGGGAATATAATAAGTTTGTCAGATAGGAGTTGAGGCTTAACTTGAACTCTGCTGGTAATGCAATCTGTTGGCCATTGTTTTGGGAATCCAATAGGACACTTAAATTCTCTATGTCAAGGTTCTCAATCACGATTGTACCTTGTTTCCTTCAAAACAAACAAAAATATACAAGTTGATGTGATATGACACCATAGATGGCATATGTTTTGATTTCCCCCTAACAAACAGATCAATGTTTAGGGGCATTATACCAGTCACAATGAAGAGGCCAAAGTATTTCACTTCTATGAAAAAATAAAGATAATGAAATCAGCTAAGTTGTACTCTATCCATACTGGGTCACAAGACTCATTTATCAAGTCATAAGTTGCAATTATTTAAGTTTGACCAAATTTGTAAAACATAATAGCATCCATGATTTCACCCAAATACAATATGAAAATATACTATGATAGATCTTTTTTTTTTGAACCATGCAGGAGGACTGCATGTACTATATTAAAGAGAGAAGGAGAAATACACGACCAACGTCCATCAGCGTTACAAGAAGGACAACCTAAACTTCAGAAAACAAAAAAACCAAAGCCCTGACCACCACAACTGTCTACAAAAAAATATCAGTATGTACTGTATCATATCAATGTGAGTAGATCTATCATAGTATCATAGTTAAGTTAGTCAAACTTAAAAGGCGTGACTTAAGACAAATCAAATGAGCTTTGTAAACCCAGACAGGGAAAGTACCTCATTGTGTTGAGATGTTGCGTGTAGACCATCTGCTGCACAGTCCCATTTGGGAAGTTGAAGAAGCCATTAGGAACGCCGATTCTCTTCCCTCTAAGCCCATCTTTCTTCAAGAACTGTGTGTATCCACCAGGAGGGATGTACTTGGAAGCTGCCATTGTGGCTGGAGCGTCAACTGAGTCATAGCCAACAATGGCGTCCAGCACGTGGACTGCATCAGCCACCGTGCGGCAGATCGGCCTGTTTGTTGATAAAATGTTAATTCCATTTATTTAACATGGTGTAGATCACTTTGACAAATCGATGAGAGCGATGGCCATGTGTGTGAGGCTGTGAGCTGTGTATCATAAAAATGAAGCAAAAGGACTGTTGTATCTACAACAATAAAGATATAAAGCTAACTAATCATGAGTTTTATCAAAAAGAAAAAAGGTTAGTATTTAGGATTAACTTGTGAATATATACCAACATATACTCCCTCTGTAAAGGAATATTAAAGCATTTCGATCACTACGGAGGAAGTACATTGTTTTAAGATGATCAATAAGAATAAAATGAAAATGCGGGTAAAAATCAAAATGAAGAGACATGACAATCATTTGCATGAATAAAAGAGCTACTAGTACATTATATTGTTAATATGAAGGGAAAATACACATGAGCTTCTGGGTGCTCCACACCCCTATATGAATATTAAACGTAAAAATTACAAAAAAAATATCTGAAATTTGGGGTTATCAAACATGGGTTCTCAATATACTCGCGGGTAAAATTTCGTGAGAAAATACCAAGAAACGTATCCGTTGCGAGGGAAATATCGTCCGAATAAAAATCCATCCAAATAGTTTTTTCTATACATAGGATTTTTTTTCCTTTTTTGCCACGAATACATTTCCTGGTATTTTTTTCATGAAATTTCACACATCGAAAACCCAGGTTTGATATCCCCTAACATCTCAAAAAAAAAAAGTCCTCGGTATTTTTCTGAATTTAATATCTGTACCCAATATGAAGCCTGTGGAATAAAAGATCCACAAGGTTTGAATACAGGCCACGTGAACATTTCAACTAAACGATTGTTGAACAATAGTTTAATCACACTAACCCGACGGTATCTTGGCGTGGTGTGATGGGGACGGCCCCCGCCCGGCTGGTCAACCCCACCGTCGGCTTGATCCCCACCACCGAGTTGAGGGACGCCGGGCAGAGTATGGAGCCGTCCGTCTCCGTCCCCAGCGTCACCGCCGCCATGCTCGCCGCCGCGGCGATCGCTGACCCTGTGCTCGACCCACATGGCGTCGCCGACAGCACGTACGGGTTCTACACGAAAGCATCATACTGTTCTTCATTACAAAGGATCCATTAACTCAAACTACAAGGATTTAAAGCGTGTTTAGTTACCCTGCCCTTGCCGCCGCGGGCGCTCCAGCCGCCGCCGGAGAAGCTGCGGAAGTTAGCCCACTCGTCCATGTTCGCCTTGCCCAGCACCACAGCTCCGGCGCGCCGCAGCCTGCGCACCACGCCGGCGTCCCGCCGCACCACAGAGCCGAGCAGCGCGAACGACCCGGCCGTGGTGTTGAGCGCGTCGCGCGTGGCGATGTTATCCTTGAGCAGGACGGGCACGCCGTGCAGCGCGCCGCTGGCCTGGTGGCGGCGGCCGGAGGAGCGCTCTGCGTCGGTGCGGGCCGCCTGCCGGAGCGCGTCCGGGTTGACCTCGATGACGGCGTGCAGCAGCGGGTTGAGGCGGCTGATCCGGTCCAGGTAGAACCGGATGAGGTCCACGGAGGTGAGGCTGCCGTTGTTGAAGCCGAGCTGGATGCTGTCCACGGTCGCCTCCTCGATTTGGAAGCCATGGGCACCGGCTAGCGCGAGCACGAGCACGAGGGCGGCGGCGACGACGACTGCCAGGAGCGGCCGAGGCATCCTGGAGCGCGTCGAAATGTGAACTATGAAGTCAATGTGCCGGCTGAGCGCTGCTCAGAGCATGGTTAATAGTACAGCCAGCAACCGACTATATGATGTTGCCACATCATCTATAGGCAACCTTATAGTCGGCAAGTACAATAGATGAATATAAATATGTACTCCCTCCGTTCCATAATGTAGTGCCTATAGATTTTTTGAAAAGTCAAACCTCACAAACTTTGACCAAGTTTGTGGAGAAAAATATGTACATCTAGAGTGCGAAACATATATCACTAGATTCACCATAAGATGTAGTTTCACATTATATATTTTTGTTGTTGTAGACATAAATATTTTTCTCTACAAACTTGGTCAAAGTTTGCAAAGTTTGACTTTCCAGAAAATCTATAGGCACTACATTATGGAACGGAGGGAGTACTACTTTGTTGATCCATGGCCCATCTCACTCTCTCACAAAGTTTTTAGGAGCACGTGCTGCAGCCGGCTGTTAACTAGTAGCCCGCTTCTCTTCTCTCTCCTTTTCTCTCTCTTCCACCTCAGCATAAATATAATATTTAAAGTCTTACAGCCCGCCTACGTCACCTTATTATACTTGCTCTCAAGCTACACTCTGTACCGCGTCCTTGGATTTCTCCCCTCCCTTTGATTTGAGCTCTCACTTTATATCGTGCGATGGACTCCCATTGGCAAATCATATATATTCCCTCTGTTCCAATATAAGTATCTCAACTTTATATAAATTTTAATACAAAATTATATTAAAGTTGACACATTTATTTTGGGACAGAGGAAGTACAAGCAAACGAGCACACAGGCTGCAACGACGCGCCGACGCAGTGCTAATGGTGGATAATACAAAGACGGGTCGTGAACAAAAAATTTGGTTGACATTGACCGGATAGAAGAAACAAGAAAAGTTAGATCCAACTAGACCCTTAAAACCTACCTAAACATCCGGTCAGTTTCGCACGGCTCATACTCACCCTATATATAGATGGAATATGAGAAAAAATCATATGTGACGCATTCTGCATCACATTATTGAGCTTTTACACAGGACTTGGCGATCAAACGGTGAACTGGTCCGGACTGTTAAGGCGTTCCAACGTTTTCGGTTTTGGCAACCTTAGAGCATCTACAGTCGGATTTGGCGAATGTAGTCCCTCAAATATCTGCGGACGTGCCAGGACGCGTCCGTGGGCATTGACAGGGCACCTCTCAAATAATGTAATACACATCCGGGCATCTCAATTACCACATCTCAAATTCATACAAACCGATTCAACTACGTCGATGCACACACATCGTTCTGCTAGTCCATCACTAATAACTAAACATGCCATCGAAATACAATATTTGACATGTTTGGCTATGGTAGAGTTCATCGACGGCTGCCCTTGCCTTTCCGACGCCCTTGCCGTCCTTCTCACGGAAGTACCGATCGAAGACGCAGTACGGACAGAGCCGAATCTGCTGGTCACTGTCGATGTCCTCCTCCTCATTCGGTGGCAGTTAGGCCATAGCACGGACCGCCCGATTCTGCTCTTGGGCGAGGGCGCGCATGTACCTATGTTCTGTTTCTTCACAATGCGGGCGCGGATGGCTTCCTCATCTGCGTCCACCCGCTCCGACGCATCAGCCGCCTCCGTCGTCGCCATTTCCGCCGCTATACGGGGCCCGACGGCCCTTATCCTGTCGTCCCCACGGCGCGCCGCCTGTTCCCGATGGAACTCGTAGTATGCCCGACCGGTGATGGGGAATGAGAGGTGTTCTGGCTACCTGGACCGCTAGGATCCAACACCAGAGGAACCGAGCGCCCGCTGAGCCGACACTATGGTGTCGCGGAGGACGGTTCCGTCCGTCGGCCGGGCACTGTTCTTCCGGGAGCGGTGAAGTGCAATGCGGACTGCCATTGCCCACTACTAGGAAAAGGGCTATAGATGGAATTGATACTAATGGCGCACCGGACAAGCAGTGCGCCATTAGAATATAGTAATGGCGCACCATCAACAGATACGCCATTAGAGCTCGAACTACTAATGGCGCACGATGTCCAGAGTGCGCCATTAGTATCAAGAAGTTTTTTTTTTGAACTAGCGCGCCTGTCCATTCATACTAATGGCGCACCTAGTGAACGTGCGCCATAAGAATCTACATACTTATGGCGCACAGAGGTGCAGTGCGCCATTAGTATTCCCCCATCCCCCCACCGGCCGCACCCTTCTTTCTCTCCCTCGCCAGATCTCCCCCTCTCCCCGACGCCTCTCTCTCCCTCCATCGCCGCGCCGCCGCCCCCGCGCCACCCCCCTCCCCCGACGCCCCGGACGCCCGGAGCTACGCCGCCGCCGCCCGCGCCACCCCCCTCCCCCGACGCCCCGGACGCCCGGAGCTACGCCGCCGCCGCCCGCGCCCCCGACGCCCCGGCCTCGACGCCCGCGCCCCCGACGCCCCGGCATCCCCCAGGTGCGTGGCCATCTCCGGCCGCCTCCTCCAGATCCTCGCCGACCACGGGCCCCTCACCGTCGCCAACACCTGGAACCACGCCAAGGTACGACCCCTAGCGATTGAGCTCCATGTATCGCTGCTGCTTTGTTCGTCCATGGCCGTCCAGTATATTTGATGCAGTAGTGGTATTAAGAGCTCGATGTATTGCAGCTTGGCCTCTGCCTGTAGTTCCTTAATTGATCAGATGATGCTTAGACCAGGAAAGATTGTAGTTTTTGTAGTGCCTTGGATTCTTGCATTTGGGGAGCAAATCAAATAGATAGTTTTCCCCTTCTTGGCGCCTAGCCATACTCTTGGTAGTCTGTTACAGACCAGTGTCTTAGCATGAGTATTTGGATGCTAGTATGAAATTTCTGCAATTAAGGTTAATATCGGGCATCGTTTAGGCCACCGAACAACCTGAATGTCGTCTTCCGACAGTTAGCTTGTCTAGGTACATATTTTTAATTTATAAAGTTGATGTGCAACATGTTGATTGCTGCTAGTTTTGTGGTGGTTTTGTGGTGGTTTTGTGGTGGCTTTTGACTTTTGAGTGTTGATTGCTGCTAGTTGTAGTTGATCTGTGTGTAAATATGGTTGCAGGCTGCAAGATGGGGGGTTTGGGGATGGGAGCATGCTTGCTAATTGAATTCAGATATATGCTTCCTGATTGTGTTTTTTTTTGTTAAACTATGCTTTGAGGCATCTTCAAATTCCTTGATACGGATGCCGTTTTGTCGTGCAATTGCCCAGATGCTGCTGATTGATGTTGGTGTTGCCATTTTGCCAATTATGTTGCTAATATGAAATTTGAATCCTTTTTGCTCCGATTATCACTAGTACTGATCATGCTTTGATCTAGTTCTTCCTTCAATCATGGGTTGAGTTAAATGAAATTGAGATACTTTGATATGAATTTGCATAGGTGGTACTGTTTGGTTTCTGAATGCAAAAACATGGGCATCTATCTGCAATGCTCTGCTTCAGGAGCAGGACCTAAGATTTCCCGCTGCTTGCACACATTGGGAACACCTGCAGGTTTACTGAGATCATCTTTGTCAAGTAAAGCAGTTTTTTTTCTCTTCGTGCGATTTTCAGCAAGAGAGTACACATTGTTACTTGCGCAAGAGCTTTTTCTTCAACTCATTAGCCTGCCCAAAAGAAAAGAAAAACATCATCATAAGGGATAATGCAGGCAACAACCGCAACATGTTGCACATCTGTTAGTATGTACCTTCGTTTAGGCCACCGAACAACCTGAGTCCCTTAGTGGTGCCACAGCTAGCTTGTCTAGGTACATATTTTTAATTTATAAAGTTTAATCTCTTTGAAACATAGGAAATGTCGTCTTCCGACGACGATAGGATCCCGGAGTGCTCCTGGTGCGGTGACGACCGGGGTCTGTGCGACAGGCCTCACCTGGTAGACGGTCATTACTTCAGTATTAAGCTCGACGAGACCTTCGATGTCGAAACGGTACGCAATGACAAGTCTTGTTTCGTAATTAATTAAGCACGATTTCTAGCTACTTCAACGTGTAAGTAATTAATTTTCTTCTTTTACATGCAACTAGTTTATCCCGTGTCATGCAAGACGCTCTGTCTTGGAGAGGATGGGATTTGAAGATCATGAAACTTCGGAGACAAAGCAAATTCAACTAAGGACCATGCATAATGTTGATTTAGAAGTGGATTTGTACAATTCAGATAACGTAACCACTTTTGGTTGCAAGAATTGGGAATCATTTTGCAAGATATATGGTTTTTATGAGGGTATGCTTCTCACCATGGATCTTGGCAATCCGGATTCCATCGCCGAAGATGATTTGGACATTTGGGTCCTTGTTGACGATATGATTCCAATTCTACCGAGAAGTGAGTTTATCAAACATAGTTATTTAGTAATTTATATTGTTTATTTCAAAATAGTTGACAACTTATTTCCATTGATAGGTTATTTTGATTATTCAAATAATGTGAGGATGATGCTAGACAGAACCTACTACACCCCTGGCTCAGAATGTACTTATAAGGACAAAGAGCAGATCATCTTCTTTTATTCCTTTCTTCTGGATTACATTCAATATCGCAATATTGATCCACAATATAGTCAATACGTCCCACTAGTGCACGTCTTGAACTACGTTAATAACAATGGAGATACCATGGTAAGATTTTTTTACTATTACGACATTCGTGCATGTTTTGCATTAGTTCTTCTCGAACTGAACTACAATGCTAACTACGAAGTCTTACTATATGTTTTGCAACAGATTCTCCCTAGTGACTGTGTGCCTCCTGTCATGTTTCAATCTGGTCAACTACAAGTTTTAAACATTCTGCCAGGTGAACCTACAAATCACACGTGTCCATATCGGATTTCTTCCAAAAATGAAGGAATGAGAATCAAAGAATGGCGAAAAATAACGAAAACTCGTAAGGAGGTACTTGGAAGCAATAGAGTGAGAAGGGCAAGAAATGGAGATAAGATAATCTGCGTTCTCCATAATGGCCCTTTAAATCTAATTGATTTAGAGACAAACGCCATCTTGTTTTATGCCATTTTATCTTAGAAAATTGCTGCGTAGTAGAAGTTGTATGGTCGATAATGATGTGTAAGACTTATTATTTAATACCAGTGTTGAGTTTTTATTATTATTATGATCGATGATGCATGATGCTAAGTTGTTCTATGAGCTATTATATACTCCCTCCGTTCCGATTTACTCGTCGTGGTTTTAGTTCAAATTTGAACTAAAACCACGACGAGTAAATCGGAACGGAGGGAGTAGATTCTAATAGTTTCGATGTGCGTACCATATATGTTGGCTCCACGAGAAATTATATTTATATATATGCATAACCTGTGCAAAAAACAAAAAATAAAAATAAAAACCTAATATTCATACTAATGGCGCATCACAGCAGAGTGCGTCATTAGTATGCCAAAGCACCTGGCTACACATGGCCCCTGGGAGGCATACTAATGGCGCACCACTGTGCATACTAATGGCGCATCTGTGGTGCGCCATTAGTATACCAGATACTAATGGCGCACCAGAGTAAAGTATACTAATGGCGTGCTAGTAATGGCGCACCCCTAATGCGCCATTAATGGCCAAACTAGGTGCGCCTTTAATAGGCCTTTTCCTAGTAGTGGCCCCTCCAACCCACACGGGATGACAGCCCAGTCGACGGATCTGGACTGGTCGAAGTCTGATCCGCTGCCTGCCATGCCGAAAAAGGTAGTAAACCGTCGGAGGTGAGCTCGGGTGGTGGAGGGGATGAAGTGAAGTGGCTAGGGTTTGCTCCGGCGAGCGGATGTGGACGAATATATGTGCGATTTGGTGGGCCAGCATGGGATAGGTACAGCGTGGCGGGCATGCCGAGGAGCCCCCATATCCGCCCCATATTTGGGCTGGTTATGCGAGGTGCCGGTCAGCCCGATCGTTTGAGTCTCGTTTGAGGCGTTCGTCTGGGTAAAGAAAACATGACCGGTGAGTGACCGAGCGACCCGCCCGGGCGTTTGAGACGGGTTTTTAGCCCTGCTGTAGAAGCTCTTATAGGAGGTTCATGAACCGGCTTTTTCTTGTTCTGATTTTTCCCATTTTTTTGTCCTAGTTCTTTTTTTCTCTCCTTTTTTTCCTTTACTCTTTGTTTTCTTTTTTCAAAATGCTCATGTTTTTTCGAAAAATGTTTGCAAACTTCAAAAAAATGTTTGTGCTTTTTAAAAATTGTTCAGAAGTTCGAACAATGTTCTCTCAATCAAATATCTAAATTCACCATCAAAAATTGATTTTTGGCAATGTGAGAGAAAGGCTACGCAGGAGACATTGAGATCAAATCCGGCCCACAACTTTTCGTAAAGTTGTAGGGTTGGTAGTTAATTTTTAAATTTTATGGCCCACAACTCAATTAATTTAGTACAATGCCCTAGGGCTCACATCGCCCAATCACACTTGTGGCGTGCAAAGGGGCCAGCCCATGATCACTTTCATTATATTTTTCTTTCTTTTGCTCATTTTTCTTCTTGTGTTCTTCTAAATTTTGGGTACTACTAGATTTCATTTCTTCTTCCAGTTTTGGTACTGGTTCATTTTCTCCATGTTTGTCATGTTCTTCTTTTTTCATTTTTTTTTGTTTTGCGGGAAAAAACAAGTGATAATTTCCTACAATTGTATAAACAAAAATAAAAAAATCTGAAGCACGTGACAGTTTTTTTAAAAGCCAATCCTTTTCTTAAAAAGCCAAAACATTTTTTTAAAGTATGTGGCCTTGCATTATTTAAAAAAAATATCATAGGCCTTTTTAAAAGTATTTGAACATTTTCTCAAAATACATGAATATTTTTTATTTTTGAAATAAATGACTTCGTGACAAATGAATATATTATGGAGTTCCTACCTTTTCCAGAATATGTGAATTTTTTTATTTTAAAATTATTTTAACTCTTTAAACATCTGTATAATGTTCTGTCGGTAACAATTGTTTTCCGGAATTATATAAAAGAAATAAAAGCGCATTGAATCGATGGCCGTGCTAAGGCTGGCCCATTAAATCTTTGATGTGATTTGCTACCTATCCTATGCCTATGCTTAAGCTTAAGGCGTAGAATAGGAGCGCTCATTGTCCTTGATAACTTGGGAGTGAGCTCGTTACCAGAATTTGTTCCTTGCCCAGCCATCACGAATCCGAGCTACATGGCATGGGAAACCCCCGACCACAACATCGACAAAGATGTGCTTGATAGGGCGAAGTTGTCGCCCATATAGGTGTTGGGGAACGTAGTATTTTAAAATTTTCCTACGATCACGCAAGATCTATCTACCAGATGCATAGCAACGAGAGGGAAGAGTGTGTCTACGTACCCTCGTAGACCGGGAGCGGAAGCGTCAAGTGACGCGGTTGATGTTGTCGAACTTCTTCGCGATCCAACCGATCAAGCACCGAACGTACGGCACCTCCGCGTTCAGCACACGTTCAGCTTGATGACGTCCCACGAGCTCTTGATCCAGTTGAGCTTCACGGGAGAGTTTCGTCAGCACGACGGCGTGGTGACGGATATGATGTGTTCACCGGCGCAGGGCTTCGCCTAAGCTCCGCGGCGGTATGACCGAGATGTGATTCTGTGGAGGGGGGCACCGCACACGGCTAAAACAATTCAACTTGTGTGTCTTTGGGGGCCCCCTGCCCCCGTATATAAAGGAGCAAGGGAGGAGGGCCGGCCAACCTCCTATGGTGCGGCTAGGGAAGGAATGTGACGCCCGAAGACCGACGTCCCAGAAGATTCCAGAAGGTTCCAGAAGATTCCAGATGTTCCGGGTTGCCCGTTTGTTTCAGTTGTGCTTGCTTTATTTATTTTTGCATTGCATCATGTCATCATGCCATCATGTCATATTTTATTTTGCATCTCAACCTAAATAAATTGTGTGGACCTTCGGTCCATTTAAATCGAGGGAAGATGTCTTCTCTTTAAAACATATAAAAGCCTCTCAATATTTAGGGAGCTATATATTAAATATTCCATTGCTCCGGAATCACCATAACACACTTGCATATTTTCCCCATGTCTTTTCACTTCAAGTGTGACTTCAAAACCTTGCTATATTTCTTTTCAGTGTCTCGAGGTCCTTCCAAAAACCTCCTTCTATTTTATTTAAATCCCTGACATTTTTGTGAGCCCGGGGATTTTGACCTCGTGTGCTAATTCTTGTCCTCCTCCTTCTTCTTTCTTTTCTTCTCTCTTTTATTTTTCTGCCAAATAAGTTAATTAAGCAAGCCGCAGCTGGACTCCTCCTGGCCCAACTCCCTTCTCCTCCCCTCTAGGCCCACTCCGGCCCAGGCCTTCCTCCCCCTTCTTCCCAGCCGGCCTCAAGGCCTCCCTGCGGCCCACATCCATCTCCTGGCCCAAACCCCACCGAAACCCTACCTAGCTCGCACCCCTTCGCACTCTCTCCCTTTCTTTCCGCAGCCCGCCGCCACCCTCTCGTCCCTTCGCCCGCACCTTTCCCATCGACCCCGCACCCTGCGACCGAAACCCCATCGCCCCGATCTCCTCCTCGCCTTGGCCTGGGTTGCCTCGCTCCTCTCCCTCCGGGCCCCCAGCGCCGCGGCTAGGAGCCGCGTCCCTTCCTCCAAGGCGCCAGCGCGTCGGCAGCCGCCATCCCGGCCGCCCCCGTCTCCCCGAGCTCCGCCTCCCTCCTCTCGCAACCTCCCTCGCCGGCCAGTGCGCCCCGACGCCCCGATCCAGTCCGACGCCTCCAGCGGCCCGGGGCCGAAGCCAGCCAGGCCGCGACCAGCCTCTGGCCTCCCCTTTGTCCAGACTGCGCCACCCCGACGCGCCCTTCCTTCCCTCCGTCCTCCCGCGCCTTGGAGCCTTCCTCCCGCGCGCCAGGACTCCGGCCGCGACCGCAGCTCCCTCGCCATGGGAGCCGGCGACCGCCCTCCCTCCGGTCCTCCTCTCCAGGAGCAGCGCGTCCGCGCGCCTCCCTCGTCCAGCTCGCCGTGGCCTCTCCAGCGCGTGTACCACGAGCGCCCCGCACGCCGGCCCCGCTCCTCCTTCGTCTCCGAGGGCCGCCCCCAAGCCCAGCTCCGACTGCCTCCTCTGCTGGAGCACGGCTCTGCCTCCTTGGACTGTCCCGTCGTGCTGTTATTGTTTGTTTTGTTGTTTGGCATGTACTGCTGCTGTGTTTTTCTTTGTTTTCGTCAAGTGCACGAGGACCTCAAGTTTCGGCAAGTACGGCTACACGACGACCGCGACAAGTACCTCGACGAACCGAACATCTACGGAAAACGAGTACGTGAACGACTACCGTCGCCGGAAACGAGTACCACTACGCTCGAAGACCACGTGTACCACTACCGTCGACATGTCCATCTACGAGATCGTCTACTTCCACTACCGTCGCTCGACGACCGCGAGTTCCACTACCGTCGCCCGAGTACAACTACCGCTACGAGAACGACTACCTTCGGTGAAGAAATGAGAACGTCTACTTCCTCTCCGAACGGAACACCTACTTCCACTACACCCCGTGAACGGCTACGTCCCTTGACGATCCCGAACCGCCCCGAAACGCACGCTTCGAAGGTATAACCCCGAGACGACTTCGTGGATGAACGCTTGTGCTTGTTGTGTTGTATGAAATGCTTCCTTGTGTGCACCGTGCCGTTTCGTCCCTTTTGTCATGTTCCTCGGTTGCCTCGTCACCGACTCGTGGGAACCCGGTAACGGGATCACCCCACCTCTTTCATCTCGTTTGACTCGTTCACACCGCCCTTCATCTTTTGCACCGGACTCTCAACGAGTTACCGAAACCGATATGATGCCGTTGCATCGTTTTCGGATCATTGCCGTGTCACCCTTTCTTTCCACCACGGTGACAAATGCTTCTTATCTCTTTTAAGTCAACCTTTTAATAAAACTTGCATAAAAACTTGTTCATGTCATCCGCATCATTTTAACAACATTATATATGTTAATTATTGTTTGCTTATAATTATTAAACATGCTCATGAGGATTTTCCGGAATATGTTGTTGTTATTCTCCGGCCTCATTTAAATTGCCTAGATAGTGTAGTTTTTATTATGCTTCACCTCTTGCCATGTTAATAACAATTAATCTTGTCTTGTAATTAAATGAGAGTCAACTAAATAATTAAATGTGGTGTTTTGTCAATATGCAACTCATTGCATATTGAGCTCCACTTAACTTGTAGTTTTGTTTGTGCACTTTGCCATGCCACGCATATTTAAAACCGGACATGCATCATACTTGTTTGTGCATCTTATGCCATGTTTATGCTTGTGTGTTTACCGTGCTGTTTCTTTCTTTCCGGTTGCTTCTCTTGTTAGCTTCGGTTTCGTTCCGAAGTTGTGAGGATTCTCTCGACTGTTGCTCCGTCTTCTTCTTGGATCCGTTCTTCTCCCTTGTGGAATCCCAGGCAAGATGATCATACCCTTGGATACCTTTACTACCATTGCCATGCTTAGTTGTCTCGATGCTATCGTTACATGTCTCGATACCCATCTTTTATGTCAGCCTCTCCTTGTTGCCATGAAACCTCTAACCTTGACACCTTCCTAGCAAAACCACTGTTTGGCTATGTTACCCGCTTGCTCAGCCTCGCTTGCTCAGTTCCTCTTATAGCGTTGTTAGTTGCAGGTGAAGATGAAGTTCGTTCCAGGAGGGAACTTGTTGTTGGTTATATCACAATATCTATAATTATTATTAACACACCTTATATACTGGGCATGGGTGGAAGGCTTGGCCTTTTGCTCGGTGTTTTGTTCCACTCATGCCACCTTAGGCGCCGATAAACCGGCATTATGTTCCTTGTTTTTGCGTTCCTAACACGATGGGTGTAATGGGGACCCCTTGACAGTTCGACTTTGAATAAAACTCCTCCAGCAAGGCCCAACTTTGGTTTTAATTTGCTCATAATAACAACTTAATTAATTAATTAAATTGCATAGGGAGTTAGCGCTACCCGAGGATTCTTAATTCTACATAGCAGGGGGGGCCAGTGCTGATGGTGTTGGTCCCAAACGAGCGGACTGCGGGGCCGCCTTGGGGAAACCCGAGGTATCTGGTGTTGGAAATATGCCCTAGAGGCAATAATAAAAGAGTTATTATTATATTTCCTTGTTCATGATAATCGTTTATTATCCATGCTATAACTGTATTGATTGGAAACTCAAATACACGTGTGGATGAATAGACAGACTTTGTGTCCCTAGTGAGCCTCTACAGGACTAGCTCGTTGATCAAAGATGACCGCGGTTTCCAGGTCATAGACATGAGTTGTCATTTGATAACGGGATCACATCATTAGGAGAATGATGTGATGGACGAGACCCAAACGTTAACATAGCTTTTGATCGTGTCAGTTATCGCTATAGTTTTCTGCATGTCAAGTATAAGTTCCTATGACCATGAGATCATGTAACTCACTGACACCGTAGGAGTGCTTTGTGTGTGCCAAACGTCGCAACGTAACTGGGTGACTATAAAGGTACTCTACAGGTATCTCCGAGGGTGTCTGTTGAGTTGACATGGATCGAGACTGGGATTTGTCACTCCGTATGATGGAGAGGTATCTCCGGGCCCACTCGGTAATACGTCATCTCAATGAGCTCAAAGTGACTAAGTAGTTGGTCACGGGATTATGTATTACGGTAACGAGTAAAGAGACTTGCCGATAACGAGATTGAACTAGGTATAGAGATACCGACGATCGAATCTCGGGCAAGTAACATACCGACGAGACAAAGGGAACTGTATACGGGATTGCCTGAATCCTTGACATCGTGGTTCATCCGATGAGATCATCGAGAAACATGTAGGAGCCAATATGGGTATCCAGATCCCGCTATTGGTTATTGACCTGGGAGTGTCTCGGTCATGTCTACATGGTTTCCGAACCCGCAGGGTCTACACACTTAACGTTCGGTGACGCTAGGGTTGTTAGTGAGAAGAGTGCATGGTTACCGAAGGTTGTTCGGAGGCCCGGATGAGATCCCGGACATGACGAGGGTCTCCGGAATGGTCCGGAGACGAAGATTGATATATAGGATGAAAGGTTTCGGAGTACCGGAAGTGTTCCGGGGAGCATCGGGAAATCGGCGGAGTACCGGGAAGGTTTTCGGGGGGTCCGGAAGGTGTTCTGGGCCTATTGGGCCACAAGGGGGGACACCACAGCCCTCAGGGGGCTGTGCGCCCCCCCTGGGCCCTCTCCCCATGCGGCTAAGGGGGTGGGACCCCCTAGGGCTGGCCGCACCCCTTGGGCTTGGGGGGCAAGGCACCTAGGGGGGAAACCCTAGGGCCTGGGCGCCTCCCCCTGCCCTGGCCGCCGCCCCCCTCCCCTTGCCCTGGCCGCCGGCCCCTAGGGGGAAACCCTAGGGCGCCCTGACCTCTCCACCCCCCCTATATATAGTGGGGCAAAGGGAGGGCAGCCAACACAGTTTGTGCCTCGGTGCTGCCCTCCCTCTCCCGTCATATCTTCTCCTCCCGCAGTGCTTAGGCGAAGCCCTGTTGGAGTTCTTCTCCACCATCACCACCACGCCGTCGTGCTGCCGGTTCTCCATCAACCTCTCCTCCACCCCTTGCTGGATCAAGAAGGAGGAGACGTCCCCGAGCCGTACGTGTGAAGAACGCGGAGGCACCGTTGCTTCGGTGCTAGGTCTTCGGCGATCTGAATCGCGACGAGTACGACTCCATCATCCGCGTTCATAACGCTTCCGCTTAGCGATCTACAAGGGTACGTAGATCACACTCCTTCCTCGTAGTTGCATCTACTAGATTGATCTTGGTGAACGGTAGGAAAAATTTTTGTTTCCCATGCAACGTTCCCCAACAGAACTGTTGGAAATATGCCCTAGAGGCAATAATAAAAGAGTTATTATTATATTTCCTTGTTCATGATAATCGTTTATTATCCATGCTATAACTGTATTGATTGGAAACTCAGATACACGTGTGGATGAATAGACAGACTTTGTGTCCCTAGTGTGCCTCTACAGGACTAGCTCGTTAATCAAAGATGACCGCGGTTTCCAGGTCATAAGACATGAGTTGTCATTTGATAACGGGATCACATCATTAGGAGAATGATGTGATGGACGAGACCCAAACGTTAACATAGCTTTTGATCGTGTCAGTTATCGCTATAGTTTTCTGCATGTCAAGTATAAAGTTCCTATGACCATGAGATCATGTAACTCACTGACACCGTAGGAGTGCTTTGTGTGTGCCAAACGTCGCAACGTAACTGGGTGACTATAAAGGTACTCTACAGGTATCTCCGAGGGTGTCTGTTGAGTTGACATGGATCGAGACTGGGATTTGTCACTCCGTGTGACGGAGAGGTATCTCCGGGCCCACTCGGTGATACGTCATCTCAATGAGCTCAAAGTGACTAAGTAGTTGGTCACGGGATTATGTATTACGGTAACGAGTAAAGAGACTTGCCGGTAACGAGATTGAACTAGGTATAGAGATACCGACGATCGAATCTCGGGCAAGTAACATACCGACGAGACAAAGGGAACTGTATACGGGATTGCCTGAATCCTTGACATCGTGGTTCATCCGATGAGATCATCGAGAAACATGTAGGAGCCAATATGGGTATCCAGATCCCGCTATTGGTTATTGACCTGGGAGTGTCTCGGTCATGTCTACATGGTTTCCGAACCCGCAGGGTCTACACACTTAACGTTCGGTGACGCTAGGGTTGTTAGTGAGAAGAGTGCATGGTTACCGAAGGTTGTTCGGAGTCCCGGATGAGATCCCGGACATGACGAGGGTCTCCGGAATGGTCCGGATACGAAGATTGATATATAGGATGAAAGGTTTCGGAGTACCGGAAGTGTTCCGGGGAGCATCGGGAAATCGGCGGAGTACCGGGAAGGTTTTCGGGGGGGTCCGGAAGGTGTTCTGGGCCTATTGGGCCACAAGGGGGGACACCACAGCCCTCAGGGGGCTGTGCGCCCCCCCTGGGCCCTCTCCCCATGCGGCTAAGGGGGTGGGACCCCCTAGGGCTGGCCGCACCCCTTGGGCTTGGGGGGCAAGGCACCTAGGGGGGAAACCCTAGGGCCTGGGCGCCTCCCCCTGCCCTGGCCGCCGCCCCCCTCCCCTTGCCCTGGCCGCCGGCCCCTAGGGGGAAACCCTAGGGCGCCCTAACCTCTCCACCCCCCCTATATATAGTGGGGCAAAGGGAGGGCAGCCAACACAGTTTGTGCCTCGGTGCTGCCCTCCCTCTCCCGTCATATCTTCTCCTCCCGCAGTGCTTAGGCGAAGCCCTGTTGGAGTTCTTCTCCACCATCACCACCACGCCGTCGTGCTGCCGGTTCTCCATCAACCTCTCCTCCACCCCTTGCTGGATCAAGAAGGAGGAGACGTCCCCGAGCCGTACGTGTGAAGAACGCGGAGGCACCGTTGCTTCGGTGCTAGGTCTTCGGCGATCTGAATCGCGACGAGTACGACTCCATCATCCGCGTTCACAACGCTTCCGCTTAGCGATCTACAAGGGTACGTAGATCACACTCCCCACTCGTAGTTGCTTCTACTAGATTGATCTTGGTGAACGGTAGGAAAAAATTTTGTTTCCCATGCAACGTTCCCCAACAGTGGCATCATGAGCTAGGATCTTGCGTAGATGCTTTCTCGAGTAGAACACAAAGAAGTTTGTGGCGTTGATGTTTAAATTGCTGCCCTCCTTAGTCTTTCTTGATTCAGCGGTATTATAGGATGAAGCGGCCCGGACCAACTTTACATGTCCACGTACATGAGACCGGTTCCATCGACAGACATGTGACTTTTGTTGCATAAGATGGCTGGCGGGTGTCTGTCTCTCCTATCTTAGTTGAATCGGAATAGAACAAGGCGGTCCTTGTAGAAGGTTAAATAGCAACTTGAATATCACCGTTGTGGTTTTGCGTAGGTAAGAAGCGTTCTTGCTAGATACCCATAGCAGCCACGTAAAACATGCAACAACAAATTAGAGGACGTCTAACTTGTTTTTGCAGGGTATGCATGTGATATGATATGGCAAATGACATGATGAATTATATTTGATGTATGAGATGATCATGTTGTAATAGTTAATATCGACTTGCATGTCGATGCATACGGCAACCGGCAGGAGCCATAGGGTTGTCTTTAATTTTTGTATGACCTGCGTGTCAATCATTAAGCGCTTTGTAATGCTTTACTTTATCGCTAAACGGTAGCAATAGTAGTAAGAGCATGGTGGGCGCCGACAACCCCGATGGCAACACGATGATGGAGATCATGATGATGGAGATCATGGTGTGGCGCCGGTGACGATGGAGATCATGCCGGTGCTTTGGAGATGGAGATCAAAAGCACGAGTTGATGGCCATATCATGTCACTTATGATTTGCATGTGATGTTAATCCTTTTATGCATCTTATTTTGCTTAGGACGACGGTAGCATTATAAGGTGATCCTTCATTAAAATTTCAAGATAAAATTGTGTTCCCCCCGAGTGTGCGCCGTTGCGAAGGTTCGTCGTTTCGAAGCACCACGTGATGATCGGGTGTGATAGACTCTACGTTCGCATACAACGGGTGCAAGCCAGTTTTGCACGTGCAGAACACTCGGGTTAGACTTGACGAGCCTAGCATGTACAGACATGGCCTCGGAACACGGAGGACCGAAAGGTCGAGCATGAATCATATAGTAGATATGATCAACATGTTGATGTTCACCATTGACACCACCTCATCTCACGTGATGATCGGACTTGGGTTGGTGAATTTGGATCATGTCACGCTCGAATGACCGGAGGGATGTCAATTTGAGTGGGAGTTATAATTAATTTGATTAGGTAATAACTCACTTATCATGAACAATAGTCTAAAAATGTCTTTGCAAATTTATGTTGTAGATGGCTCGCGCAGGAGTTCCCCTGAATTTTAATGCGTTCCTAGAGAAAGCTAAACTGAAAGATGATGGGAGCAACTTTGTGGACTGGCTCCGCAATCTGAGGATCATCCTCACAGCTGCCCAAAAGGTTTATGTCCTAAATGCACCGCTAGGTCAACCCCCCGCTCCTGGAGCCTCTGCAGACGATATGAACGTCTGGCAGACGCGTTCGGATGACTATTCGATAGTACAATGTGCCATGTTGTACGGCTTGGAAGGAGGACTCCAAAGGCGTTTTGAACGTCATGGTGCATATGAGATGTACACGGAGTTGAAATTCATCTTTGAGAAGAATGCTAAGATCGAGAGGTATGAGACCACCGATAAATTCTTCGCTTGCAAGATGGAGGAGAATTCGTCTGTCAGTAAGCACTTACTAAAGATGTCTGGGTACTATACCCGCATAGCTGATCTGGGACTTGTGTTCCCGGATGAGGCTATCATTGACAGAATTCTCCAGTCACTCCCTCCAAGCTACAAGAGCTTCGTCCAGCAGTACAACATGCAAGGGATGAATAAAACCATCGCCGAGCTGTTTTCGATGCTGAAAGTCGCTGAGGCAGACATCCAGAAGGAGTATCAAGTGTTGATGGTCAATAAGACCACCAGTTTCAAGAAGAATGGCAAGGGCAAGAAGGGTAACTCTAAGAAGGGTGGCAAAGCAGTTGCTAATCCAGTGAAGAAACCCAAGGCTGGGCCCAAGCCAGAGACTGAGTGTTTCTATTGCAAGGGGAATGGCCACTGGAAGCGGAACTGCCCCAAGTATCTGGCGGACAAGAAGGGGGCCAACAACAACAAAGGTATATATGATATACATGATATTGATGTGTACCTTACCAACTCTCGTTGTAGTGCCTGGGTATTTGATACCGGTTCGGTTGCTCACATTTGCAACTCTAAACAGGAACTGCGGAATAAACGGAGGCTGGCGAAGGACGAAGTGACGATGCGCGTGGGAAATGGTTCCAAGGTTGATGTGATCGCCGTCGGCACGCTCGCTCTTCGATTACCATCGGGATTAGTTATGAACCTGAATAATTGTTATTTAGTGCCTGCGTTAAGCATGAACATTATATCTGGATCTTGTTTATTGCGAGACGGTTACTCATTTAAGTCAGAGAATAATGGTTGTTCTATTTATATGAGTAATATCTTTTATGGTCATGCACCCGAAGTTAGGGGTTTATTCTTATTGAATCTCGATAGTGATGATACACATGTTCATAACATTGATGCCAAAAGATGTAGAGTAGATAATGATAATACCACTTTCCTGTGGCACTGCCGTCTGGGTCATATCGGCGTAAAACGCATGAGGAAGCTCCATGCTGATGGACTTTTGGAGTCTCTTGATTTTGAATCACTTGACACGTGCGAGCCGTGCCTCATGGGCAAGATGACAAGGACCCCGTTTTCAGGGACAATGGAACGGGCAAGTGACTTATTGGAAATCATACATACTGATGTGTGCGGTCCGATGAGTGTAACGGCGCGCGGTGGATATCGTTATTTTCTCACCTTCACTGACGACTTAAGTAGATATGGGTATATTTACTTAATGAAGCATAAGTCTGAAACTTTTGAAAAGTTCAAGCAATTTCAGAGTGAAGTAGAAAATCATCGTAACAAGAAGATCAAGTTCCTACGATCTGATCGAGGGGGAGAATATCTGAGTTATGAGTTTGGTGATCACTTAAGAAAATGTGGAATTGTTTCACAGTTGACGCCACCTGGAACACCACAGCGTAATGGTGTGTCTGAACGTCGTAATCGAACCCTATTAGATATGGTGCGTTCTATGATGTCTCTTGCCGATTTGCCACTATCGTTTTGGGGATATGCGTTAGAGACAGCTGCATTCACTTTAAATAGGGCTCCATCTAAGTCCGTTGAGACAACACCGTATGAACTGTGGTTTGGTAAGAAACCTAAGTTGTCTTTTCTCAAGGTTTGGGGTTGCGATGCTTATGTCAAAAGGCTTCAGCCAGAAAAGCTCGAACCCAAAGCGGACAAATGTGTCTTCATAGGATACCCAAAAGAAACAGTTGGGTACACCTTCTATCTCAGATCCGAGGGCAAAGTGTTTGTCGCTAAGAACGGGTCCTTTCTCGAGAAAGAGTTTCTCTCGAAAGAATTGAGTGGGAGGAAGGTAGAACTTGATGAGGTTATTGAACCTCTGCTTCAACCAGAAAGTAGCGCAGCACAGAAAGATGTTTTTGTGGAGCCTACAGAGGTTGAAGAGGAAGCCAATGATGATGATCAAGAAGCTTCCGATCAAGTTACTACCGAACCTCGTAGGTCGACAAGGGTACGCACTGCACCAGAGTGGTATGGTAACCCTGTCTTGGAGGTCATGTTGTTAGACAACGGTGAACCTACGAGCTATGGAGAAGCGATGGTGGGCCCAGATTCCGACAAATGGTTAGAGGCCATGAAATCCGAGATGGGATCCATGTATGAAAACAAAGTATGGACTTTGGAAGTATTGCCTGAAGGGCGGAAGGCCATTCAGAATAAATGGATTTTTAAGAGGAAGACGGACGCTGACGGTAATGTCACCGTGTATAAAGCTCGACTTGTGGCAAAGGGTTTTTCACAAGTTCAAGGGATTGACTATGATGAGACTTTCTCACCCGTAGCGATGCTTAAATCCGTCCGAATCATGTTAGCAATAGCTGCATTTTTCGATTATGAAATTTGGCAGATGGATGTCAAAACAGCGTTCCTTAACGGTTTTCTTAAGGAAGAGTTGTATATGATGCAACCAGAAGGTTTTGTCGATCCAGAGAATGCTGACAAAGTATGCAAGCTCCAGCGTTCCATTTATGGGCTGGTGCAAGCATCTCGGAGTTGGAATATTCGCTTTGATGAGGTGATCAAAGCATTTGGGTTTATACAAGTTTACAATGAAGCTTGTATTTACAAGAAAGTGAGTGGGAGCTCTATAGCGTTTCTAATATTATATGTGGATGACATATTGCTGATTGGAAACAATATAGAATTTTTGGATAGCGTGAAGGGGTATTTGAACAAGAGTTTTTCGATGAAAGATCTCGGTGAAGCTGCTTTCATATTGGGCATCAAGATCTATAGAGATAGATCAAGACGCTTGATAGGACTTTCACAAAGCACGTACCTTGATAAAGTTTTGAAGAAGTTCAAAATGGATCAATCCAAGAAGGGGTTCTTGCCGGTATTACAAGGTACAAAGTTGAGTAAGACTCAATGCCCAGTGACTGCGGATGATAGAGAAAAGATGAGTGTCGTCCCCTATGCTTCAGCCATAGGCTCTATCATGTATGCAATACTGTGCACAAGACCAGATGTCAGCCTTGCCATAAGTATGGCCGGAAGGTTTCAAAATAATCCTGGTATGGATCACTGGACAGCGGTCAAGAATATCCTAAAGTACCTGAAAAGGACTAAGGATATGTTTCTCGTTTATGGAGGTGATCAAGAGCTCGTCGTAAAGGGTTACGTCGATGCAAGCTTTGACACTGATCCGGATGACTCTAAGTCACAAACCGGATACGTATATATTCTCAACGGGGGAGCGGTAAGCTGGTGCAGTTCCAAGCAGAGCGTGGTAGCTGATTCTACATGTGAAGCGGAGTACATAGCTGCCTCGGAGGCGGCTAAGGAAGGTGTCTGGATGAAGGAGTTCATGACAGATCTTGGAGTTGTGCCTAGTGCACTGAACCCAATGACTCTGTTCTGTGATAACACTGGTGCCATTGCTCTAGCCAAGGAACCAAGGTTTCACAAGAGGACCAGACACATAAAGCGACGCTTCAATTCCATCTGCGATTCAGTCAAGGAGGAGGACATAAACATTTGCAAAGTACACACGGATTTGAATGTTGCAGATCCGTTGACTAAGCCTCTTCCACGGGCTAAGCACGATCAACACCAAGACTCTATGGGTGTTAGATTCATTACCTTGTAATGCTAGATTATTGACTCTAGTGCAAGTGGGAGACTGTTGGAAATATGCCCTAGAGGCAATAATAAAAGAGTTATTATTATATTTCCTTGTTCATGATAATCGTTTATTATCCATGCTATAACTGTATTGATTGGAAACTCAAATACACGTGTGGATGAATAGACAGACTTTGTGTCCCTAGTGAGCCTCTACAGGACTAGCTCGTTGATCAAAGATGACCGCGGTTTCCAGGTCATAGACATGAGTTGTCATTTGATAACGGGATCACATCATTAGGAGAATGATGTGATGGACGAGACCCAAACATAAACATAGCTTTTGATCGTGTCAGTTATCGCTATAGTTTTCTGCATGTCAAGTATAAGTTCCTATGACCATGAGATCATGTAACTCACTGACACCGAAGGAGTGCTTTGTGTGTGCCAAACGTCACAACGTAACTGGGTGACTATAAAGGTACTCTACAGGTATCTCCGAAGGTGTCTGTTGAGTTGACATGGATCGAGACTGGGATTTGTCACTCCGTATGACGGAGAGGTATCTCCGGGCCCACTCGGTAATACGTCATCTCAATGAGCTCAAAAGTGACTAAGTAGTTGGTCACGGGATTATGTATTACGGTAACGAGTAAAGAGACTTGCCGGTAACGAGATTGAACTAGGTATAGAGATACCGACGATCGAATCTCGGGCAAGTAACATACCGACGAGACAAAGGGAACTGTATACGGGATTGCCTGAATCCTTGACATCGTGGTTCATCCGATGAGATCATCGAGAAACATGTAGGAGCCAATATGGGTATCCAGATCCCGCTATTGGTTATTGACCTGGGAGTGTCTCGGTCATGTCTACATGGTTTCCGAACCCGCAGGGTCTACACACTTAACGTTCGGTGACGCTAGGGTTGTTAGTGAGAAGAGTGCATGGTTACCGAAGGTTGTTCGGAGTCCCGAATGAGATCCCGGACATGACGAGGGTCTCCGGAATGGTCCGGAGACGAAGATTGATATATAGGATGAAAGGTTTCGGAGTACCGGAAGTGTTCCGGGGAGCATCGGGAAATCGGCGGAGTACCGGGAAGGTTTTCGGGGGGTCCGGAAGGTGTTCTGGGCCTATTGGGCCACAAGGGGGGACACCACAGCCCTCAGGGGGCTGTGCGCCCCCCCTGGGCCCTCTCCCCATGCGGCTAAGGGGGTGGGACCCCCTAGGGCTGGCCGCACCCTTTGGGCTTGGGGGGCAAGGCACCTAAGGGGGAAACCCTAGGGCCTGGGCGCCTCCCCCTGCCCTGGCCGCCGCCCCCTCCCCTTGCCCTGGCCGCCGGCCCCTAGGGGGAAACCCTAGGGCGCCCTAGCCTCTCCACCCCCCCTATATATAGTGGGGCAAAGGGAGGGCAGCCAACACAGTTTGTGCCTCGGTGCTGCCCTCCCTCTCCCGTCATATCTTCTCCTCCCGCAGTGCTTAGGCGAAGCCCTGCTGGAGTTCTTCTCCACCATCACCACCACGCCGTCGTGCTGCCGGTTCTCCATCAACCTCTCCTCCACCCCTTGCTGGATCAAGAAGGAGGAGACGTCCCCGAGCCGTACGTGTGAAGAACGCGGAGGCACCGTTGCTTCGGTGCTAGGTCTTCGGCGATCTGAATCGCGACGAGTACGACTCCATCATCCGCGTTCATAACGCTTCCGCTTAGCGATCTACAAGGGTACGTAGATCACACTCCCCTCTCGTAGTTGCTTCTACTAGATTGATCTTGGTGAACGGTAGGAAAAATTTTTGTTTCCCATGCAACGTTCCCCAACATCTGGTATAGCCTGTAGGACGTCTCATCCGGTCGTGGCCTGAGACGAGATACGCGCGGCTACTATCAGGGTGTCGGCACGCCGGGAGGTCTTGCTGGACTTGTTTTACCATTGTCGAAATGACTTGTGCTACCGGGATGCCGAGCCTGATCGGATTTTCCCTAAGATAAGGGGTGATGATATTATATTTATCACTTCAGCTAATTGTGAGAGCTTGTGATGGGCTAAGTTGGAACACCCCTGTAGGGTTATGAGCCCTGGGATTTGACGGCGGACTTGAAAAGCCACCTACAGACGCTTTACGCCCAATCATTCCGGATAAATCTTTCGAAAGCCGTGCCCGCGGTTATGTGGCAGATTGGAATTTGTTAATGTCCGGTTGTAGAAAACTTGACAGATGATCCGAAGTAAAACACACAACTGTGTGAGTAACCATGACTGTCTCTTTTCACTTTGAGAAGAGAACACGGTGGGGTTATGTTTGAACGTATGTAGTTAGGATCTTTAGCGATCACCTCCGTTGCGACCGTATGCGTAGCTTCTCATCTTATTCTGGTACTCGTAAGTTAGCCACCATATTATGCTTAGCCGCTGCTGCAGCCTCACCACTTTACCTCTTCCTACCCATAAAGCTTTGCTAGTCTTGTTACCCATGGTTATGGGATTGCTGAGTCCTCGTGGCTCACAGTTACTACAACACCAGATGCAGGTTCAGCCGAGTTTGATGCAGGAGCTGGTTCAAGTTCTTCACCAGGAGCTCGATGAAGAGAGTGGCCGTTTGCTTGTGACGTTTCGATGTTCAGTAGTGGTTTCTACTAGGATTCGATCCTGACCTGTGGCTTTATGTTGCTTGGTATCTTTCTTTTGGTTCTTCACCCGTAGTCGGGTTGTGATGTTTTGTATGATGATTTGTTTATTTATTGTATTGTGTGAAGTGGCGAGTGTAAGCCAACTATCTCCTTTTGCATTTTAATCCCTCTTTTACATGAGTCGTGCAAAGATACCAAACTTGAGATCATTCTAGGATGGGCTTATACCTTTAAGTCGTGCCTCGACACGTAGGAGGTATAGTCCCATCCTCGGCATTACAAGTTGGTATTCAGAGCCTTCTCCGACCTAGAAACCCCACTGATTGATCGAATCGTTGACGGTTGAGTCTAGACACACACTGAAAACTTTTTGAGTCCTATATATATATCAGAGAGTAGGATTTCTTCGCTTCTCTTCCCCTTTCTCTCTGGTGAGGACTCCTGACGATTACTCTTGTCTCTTCTACTTTCAAAAATTGCACCAAATTTTTTTTAGGATCCCGCGAGTATTCTGGGATTGTTTCGATGTTCTTGTGACAAGGATATTGTTCTCGATGCCTCCTGTTACCGAGGAGTTGAGCTTCGGGGTATCATTGTAACAAGCATATCGCGGCAGTACTAAATACTTAAGACGGCCGACATCGAAAATCTCTCCTATACGGCCAGTGGCAAGATAACCCCGACATCACCCAGTACTGGGGAGGTAGTTCGAGAGTATTGCCATAGCTTGTTATAGTGGATGCTTTTCGAAGGTCCGAGGTAAACAGTTTCCGAGAAAGACTGGTTATGTGTTGAAGGATGGATACACCTGGATGTAGGTTTAGAGTTGATTGCGCGGTGCTTCCCTTGTATCCCCAACACCTGATTGCATAACTGGAATCTTTCGGAAATCTATAGGTGGGTTCATCTAGTAGTTCTAGGCATTCTTCCAACGGATGCTCGATATGAAGTTTGGGGTTCTACATTGAGTGAAGTGGTTTTATGGACTTGTTCTGATCGGGAGTTGCATCTTAAAGGGTCCTTGGCTATGCTGATCCGGGGATTGCAAAACCCTTTTGTAACACGTTCCATGAGCTTTCAGCACAAAGATGTCGAACGAAACTTCTATCTTGTATTTGTTCTATCTGATCCTTGTTCCTTTTTATTTATCTTTTGTTCTCCAAGTGGCTTCTCGACGAGCTGATGTACTTGCGGAATTCATTCGTTCAATTCTCTGTTCGAATGATATTGTGAAGATCATGCTGCATATCTATCCTTTGTTCTTGTTTTTGATTCTGGTATTCGAGTTGCTTCGATGTCAAATGTTGATTCCATACCTTTCTTAATTGGTGTTCTCATATTTCCATGAGAGTGCTAGTCCTTCTTGATCATCGAGATGGTCATGTTAAATTCTTTTCAACCGGTGTGCCTTCTCTTCAAGTTATTCCATACAGACGTCGTTGAGAAATCTGAAGGTGTATTGTTTCATCCATCCCAAGTTGTCTTGTTTCCCCACCCTCCCACCCTTTTCTGCATTGAGCCAGAATTCTCAAATGAAGTATCCATTTTATTCATGTGCTATTCTTCATTCTTTTCCTTCAATGTTCTTATCCGGTGATTTATCGCGAAGATGCTCAAGAGCTTCAAGTTCATCATTCTTTTGTTTTCATATTCTTCCGGTGGATATAATTCAAGATTTCGGTGTTGATCTTATCCTTTTCCTCTTTTCACAATGCTTTCTTATTCCGGTGCTCCAATTAATCATTCTCCTCTTGTTATTCATATCCGGAGTGCTGAAGATTCATAATTCCATTCTTAATCCGTTCAAATTATTTTTTGAGGATTGTTATCTTATTCAAGCCATTTAATTCAACCGGTGATATATCTTAAGCAATCTTTTCAACGGTGATTTTCTTTTGAGTGGGCCCTAACCCACAGGTCTTTTCCCAGGATCTTACCTGACTCTTCTAATTTTTCTGGAGTTATTCTCAAATTCTTTTCAAAGTGTGACGTAAGTATGGATTCCATCAGTCACATGCCTTCTCCAAGATCGTTTTCAAATTCTTGTTCATCATTGGTTCAACCTTTTAATTCTTCATTCCGGAGTGCTCAACAATTCACGGTGGTGTATCTCATCGTCTTCTCAGATTTTGAAGATCGGAGAAGAGTTCCTCTTAAATCTTGGCCCGTTCTCTTGAAGATTCGTGGTTCTAGCTTCATGCCATCCTCATAATTGTTTTCGATTGTGGGAATTTTTTTCATGCCCCTTCAGAGCAATTCTTGAGTTTTTCTCATTGTGATCCTCCGAAGGCCATCATTTCAGAAGATTTCTTCGTTCTCAGTTTTCAACTTCGTCCTCCAAATATTCTTCATTGATGCCTCTTCATTCGTCTCCATATTCTTACGGTGGTTCTTTCAACATTACCCTTCCGTTGTTATCATTTTAATTCATTTGTTCTTTTCATAATCCTACCGGTGGTTCGTTGAAGATTTACCCAAGCTTGTGCTAGACCTCTCTTTAATTCTTTGTAACGAGAATAAGTAGTATGCCAAATCCTTTGGTTGTCATCAATTTAAATTGGTGAAGGAGATGCATTACATAATTCTTATTCTTTTCCTTCAAGGTGATTTAATCCCTTCCTTCGGAGCTTGTTCATCATATCATATCTTTGGTTCTAAGTTGTTCATCTTGTTTTCCGGAGCTCCAAGCTATTTCATTGATATCATTTCAAACCTCCATATAATTCATCGCAGGCCTTGAATCTTATTCTTTTCATCTTTCTTTTCTCATGCTTTCATTACCGGAGTTCTCTTGGTGGTTCATCATGTTTTAATTCATCCTTGAAGTCTTCATCAAGATTCTTGTTGGAGCTCAAGCATTTTCATCATGCATTCCAATTGCAATCCGTTCTACCTTATCTTTGAGATGGTATTATGTCATTCTTGATAATTTTCCTTCATGTTTCATGATTCACGAGTTGTCAAGAATGAGATATTTAAAACCATCATTTTCCTTGTTCAGGAGATCTTTTCAACCCTTCAATTTATTCATTGGAGTTATCTTGGGTTGTATTTCACCTAAAAGCTTTCCCTAAGGATTGTTGATATTATGGTGCTCATAAATGACCCAAGTTCTTCATTTACCCTTCCGGTGAATAAGTTTTCATCTCCTTGTTGATCTCAATCCAAGCAATTCGTTCTGTTAGTGGTTGGTTGTCACCTCATAATTTTGAGATGTTTTCCATAAGCCCACAACGAGCTTATTCTTTTCGTTGTTGTTTTTTTCCATCAACTCCGTTCAACCCTTCTTCGTAAGGATGCTCTTTCAAATTCAATTGTGGGAGAAGTTGTCATTTTTCTTCTTCCTTCATTTCCTTCGTTGAATTATATTCTATGCTTTCGTTCCGGAGGTTTTGTGATGTTCATCTCTTTAACCATCATATCGTTTTATCGAGATCATGTTCTTTCTCTTTTATCATTTAACCGGAGTGTTGTATTCTTAATTCTAGTTCCCTCATATTTTCATGTTTTGCCTGTCTCTTAACCGGAGTGCTGTCTGAATCTTTCTTACCCTTGTGCCATTCTTTCAATTGTTTCGGAGGCAATATGTTGTTGTTTTCATCAAGTATCTTTCCAACTTGGCAAGTTCATGTTAATTCCTTCCATTTTCAGACGGAGTGCTGTCCAAATTCTGTCATTATTATTCCTTGGCTATACCCTTGCGGTTTCTTATTCTTTGGTTCGTGAGCACTTGTTTCATGTCTTTCAACCTTCAAGGTTCTCATAATGTTCCTTGTTCCTCTTTTGTAACGGAGTGTTTCATCTTCATTCATCTCCGTTGCTTTCTTTCATTCAACTTGTTCAACCTCTCAAGGTTCTTTGGTTTTCACTCGTTTGTCCAAGAAGCAACTTTGTTTTACCTCTTCCTCTTCCGTTTTACCCGGTGATATCTCTAGGATCTCGGGTCGAGATCCTCTGTTAGTGTGGGAGAGTTGTGACGCCCGAAGACCGACGTCCCAGAAGATTCCAGAAGGTTCCAGAAGATTCCAGATGTTCCGGGTTGCCCGTGTGTTTCAGTTGTGCTTGCTTTATTTATTTTTGCATTGCATCATGTCATCATGCCATCATGTCATATTTTATTTTGCATCTCAACCTAAATAAATTGTGTGGACCTTCGGTCCATTTAAATCGAGGGAAGATGTCTTCTCTTTAAAACATATAAAAGCCTCTCAATATTTAGGGAGCTATATATTAAATATTCCATTGCTCCGGAATCACCATAACACACTTGCATATTTTCCCCATGTCTTTTCACTTCAAGTGTGACTTCAAAACCTTGCTATATTTCTTTTCAGTGTCTCGAGGTCCTTCCAAAAACCTCCTTCTATTTTATTTAAATCCCTGACATTCTTGTGAGCCCGGGGATTTTGACCTCGTGTGCTAATTCTTGTCCTCCTCCTTCTTCTTTCTTTTCTTCTCTCTTTTATTTTTCTGCCAAATCAGTTAATTAAGCAAGCCGCAGCTGGACTCCTCCTGGCCCAACTCCCTTCTCCTCCCCTCTAGGCCCACTCCGGCCCAGGCCTTCCTCCCCCTTCTTCCCAGCCGGCCTCAAGGCCTCCCTGCGGCCCACATCCATCTCCTGGCCCAAACCCCACCGAAACCCTACCTAGCTCGCACCCCTTCGCACTCTCTCCCTCTCTTTCCGCAGCCCGCCGCCACCCTCTCGTCCCTTCGCCCGCACCTTTCCCATCGACCCCGCACCCTGCGACCGAAACCCCATCGCCCCGATCTCCTCCTCGCCTTGGCCTGGGTTGCCTCGCTCCTCTCCCTCCGGGCCCCCAGCGCCGCGGCTAGGAGCCGCGTCCCTTCCTCCAGGGCGCCAGCGCGTCGGCAGCCGCCATCCCGGCCGCCCCCGTCTCCCCGAGCTCCGCCTCCCTCCTCTCGCAACCTCCCTCGCCGGCCAGTGCGCCCCGACGCCCCGATCCAGTCCGGCGCCTCCAGCGGCCCGGGGCCGAAGCCAGCCAGGCCGTGACCAGCCTCTGGCCTCCCCTTCGTCCAGACTGCGCCACCCCGACGCGCCCTTCCTTCCCTCCGTCCTCCCGCGCCTTGGAGCCTTCCTCCCGCGCGCCAGGACTCCGGCCGCGACCGCAGCTCCCTCGCCATGGGAGCCGGCGACCGCCCTCCCTCCGGTCCTCCTCTCCAGGAGCAGCGCGTCTGCGCGCCTCCCTCGTCCAGCTCGCCGTGGCCTCTCCAGCGCGTGTACCACGAGCGCCCCGCACGCCGGCCCCGCTCCTCCTTCGTCGCCGAGGGCCGCCCCCAAGCCCAGCTCCGACTGCCTCCTCTGCTGGAGCACGGCTCTGCCTCCTTGGACTGTCCCGTCGTGCTGTTATTGTTTGTTTTGTTGTTTGCCATGTACTACTGTTGTGTTTTTCTTTGTTTTCGTCAAGTGCACGAGGACCTCAAGTTTCGGCAAGTACGGCTACACGACGACCGCGACAAGTACCTCGACGAACCGAACATCTACGGAAAACGAGTACGTGAACGACTACCGTCGCCGGAAACGAGTACCACTACGCTCGAAGACCATGTGTACCACTACCGTCGACATGTCCATCTACGAGATCGTCTACTTCCACTACCGTCGCTCGACGACCGCGAGTTCCACTACCGTCGCCCGAGTACAACTACCGCTACGAGAACGACTACCTTCGGTGAAGAAATGAGAACGTCTACTTCCTCTCCGAACGGAACACCTACTTCCACTACACCCCGTGAACGGCTACGTCCCTTGACGATCCCGAACCGCCCCGAAACGCACGCTTCGAAGGTATAACCCCGAGACGACCCCGTGGATGAACGCTTGTGCTTGTTGTGTTGTATGAAATGCTTCCTTGTGTGCACCGTGCCGTTTCGTCCCTTTTGTCATGTTCCTCGGTTGCCTCGTCACCGACTCGTGGGAACCCGGTAACGGGATCACCCCACCTCTTTCATCTCGTTTGACTTGTTCACACCGCCCTTCATCTTTTGCACCGGACTCTCAACGAGTTACCGAAACCGATATGATGCCGTTGCATCGTTTTCGGATCGTTGCCGTGTCACCCTTTCTTTCCACCACGGTGACAAATGCTTCTTATCTCTTTTAAGTCAACCTTTTAATAAAACTTGCATAAAAACTTGTTCATGTCATCCGCATCATTTTAACAACATTATATATGTTAATTATTGTTTGCTTATAATTATTAAACATGCTCATGAGGATTTTCCGGAATATGTTGTTGTTATTCTCCGGCCTCATTTAAATTGCCTAGATAGTGTAGTTTTTATTATGCTTCACCTCTTGCCATGTTAATAACAATTAATCTTGTCTTGTAATTAAATGAGAGTCAACTAAATAATTAAATGTGGTGTTTTGTCAATATGCAACTCGTTGCATATTGAGCTCCACTTAACTTGTAGTTTTGTTTGTGCACTTTGCCATGCCACGCATATTTAAAACCGGACATGCATCATACTTGTTTGTGCATCTTATGCCATGTTTATGCTTGTGTGTTTACCGTGCTGTTTCTTTCTTTCCGGTTGCTTCTCTTGTTAGCTTCGGTTTCGTTCCGGAGTTGTGAGGATTCTCTCGACTGTTGCTCCGTCTTCTTCTTGGATCCGTTCTTCTCCCTTGTGGAATCCCAGGCAAGATGATCATACCCTTGGATACCTTTACTACCATTGCCATGCTTAGTTTGTCTCGATGCTATCGTTACATGTCTCGATACCCATCTTTTATGTCAGCCTCTCCTTGTTGCCATGAAACCTCTAACCTTGACACCTTCCTAGCAAAACCACTATTTGGCTATGTTACCCGCTTGCTCAGCCTCGCTTGCTCAGTTCCTCTTATAGCGTTGTTAGTTGCAGGTGAAGATGAAGTTCGTTCCAGGAGGGAACTTGTTGTTGGTTATATCACAATATCTATAATTATTATTAACACACCTTATATACTGGGCATGGGTGGAAGGCTTGGCCTTTTGCTCGGTGTTTTGTTCCACTCATGCCACCTTAGGCGCCGATAAACCGGCATTATGTTCCTTGTTTTTGCGTTCCTAACACGATGGGTGTAATGGGGACCCCTTGACAGTTCGACTTTGAATAAAACTCCTCCAGCAAGGCCCAACTTTGGTTTTAATTTGCTCATAATAACAACTTAATTAATTAATTAAATTGCATAGGGAGTTAGCGCTACCCGAGGATTCTTAATTCTACATAGCAGGGGGGGCCAGTGTTGATGGTGTTGGTCCCAAACGAGCGGACTGCGGGGCCGCCTTGGGGAAACCCGAGGTATCTGGTATAACCTGTAGGACGTCTCATCCGGTCGTGGCCTGAGACGAGATACGCGCGGCTACTATCAGGGTGTCGGCACGCCGGGAGGTCTTGCTGGACTTGTTTTACCATTGTCGAAATGACTTGTGCTACCGGGATGCCGAGCCTGATCGGATTTTCCCTAAGATAAGGGGTGATGATATTATATTTATCACTTCAGCTAATCTTGAGAGCTTGTGATGGGCTAAGTTGGAACACCCCTGCAGGGTTATGATCTTTCGAAAGCCGTGCCCGCGGTTATGTGGCAGATTGGAATTTGTTAATGTCCGGTTGTAGAAAACTTGACAGATGATCCGAAGTAAAACACACAACTGTGTGAGTAACCGTGACTGTCTCTTTTCACTTTGAGAAGAGAACACGGTGGGGTTATGTTTGAACGTATGTAGTTAGGATCTTTAGCGATCACCTCCGTTGCGACCGTATGCGTAGCTTCTCATCTTATTCTGGTACTCGTAAGTTAGCCACCATATTATGCTTAGCCGCTGCTGCAGCCTCACCACTTTACCTCTTCCTACCCATAAAGCTTTGCTAGTCTTGTTACCCATGGTTATGGGATTGCTGAGTCCTCGTGGCTCACAGTTACTACAACACCAGATGCAGGTTCAGCCGAGTTTGATGCAGGAGCTGGTTCAAGTTCTTCACCAGGAGCTCGATGAAGAGAGTGGCCGTTTGCTTGTGACGTTTCGATGTTCAGTAGTGGTTTCTACTAGGATTCGATCCTGACCTGTGGCTTTATGTTGCTTGGTATCTTTCTTTTGGTTCTTCACCCGTAGTCGGGTTGTGATGTTTTGTATGATGATTTGTTTATTTATTGTATTGTGTGAAGTGGCGAGTGTAAGCCAACTATCTCCTTTTGCATTTTAATCCCTCTTTTACATGAGTCGTGCAAAGATACCAAACTTGAGATCATTCTAGGATGGGCTTATACCTTTAAGTCGTGCCTCGACACGTAGGAGGTATAGTCCCATCCTGGGCATTACAAGGAATCCTACTAGGAATATGATTGCAATCCTATTCCTAGTAGGAATCACCAAAGAAGGAAGAGATGGAGTAGGAAAAGGAAGAGGTGGCGCCTCCCACCAATCCTAGTCCAACTAGGAACTAGGTGGGGCGCCGTCCAGCCCTATGGGCTGCCTCTCTCCTTTCCACAAGGCCGACTATGGACCATCCCCCTTCGTAGGAGGTTCCGGTAACCCCCTTCGGCAATCCCGATAAATCCGAAACTTTTCCGGTATACTTCCGGTGTCCGAATATAGCCGTCCAATATATCAATCTTTATGTTTCGGACATTCCGAGACTCCTCGTCATGTCCGTGATCTCATCCGGGACTCCGAACTACCTTCGGTACATCAATACTCATAAACTCATAATACCGATCGTCATCAAACGTTAAGCGTGCGGACCCTACGGGTTCGAGAACTATGTAGACATGACCGAGACTCATCTCCGGTCAATAACCAATAGCGGAACCTGGATGTTCATATTGGCTCCTACATATTCTACGAAGATCTTTTATCGGTCAGAACCGCATAACTACATACGTTGTTCCTTTTGTCAAACGGTATGTTACTTGCCCGAGATTCGATCGTCGGTATCTCTATACCTAGTTCAATCTCGTTACCGGCAAGTCTCTTTACTCGTTTCGTAACACATCATCTCGTGACTAACTCATTAGTCTTTTGCTTGCAAGGCTTATTGTGATGTGTGTTACCGAGAGGGCACAGAGATACCTCTCCGACATTCGGAGTGACAAATCCTAATCTTGATCTATGCCAACACCACGAATACTTTCGGAGACACCTGTAGAGCATCTTTATGATCACCCAGTTACGTTGTGACGTTTGATAGCACACAAGGTGTTCCTACGGTATTCGGGAGTTGCATAATCTTATAGTCATAGGAACATGTATAAGTCATGAAGAAAGCAATAGCAGTTAAACTAAACGATCATAGTGCTATGCTAACGGATGGGTCTTGTCCATCACATCATTCTCCTAATGATGTGATCCCGTTGATCAAATGACAACTCATGTCTATGGCTAGGAAACATAACCATCTTTGATCAATGAGCTAGTCTAGTAGAGGCATACTAGGGACATATTGTTTTGTCTATGTATCCACACATGTACTAAGTTTCCGGTTAATACAATTCTAGCATGAATAAAAGACATTTATCATGATATAAGGAAATACAAATAACATCTTTATTATTGCCTCTAGGGCATATTTCCTTCAATAGGGTGATCCCTTCCACGTCTAAAAGGAGAGACGGAGAGCATATAAGAAGAGGAGTGCTCCATCGTGCTATTCCTTATCGATGAAACAACTATCGTACAAAACATTCCATCGGAGTGGGCCAGTTAATCGGCGGTGAAGGCAGCTGCGACGCGTCCTCTCGCTCTTGGTCCCGGCGCCGCTCTCATGGGCAGAAACCTACTCCTTCGTGTGATATACTATGATAATGCACACGTTGTCACTACCAATATTTAACTAGTGCATTATTTGTAAAAGTGTCATCGTTTCATCCTCAAAACTATTACTCCTATTAAATTAGAGCACTGCAAAAAGTGTACGAAAAGAATACTAATTAACTACTCCCTCCGTCCTAAATGAGAGCGTTTTTGACACTGACACTCATATATTATGGGACGGAGAGAGTAACAAAAAGTTGTGTTACCAACATACTCCCTCCGTTCGAAAATACTTGTCATCAAAATGAATAAAAGGAGATGTATCTAGATGTATTTTAGTTCTAGATACATCCATTCTTGTCCATTCTGATGACAAGTATTTTCGGACGGAGGGAGTACTTATGTTATCATGTAGTACTAGCATGGTTGATGGTGATACACTAATGATAAGTGTTAGGTGTGAGTGGCCATGCCAGTGTTATATCACATTCGCACACCTAGTCATTTAGCATGACCATTATATTGCATTGATGGTGGGAATGATGAGTGACGTCGCACGCAGCAAGGCCCCTCTCTCTCTCTCACTCCGTATGTGTATAAATATCGAAACACACACCCGTATTTACAGGCAACAGCTCCAACAGATCAATATGTACCAGCTCGTCCTGATCCTCGCGCTTCTCTTGTCCGGCCTCCTCGCCGTCCTCCGGCGCGGCCGTGCTCCTCCTCCTCCACCCTCACTCGCCATGCACAAGATCGTCGACCCAGCCGTCGCCCACCGTGCGCTCGTTGAGAACGCCGACGCCTTCTCGAACCGCCCGCCCGCGCGCCTGCACGTGGCGCTGGCCGGCCGGCGCGGCGGCCAGAGGAGCGAGAACCTCAACTCCGTGGCGCATGGACCGCACTGGCGCGCCCTCCGGTGCAACCTCACCGCCGAGACCCTCCACCCGTCGCGCCTGGCCGGCCTCGCGCCCCTGCAGCGGGAGGCCGTCCAGGGCCTCATCGCCACGCTGTCGTCCGCCCCCCGGGGAAGCCGGGAGGAGGTGACAGGGGTGCACCAGCACCTCTACGGCGCAGTGTTCTCGGTCGTCGCGCGCCTGTGCTTCGGCGACGCCGTCGACGAGGCCCACGTGCGCGCCATGCGCCACGTCATACAGCGCTTCCAGCTCGCCATTGGGCTGGTCAAGCCCTTCTCGGCCATGGGCTCCGTGATGGAGAAGCTCGTGGAGTGGAGACGGCTGCGCAGGCTCTTCGCCATCGATGTCCGGCTCAAGGAGCTGCTCCTCCCTCCCATCGAGGCACTGCGGCGGGGGGTTCAGTCACCTCGACCACGAGATGATGATGGCCGACGTCCGTACGTCGACTCACTCGTCGACCTCCGCGTCCCTGACGAGGACGGTGGGCGGCGCGCTCTTAGGGACGACGAGATGGTGCACCTAATCTCGGAGTTCCTTGGCGCCGGCACAGGGACGGCGGTGGCAACCCTTGAATGGGCCCTCGCCCACCTTGTCGACAAGCCGGAGGTGCAGGAGAAGCTCCGTGGCGAGGTTGACGACAGCGAGGTCTCCCGTGCAGGTGCAGGCATGCCTTACCTGCAAGCCGTCGTGCTGGAGACCCTCCGCATGCACCCTCCATTGCCGGTCATCCCGCGCCATGTCCATGCCGACGCCGTTGGGGTGCTGGTCGGAGGAATGGATGTGCCACCGCCAGCCGGTGACTTTTACGTGAATTTCTCTGCGGGGGACATTGGCAGGGACAGCAAGATATGGTCGGAGCCCGATGAGTTCCGACCGGAGCGGTTCCTGTCCGGCGGCGACGGGGAGGGCGTCGGCCCGTTGCCAGGGCCCAAGCAGATCAGGATGATGCCATTTGGCGCCGGCCATAGGTTCTGCCCTGGCGTGGGCATGGCGATGGTGAACATGAAGTGCTTCTTGGCGGCACTCGTCCGCGAGTTTGAGTGGGCGCCGCCGACCGGCACTGCCGCTGTTGATCTCACGGAGCTGGATTCCTTCTTCAAGGTGATGAAGAAGCCGCTTTCCGCACGTGTCACGCGACGCACCAAATCCATCTAAAGATCTCGTGAATCTGCACGATATGTGTTGAATAAAATTGTTGTGTTTCTGGCTCGAAGGCGTGTTGGGACTCGCCCGATCACATCAAATCATGACAAACACGGTACACGAAAACTTTTGCTAAAGACACGTGTCGTGCCTCTTCTCTCTTTATTTCTTTTCTTGTTTTTTCTCAGTGTTAGAACTTACGTTCAGGATCTGCCACATATATACATGCAGCCAATCTAAACCTAACCGACCTGTAGCAAACCTAGACTTACGCGTCACCCAGAATACAACTCCTAACCGGACCAGTACAACTCTCCTATCGTTTAAATCTAAATCCACTAGCACTCATACAAACTAACACTTGATACAGTTAGCACACACGTACGACAAGCTAACTCCAACTAGGACACGTAGGACACAACTAATCAATCAAGATTACTGCTAACATTCTCTTCCTAATCTTGACTATTTGTCTTCTGTGCTCCTCCGGTCTTGGCTCCTTGTAGATCACCCCTTATCGACTCTTCCGCTCGCACCACAACAAGTTAAATTGCTAGGATTCATTGATCGTAACAATCTCTCTTCAATTTCAACTTGGCGAATTTACGGATCACCTCAAATATGCTTTGGACTACCCAGCCTCGCTATTAACCTGTGGAATACACCATCCGGTGAACTTCACCATCCATCCTAGCAAGATACATGCCGGCTCCTTGTGGATCACACCACCCTGTGGACTACACCGCCCACTCCAGCCTCATGTAGAGACATGGCCTCATTGAAGAGACTCACCTTCACTGGTTTACCGCCCCCACATACTTGAACTTGACCCTCTCGTCGAGACACATAGACGACTTGGATGCTTCATCTTCAACGCCTCCACACAGAGACGAGCCCTTGGACATGACGAGGATGACTCACTAACACGACGATGACTGACCGACCGACCGTGCTAACCCGCACAACTTATTGACGCCCCGGGATGATGGTCTTGATGGGTCTCCGGCACCGCACCTCGGCAACACCGCTCCCATCAACGATCATCTTCCACCGCCTTCCAGACGATAGCATGTCGTCTCCCTCCATGTTGCTCCGCCGAACGACGATCGCCAGAACCTCCTCATCGCTTTACCACCCAGCGACTTCATGGCCCGCCCCGAGGCGCTAGTAGGGGTCGCCTCCCCGAGGCAAGCGTGGCTTCGCCTTGAACCTTGCTCTAGATACCAGTTGTTGGGACTCATCCACAGGATCGATCACATCAAATCAGGGACCACACGCACATGAAAACTTTTGCAAACCTAGACTTACACGTTGTGACGCACCAGAATACAACTCCTAACCGGACCAGTACAACTCTCCTATCGTTTAAACCTAAATCCACTAGCACTCGTACAAACTAGCACTTGATACAGTTAGCACGCACGTACGACAAGCTAACTCCAACTAGGACACGTAGGACAACTAATCAATCAAGATTACTGCTAACAAGGCGTGCCTGAGGGAAAGGGCGCGTGGGGGCGATTGCGTAGTTCTGGTTTTTATTACTGACCGTATAATTTCAAGGTGTTGGATTTTTACTGTAACATGCTAATTATGTTAATTGTTATGGAGAACAGGCTGATGTGCATCCACTGATAGCAATTGCATTGTGCCGCTAGATCTGTATGTTGCTCCTGAAAATGTTTTACTTTTTGTTCCGTGTTCTATATGTTATAGAACATACACAAACATAAAATCAACATTTGGTTGTTTGTTTCTTGTATTTTTGTATTATAACCAAAATTTGATCATACCTCAACCTAATCCGTGCAATACACTTGACATCCAAGTTTGTTCCTTCAGACGAAGGCATGGAGGCTGCATGCATGGACTGATGGGGAGGCCGGGGGTGATCCTCCTTTTCAAAAAAAA
>LR738715.1:864976070-865003832 GCA_902687465.1 Secale cereale | reverse complement strand
GAGAGAGAGAGAGAGAGAGAGAGAGAGAGAGAGAGAGAGAGAGAGAGAGCATGCAATAAAAATTTGCAAACATGCCAAGCAAAGACAACGCACGACGTTGAAATATAACATAATTGTATGATTTCATGTTTGAAATTTTACTCCAAGATGGGGTGGAAGGCTTGTGAGCTAGCTGCGCCGGTGGGAGAGGATGGCGGGCTTGGATTTCTACTAGTACTTGAGGTGCCACCCTGTGGCGTCGCTTGAGAGAAAGGTGTGTGCATATTTCCATTTTAAAAAAATACATTGAGTCCTCGTCTCTGTCTAAAAAAACATCTCAAAAAGATTCCCACCTTCATCTAAAAAAGGTAAAAAAATAAATTACCACCGCAGCCTACCAGTACCACTTTGGATAACCCAACATTTAAAAATTACCGGAGGTCCTCACCTCCATCTAAAAAGATACATTTAAAATATAGTCCATACCTTCATTTAAAAAAAATTACTGCAGCCAACCAGCTTGCACCACGTGACATAGCTGGTTGGTCGCCCTTTATGCGTAGCTTAATAGGTTTAATGACGGAGAGGCAGAGATAGTGGGTGGAGAAAAAAGAAGAAGAGTGAATTATAAAGCTAGAATCATATATTAGTCACAATTGTCGAAACCACTAAAATATATACATCCCCATTGAACGCATATCCACTCATCTTGTTAATCACTAAAAAGGGAATGTGTGAGATTGCATAGAACATATTTTATAGTCGTTGAAAATAGCGACAAAGGAAAAAAAATGTTTCCCAGCCACATGGCAAAATAGCCAATCACAGGTTAGAAAGAAACATATGGTATCATAATCCATTGTCATAGCATGTTACGACTTTCTCAGACCACACGGTAGGTGTGGTCAGCTTTTTCAAGTTGACGAGTATGAACCATGCTACACTAGTAGAACGCCCGTGCGTTGCTACGGGCTATCCGTCATGTTATTTCCAACACACAGGATGATGCTCACCTCATCTTCGCTATGATCCCCTCTCTTCTTTACACCGTACTTGCTCATGGACCGCCAAGGAGGAGTCCCACGCCAATTGCCCCGCTCTCTGCCCTGATCATCCCTCATGTTCACACCAATCTGCCACCGCCATCAAGGGGATGAGCCATGCGCCGCCCATGATGGCATTGCCACGTTGTCACATATAGTTGAATGTTGCGCATTACCACGAGACAAAAATATTATTATGCCCGTTGTTCAACATGCAACTGATACACCACTGTTTATTATTAACTTTTGAAGCAACCAACCAATGCATTTATCCTTCTATCCTAACCAAAAAATTGTACAACTTGGTGGAAATATATGAATCCCTCACTTGTGCAATCTGTTGCAAAGTAATCTCTAATGAAATGAAATTTGCCACATTTTGTAAAGTAGAGAAATTATTCTGCTCAGACACCCGCTAACCCCATCCCGCTCACTCTTAACCCTCACTCTTATCATAAAATCCACCAACTCGTATTCGAAGTGAGATAGTAATCGACAGAGTTATGGAAGGCCAGCAGTATGGGACAAGGGCAACAACTGCCTTCCTATCTTAGTTCTAGTACCACATGGTTGTATACTTGACTCGTCCTTTTTCTCACGCTATATCACGACAGCTCTACATTCATGCGTTGCCACGAAAAAAGGAAGCTATGAATGGGAATGTTGGTCGAAAGCATGAAAAATCTTAATGTTTCTCTTCTCTTCCATCCCTTGCGTGCACATACAAATTTATGTATCCGTCAGAGAAGAGCGAAAAAAAAGATTGCACTCATTTTAAATCACCTATACCAAAAACTACTTTTAGGTCACCAAATTTACAAATTTTATGCTCCAATAAGCCAAATGAAAGAGATGGCATATCATGTGGAATCTTGAGCTCCCTTCAACAAAATTTAGAGCCATGAGCTAAATAGGAGAACCCAAAGAGATAACATTAAAATGGTCTGAGGTGCCAAGGAAACCATCTGAAACCGAATAAACAAAAATCTAGCTGAAATATAGATACTTGATTAATATTGCATGGATCCAACAATCTAGAAAATATAATAAACAGGAGAAAATTTAAGACTTAGTTTGGCAGTGAAGTACTTATAAAGTTCAAGTATTGGAAAACCACAATATTCTAAAGCAAACACCTCAAAGTATTTAATACTTCAATGGTGTTGAAAACCAAAGTATTCTTGGAATGCCGCTCCAAAGATAGAGAGCTCCCAAACGGGGTCTAGGGCTGACGCCCAATGAAAGAATCAGGTTTTGTGAGCCTCACATGACAACTTAAGCTTATTTTTGCTATTCTAATATCTGGTTAGTGCAAACTTTAAATGTCACTTGACCAAGAAAGGGAAGTTCAAAAACCAGTAGAATGCCCGCACATTGCCACGGGACTTTGATTTGTGTTTTCGACTGCACCTATGAATATAATGCATATCTGTCTATCGCTCCATCCCCTTCTCTCTCGCACCCTCTCTATTCGCCATCTACCTTCCATAAGCACCGCATCATCCTGTGTGAAAATAAATCCATTAGAAGGGTCCAAGTGGTAAGGTTTGACTTAAATATTAAACGTAAAAATCTTGTTGCAATTTGGTTAGGTAATTTTGGCATTATTCCTACACATTCACATTCATGGTTAAGTTGCAAAATCCAAATAAGAAATTGAAAGTCCTACCCTTCTGTATGTTACACGTCGTTATTTTTAACACCATAGATGAAAGAATAGTTGTGTCGTTGTTGCAGTAACAATACACGTAAAATGAGTCAAGAAAATATGAATCACTCCATGAATTTATGCAGCAATGCAAATACTGTCATAGCAAGGATAATACCATGAATTTCTACAGTAATAGCCGAAAACTACGATTAGCTCCTTACAATTTATCATAGCTAGCATTTTGACCACTAACTTAAAATGCAACAACATTGTTGATGCCCACCGCTTCGCCAGGGGACTAATTCCCTAAAAAACAATGCGACCTCCATATAGATCATTTCAAACTATAATGAATTCACCTAATTATCAATGAAAACACACATTGTTATGTACAAAAATGGTCAATAAAAATATGAACTTCCTATGGAACATCCAAAGATGGAAAAGAAAATCAGTGCTCATGCATCAATGATGTCAATGATGTGCACATTTACCTGATACAGAAGCAGGATGTCTTGCATGACATCTTGCAAGACATGATCGCACCTTCATATCACTTCATACATAATTATATCAGAGCTACATCCAACCTGATTTTGCAAGTTCAACGCGATGATTTGTAGAACAAACTATATATGTAGTCAACACGTAACATAACCGCGACCTCGTAAGGGTTAAGTTTTTCATATAGTGATCTATGTAAGATATATATGAGAGATAACAAAGGCAATGTAATATATCTTATAACCTTTGATTGAATAAGATTCTCACAAACACAAGCCATATATAAATACCAAAATGCCTGAACAGGAAAATAGAGCATATAAATATGAAACAATAGTGCAAGAGCCAAACTTGAAAGCTTGCAGCAGCTGCAAGGTGGGGCAGACATACAAATTCAACGGATAAATTTTAAAGAAACATGGCAAACCTTTAAAACAAACTAAATTTATAGGATAATAGTTCCAGAAATAAAGTAAAACACTATAAAATTGTGTCAGATAATTGTCCAACCATTTGAATTAAGTTAGTAACTGATATTGTCCAATCAGCCGCAAAATTAGTTGGAAATAACAATAAAGATTTGAAAATTTAACTGCATCACTGGTGAAGCAGCGAGGGACGGAGCCAATGATGCGCCGAAGCACTCCTGCCCAGCGGCGGGGTCATCGGCGTCGGCGAAGCGGCGACCGACGCGTGGGGGCCGTCATCGAAGCGGTGATGGACGGAGCCCATGATTCACCGGAGCACTCCTCCTGTCCGGCAGCGGGGTCGTCGGCGAAGCGACGACAGATGCGTGGGGGTCGTCCGCGAAGCGGCGACGGACGGAGCCAATGAGGTGCCGAAGCACTCCTCCTGCCCGGCAGCGGGGTCGTCGATGCAGCGGCGACAAACGCGTGGGGGTCATCGGCGAAGCGGCGACGAACGGAGCCCAGGAGGTGCCTCGCCTCGACGCGCGTGGTGGGTTTTGGAAGCGATCGAGCAGGGCCATGAGGGCGTTGTGCGCCTCGTTGCCAGCTTCTAGGTTGGAGGGAAGAGAGGGGGGCAAGGCGGCAGGAGACGGGCTGGTCAAGGAGCTCCACGGCGGCGACACAACACAAGGAACCCTAGCGCTAGATTGTTAATCGGGAAGAGAAGCGGCTGGCTCGCTAGGTGCGGAGCTTTTTTTCTCTTATATTGATTATTGACTGGTTCTTAGAAAAGGCAAACGTCAATGCATTAGGAAAATTAGGATTTGGAATTGATGGTCATAAAACTAAACTTTATTAATTGGTAACGTGTTATCGGTTCCTGGCCGTTTATAACGTGTCTAGTTAGGAAACATTGGGAAAATTAGGAAAGTTTTTATTGCGTTATGAATGAATTGATTGTGTCTAGTTACCTTAAGTTAATTGATTGCGTTTGGAAATAATTGATTGTCATGCATTATTGCGTTTGGAAAAAATTGATTGTCAATGCATTAGAAAAATTAGGATTTGGAATTGATGGTAATAAAACTAAACTTTATTAATTGGTAACGTGTTACCGGTTCCTGCCCATTTATAACGTGTCTAGTTAGGAAACTTTGGGAAAATTAGGAAAGTTTTTATTGCGTTATGAATGAATTGATTGTGTCTGGTTAACTTAAGTTAACTGATTGCGTTTGGAAAGAATTGATTGTAATGCATGATTACGTTTGGAAAGAATTGATTGTCATGCATGAATCGGGGACGTAAGGGGGGAAACGGAACCTGACTGCGTGCGGTGAGTGGGGTGGGGTTGGGGTGGGTTAATTGTAGCGAAAAAAAAACCGGTTGAAAAAAATCAGACGAGGTGGGACGAAAAAAAACCAGACGACGTGGGACGAAAAAAAACCTGGAACAAAGACTATCAACTGCTCCATTAGGTGTAGAGATATACGACACTTCTAGTACAATTTTTGTACAACAGTTCTGATCAGACCATCCATGAATAAATGAAAGCGCAGCGGGACCATTAGGTTAACTATTGTACATAAATCATACCTAAATACTAGCGCGAAGAAGGCCGGCGCATGTCGCGTCCGTGACCGTTTCCATCTGTATTTTTTCGAAATAAACGAGAAAACAACATGTATTAAGTGATAAAATAAAATGAAAAGGAGCCAACGAATTATATTTGTACCCCATGATATACGTAGGCACATAGCCAACGTTAAATGAGTTAATAAATTAAGCAAACCGGTTGGTTTCTTAATATTTTTCTGTACGCTGTTTCGGTTTATTTAGGTGAACTGTTATAGATTACAATTCGGTTACTATTTTTGTTTATGGTTACAGGTGGTTTAAAGTTTTTTTCCAGGTGTTGTTCCATTTTCACTAGTTCTACTGTTCCATGCTATTGCGGTTTGCTTTTTCTATTTATTTGGTGTATTGTTTTGGTTAGCAGTAGTTGCTCCGATTTATTCGGGTGTACTGTTCTAGGTTAAAATTCGGTTACTCTCTAAGTTTATAGTTCGGGTGTATTATCCTGGGTTACAATTTGGTTAGTGTTTCGGTTTATGGTTTGGGTGGGTTAATGTTTTCGGTTTATTCAGGTGTCGTTCCGTTTCACTGCTTTTTCTGTTTCGGATTATTCGAGTCATTGTTTCGGTTTATTTGGTTTATTATTTTGGTTAGCAGTTCGGGGTTTATTCGGATATTGTTTCCATTTTTTTTGGGTAATTGTTAATGAACTATTCGTTGATTCTGTGGTGTAAAAATGGGCAGTAATCGGCGAGGAACTTATTTTTCCCGTGAATTACTGTTCATACAAATATATTGTTCCGGCCTGCCGTTTTGTGCCTCGGCGATTGATACGGCTCGGCGTTGATACGTCAATATGATGTGTAGGAAAATCCTAAATTCTACCATTCTATATATAAGGACGCGATGGTGGAGGAGGAGAGAAACGATGTGTAAAATAAATCTTAACCCTCTATATAAGGACAGGATGATGAAGGAGGAGAAGAGAAATGATGTGTAAAAAAATCACAGTTTTTGTAACAATGTGTGTATTTTTTCTCCGGTGAAAGCTAAAAAATAAGGAAAAATCATATTATTTTGATGCACGGTTCAAATGGGTACTGTTTACTGGTGTCTATGTAAATGAACAATAGAAGATTAAAAAATTAGTTTGGTTCATGTCTTGTTTTGTTTTTCGCTTTACTGCTCATGAACTTGTACTGTGTGTGACAAAAAAAAAGTAAAACAGATTACGTAAGAAGGAAAAAAGGAAGGTTGTTACTGTTCATTGTCTATTGTTAATGTTCTTTGATGTTTGACGTTGCGCGAAAATGAAAAGTAGATGGTGAAAAAAATTATGTTACTGTTCATTGATGTTGACGTTGCCATGAAAATAAACATGAAAAAAAATTCAAAAAGCCAGAAAAATCCAATCCTTCCTGCTTTAGTATATGTACTTGTTGTATGCAGAGTAGTTTGTAATTATCCATGAACCATGATACACATACGACACTTCTGATATGATTTTTGTATGACAGTTCTGATCACATCATCCGAAATCGCAGCAGGACCATTAAATTGTCGAAGATCATCCCTTAATTTTTTTGACCATGTGAATGAACCATACACGTTCAGGATTATCCCCGGCCTCTCTGACATGAAGCGATGCACATATTAAGACGTATAAAGTATTAAAGTGCTAAAAACATCTCAAGTGGGCAAACAAAGACAAGATAAAAAAACAAATAGCCATAACGGGCAAAATAGGACATATCTCTACCTAATAATAAAGAGGCTATTATTTCTGGTGGTCCGTCATGAAAAATGCCCCCGAAGTTGGCCATAATTACCCACCATGCCGTCCATAAGTTGGAAAAAATGAATATTTTTTCCTTTACACGCGAGTGACAGCTTTGGTTAAATAATGGTAAATCCCTTCATATAACAGAACCATTGAGACAACCCAGTGAATAGAGCATCCTGTTTCAGTAATAGAGACCAAGGTTCAAATCCTGCTTCTCTACCTCTTTTTATTTTCGGCAGATTTAAAAGCTTTTAAAATATTCATATCTTTTAAACCGTGACTCCAAATCTAACATGTTATATATGAAAATCCCTCAAAAATGTGCACATTTAAAATATGCTATTTTCTTGCATGTTAATTATTTCTTAATTATGTTTAGAATGCAAGTTTGATCAATATCTTCTTTACATGTGGTATTTTGAAAATGTCGATTGTATATGTTTTACCCTATTGATGTGATAGTTTATTACTTTCACAAAAACTATTATTGGAACCGCCGGGGATGATTATTGCTACCAGCTACCACATTCTAAAGATTACAACAGGTACATAAGCATCCTCTTTATTTCACACAGTGCACAATAAACAAACCCATATACAATGATGTATACTAAACTGTCGATACAAGCTTTATATAAACCAGTGGCTTAACATTGATTTTCATATTGTTTGATATTGTCTGAGATTTATATAAAGATGTTGATATGCATTCTTGAATATTTGGCATGCATGTTTGATTGTTTTTGGTGAAGCTATGTAAAATGTTTGCAACCAAATTAAGTCTTGACTTGATTACAATTGTAAACACATATATTAGCAAGACAAAAATAATGCTCTTATGCACATGCTATCATTGAGTACTAACATGCATTTTGCTATTTTCAGCCTAATGCAATATTTATTGGGCATCACTAAGGAGTAGTGACAATAGAGGCATAAAGAGATAGCGGCAACTATGTAGATATTTCTGTTATCTAATGGATTAGAAACACCTTGAGTACACTTCAAAAATCATCTCATATTTATATTTTTGTATAACACTACCTATCATGTTGTTTGTCGTGTGGCACCGTAAAAGATTTTAAGAGATCTGCTGATGTCATCGGTGTGTGCACAAGGGATGATTTTTTCTCTGTTGCAACGAACGGGCATATTTGTCTAAACATCTTTTTTATTGGACCACCATGCCGGTTGTACGTCGCCCGTGAAGTTCTTCAAAGGACACTCGTGTTGACTAGGTGCCTTTGTATTTTCCACCAACAACCTGTGTGCTTGCTTGTATACTAGATCGGCGATGTGCCTTGGCGCGAGGTGCCGGTCCCAACGATATTGTAAAGCCATGGAAGATCGAACGACGTGATGCATTAGTATGAACGCAAGTTTCGCACATCTAACAGAGCAACCAATTATAGTGTTCAAGGATAAGAAGAAACATCCACTCTGTACTAGAAGAATAACATCATCGAGTTCAACAGGTTCATGAGATTATAAAAGCTAACCGTCCTAGAAGCAAGGCAGCATCCAGTTCAGCACATGAGATTAAAATATAATTAAAATAGAAAAACTTTACATATAGACCATTTTATTATTTATAAGAGATATAGAGAATAAATAGTCCCATGTCGGAACATTAAGTAGAGTGACAAAATAAAGGGAGATGCATGTACATATCAGAACTTAGATTCTCCAAATCCCAAATCTCGGACATGAAATATATTCTTTATCAGAATTTGAAGTACCACAATGGGCTAATAATAGAGAAAGAAAAGTAAGATTGAAGTGAATGGGTGATTTCATTGATGTATTGTTCAAGCCTTATATAGCATTTTAACATGTGTGTTTACAATGTTGGTTACAGAACTCACATCCCTTCGAAGAGGCACAGACGCATGTTCGGGGTGTTTGGTGACGGTTCAGAAAGACACGACAACGGTTCGCTATGTACGTGTCTGGACAATGCCAAGATTGTAACCACCGGTTAGAATATTCTAAGGAATCTGCTAATCGTCTAATTTGCCTAATACTAATACTATTATATTCCTAACACTCCCCCTTGGACAGCGCTGTTTTTAATCTTCAGTGTCATGAGAATCTACATATTTCTTGAGTATCAAAAGTCTTGTGTGTTCTTGATAGTCCTTGATCTCGTAATTTTGAGAATCTTTAATCTTGTACTATTTATGTCCCTGTAGGAAAATATAAGAGAAACTATAGAAATTTGATATATCGTTAGTATATTTAATCACTTATTTAATACCACATGAGAAATCCGTTGGAAAACTCATAAGTTTAGTTCTAGGAAATTTCTCCCCCTGAACATTGCAAATTTCGTAGTTGTCTCATACCAATGCCATGAATGCATTTTTTAAATGCTGCTTCTGGTAAAGACTTAGTGAACAAATCCGCAAGATTTTCACAAGATTTCGTTTGCAAAATATTAATCTCTCCATCTTTCTGTAATTCCTGAGGATAGAATAGTTTTGGAGAGATATGTTTTGTGATATTACTTTTAATATATCCCATATGCATTTGAGCAACACATGCAGCATTATCTTCATAGATAATGGTTGGTGATTCTAATGAACCAATACCGCATGATCTCTGAATATGATTTATCACTCTGCGGAGCCATACACATTCTCGTGAGGCTTCGAATAATGCAATTATTTCAGAGTGATTAGTGGAGGTAGCTACTAATTTCTGTTTTGTTGAATTCCATGAAATAGCAGTTCCACCATATAAAATACAAACCCTGTTTGTGACCTGGCATTATGGGGATCAGAAAGATATCCAGCATCAGTATAACCAATCAGGGTCTTGTCTTGATTTTTTCGATAGAATAAACCAAGACCTTTAGTACCTTGTAAATATCTGAAGATATTCTTTACTCCTGTCCAATGGCATTTTGTTGGAGCTGCACTATGTCGAGCCAGTAAATTTACTAAAGCAATGCCTGGTGTAGTACAATTTGCAAGGTACATTAGTGCTCCTATGACACTAAGGTATGGGAACTCAGGTCCCAATACCTCCTCGTTATCATCCATAGGTCTAAAAGGATCCTTCTTCATATCAAGTGATCTGACAACCATAGGTGTTTTGGATGGATATGATTTATCCATGTTGAATTTTTCCAAAATTTTCTGAATATAAGCGGGTTGATAAATGAGTATTCCCGAGGGAAAATGCTCAAGCTGTATACCTAGGCAGAATTTGGTTCTTCCCAAATCTTTCATCTCAAACTCCGTCATTAAATGATTGTGTGCTACAGTTATATCTGATGTGTTGCCAATGATGTTGAGATCATCAACATATATTGAGATGATGCAAAATCCCTTTGAGGATTTCATTATAAATAAAGGGCAATCATTGTTATTCGAGTACCCTTTACTGAGAAGGAACTCACTGAGTCGGTTAAACCACATTTTACCCGACTGCTTCAAGCCATAGTGTTACTTTTGTAGTTTTACACAATATATGTTGCGGTTTATATTGGGATTCAAAATTTTAAGTCCATGAGGAACTTTCATATAAATTCCCGCATCGTGACCCATATAGATAAGCGGTCACTACATCCATTAACTGCATTGGTAGATTCATTTGTACTGCCAAAGATATTAAGTATCGAAATGTAATTCCATTCATTACATGAGAATATGTATCGTCGTAGTCGATACCAGGTCTCTGCATAACCCGTTGAGCTACTAGTCCCACTTTATATCTCACCACCTCATTGTTTTCATTCCTTTTTGAACGTTAGCTCCCACAGGGAAGACTTTATGACGAGTAGGCATTATTTTAGAAAATACCTATCTTTTGTTAAGCGAGTGTAATTCTGCCTCAATTGCTTCCTTCCAATTAGGCCAATTTGAGTGCTTGAGGCACTCTTTCATAGATTTTGGCTTTGGATCCAGTTGAAGGGTTTCAGCAATTTTCGAGGAGAAATCTGTGTCGACAATTATAATGCTTCTATTGTATGTTTCTTCTGAATCAATATAATTTATGGATATTTCGCTAATTTCTTCAGGGTTCGTAGGATTTTCCATAGCAACGGAGTCTGATTGATTTGATATCCCAACATTATAATTTGTGTGCACATTTATGTTGGGTTCTACTAGACGACACCCCGCGCGTTACTGTGGGACTTTGTTGTCGTGAAGATGATAACGATTGGAATTACTTTTATGATAAATTTTATTTACATTCAATGAATTTTGTTTTGTAACATGCATATCAGCACGATGATTTTAACAATTGAAAAGAAAGATATTGGAACACCCAAGAGCTGGAATAGCTCCTGTCTCTTCTAAACATAGACAAATGCCATATAAAGTGAGTAATGTCAAAATCTAAATGGCACATACAGTGACCCTTGGTAGAAGAGAATAATCAGAATAGTGGCCCATTGCATATTTGCATTGTTGTAACTTATTAGGTGTGTAAATTACAAAAAAATAAAATCAAAGAATCAGTACTAGGGAAAACCCTAGCAGTAGCGCGTGTTTAAAGCCTATCAGTAGCGCGGGGTGAGGCGCTACTAGTAAGGCACTACAGCTAAAGGTTAGCAGTAGCGTGGGTTGGACCGCGCTACTGCTATATCGACTTAGTAGCAGTGCTTTGTAGTATGAGCGGTACTCGTAATTAGTAGTAGCGCTTCTCCTAGAACGCGCTACTACTATTATTCCGTATTTCTTTTTTGTTTCATGTTGTATTCATACACCTTTATACAAGTTTTCATACCGCAACAATTTAGATAATGATTTTATGTCATAATGAGTTATTACATCACTGGGAGAAAGAACCGTGGACTAGTTTCAAGTGGATGGACATCCACTTGAAACTAATCTACAGTTCTTTCATCCAATGATATAATATATCATCATCATCATCATATCATTAAAAACTTATCATCATAATACATCATTGTCATATAACACCTCCTCATGATCATCATTTTCATCAATGAGACATCACATACAAGTTGGTCACTAGACATAATCACAACTACTCATCATCATCAACTCTCATAAACATATTGTACCTCATAGGACCTACTACATTATCTTAGGACCTACTACCTTAGCACATGATCATGAGTATTAGCTAGGACCTACTACCTTCTCCTAGGTAAAATAGCATAAAACAAGATAGCCCCTGACTCTCCATTATGGAGAATGGAGATTATCCTGTCTCCAATTCTTGCCTTTCGCATAATCTTGCTTCCAAGTACCTCCTTACGACTGTCCATACATTTATTCCATTCTTTGATTACCATGTCTTCACTGGTTTTAGAAATCCGATATGGACAGGTGAGATTCGTAGGATGACCTGGCAGTATGTTCAAAACATTAAGGCGGCCATTCTGAAACATCAGATGATGCACACAATCCTTCTGGATTTTCTGTTGAAAAACATAGTAATAACTTCGTAGTTAGCAATGTACTTAAGTTTTAAAAGAATTTATGCAAAAGATGCACGGATGTCGTAATAGTAAAAAAATCTTACCATGGCATCTCCATGGATGTTACCGTGGTTCTACTCGTGCACTAGTGGCAAGTATTCACCATAATGTGGAGGAGTTTGATTATAAATATTGTAATACTCAAGATCAGTACAAAATGCGACCAGATGACTTTTCTCATGATAAGTTAACTCAGAGCCTTCGGTGTAGTTGGTTCTGTCTACCATCTTCCGCACCTTCTTTGAAGAATGAAAGTAAGCCATCAATGGAAATAAGCTGTCAACTATTTTGAAATAAATAATATAAATTACTTAATAACTATGTTTGAGAAGCTCACATAGGGGAAGAATTGAAAGTGTATCAACAAGGACCCAAATGTCCAAATTGTCTTCGGCGGTGTCAGGATCACCAAGATCCATGGTAACAAGCATACCCTCATAAAAACCATACATATCGCAAAGTGCTTCCCAATTCTTGCAACCAAAATGGGTTACGCTCTCAGAATTGTATAGACTTACTTCAAAATCCATACCATGATGGGTCCTTAGGTGAATTTTCTTCGTTTCCATACATTCATGGTCTTTAAAACCCAACCTCTCCAAGACATAGCGTCTTGCATAGCATGGGATAAGCTAGTCGAATTGCAAAAGATGAAAAGTACACGTTGAAATAGTTGAAGTCGTGCTTAATTACGAAAAAAAACACTTGTCGTCATTGTGTACTGTTTCAACATCGAAGGTCTCCTTGAGCTTAATGCTGAAGCGCCGATCTTCGTCCAGGTGAGACCTGTCGCACAGACTTCGGTCGTCGTGACACCAGTCGCACTCGGGAATATTTCCCGAGAGACTTTCGTCGTCCGAGTACGACATTTCCTATGTTCATAATTCAAATATTAAACTTGTACAATTAAATATATGTACTAAAAAACCAGGCCACTCGATATTTCCTACATATTCTATCACAAGTCATGCCAAAATTCACGGAAAATTTCGGCATGACCTTTGCTAAAACAGAACATATCGAGCGCCTGAAATTTGCCGAAACGGAAATTAATCAATACTCCGGCAAAATATAGGCCACTCGAAGGTGTAACCTGAACATGACCGGCCACTTGGGCAACCACATATCCTATTTGAGCAACACAAGATATACATGTTTGGCTGGTCTCACCTCGAGGTCGGATGGGGTCGGTGACGGGGACGACGTCGGGGATGATGGAGGGGTGATGTCTACACACGCTTCTACTCTTGTAGACTATGTTGGGCCTCCAAGCGCAGAGGTTTGTAGGACAGCAGCAAATTTCCCTTAAGTGAGTAACCCAAGGTTTATCGAACTCAGGGAAGTAAAGGTTGAAGATGGTCTCTCTCAAGCAACCCTGCAACTAAGATACAAGAAGTCTCTTGTGTCCCCAACACACCTAATACAACTAGGAGTTGTATAGGTGCACTAGTTTGGCGAAGAGATGGTAAAATATGGATGATAGGAGTGGCAAAGCAAAGTAATGTAAATCTGTAATAAAAAGTGCAGCAAGCAAACAAGTGGTAAACGTGAGCACAAATGGTATTGCAATGGTGGAAACAAGGCCTAGGGTTCATACTTTCACTAGTGGCAACTCCCAACAACATTAACATAATCGAATCACATGATATTTCCCATAAAACATGCAAAGGGGACACACTCGGAGGTCATTCCTTCGTGGTCAAGAGAGGACGAGAATTATGTAGGGCTACAAAAGCACACCTCAAAGTTCGTAGTTCTCAATCTAAGGATTTCCCAATGTCACCGCGGCCATCCAAAGAGAGTCCCACAATCACCACAACATATCTACAGGATAGTCAAAGACAAGCACCAAGAGACTCTCAATCTTCAATCAACACACAAGAGAGGAAATCACTCATGAAAATACTTTTCTAATCCATGTCCAATAGACCGCTGTCACCTTGGTCTCGTGGATTATACTAGATAAAGACAAGTGAGTACATCAATCCAATACATAGAGGAAGGGGAAATATCATGGGATCACCCTAGATTAACATAGCCTGAGATCACAACGAAGATCACATCATGGGAGAGAGAATTGACCACATAGCTACTGGTAAGAACCTCAGCCCCGAGGAGGAACTACTCCCGCATCATGGAGGGAGGAAGCAACGTCGATGGAGATGAATCCGGGGGCACTTCCCCGTCCCGGCAGGGTGCCGGCGCAGGAGTTCTGGTCCCCCGAAGCTTGATGGCGATGGCGGCGGAGATCGGAATCGCGTCTGGAGAAAAGGGGTCTGAAATCAGGGTTTCCGCGACACGGTGTAAATATATGCCAAAGGGGGCATCAGAGGGGGTCAGGGGTGCCCAGGTGCCCCCCCGGCGCGGCCAGGAGGGGGGCCGCGTGGGCAGGCCGCCTGGAGCCCCTGTGGGTCCCCTCCGGCCCTACTTTGGCCGCATGGAAGCTTCCGGAACGCTGATTTTTCATATAATTTTTCTGGATTTTTTCTGGCAGTTCCCGTAATGTGAAAACCTGAAATACAAAAACAGCCGAAAACAGAAACTGGCACTGGGGTGCACTGAGTTAATAGGTTAGTCCAAATATGATCAAAAGTGTATGGAAGTGTATAAATAACATAGCAATATCACCCAAAAGAGGCATGGAGCAAGCAGAAATTATAGATACGTTTTGGACGTATCAAGGGGCTCCTTGATTTCTGCAAAAACAAAAACCCTATAAGTTATCACTAATACATCCTGAATAATATCATACATATAACATCACTAATACAACTAAAACCGTAGCGAACGATGGATATCGACGTCGATGCGGGAATAATTGCTTAAACTAAAAAAATAACAACAATGTGACATGTTCAACTAGTTCTATTAATTCAACTAGTTCTTACTAAATATAAACTTACTATAAATAGAAATAAACTAGTTCTTTCTAAATATAAACTAGTTCAACTAGTTATATTAATTTTCTTACTAAAAATACATTAGTTGTATTAATTCAACTAGTTCTTACTAAAACTAAACTGGTTCAACTAGTTTATTGATTTACTTACTAATTATTTTAAACACTTACTAAAAACAGTAAAAAAACTAAATTATACAATAGTAAAAAACTACAATGAAAAACTGAAAAAAAAGATGGGGTCGGGGGAGACGGCGGCACCGAGGCACGGCGAGGCGGGGTCGGGGGAGACGGCGGCGAGGCTAGGTCGGGGGAGACGGCGGCGAGGCGGGTCGAGGGAGATGGCGGCGGAGAGTGAGGGCGGGGGCTCCGGCAAGGTCGAGGAGGAGGAGGCACAGGCGTGCGGCGACGTCGAGGGAAGACTCCGGCGGAGAGCTAGGGCAGGGGCTCCGGCGAGGGCGAGGGCAGGGGCTCCGGCGAAGGCGACGAGGGGGAGAAGAGAGAGAGTGGGGAATTGGGGGAGGAAGCAGAGGAGGGAAGCCCGCGCGGGGGGTTAGGTCAAAATAGCTTTAGCAGTAGCATGGGGAACGAAAACGCGCTCCTGCTAAAATCCATAGCAGTAGCGCGCTCCTCACACACCCACTACTGCTAAGCTGGGCCCGTTCTGTGGACAAGTTCAAACTTAGCAGTAGCCCCTACCCTAAAAGTGCGCTGCTACTAATTTTATAGCATTAGCGCGGTTTGTAGAAGGGCGCTGCTACTATACCTAGCATGTCGGCCAATTATAGTAGTAGCGCATTTTATTCCTGCCGCGCTACTGCTAAGGGGATAGCAGTAGCGCCCTTCATGTCAACGCGCTATTGCTAAGTAGCACTAGCGCCTCATTTTAACGCGCTACTGATAAGATTCTTTGTATAAGGTTTTCCCTAGTAGTGAATTATAGGGGTATTAATCACATCATATACAGCATGGTTTTTTTATTTCTTTTTGAGTAGTACCAAAATCGATCACTGTTACCACTGAACAATCGTATTGTAGGATTCTTACAGCCACATCTCTTGTGAATCCACATATCCTGACATATGCATAGTCCAATAAATAAAAATGTAAGGTACAAAAGAGTAAAGAAATCAAATTTTATCCCGTATTCAAACTGATGTACCTAGCTCAGGAAAACGCAGCTGGGCCAAATAGAAGAGGCAATACAGTGGAAATAATGTGTTGAAAAGAGGAGGTCACCTGTGTGCCCATGCTTGGCGTTCACGCGGAAGTCATGGGGTAGAGGTGGCAGTGTAGGGTGGTGAGTAGGAGAAGAGGCGGACGACTCCACAGGCGCCGGCCTCTACTGCGACGTACAGCGCGGACTCGTCCGCGCCCATCAATACGGCAGCAAGCCATGTGCTGGATTTGGAAGCCTTGGCATCGGATGTCTCATCGTCTAGACGTCGACAATGATGCGATGCACTGCGTCGCTTGGTGACGACACGGAAGGCGTCCGGCGTCCCAATCGAGACATTAGTGGATGGTGGTGAGCACGTGAGAAGAGGGTGGAGGACTCCGAGTGTGCTGGCCCCGCTGCGACGTACTACAACACAGACTCCGAGCGTCCATCAATTCAACATGGTAGCAAGCAACGGCTGGAATCGGACGCCTCGGCATTGCCCAGGATGGGACGGCGTCACCGGGTTGGATGGAGGCAAGTGACGCGGTGTGGCCAGCCGCTGAGTATCATGCAACGGACTGTGTGAGCTTCCTGAGATCGCTGGGAGATCGACCGGATATCCACTAGCGATCAGGCGACTGGGCAGCTGCTCTGTGGTCTTGTGGACTGCCAGTGTTATTGATCGGCGGGGGTGGATTCAGCAGCTGAAACTTGCTTTATATTGGAGAATACGAGTCATTTATGAAGGGGCAGAAGACGACTGTGACCAGGAAATTCAACCGGCAAGGGTGATGTGAGGCAATTATGGAGAAGATAGAGAGGCCGGATGGACAGGTAATCGTCAGTTCCTCTGCCAAACTAAATACGCGGCTGGATTATGGAGAAGACAGAAAGGCCGGAGGGAGGGGTAGTCGTCAATGCTTCCGCCCAACTAAATACCCGGCTGAAGAGGTAATTAATAGTTTAATACCCGATGGAATGTTGCATGTCTCATGACTGGGTGGGATGCAGAATTGTTGACGTGGCTGCTAATGTGTACATCCTGCACGGAAAGAGAAATGATGTAGCGGAGAGGTGGCACATTGCTGATGTGGATAGTGTGCATGATGAGAAAATAGGGAGTAGTGAAGAGCAACTTCTTAAGAATGATCCCTAGATTCTATCAGTAGGCTTGCAAATATAAGATGGCTTGCATGACAACATCAATGCCAAAATCATCTGTGGCTCACAAAAATGATAGGTGTCCTGGTGCAAAGCTATATACATTCATGCATTTTTCTTCTTCTTATAATTATAGGCAGGCTATTAACAAAAGTACATAGAAAGGTGTAGCGGCACCCGATGTGTCTCATGCTCATAGCAAGTAGGCAACTTCTCATGAAGAGAGAAGGAGGTGTAACACCATAATACATAATTTATTAGAAAATAAGAGCACTACAATATCATAATAATATGAAGGAGCAATTCTATGCCTAATCATGATCTAAACAGATGTGACTTCGGTACATGTATTTCTTTGAACATTTTTCATCTGAATAATCACGATCATCAAATTATGACGGTCCAGTTTGATTATAATCAAATAAACCAAACAACTATGCAAGCATGATATTTAATAACAGAGAGCCACATCATGCCAGTTCTAAATTCCATGATAGGTGCTTACTATATTTTCTAAGATTGGCTGCATCCTATTAGAATCAAGAAATACATGTATACGCCAGCAGCTAGTGCTTCCAGAGAACTGAATTATGCTTATGCAGCGCCATGAATATCTACATATACATTATACTGAATATATATGATGTATTTACTTGAAACTCCTAGAGGACGGCGTAAGAGCATCTCTAGCCGCGCCCCCAACACGTCCTCCCAGGCGATATTTTCGCGCCGGCGCACAAAAATCAGCCCAACCGCGCATCGAGAAGCCCATTTTTCGCCGGCTCGGGCCGAATTTGGCGCTGGCGGACCCAAGCCGAACCCGGCGCGGGGGCCGCTCGCGGACGCCGGATGAAACGGTTTGGCGCGAACTAACCGCGGGCCCCCGAGTCAGCGACACGGTGCTTCTCGTCGCTTCGTTGTCCTCATCGCCTCGGTTCCCGCGGGGGAATCAATGTCAAAGCTGCGGCGCGCTGCCGCGCCGGTCAGCATCCATTGATGCCTCACGGGCGGCACAGTGAAGGCATTACCGAGTCGGAGCCGGAAAACGATGAGTTGTTGATCTTTTCTTTCACCAGACTTTGCTATGGAGAACTATTTATGTATCATTATCAAGTATCTATGTATCATTTTCAACTTGCCGGCGCGTCGCCGAGGAAGGAGGCGAGAGTGGGGTGCGCTAGGGGCAATGGGACGCCGACTAGCGGGCCCGGGAGAGAAGAAGTGCGCGGCGGTTGGGGGTTAAAAAAACGTCGTGGGGGTCGGCTACAGGGAGAAAACACCCTCAAGGCGCGGTTTTCGCTGGGTCACCCCCAGGCGACGCTATTTGGGCGTCCCTGGGGCCGAACGGCTGGAGATGCTCTAACATGCGTCGGAGCCGGATCGGATTCCCTCCTCGTCCTATGCCATCGGCACCCGAGATTCTATCCCAACGCCGTTTATTGCATCTGCTCCGTGCAGGGACCCGACTTCCTTCCCCTCGATTCATCTACGGTCTTCTTCAATCTGCCCCTCCCCACTAAAACCTTTCCAGATCGAGAGGTAGACCGTAATTCCTGCAGAAGATGTCCGCTTCATCCTCGTCGGTCGTTGCCGAGGAGCTGCTGCCAACCATTCCATCCCCCGATTGTGGCGAAGTTCATCAACTGGATCGCCGTCGGTTAGGCCAATAATGGTCATCGATTCTACAGGTGCGTCGGGAAAGATGTTAGTGCTTCTTCCACTGATTTTTTTCTTCTTCTAGATACTGTTTCAGTACGTGTTCTCATCGATTTGTCTACGTTTCTAAGGCTGGTTCCAACATGGTACTGCATGATGCTTCAAAAGTTCGTACGTCGGCAAGCCCCTGCTCTTCGGCTTGCTCTGCCCTCATAATCATGCTGGGAGTGATGAACCTACTGGCTGCTGCCAACCTTGATTGGCCTAGGAGCGATTCTGCTAGTTCTGGTTCGTGTCAGCGGATAGAAGAAGGGACCTTTTATATACACCCCTACCACTATGATGCTCTGGAAATGGTTGTTTACACCAACTAAGAGCCCAAATGGCATGTTATACAAATTTGATCGGTAGGTTGTGTCAAAGGTTAAACATATTATTATGGAGATGAATACATATTGCTTCTAACATTCATCCTCGTACGAGCATAAATACGTTATTTGGGACGTGCCTCAATAAAGTGGACAATCACATAACCAAACATATTCGGATAGGGATATGTGCTTTATTTTGGGCTATCTTTAATACTAGAAATGATTTGATTTTTAATGGAACAAAATTCACTATTTTTTTGCAAGTTATCTACAAAGCTACAATTTGGATTTGTATGTGGTCGTTACTCACTCATGTGAACTTCAGGGAGTTTTTGGTTATTGGGTGCAACCGTTGGTAGATGGTAGCCGGCTATCTTCAGCCGATCTAGATGGCGAGCTAATAATTAGCTAGGTGCATAGGCATCGTAGTCTATTCTTTATCGCCGGATGTGGCACTTTTCCCTTTGTGTTTTCATTGTAAACTCGGAATATGAGCTTGTCTGGACCTTGAGACTTTGTTACACTTTTATTTAATAATATAACTGCATGCAACGATTGATGTAGATGCAGGGGGATATCTTCCTTTTCAAAAAAAAAATGTTGTGTCAAAGGTGACAACATCACCAAAAAATGTGTAGTGCAGCCTGTTGTTCCCTTTTGCCCACATCAGAGATGTAATTATGTCATCTTTGTCTCCTTCAACTCGATACATGAAATGAGGGTCCTTCCATCCCAGGCTCTGCAATTACTTCCATAGTCTTCCTAATACCGAAAAAGTCTTTCGCCCCGCTTTATATATAAAGCACGATCAACCACAACCCAAGTACAAATGTACCCCACCACAACACACGCACACACGCACAGCGGGATATATAAACGCTGAGCGCAGCAACACCACCCCTAGCACAACAGAGCAATCGGGGCCCTCCACCGTGAACACGCCACCGTGAAAGGATGAAGCTGCATATGACGAACCGTGTGCTCCAAGGCGGCGCCTTCAAGAACGTTACGACACCAACGTGCCGCCACCGTTCGACCTGACGATCAGAGTTTCACCTGGAGCAACACAATGGCCAATGAGAGCCGCGACGATGCCTTCAAGAAGGGAACGATCTACGTCGCCACCGGTCCGTCCGAGGATAAAGCAGGTTTTCACCTCGCCCAACATTCACCGCCACCGAACGCCACACCCACGGCGACCACGCTACCCACACGGCCATGGCCACCGGGCAGCACCGATCCACGGGCTCTGCCCAAGAGCACCACGGAGCCACCACCAGGGCTGCCGCCCTGGCCTCCAAGACCTCGATACCACCTCACCAGAGGCCCGCCGCTACCCCAACCGAATAAACGAGCGGAAATGACCCACCTTTCGCACCCCTGGGTGGCCCCCAGTAGCGAGACCCAGAAGGTCGGCCAAAACTAGCCTCCATCGATCCGTCCAATGGCACCGGGTGCGAGACGAGGTCGGTCCTGCTGTCGGGCATGAGACGGAGTCGGTCCTTTTGTCGGGCGCGAGATTCCTTAGGGCTCACTTCCTGAAAGGTACATTCCCCATAGATCCGAAAAACCTGCCTACAATGTTGTATACTTTAGACAGATTCACATTGTTCTCTCTCAACTGCTTCACCAAATGCACACATCTATATGCTCGAGGGAAGGCCGGTGTACAGTTTCCCCAAGGTTTGGTGAGAGCGAGTGGTTGTGGTGCTCTCGATGCTCAGCTATATACCACCCATTAACCTTTGATTGTAGCAACCTGACAGTGCACGACATTCACACCTTCATGATCTGGTATTCTCAACTCCTGCTATGCCCTGTCACAATTTCAACATATATTCAATCGTCAGTTAATTCAGAGCTCCTTTCCAAAACAATTTGAGGTATTGAGTCTTGATTTCCACTCACCACGCACCCTCAAACGATTTCTTGCATACACTTGGTCCTCTCGGCATTTAACCTAATTTTACCATACCGATGCCAAACTCTATCTCCCATGAGTAAAAGTTGTAGAAATCGTACGCCTCACCAAGAGTGTCAAAACTTGTACCAAATGTTGGCACAATCACAATCTCGCCAGGGTTCTCTGGAAATCCTCTGATTGCTTTCCCCAGGGCTGATGTTCTTCCATGACATGATGCTCTTCCAGGTGCCGCAGCACCAATCCTAACTCTACATCCATGAGCATTTTACGGAACTATACGCACGCATTTATGAAACCAGAAAACGAGCACACTCAGTCCGTAAAAAATCATCTGTTTGTATAACTCGGACATGACAACCTAACAGGGCAACCCAAATGTCCAACATGTACACTTCTTTTCCACCGCAAAAAAAAAATGTCCAACATGTACCTGAAGAATCCTATATGCGAGTAAACCAACACAAAACTGATTTGGACAGCCCAAATTGTATGCTTACTGACTTAATATATCGTGTAAACCTGCCAGCCCAGAGCAAAGAAAGACATTCTTACAGCTAACTCATTTCCCCCTGATACAAGGACCTCCATAACACAAATTTGATTTACATGGTACTGTCAAAACAACAACCAATTCAGCAAGATCCCTCATCAGTTACAAACTAGGATCCAATGAATTCCTTAGGGCATGTACAACACATAGCTCCAGGGTGATACCTCGCATGTCATGTAGGATTGGATATTAGGTAAAGTAAGTTCAGATAGGGAAGCAGGATTGCCGGGTGCTTGAAGAGAAAAAATGTGGTCCGGTGTAAAAGCTGAAAAGCTTAGAGTGAAAAGTAGAGATGCATGTATACTAAAATCTTTATTTTTAATTTCTTAATAAGACCCACTAGTGATGGCTTGCATTGGGTAGAAAAAATAATTATAAATGCTGCAAACTACTTTTTATGATGAGGCATCTGTATTCATATGCCATCATTATACATGCCTTTAAGGTTCATCAGACAACAACATTTTTAGGCTGCATTGTACCATGCCAGAAATAGGGGACTTTGACTGGCAGGTTTGTCTTTAAGTAGTGCATAATTACACGGCCAATCCGTATTCCATATCTCCAAGACTGGCTAATTTCACACCTTCAAGTCCACCCTAAGGTGTTTGGGTCGATTTGGTCATCGGATGCGCCGACGCCTGAGGCGAATCCTGGCTTCCGAACCCGCAGCACCCTCCGCCGCACAGATCTGCGCCACGCCACTCAGTAATAGCTGCTGCTCCACCGCGGTGGTGGCCACTGCCACTGGGTAATGGAGTGGCCACTTCCCTATCGTTCACCTCCTGCAGCATGGACAGCGATTAATCTTAATCCACACCAGGCTGCTCGTACACACAAGCAAGTACTGAAATGACAAGGTTTTCGATTCTCGGCGGCTGTATAAGGCCCTCCACTATGTAGGCCAAAATGGATGCCAAATTCACTTTTGGGGTATTTGGCATCGATGCCCTACATTGCCTGGCGGGTGCCCAAGAAATTTTTTCAGGCATGAACTTGCTCCGGTGCCAATTAGTCTGAGGCAATAAAAAATACATATGCCACTCTTCTAGCGCACAAACCAACAACTCTATTCCGCTCAGTGTGCTGCATGTGTTGGGTTAATTGGTTTTTATATACATGTGGGTCCTTCTTTCAATCGATGCCAAACTATGTACGTTGTGGGAGCGGTGCCAAAACATTTTCATCTGGCATCGGTGTATACGTGGCCTACTTTTCAGAAATTTGACACCGATCACATAGTGGAAGGCCTAAAGAACTCCATTTTCATCGTCGGCTGTGGACTCGGTCTCTCCATGGATGAAGATGAGCCACTGCTCGGAGAAAGATATCAGGTCAGGTGGGCTCGAGCGTAGAAACTCCGCGTACGTATTTACTTTGCTTTTTCAGCTGTCGTGGCCAAAAGTTCTAAACCCGACTTATATTCTACAAAAATCTTTGGTAATGATAACTTCCGAACGTTCGGGATTTGAGCATGGCAACCCGAACGTTTTAGATGGCAATTTTAGTTTGCGTGAGATTAGGAAAACATGGTAATTTTCTGACAGAAAAAGGGAAAAGGACAAAATTGCCATCCCCTATGAATTAAAGTTGTCATGTAAAAACGTTCGGGACGAAATGCTTAAAATTCAAACGTTCAGAATTTATTGGATTCCAAAATCTTTACGTGACATGATTCATTGTGTCGTTGCAAATATAAATATATATTTTTGATCAATCATTTGTACATCTCTAACCTCTACGATCTAGCCATTATTACTATATAATTACGAAGTTCTTAATTTCCTCTTCATTTATAATTAGAACATGAGACACTACTTTGATATATCCCCTTCTTGACACAGAACTCTTCGAACGCTGAAATTTAGTTGCTTGACCATCGCTCTGGAACGAATGACTGCGGATTTCTTTACAATTTGCGTTGCACGATCGACCGATGAACAAAGTGATTCGCTCCATACATAAATAAATTTGATATCAGATTTATATGTTTAAAATGAGATCCTGGGCATTAGCACCTAGGACATAATTTATAGAATGAGCCTACCGACACTTGCTACTAGGACATAATATACTCTTAGGCCTCCTTTGGTTTGGAGGAATTTTGTAGGAATTCTATAGGATAGGATTCTTATAGGAATTTTCCTTTAGAGCCCTTTGGTTCATAGGAATGGATTCCTATTCCTACATGGGATTGGTTCCTATCCTCCACATTTCATAGGAAAATAAAAATGAGCCTAGACTCAATGGAAAAATTTCTTTGGTGTGAACCAAATGACATCTCTTTTCCTATTCCTACTCAAATGATTTGAGATACATGTCATCTCATTTCCTACAAATTTTCTATTCCTATGATAATCCTATCCTATGAACCAAAGGAGGCCTTAGGCTTTTTTTATTCATAGGATAGAAATATTGTAGGAATAGGAATTTCATAGGAAGTGGGATGACATGCATGTCAATTCCTATAAAGAAAGATGTGTCATTTGATTCATAGGATAGGAACTTTTCCATTGAGTCTAAGCTAATGTTTTTTTTCCTTTAAAATGTGAAGGATTGGATCCTATCCTACATAGGAATAGCAATACATTCCTACAAACCAAAGGGCCCCGTAGGAATTTTTCCTTCGAAAATCCTATCCTATGAAATTCCTACAATATTCCTACAAATCAAAGGAGGCTTTATATTATGAAATGGAGGGAACGCTCTTATATTAAGAAACGGAGGGAGTACGTCCTAGTTCTCCGGTATCATTTGGGTTTTATTCTCTTTTTTAATGGAAAATTTGGGCTTTATTCTTCACATATCATGCGGATTCATGAGATCTTTAGATGGATTAGGTGCGTCGCGTGACACGTGCGGAAAGCGGCTTCTTCATCACCTTGAAGAAGGAATCCAGCTCCGTCAGGTCAACAACGGCAGTGCCAGTCGGCGGCGCCCACTCAAACTCGCGGACGAGTGCGGCCAAGAAGCACTTCATGTTCACCATCGCCATGCCCACGCCAGGGCAGAACCTATGGCCGGCGCCAAATGGCATCATCCTGATCTGCTTGGGCCCTGGCAACGGGCCGACGCCCTCCCCGTCGCCGCCGGACAGGAACCGCTCCGGTCGGAACTCATCGGGCTCCGACCATATCTTGCTGTCCCTGCCAATGTCCCCCGCGGAGAAATTCACGTAAAAGTCACCGGCTGGCGGCGGCACATCCATTCCTTCGACCAGCACCCCGACGGTGTCGGCATGGACATGGCGGGGGATGACCGGCAATGGAGGGTGCATGCGGAGGGTCTCCAGCACGACGGCTTGCAGGTAAGGCATGCCTGCACCTGCACGGGAGACCTCGCCGTCGTCGACCTCGCCACGCAGCTTCTCCTGCACCTCTGGCTTGTCGACAAGGTGGGCGAGGGCCCATTCAAGGGTTGCCACCGCCGTCCCCGTGCCGGCGCCGAGGAACTCCGAGATTAGGTGCACCATCTCGTCGTCCCTAAGAGCGCGCCGCCCACCGTCCTCGCCAGGGACGCGGAGGTCGACGAGTGAGTCGACGTACGGACGTCGGCCGTCGTCATCGCGTGGTCGAGGAGACTGAACCCCCCGCCGCCGTGCCTCGATGGGAGGGAGGAACAGCTCTTTGAGCCGGACATCGATGGCGAAGAGCCTGCGCAGCCGCCTCCACTCCACGAGCTTCTCCATCGCGGAGCCCATGGCCGAGAAGGGCTTGACCAGCCCAATGGCGATCTGGAAGCGCTGTATGACATGGCGCATGGCGCGCACGTGGGCCTCGTCGACGGCGTCGCCGAAGCATAGGCGCGCGACGACGGAGAATACGGCGCCGTAGAGGTGCTGGTGCACCTCCGTCACCTCCTCCCGGCTTCCCCGGGGAGCGGACGACAGCGTGGCGATGAGGCCCTGGACGGCCTCCCGCTGCAGGGGCGCGAGACCGGCCAGGCGCGACGGGTGGAGGGTCTCGGCAGTGAGGTTGCACCGGAGGGCGCGCCAGTGCGGTCCATGCGCCACGGAGTTGAGGTTCTCGCTCCTCTGGCCGCCGCGCCGGCCGGCCAGCGCCACGTGCAGGCGCGCGGGCGGGCGGTTCGAGAAGGCGTCGGCGTTCTCGACGAGCGCACGGTGGGCGACGGCTGGGTCGACGATCTTGTGCATGGCGAGTGAGGGTGGAGGAGGAGGAGCACGGCCGCGCCGGAGGACGGCGAGGAGGCCGGACAAGAGAAGCGCGAGGATCACGACGAGCTGATACATATTGATCAGTTGGAGTTGTTGCCTGTAAATACGGGTGTGTATTTCGATATTTATACACGTACGGAGGGAGAGAGAGAGAGGGGCCTTGCTGCGTGCGACGTCACTCATCATTCCCACCATGAATGCAATATAATGGTCATGCTAAATGACTAGGTGTGCGAATGTGATATAACACTGGCATGGCCACTCACACCTAACACTTATCATTAGTGTATCACCATCAACTATGCTAGTACTACTCCCTCTGTCCCATAATATAAGAGCGTTTTTGACACTACACTAATGTCGAAAACACTCTTATATTATGGGACGGAGGGAGTACATGATAACATAAGTATGTTGGTAACACAACTTTTAGTTACTCTCTCCGTCTCTTAATATATGAGTGTCAGTGTCAAAAACGCTCTCATATAGGACGGAGGGAGTAGTTAATTAGTATTCTTTTTGTACACTTTTTGAAGTGCTCTAATTTAATAGGAGTAATAGTTTTGAGGATGAAACGATGACACTTTTACAAATAATGCACTAGTTAAATATTGGTAGTGATAACGTGTGCATTATCATAGTATATCACCTGAAGGAGTAGGTTTCTCCCCATGAGAGCGGCGCCGGGACCAAGAACGAGAGGACGCGTTCGTCACAGCTGCCTTCACCGCCGATTAACTGGCCCACTCCGATGGAATGTTTTGTACGATACTTGTTTCATCAATAAGGAATAGCACGATGGAGCACTCCGCTTCTCATATGCTGCCCGTCTCTCCTTTTAGATGTGGAAGGGATCACCCTATGTGCGACAACTTCGGCCTATCAAGCACATCTTTGTCGATGTTGTGGTCGGGGGTTTCCCATGCCATGCAACTTGGATTCGTGATGGCTGGGTAAGTAACAAATTCCGGCAACGAGCTCACCCCCAAGTTATAAAGGACAATGAGCGCTCCTATTCTACGCCTTAAGCTTAAGCATAGGCTTAGGATAGGTAGCAAATCACATCAAAGATTTAATGGGCCAGCCTTAGCAAGGCCCATCAATTCAATGCACTTTTATTTCTTTTATATAATTCCGGCAAACAATTGTTACCGACAAAACTTCATAAAGATGTTTAAAGATTTAAAATAGTTTTTAAATAAAGAATTCACATATTCTGGAAAGAGTTGGAACTCCATAATATATTCATTTGTCACGAAAAGTCATTTATTTAAAAAATGAAAATGTTCATGTATTTTGAGAAAATGTTCAAATACTTTAAAAAAAGCCAATGATATTGTTTTTTAAAAATAATGCAAGGCCACATACTTTAAAAAATATTTCGGCTTTTTAAGACAAGGAATTGATTTTTAAAAAAACTGTCACGTGCTGCAGAATTTTTTATTTTTGTTTATACAATTGCTGGAAA
>LR738715.1:864943620-864976029 GCA_902687465.1 Secale cereale | reverse complement strand
CCCCCCAAAGAACATGAAAAAAGAAGAATATGAAAAACATGGAGAAAATGAACCAGACCAAAACTGGAAGAAGAACTGAAATCTAGTAGTACCCAAAATTTAGAAGAACACCAGAAGAAAAATGAGCAAAAGAAAGAAAAATATATTGAAAATGATCATGGGCTTGCCCCTTTGCACGCCACAAGTGTGATTGGGCGATGTGAGCCCTAGGGCAATGTACTAAATTAATTGAGCTGTGGGCCATAAAATTTAAAAATTAACCACCAACCCAACAACTTTTCGAAAAGTTATGGGCCGGAATTGATCTCAATCTCTCCTGTGTAGTCTTTCTCTCACATTGCCAAAAATCATTTTTTTGATGGTGCATTTAGATTTTTGAGAGAGAGAACATCGTTCGAACTTCTGAACATTTTTTAAAAATTACAAACATTTTTTGAAGTTTACAAACACTTTCCTAAAAAACATGAGCGTTTTTCAAAAAGAAAACAAAGAGCAAAGGAAAAAAATAAAAAAAATGAGAGAAAAAAAGAACTAGGACCAAAAATGGGAAAAATCAGAACAAGAAAAAACCGGTTCATGAACCTCCTATAACAGCTTCTACAGCTGGGCTAAAAACCCTTGTCAAACACCCGGGCGGGTCGCTCAGTCACTGACCGGTCAATTTTTTTTTACCCAGACGAATGCCTCAAACGACCGGGCTGACAGGCACCCCGCATAACCAGCCCAAATATGGGGCGGATATGTGGGCGCCCCGGCATGCCCGCCACGCCGTACCCGCCTCATGCCGGCCCACCCAATCCCACATATATTCGTCCACATCCGCTCGCCGGAGCAAACTCTAGCCACCTCACTTCATCCCCTCCACCACCCGAGCTCACCTCTGACGGTTTACTGCCTTCTTCGGCGTGGCAGGCTGCGGATCAGACTTCGACCAGTCCAGATCCGTCCACTGGGGTGTCATCCCTTGTGGGTTGGAGGGGCAATGGCAGTTTGCACTGTACTACACCACTCCCAGAAGGACAGTGCCTGGCCGTTGGACGGATCCATCCTCCGCGACACCATAGTGTCGGCTCAGCAGGCGCTCGGGTCCTCTGGTGTTGGATCCTAGCGGTCCAGGTAGCCAGAACACCTCTCTTTCCCCATCACCAGTCGGGCATACTACGAGTCTCATCGGGAACAGGCGGCGCATCGTGGGAACGACAGGATAAGGACCGTCGAGCCCTGTATAGCGGCAGAAATGGCGGCGGCGGCGGAGGCGGCTGATGCATCGGCGTGGGCGGACACAGATGAGGAAGCCATCCACGCCTGCATTGTGAAGAAATGGAACAGAGGAACACGCGCGCCCTCGCCCAAGAGTAGAATCGGGCGGTCTGTGCTATGGCCGGACTGCCATCGAATGAGGAGAAGGAGGACAGACGACCGGCAGATTCGACTTGATCCGTACCACGTCTTCGATCGGTACTTCCGTGAGAAGGACGGCAAGGGCGCCGGAAAGGCAAGGGCAGCCGTCGATGAACTCTACCATAGCCAAACATGTCAAATATTGTATTTCGATGGCATGTTTAGTTAGTAGTGATGGACTAGCAGAATGATGTGTGTGCATCGACGTAGTTGCATAAGTTTGTATGGATTTGAGATATGGTAATTGAGGTGCCCGGATGTGTATTACAGTATTTGAGGGGTGCCCCATCAATGCCGACGGACGCGTCCTGGCACGTCCGCGGACATTTGAGGGGCTACATTTGCCATGTCGGGCTGTAGCTGCTCTAAGGTTGCCAAAACCGGAAACGCTGGAACGCGTTAACAATCCGGCCTAGTTCACCGCTTGATTTGCCAACTCCTGTGTGAAAGCTCAATAATGTGATGCAGAGTGTGTCACATATGATTTTCCCTCATATTCCATCTATATATTGGGTGAGTATGAGCCGTGCAAGACAGACCGGATGTTTAGGCAGGTTTTAAGGGTCTAGTTGGATCTAACTTTTCTTGTTTCTTCTATCCGCTCAGTGTCAAGCAAAATTTGTGTTGACGACCCGCCTTTGTATTATCCGCCATTAGCACTGCATTGGCGCGTCGTTGCAGCCTGTGTGCTCGTTTGCTTGTATTTCTTCGGTTACAAAATAAATGTCTCAATTTTAACATAATTTTATATTAAAATTCATATAAAGTCGAGATACTTATTTTGGAACAGAGGGAGTATATATGATTTGCCAATGGGAGTCCATCGCACGATATAAAGTGAGAGCTCAAATCAAGGGAGGGGAGAAATCCAAGGACGCGTACAGAGTGTAGCTTGAGCAGCGCTCAGCCGGCACATTGACTTCATAGTTCACATTTCGACGCGCTCCAGGATGCCTCGGCCGCTCCTGGCAGTCCTCGTCGCCGCCGCCCATGGCTTCCAAATCGAGGAGGCGACCGTGGACAACATCCAGCTCGGCTTCAACAACGGCAGCCTCACCTCCGTGGAGCTCATCCGGTTCTACCTGGACCGGATCAGCCGCTTCAACCCGCTGCTGCACGCCGTCATCGAGGTCAACCACGCCGATGAAGAGCTCTGGCAGGCCAAGCACGCCGATGAAGAGCGTCGCTCCTCTGGCCATGCCATCGGTGCGCTGCACGGCGTGCCCATACTGCTCAAGGACAACATCGCCACGCGCGACGCACTCAACACCACGGCCGGGTCGTTCGCGCTGCTCCGCTCCGTGGTGCGGCGGGACGCCGGCGTGGTGCGCCGGCTACGGCGCGCCGGGGCCGTGGTGCTTGGCAAGGCGAACATGGACGAGTTGGCAAGGCGAACATGGACGAGTGGGCCGTGGTGCTTGGCAAGGCGAACATGCCCGGGGTCGTCCCCATCACACCACGCCAGGACACCATCGGGTTAGTGTGATTAAAATATTGTTCCACAATCGTTGAGTTGAAATGTTCACGTGGCCTGTATTCAAACCTAGTGGATCCTATCATAGCCTTGTGATCTTTTATTCCACATGCATCATATTGGGTACGAACATTAAATTCAGAAAAATACCAAGGATATTTTTTTTTGAGATGTTAGGATATCAAACCTGGATTTTCGATGTGTGAAATTTCATGAAAAAAATATCAGGAAACGTATTCGTGGCAAAAAAGAAAAGAAAAAAGGTCCTATGTATAGAAAAAAACTGTTTGGATTGATTTTTATTCGGACAATATTTCCCTCGCAACGGATACGTTTCTTGGTATTTTCTCACGAAATTTTACACGCGAGTATATTGAGAACCCAGGTTTGATAACCCCAAATTTCATTTTTTTTGGGTAATTTTTACGTTTAATATTCGTATAGGGGTGTGGAGCACCCAGAAGCTCATCTGTATTTTCCCTTCATATTGCCAATATAATGTACTAGTAGATCTTTTATTCATGCAAATGATTGTCATGTCTCTTCATTTTGATTTTTACCCGCATTTTCATTTTATTCGTATTGATCATCTTAAAACAATGTACTTCCTCCCTAGTGATCGAAATGCTTTTATATTCCTTTACAGAGGGAGTATATGTTGGTATATATTCACAAGCTAAACCTAAATACTAACCTTTTCTTTTTGATAAATCTCATGATTAGTTAGCTTTATATCTTTATTGTTGTAGATACAACAGTCCTTTTGCTTCATTTTTATGATATACAGCTCACAGCCTCACACACATGGCCATCGCTTGCATCAATTTGTCAAACTGATTTACACCATGTTAAATAAATGGAATTAACATTTTATCAACAAACAGGCCGATCTGCCGCACAGTAGCTGATGCAGTCCACGTGCTGGACGCCATTGTTGGCTATGACTCAGTTGACGCTCCAGCCACAATGGCAGCTTCCAAGTACATCCCTCCTGATGGATACACACAGTTCTTGAAGAAAGATGGGCTTAGAGGGAAGAGAATCGGCGTTCCTAATGGCTTCTTCAACTTCCCAAATGGGACTGTGCAGCAGATGGTCTACACACAACATCTCAACACAATGAGGTACTTTCCCTGTCTGGGTTTACAAAGCTCATTTGATTTGTCTTAACTCACGCCTTTTAAGTTTGACTAACTTATTGGAAAAAATATCAGTATTTACAGTATCATATCAATGTGAGTAGATCTATCATGAAGTATATTTTCATAATGTATTTGCCTTAAATCATAGATGCTATTATGTTTTACAAATTTGGTCAAACTTAAATAATTGGAACTTATGGCTAGATAAATGCATTGCTAGAGTACAACTTAGCTGATTTCATTTATCTTTATTTTTGACATAGAAGTGAAATACTTTGGCCGCTTCATTGTGAGGGGCATAATGCCCAGAAATATTGGTTTGTTTGTTAGGAGGAAATCAATACATATGTCATCTATGGTGTCATATCACATCAACTTGTATATTTTTGTTTGTTTTGAAGGAAACAAGGTGCAATCGTGATTGAGAACCTTGACATAGAGAATTTAAGTGTCCTATTGGATTCCCAAAACAATGGCCAACAAATTGCATTACCAGCAGAGTTCAAGTTAAGCCTCAACTCCTATCTTTCAAACTTATTATATTCCTCAGTTCGGTCGCTTGCAGAGATCATAGCTTTCAACAATGAACATCCTATTGAGGTCAGCTTGATTTAGAGTTAATTATTACTTTTAACGTATTTGTTTCTCACTATGATGCATATTTCCTTCGTAGTTACATGTTTAGCCTTTTGAAAAACAAGTGCAACTTAACTTGTGATAATTCCATGCGTTGTAGGAAAACATGAAGGAAAATGGTCAAACCGTATTCCTGGTGGCTGAGAACACGACGGGCATCGGTGCCTTAGAGCGAGAGGCGATCAGTCGGTTAAATAAGCTGTCCGCCAACGGGTTGAAGAAGTTGATGAGGGAGCACGAGCTAGACGCCATCGTGACACCTAATAATGCAGCATTCTCAGTGCTCGCCATCGACGGCATGCCGGCCATCACCGTGCCGGCAGGGTACGGCAAGCTGGGGGGTGCCGTTTGGTCTCTGCTTTGGCGGGTTGAGAGGGTACGAGCCGAGGCTGATCGAGATGGCGTATGCCTTCGAGCAGGTTACCATGGTCAGAAATAAGCCAACGTTCTTGCCATAGTAGAACTGACAATGCGGAGATGTTGTGTTGGGACTTGTTTATTTTGGTCTCACGGTGTTTATGCACGTCTATGGTGTAATCATTTTGACACTATGTTATTATAGCAACTTCAACACACCGACCCAAACAAACGCGTCGTTTTGTCCGCTTTTTGTCCGTTTGGGTCGGCCAGGTGGACGTGCGTGTCCGCATTTTCATATGGATCGGCTTGAGCACCCAACGGAAGACGGACCCAAATTTATCGGCGTAGGAAAAAAAACAGGTCACAGTAATAAACATACTTAAACATTAAGTGGCCAGTCAACCGCCAACCAAAGTCCACTTAAACCTAATTAAATATTAATAAAAATATGAAAAAGTCTGCGCCCGCACACTGCCCTAGACCTCCTCCGCCTTGCCCTTGCCCTTACCCTTGACGTCGTCATCGCCGCCGGTGAGGTCGATGAAGAAAGGAGCAGGGCGAGCCCACCCGTACGCTGCTTGGTACGCTGCCAGGGCAGCCTCCTCCGGCATCTGCTGGGCGCCGGCATTGCGGCTCGCCGGGCGCACTCCTCCTCCTCAAGCCGCACCACCTCCGCGTCGCGTTGCAGCAGCAGCTCCCAACGCATCTGTCGCTTGCCGTCGGCCTCCTCCTGGGAGAGTCAGGCGTTGCGACGTAGTGGACCGGAGGCGCGCTCACCCACTCGCGGAACTCGCCGGTCCACGTGTAGGACTCCTCTTGCCAAGTTGGTGGCGGCGGCGAGCGCGTTCGCGTCGGCTCCGGCTCCGTCTTGGGCTCGGCGACAGGCGGTGGGGTGGCAGCGGAGGCGAGTAGAAGAGCGGGGCATGGGCGGAGTCCCCTGCTGCCAACAAGGCGATGGCGCGGTCCATCCCATCCCATTGGGCACCCTCCTCGACCCTGCTCGTCTCCAGCGCCTGCTGTAGGGCTAGCTCGAGGGCGGCTTGTTACGCCACCTCTTCACCCTACTCGTGCGGCAGAACCTCAGGCGGCGGCGAAGGAACGTCGTGGTCGACGTGGACGCCCTGGCGGTGCTCCTCCTCGTTCTCTAGCGCGAACCAACGCTCCTAGTTGGGGGAGTCTGGCGCGTAGGCACGCATCCGCCGCTGCTCCGGAGTGAGGGCCTCGCGACGCCGATGAACCTCCTCGGCGTGCGTGGCACTGCCTGAATAGGGATCCGCTGCGGGTCCAGATGCCAGCCGTAAGGCAAGTTGACATCCAGATACTGCAGTGGTCGGCGGTACTGCCAGTGCCACCATGCCTGGTGGACTAGTATGTACATACGCTGCCACTCCGGTGACGAGCCGCGTCTATTAGGCGGCGGCGGAAGAGCTCGCCCCGACGAGCTGCGGGAAGAGCTCGCATCGGGGGTCAGCTTCCCCCTCCCCTTACCACTGAAAAACCCTATTGTGTTTTGGGCTTGCTAGGGTTCGTGGTCGCCCGCGAGGAAGCACAGTGTGGCCAGACGTGGACGGGCGTTGGAAGTGGATGAGGCCGGGCCTGCCGCACGCTTCCATTAAAAAGGACGGGTTCGCGGACCTTCCACATGCTGCCAGGCGGGCCTCGAGGTAGGTGCTGGCATTTAGACGTGGGTGATGGTTGGGTGGCCGACAAGTGGGACTGCGGCGGAAATCGAGGGGACGCGCGGCGCGTCCGCACCGACATATTTCAGGCGTAATTTTGGGCTTGAAATGCGTCGATGCGGACGGATATTGGGAATGGATCGGCATGTCGGGCTGACGTTTTTGTCCGCACCGAGCGAAACGGACGTGGGCGGCCCGTTGGAGTTGCTCTAAATGTGGATGCACTGTCTTTACCTTTGTCTGCCTGCCGTCTTCATCAAAAGCCCAACAAGAGGAAGAGCACGCCAAAAGCCCAAACCAAGTGATACTACCAGCCTCAGTTTTCATAGGATTCCCGCGCTTATGTATGGAGCATCTTTACAAACGATGATGCAGCATATGACAAAAGCTGAGTAGAACAGACAAAAGCTGTGTGGATCCGACAGACTCGTGGAGCACGCGCAGCTGGTCATACTTTACTAATTTAAAAGCAACGAGCACTAGCCAGTAGCCAGGCCACCAACCACACGACCGACACCGTCTAGCCCAGCTAAGCTAAGCATGGCTTGGCAGCGAGCGCAAGCTGTCGCCGCCGTCCTAGCTCTGCTCGGCGCCGCCGGCGTCGCGCACAGCTTCGAGTTCCATGAGGCCACCGTGGACGCCATCCAGCTCGGCTTCCGCAACGGCAGCCTCACCTCGGCCGCGCTCGTCCGGTTCTACCTGGGCCAGATCCGCCGCGTCAACCCGCTGGTGCACGCCGTCATCGAGGTCAACCCGGACGCGCTCCGGCAGGCAGCACGCGCCGACGCCGAGCGCCGTCGGGGCACGGCCACCGGCGCGTTGCATGGGGTGCCCGTCCTGCTCAAGGACAACATCGCCACCCGCGACGCTCTCAACACCACGGCCGGGTCGCTGGCGCTCCTCGGCTCCGTGGTGAAGCGTGACGCCGGCGTGGCGGCCAGGCTGCGGCGCGCTGGCGCCGTGGTGCTCGGCAAGGCCAGCCTCTCCGAGTGGGCCAACTTCCGCAACGTCCGCAATGGGTGGAGCGCGCGCGGCGGGCAGACGCGCAACCCATATGTGTTGTCGTCCGACCCATGCGGCTGCGAACATGGCGGCCGTGACATTGGGCACCGAGACCGACGGCTCCATACTTTGTCCGTCGTCGTTCAACTCCGTGGTCGGTATCAAGCCCACCGTCGGGCTCACCAGCCGCGCCGGCGTGGTCCCCATCACCCCTAGACAAGACAGCGTCGGGTACTTCTCCTATTTCTTCGTTTTGTCCCCATCACCGAGCTTTGAAATTTAGGCAGCACAAAAATCTTGGACCTCACTTAGTATAAAATTTCAATTAAATTTACTCAACTTAAATTTAGTTTGCATTTAACTTTAATTTGATCGGGTATTTTGAGACTTTGAAAAAAAACGCTGGAAATTTGAAATGTTCAGCATGCTATTTGCAATGTTGCAGACCGATGTGTCGGACAGTGTCGGATGCAGTCCACGTCCTAGATGCCATCGTCGGCTACGACAAGCTCGATGCCGCGGCCACTCGAGCAGCATCCAAGTACATCCCTCATGGCGGATATCTGCAGTTCCTGAAGAAGGATGGGCTGAGAGGGAAGAGGATCGGCGTCCTCAATGAATTGTTTTTGTTTCAAGGATTTGGAGAGAAGCAGATGAGGGTGTACAAACAGCACCTCGCCACAATGAGGTTATCATACTTCAAATCTCCCTGACTAGTGTAAATTATTATACTTAAATGAAACATTGGATTGGTTATTTATTCGTTGTAGGAAACATGGAGCCATGGTGATCAAGAACCTAGACATCGCCACCGACAGTCAAGATATCTTTTACAATGAGTGGACTGCCATGCTGACGGAGTTCAAGTTGAGCATAAACGAGTATTTGGCGGACTTGTCCTACTCTCCAGTCCATTCTCTTGCAGACATCATAGCTTTCAACAAAGCGCATCCTATAGAGGCAAGCATACAAAAAAAAAACTCTTTCTATCTTTCAACTCTTAATTAATTATTCTTGTCATAGATTCAGTGTAGAGTCATGTTGCAGAGGACATCAGGCAATAAAACTCTAAAAAGGAGATGGTTGCTAATGGCATTTATTCTGTATATACTTTCTTAGATATTTTATTTACATGTTGTACAGGAGAGGCTAAAAGATTTCGGGCAACAAAACCTTATCTTAGCCCAAAATACAAACGGCATCGGTCATATTGAGAGAGCTCGGATCCGCTTGCTGAAGGAGCTCTCCGCGAATGGTCTGGAGAAGCTGATTAAGGAGCACCAACTGGACGCGATCGTTGCACCCGAGCACTATGCTTCCAACCATCTCGCCATTGGCGGCCACCCCGGCATCGTTGTGCCGGCTGGGTACAACGAGAAGGGTGTCCCTTTTGGCATATGCTTTGGCGGGCTGCAGGGATATGAGCCGAGGCTGATCGAGATGGCCTATGCCTTCGAGCAGGCTACTAAAGCGAGAAGGCCACCCATGTTCAAGCCTTAGTTAGGTCGCGTAACTTTCTTGAGTAGCGACAATGTGACACACCATGGCCCAAAAAGTCTCCGCTTGCACTGTTCTCTCTTATTGTAAAAGAATAAATCTGAAATGTTACTTCTTGGGCCAACAAGAATTGTATGCAAGTGCTACTCCGAATAAATCGACAATGTGGTTCTAAGGGTTTAGAACTCCTTTCGTATGTATTTAAAGATGTTCTTCTGTATATGTTGTATATATTAGAAACAAAACTTCCATAAACGAGTACTTTTGCAGTACAACTCTGAAATGCTACGGCGGGCCATATGGATATCCACCAAGGTTGATCAAACTGGCCTATGCCTTCGAGCATACTACAAAAGTGAGAAGGACGTTCATGTTCAAGCATTAGCTAGCCACGATGCACACTCTACGAGAATTACATATAACTTCATGAGTAGCGATAATGTGACACTCTACGGCTCAAAGAGGTTTCACTTGCATTTCTTTCCGCAAAATCCGGAAACAAAGTGTATTGCCGTGAAATCGCCGCAATAGTTGGAGACGCTGCATTTAGTGAGTTCATTTATAGTACCCCGAATGAATATAAAGCCTCTATTTTAATCATTATAATTGCTCTATTTAATATAATCTCATACATAAGACCGTTCACAAAGTAGGATTTCATCCTCTTAACAGATGAAGCCACACTATTTCTGACAAATTATATGAGAGAAAAAAAAATACAAACAGAGCAAGCAACACAAACACTACATAACAAAATACAGTACTGAACGCCACCATCTCGCAACCGAGCATGAGCACATGAGTAGCCGAACGAGAGCAAGAAACACTCACGGGCCCGAAGAAGGACGAAACCACGTCTCCTGGAGAAACCATCGGAAAAGCCGTAATGCATTTTCAAGTATGTTGTTTGATTGTGCCACGGGACACTGGAAGTTAGCTTCTCATGCCGTTCCAGGACTCCCAGGCTATAATACGGCCCGATTTCCAGAGCGACCTTTGGGCCCTCTAGAAGGAATGAACCGACATCCTTGCCATGCAAGACAAGGAGGCCAGATCGTTATGGACTCGTGTCAGCTGCCTTATATACCGGCTAGGACTCTTGTAAAGCCCCGGGCACCCTTTATAAGATGAGGCATGGCTAGTTGATAGGCACTCAATCTTCACCCTTCGGTATACCTAAGATCATTACGATCTCCCATTTACTCATTGTACCCCATCTAGGCAATACTTTAAGAGCGGGAGTAGGGTTGTACATCTACCGTGAGGGTCTGAACCTGTGTAAATCGATCTCCTATTTTCCCTTTGGACTTTTAAGCTAGTCACGATATCCTACCGAAGGGTCTGCTGAATCTACACTGAGAGTGGTGTGCCAGGCATGGGTCGTTCTTGCCGGAACTGACATCAAGATGAGATCTTGCAACAACTTTTGCGTCCACACATAACACACTAGGTCGGATCTTCACTTTTAGTTCAGTAACTTTTGCTGCTAACTCGGTGAGCAGCCTTGAGCCCGTCAAGACCTTCTCGACATGCCAAGTTTTCTTCTTTGACAACTCAGAGTTTGTCATCGAGTTACGTGACAAGCCCGTTCTCCGCACCTGGTTCTCTGTTGGGCACATGAGGAAGGAGCGGTCTTCTGCAACCAAATGCCAGCCACTTCGTCACCAACGTGGAATCCATCCACAACTTGCTCGAGGAGCGTGACGGGCCAGAGATCGATTGATACATCTCCAGTATATGTATTTTTCAAACACTTGCTATTGTTTTGGCCTCTAAGTTATATGTTTTGAATGAAACTAACACATACTGATGTTGTTTTCAGCAAAACTATCATGGTACTATTTTTGTGTTGAAATAAAAGTGCTTAAAATTGGCCGTGAATTTTTGGAGAATTACTCTGAAATATATAAAGAATTTTGCAGCAAAGATTGACCATGGGGGGGGGCACCCTCGGGGTGCGCCACCTGGCCACGTGGGGCCCCGTCCACTGCATGACAACAATTCCACCGCATAAATTCCTATATATGCCCAGAAAATTACAAAAAATATATCAAAGCTTTTCGCAATACGGAAAAGCCGATATCTCCTGGTCTTCTATTGGAGATCTGATCCGGAGACCGTTTCTACCTTCGGACAGAGGGATTTGTCGCCGTCGTCATCGCTAACCCGTCTTCATCAACATGATGCTCACATCCATGTGTTAGTAATTCTTATGTAGGCATATGGATGATAGATGAGATTTGGATGAATTTTTTATGTAATCGATGTCAGATTCGTTACGGCTTGATGCCTAATATCCACAAAGTTTTGAGGTTGATCTTGCTATGATTTTGTTATGCTTAATGTTTATTAGCACTAGTAGATAAAGGGGGATCAGACCCGGTTTATTTGGGCCTTTAGCCCCGGTTCTGGAACCGGGGCAACAGGGTCGGTACTAATGCTCTGACCCTTTAGTCCCGGTTCAATCCAGAACCGGGGCAAAAGGGTGTCCACGTGGCCTGTGCACGGAGTCCAGGCAGGAGGGGCTTTAGTCCCGGTTGGTGGTACCAACCGGGACCAAAAGGCTCCCACGCGTCAGCATTTCTGTGGCTGTGGTTTTTGTTTTTTTTTTTGAAAGGGGAGGGGGGTTTAGGTTTTGGGGGTTAATTTAGGTGCTTGATATATTGTGTTAGCTAGCTAATTAATAGAGAGAAGTGTTCTCTCTTATGTCCGTGCTTTTGGTCGACGCTACATACTACACATACGTATATATATGAACTAGAGTAGTCACGCTAGCTAGCTAGCTAGCTGCTAGCTACTAAGCAAACGAAGGAACAGAAGATCTCGTATATATAATCAACATATATATATATGCATACAGAGAGAAGTAATAATATCGACCACCTCTCTTTCTCCGAGAGATTGGTCGAACAACAAGTTCTCGTATATCTATCCGACACTACCGGGCACATATATATATACAATAATTATCTCTTACAAAAATAATCTCCTAACACATGGATGCATGGTTCACATAGTATTCTCCGTCTTCAGCGATCACGTGTTCAAGGAAGAATGCCGCCAATTCCTCTTGAATTGCTCGCAGACGATCTGGTGTTAGGAGTTCATCCCGCATCCGAAACATCTAATTTGAAGTAGGGGGTCAATACATGAAATGATGCTATAAATTTGTGAATATTATTGATTGCTTACGCACTTTAAATTGTTCATCAGTGTAGCCCCGCTCACAGGTCGTGTGGCGGATGGACTCGCAAATGTAGTATCCACAATAATCATTCCCGGGTTCCTGCCACAACCACTTTACAAGAAATAGAGCTCAATCAAACTGATAAGCAAGAATGCCAAATTGGTATTGATGAAACTAGCTAGCGCTTGAATCAAGATATAGGAGATGTGCGCGCGGAACATGCTACTATATAGTACTTACTTTCGGGTATCTAAATTGTAGCTTCTTCGGCAGTCCCGGAGCTTTTTTGCTGAATGTTTTCCAAGCCCTGCCAGACAAAGGAAACAATTAGTTGATATCAGAAATGAAGTTGCTGATATATATGCATGGTGGATAATATTGATCGATCCCTCGACCTTCGGCCTCGGTCCCTCGACGACCCTCGACCCCGGCCCCCCCTAATGTCGAAGTTATCGGGGAGAGGGTGTATACATATCCGATAAAAAAAGAGGAAGAAGAAGAAAAAAAGAACCGCTAGAGGAGAAGATCGAAGAAAAAAAAAGAAAAAAAAAGGAGAAGAAGAAAGGAATAGAGGAGAAGAAGAGAAAATTCTCTTCTTCTCCTCTATTCCTTTCTTCTTCTCCTCTTTTTTTCTTTTTTTCTTCTTCTTATTTATTTCTCCTCTTTCTTCCTCTCCTTCTTCTTCTTTCTTTCCTCTTTCTTATTTTCTTCTTTCCTATCCTTCTTTTTCTTTTTTTTCTTCTTCTTATTTATTTCTCCTCTTCTTCCTCTCCTCTTCTTCTTTCTTTCCTCTTTCTTATTTTCTTCTTTCCTATCCTTCTTTTTCTAAATTTGTAACTTTTGCATATATATATATAAAACTTTCTATATATATTTAAACAAAAAACTATATAGCTAGCCACATACACATATATATACATCACATATACACACATCACATATATACAGCAACTTCCTAAGAAAAAATATATTTATATACACATAAATATATATTTAACATATATATTTAATTAGCAAATTCCTAAGAAAAAAAAAGATATACACATACATATAAATACAGCAACTATATATACAGCAACTATATATACTCCAATTTATATAAACATATATACATATATATACACAACAACTATATATATATATATACAGCAATATTAAACATATAAAAAAAAAGGGAGCCGGCCCTCACATCGGCAGGGCTGGGCGGCGCGACGGCGGCGGGGCGGGGCGGCGACGAGGCGGCGTCGGGGCGGGGCGGCGCGACGGCGGCGGGGCGGGGCGCGCGGCGGCGCGGGGCGACGGGCCGGCCGGGGCGCGGCGACGGCGCGGGGCGGGGCGACGGCGCGGGGCGCGGCGACGGCGCGGGGCGCGGCGACGGCGCGGGGCGGAGCGACGAGGCGGCGTCGGGGGCGACGGCGACGGGGCGACGGGGGCGACGGGGGCGACGGCGACGGCGACGGGGACGGAGCAGATCGAGGGCGGCGTCGGGGCGGGGAAGAAGGAGAAACTGAACAAAATTTTCGCAAGTGTAGCTTATATAGGAGGAGTATTAGTCCCGGCTCTTGGCACAAACCGGGACTAATAGCCCCCTTTAGTCCCGGTTGCTGTTACCAACCGGGACTAAAGGTCCCTTTTCAGCAGCCCAAAGGGCGGGAAGGTGGGGCCTTTAGTCCCGGTTGGTGGCAGCAACCGGGACTAATGCCACCCTTTAGTCCCGGTTGGTGGCAGCAACCGGGACTAATGCCACCCTTTAGTCCCGGTTGGTGGCAGCAACCGGGACTAAAGGCCTTGCCGCGGTGCGGTGGGAAGTTTAGTCCCACCTCGCTAGTTGAGGGAGAGCAGCACCAGTTTATAAGCCCCGCTGCCTCTCTCCTCTCGAACTCCTCTAAACTGCAGGCCTAAGGGCCTAAACTGACACTGCTTTGCCTGTGGACTTGCTGGGCTTTCTACGGGCCTGAATCCTGGCCCATGGTTGGGTTTCTAGTCGTATTCAGGCCGTGTGGGCCCAGCAGGTGGCATATTTTTTCTTTTTTTCTTTGTTGCTTTATTTTTTAGTTTTGTTTCTACTTTCAACAAAATACTTACTGTTGCTATTTTTATTTATTTGTTTTCTTTGTTTCTTTATTTATTTGATTTTGTTTCTACTTACAAAAAAATATTTATTGTTGCTATTTTTTTTCAAGGTTTTTTATTTTGTTTTCTGCATTATTTATTTTCTTTTGTAAAACCAATTACGAACTTTCTGTTAGTGCAAGTAGTATTCAAATTTGAATAGTTTAAATTTGAAATTATTTGTTTTCTTTGTTGCTTTATTTATTTTATTTTGTTTCTTTTCAGCAGCCCAAAGGGCGGGAAGGAGGGACCTTTAGTCCCGGTTGGTGGCAGCAACCGGGACTAAAGGGGGGCATTAGTCCCGGTTGGTGGCAGCAACCGGGACCAAAGGCCCTGAGCTGGCGCGGGTGCGGTGGGATGTTTAGTCCCACCTCGCTAGCTGAGGGAGCTCGAGAGTGGTTTATAAGGGCTGCTGCTCCCACCCTCTCGAGCTCCTCTCAAATGCAGGCTTCTGGGCCTAGCTCTGCGCGCTGCCCTGTGAGCTTGCTGGGCCTTATATTACAGGTGGATCCTGTGCTATAGGCCTTGCAGGCTCACTGGGCAGCGCCCAATATTTTTTTTTCCTTTTTTGCTTTATTTATTTCTAAGTTGTTTTTTGCTGTATTTAGAGTTGCTTTATTTATTTTATTTTCTTTGTTTATTTCTAAGTTGTTTTTTGCTGTATTTAGAGTTGCTTTATTTATTTTACTTTCTTTATTTATTTTCTTTGTTGCTTTATTTATTTTATTTTGTTTATACTTAATTACAACAAAATACTTATTGTTGCTATTTATTTCTAAGTTGTTTTTTGCTGTATTTAGAGTTGCTTTATTTATTTTATTTTCTTTGTTTATTTCTAAGTTGTTTTTTGCTGTATTTAGAGTTGCTTTATTTATTTTACTTTCTTTATTTATTTTCTTTTTTGCTTTATTTATTTTATTTTGTTTTTACTTACAACAAAATACTTATTGTTGCTATTTATTTTTCAAGTTTGTTTTGTTTTGTTTTGTTTTGTTAGTGCAAGTAGTATTGAAATTTGAATAGTACAAACGGACAATGGTATCATACTCGTTTGTTACAAAGTTGGCATGGTATCATCATAATAGTTGCGGAAATAACTCTTCACTTTTTCTTCGCTTGTGTCATTTGCTTATTGCGCCGTAACCATGGATAATCTTCATCGTTTATCAGGATGCTTGGGTCAGCCTTGACTTTGAAGGGAGGAATTTCATGAAACTTTTCATAATCTTCAGACATGTCTGTCTTGCCCTCCACTCCCAGGATGTCCCTTTTTCCTGAAAGAACTATGTGGCGCTTTGGCTCATCGTATGATGTATTCGCTTCCTTATCTTTTATTTTTCTCGGTCTGGTAGACATGTCCTTCACATAGATAACCTGTGCCACATCATTGGCTAGGACGAACGGTTCGTCATTGTATCCAAGATTTTTCAGATCCACTGTTGTCATTCCGTACTGTGGGTCTACCTGTACCCCGCCTCCTGACAGATTGACCCATTTACACTTAAACAAAGGGACCTTAAAATCATGTCCGTAGTCAAGTTCCCATATGTCCACTATGTAACCATAATATGTGTCCTTTCCCCTCTCGGTTGTTGCATCAAAGCGGACACCGCTGTTTTGGTTGGTGCTCTTTTGATCTTGGACAATAGTGTAAAATGTATTTCCATTTATCTCGTATCCTTTGTAAATCAATACAGTCGAAGATGGTCCCCTGGACAACAAGTACAACTCATCACAAACAGTGTTGTCACCTCTGAGACGTGTTTCCAACCAACTGCTGAAAGTCCTGATGTGTTCACGTGTAATCCAGTCGTCGCACTGCTCCGGGTGTTTGGAGCGCAGACTGTTCTTGTGTTCATCGACATACGGGGTCACCAATGTAGAGTTCTGTAGAACTGTGTAGTGTGCTTGAGACCAAGAATAACCGTCCCTGCTTATTATTGAGTCCCTTCCAAGCGTGCCTTTTCCAGTCAGTCTGCCCTCGTACCGCGATTTAGGGAGACCTATCTTATTAAGGCCAGGAATGAAGTCAACACAAAACCCGATGACATCCTCTGTTTGATGGCCCATGGAGATGCTTCCTTCTGGTCTGGCGCGGTTACGGACATATTTCTTTAGGACTCCCATGAACCTCTCAAAGGGGAACATATTGTGTAGAAATACGGGCCCCAGAATGACAATCTCGTCGACTAGATGAACTAGGACGTGTGTCATGATATTGAAGAAGGATGGTGGGAACACAAGCTCGAAACTGACAAGACATTGCGCCACATCACTCCTTAGCCTTGATACGATTTCTGGATCGATCACCTTCTGAGAGATTGCATTGAGGAATGCACATAGTTTCACAATGGCTAATCGGACGTTTTCCGGTAGAAGCCCCCTCAATGCAACCGGAAGCAGTTGCGTCATAATCACATGGCAGTCATGAGACTTTAGGTTCTGGAACTTTTTCTCTGCCATATTTATTATTCCCTTTATATTCGACGAGAAGCCAGTCGGGACCTTCATACTGAGAAGGCATTCAAAGAAGATTTCTTTCTCTTCTTTCGTAAGAGCATAGCTGGCAGGACCTTCATACTGCTTCGGAGGGATGCCGTCTTTTTCGTGCAAACGTTGCAGGTCCTCCCGTGCCTCAGCTGTATCTTTTGTCTTTCCATACACGCCCAAGAAGCCTAGCAGGTTCACGCAAAGGTTCTTCGTCACGTGCATCACGTCGATTGAAGAGCGGACCTCTAGGTCTTTCCAGTAGGGTAGGTCCCAAAATATAGATTTCTTCTTCCACATGGGTGTGTGTCCCTCATCGTCATTCGGAACAGCTAGTGCGCCGGGGCCCTTTCCGAAGATTACGTGTAAATCATTGACCATAGCAAGTACGTGATCACCGGTACGCATGGCGGGCTTCTTCCGGTGATCTGCCTCGCCTTTGAAATGCTTGCCTTTCTTTCGACATTGATGGTTGGTCGGAAGAAATCGACGATGGCCCAGGTACACATTCTTCCTGCACTTGTCCAGGTATATACTTTCAGTGTCATCTAAACAGTGCGTTCATGCGTGGTATCCTTTGTTTGTCTGTCCTGAAAGGTTACTGAGAGCGGGCCAATCGTTGATGGTCACGAACAGCAACGCCTTTAGGTCAAATTCCTCCTGTTTGTGCTCATCCCACGCACGTACACCGTTTCCATTCCACAGCTGTAAAAGTTCTTCAACTAATGGCCTTAGGTACACATCAATGTCGTTGCCGGGTTGCTTAGGGCCTTGGATGAGAACTGGCATCATAATGAACTTCCGCTTCATGCACATCCAAGGAGGAAGGTTATACATACATAGAGTCACGGGCCAGGTGCTGTGATTGCTGCTCTGCTCCCCGAAAGGATTAATGCCATCCGCGCTTAGAGCAAACCATACGTTCCTTGCGTCCTTTGCAAACTCCTCCCAGTACTTTCTCTCGATTTTTCTCCATTGCGACCCGTCAGCGGGTGCTCTCAACTTCCCGTCTTTCTTACGGTCCTCACTGTGCCATCGCATTAACTTGGCATGCTCTCTGTTTCTAAACAAACGTTTCAACCGTGGTATTATAGGAGCATACCACATCACCTTCGCAGGAACCCTCTTCCTGGCGGGCTCGCCATCAACATCACCAGGGTCATCTCGTCTGATCTTATACCGCAACGCACCACATACCGGGCATGCGTTCAGATCGTTGTATGCACCGCGGTAGAGGATGCAGTCATTAGGGCATGCATGTATCTTCTGCACCTCCAATCCTAGAGGGCATACGACCTTCTTTGCTGCGTATGTACTGTCGGGCAATTCGTTATCCTTCGGAAGCTTCTTCTTCAATATTTTCAGTAGCTTCTCAAATCCTTTGTCAGCCACAGCATTCTCTGCCTTCCACTGCAGCAATTCAAGTACGGTACCGAGCTTTGTGTTGCCATCTTCGCAATTGGGGTACAACCCTTTTTTGTGATCCTCTAACATGCGATCGAACTTCAGCTTCTCCTTTTGACTTTCGCATTGTGTCCTTGCATCGACAATGACCCGGCGAAGATCATCATTTGGTTCCTCTTGATCTTCAGCAGCTTCACCCGTTGCAGCATCATTGGGCACATCGTCTGGTTCCTCTTGATCTTCACCAGCTCCCCCCATTGCAGCATCACCGTATTCAGGGGGCACATAGTTGTCATCGTACTCTTCTTCTTCGCCGTCTTCCATCATAACCCCTATTTCACCGTGCCTCGTCCAAACATTATAGTGTGGCATGAAACCCTTGTAAAGCAGGTGGGAGTGAAGGATTTTTCGGTTAGAGTAAGACATCGTATTCACACATTGAGTGCATGGACAACACATAAAACCATTCTGCTTGTTTGCCTCTGCCACATTTAGAAACTCACGCACGCCCTTAATGTAATCGGAGGTGTGTCTGTCACCGTACATCCATTGGCGGTTCATCTGCGTGCATTTATATATAATTAAGTGTGTGAAAAACCATTACAGAACATCATAAATAGATAATTAAGTGACCAAATGGATAAAAGTTCATCATCACATTAAAACCAAAGTACATACATATATATAGTTCTCATCTAACAACATATATAGCTCTCCATACACATCGAAACTATGTAAAACATTTCAACGCGAAAACAAATGCTATCATAATCGCAACCAAGGTAACAATTGATCCAACGGCATAATGATACCAAGCCTCGGTATTAATGGCATATTTTCTAATCTTTTTAATCTTCAACCGCATTGCATCCATCTTGATCTTGTGATCATCGACGACATCCGCAACATGCAACTCCAATATCATCTTCTCGTCCACAATTTTTTTTATTTTTTCCTTCAAGAATTTGTTTTCTTCTTCAACTAAATTTAACCTCTCAACAATAGGTTCCATCTTGATCTTGTGATCATCGATAACTTCCGCAACATGCAACTCCAATTCCATCTTCTCCTCCTCCATTTTTTCCAATTTTTTCTTTAACGAAATGTTTTCCTCTTCAACTAAATTTAACCTCTCCACAAGAGGGTCGGTTGGAATTTCCGGTTCAACTACCTCCTAGACATAATAAAACATCTATGCATGTCAGGTTGGTCGGCATAACTATCATAAGCACTAAAACAAATAGTTATAAATTAAAGATAATATACCACATCCGAATCGTAGACCGGACGAGGGCCCACGTGGGCGGATATCAAAACCATCGCACTATATAATAACAAGCAATAATAAACGTAAGAAAATTAGTCAAATATCTATCTAAAGCAATAATAAAAGTAAGAAAAGCATGGACATAACAAGAGGCTCACCACGGTGGTGCCGGTGACGAGATCGGCGGGGGCGATCGACGGCGGCGAAGACGGGGACGGGACGTGACGGACCGCTAAACCTAGACAAATCTCGAAGAAAATAGAGCTTCGAGAGGAGAAAAGCTTAACTAGTGTGGCTCGGGCATTCCACCGAACATGTTGTGTGCATAGGAGGTGAGCTAGAGCACCACTAACCCCTCTCCCCCTCGGCCAGAAAAAAAAACAGAGCAGTGAGCTCTGCTCTTGAGTGAGGGGGTATATATAGGCAACTCACTGGTCCCGGTTGGTGCTACAAACCGGGGCTAAAGGGGTGCCTTTGGTCCCGGTTCATAAAACAAACCGGGACTAATAGTGGTGGGCCAGGAGCAAGAGCCATTGGTCCCGGTTTTTAGCTCCAACCGGGACCAATAGGTCCAGACGAACCGGGACCAATGGCCCACGTGGCCCGGCCGGCCCCCTGGGCTAACGAACCGGGTCCAGTACCCCTATTGGTCCCGGTTCTAGATTGAACCGGGGCTAATGGGCTGGACCAATGCCCTGTTTTCTACTAGTGTAGTAGGACATAGGTGTCATGATTTCACATATGAAACATCTATGTTCTCATGAATATATTTGTGTTCTTGATATTATATGCAAGTTGTATGCACATGTTACGTTTGGAACCCTAGACCCCAAAGTAACAACCATAGTTTAAAAAACTGAACCGAAAATCAAACCGGAAAGGTTGTCGTTTCAGGTTTTTACCGGTCCACTAGTAGAAAACAGGGCATTGGTCCAGCCCATTAGCCCCGGTTCAATCTAGAACCGGGTCCAATGGGGGTACTGGACCCGGTTCGTGAGCCCAGGGGGCCGGCCGGGCCACGTGGGCCATTGGTCCCGGTTCGTCTGGACCTATTGGTCCCGGTTGGAGCTAAAAACCGGGACCAATGGCTCTTGCTCCTGGCCCACCACTATTGGTCCCGGTTGGTGTTATGAACCGGGACCAAAGGCACCCCTTTAGTCCCGGTTTGTAGCACCAACCGGGACCAGTGAGTTGCCTATATAAACCCCCTCACTCAAGAGCAGAGCTCATTGCTCTGTTTTTTTTCTGGCCGAGGGGGAGAGGGGTTAGTGGTGCTCTAGCTCACCTCCTATGCACACAACGTGTTCGGTGGAATGCCCGAGCCACACTAGTTAAGCTTTTCTCCTCTCGAAGCTCTATTTTCTCCGAGATTTGTCTAGGTTTAGCGGTCCGTCACGTCCCGTCCCCGTCTTCGCCGACGTCAATCGCCCCCGCCGATCTCGTCACCGGCACCACCGTGGTGAGCCTCTTGTTATGTCCATGCTTTTCTTACTTTTATTATTGCTTTAGATAGATATTTGTCTAATTTTCTTACGTTTATTATTGCTTGTTATTATATAGTGCGATGGTTTTGATATCCGCCCACGTGGGCCCTCGTCCGGTCTACGATTCGGATGTGGTATATTATCTTTAATTTATAACTATTTGTTTTAGTGTTTATGATAGTTATGCCGACCAACCTGACATGCATAGATGTTTTATTATGTCTAGGAGGTAGTTGAACCGGAAATTCCAACCGACCCTCTTGTGGAGAGGTTAAATTTAGTTGAAGAGGAAAACATTTCGTTAAAGAAAAAATTGGAAAAAATGGAGGAGGAGAAGATGGAATTGGAGTTGCATGTTGCGGAAGTTATCGATGATCACAAGATCAAGATGGACCCTATTGTCGAGAGGTTAAATTTAGTTAAAGAAGAAAATAAATTCTTGAAGGAAAAAATAAAAAAAAATTGTGGACGAGAAGATGATATTGGAGTTGCATGTTGCGGATGTCGTCGATGATCACAAGATCAAGATGGATGCAATGCGGTTGAAGATTAAAAAGATTAGAAAATATGCCATTCATACCGAGGCTTGGTATCATTATGCCGTTGGATCAATTGTTACCTTGGTTGCGATTATGATAGCATTTGTTTTCGCGTTGAAAAGTTCTACATAGTTTCGATGTGTATGGAGAGCTATATGTTGTTAGCTGAGAACTATATATGTATGTACTTTGGTTTTAATGTGATGATGAACTTTTATCCATTTGGTCACTTAATTATCTATTTATGATGTTCTGTAATGGTTTTTGACACACTTAATTATATATAAATGCACGCAGATGAACCGGCAATGGATGTACGGTGACAGACACACCTCCGAGTACATTAAGGGCGTGCGTGAGTTTCTAAATGCGGCTGAGGCAAACAAGCAGAATGGTTTTATGTGTTGTCCATGCACTAAATGTGTGAATACGATGTCTTACTCTAACCGGAAAATCCTTCACTCCCACCTGCTTTACAAGGGTTTCATGCCACACTATAATGTTTGGACGAGGCACGGAGAAATAGGGGTTATGATGGAAGACGGCGAAGAAGAAGAGTACGATGACAACTATGTGCCCCCTGAATACGGTGATGCTGCAATGGGGGGAGCTGGTGAAGATCAAGAGGAACCAGACGATGTGCCCAATGATGCTGCAACGGGTGAAGCTGCTGAAGATCAAGAGGAACCAAATGATGATCTTCGCCGGGTCATTGTCGATGCAAGGACACAATGCGAAAGTCAAAAGGAGAAGATGAAGTTCGATCGCATGTTAGAGGATCACAAAAAAGGGTTGTACCCCAATTGCGAAGATGGCAACACAAAGCTCGGTACCGTACTGGAATTGCTGCAGTGGAAAGCAGAGAATGCTGTGGCTGACAAAGGATTTGAGAAGCTACTGAAAATATTGAAGAAGAAGCTTCCGAAGGATAACGAATTGCCTGACAGTACATACGCAGCAAAGAAGGTCGTATGCCCTCTAGGATTGGAGGTGCAGAAGATACATGCATGCCCTAATGACTGCATCCTCTACCGCGGTGCATACAACGATCTGAACGCATGCCCGGTATGCGGTGCATTGCGGTATAAGATCAGACGAGATGACCCTGGTGATGTTGATGGCGAGCCCGCCAGGAAGAGGATTCCTGCGAAGGTGATGTGGTATGCTCCTATAATACCACGGTTAAAACGTTTGTTTAGAAACAGAGAGCATGCCAAGTTGATGCGATGGTACAGTGAGGACCGTAAGAAAGACGGGAAGTTGAGAGCACCCGCTGACGGGTCGCAATGGAGAAAAATCGAGAGAAAGTACTGGGAGGAGTTTGCAAAGGACGCAAGGAACTTATGGTTTGCTTTAAGCGCGGATGGCATTAATCCTTTCGGGGAGCAGAGCAGCAATCACAGCACCTGGCCCGTGACTCTATGTATGTATAACCTTCCTCCTTGGATGTGCATGAAGCGGAAGTTCATTATGATGCCAGTTCTCATCCAAGGCCCTAAGCAACCCGGCAACGACATTGATGTGTACCTAAGGCCATTAGTTGAAGAACTTTTACAGCTGTGGAATGGAAACGGTGTACGTGCGTGGGATGAGCACAAACAGGAGGAATTTGACCTAAAGGCGTTGCTGTTCGTGACCGTCAACGATTGGCCCGCTCTCAGTAACCTTTCAGGACAGACAAACAAAGGATACCACGCATGCACGCACTGTTTAGATGACACTGAAAGTATATACCTGGACAAGTGCAGGAAGAATGTGTACCTGGGCCATCGTCGATTTCTTCCGACCAACCATCAATGTCGAAAGAAAGGCAAGCATTTCAAAGGCGAGGCAGATCACCGGAAGAAGCCCGCCATGCGTACCGGTGATCACATACTTGCTATGGTCAATGACTTACACGTAATCTTTGGAAAGGGCCCCGGCGCACTAGCTGTTCCGAATGACGATGAGGGACACGCACCCATGTGGAAGAAGAAATCTATATTTTGGGACCTACCCTACTGGAAAGACCTAGAGGTCCGCTCTTCAATCGACGTGATGCACGTGACGAAGAACCTTTGCGTGAACCTGCTAGGCTTCTTGGGCGTGTATGGAAAGACAAAAGATACAGCTGAGGCACGGGAGGACCTGCAACGTTTGCACGAAAAAGACGGCATCCCTCCGAAGCAGTATGAAGGTCCTGCCAGCTATGCTCTTACGAAAGAAGAGAAAGAAATCTTCTTTGAATGCCTTCTCAGTATGAAGGTCCCGACTGGCTTCTCGTCGAATATAAAGGGAATAATAAATATGGCAGAGAAAAAGTTCCAGAACCTAAAGTCTCATGACTGCCATGTGATTATGACGCAACTGCTTCCGGTTGCATTGAGGGGGCTTCTACCGGAAAACGTCCGATTAGCCATTGTGAAGCTATGTGCATTCCTCAATGCAATCTCTCAGAAGGTGATCGATCCAGAAATCGTACCAAGGCTAAGGAGTGATGTGGCGCAATGTCTTGTCAGTTTCGAGCTTGTGTTCCCACCATCCTTCTTCAATATCATGACACATGTCCTAGTTCATCTAGTCGACGAGATTGTCATTCTGGGCCCGTATTTTTACACAATATGTTCCCCTTTGAGAGGTTCATGGGAGTCCTAAAGAAATATGTCCGTAACCGCGCAAGGCCAGAAGGAAGCATCTCCATGGGCCAGCAAACAGAGGATGTCATCGGGTTTTGTGTTGACTTCATTCCTGGACTTAATAAGATAGGTCTCCCTAAATCGCGGTACGAGGGGAGACTGACTGGAAAAGGCACGCTTGGAAGGGACTCAATAATATGCAGGGACGGATATTCTTGGTCTCAAGCACACTACACAGTTCTACAGAACTCTACATTGGTGACCCCGTATGTCGATGAACACAAGAACAGTCTGTGCTCCAAACACCCGGAGCAGTGCGTGAAAGAAATATGCCCTAGAGGCAATAATAAAGTTGTTATTTATATTTCCTTATATCATGATAAATGTTTATTATTCATGCTAGAATTGTATTAACCGGAAACTTAGTACATGTGTGAATACATAGACAAAACAGAGTGCCCCTAGTATGCCTCTACTAGACTAGCTCATTGATCAAAGATGGTTATGTTTCCTGGCCATAGACATGAGTTGTCATTTGATCAACGGGATCACATCATTAGGAGAATGATGTGATGGACAAGACCCATCCGTTAGCATAGCATTATGATCGTTTAGTTTAACTGCTATTGCTTTCTTCATAACTTATACATGTTCCTATGACTATGAGATTATGCAACTCCCGAATACCATAGGAACACCTTGTGTGCTATCAAACGTCACAACGTAACTGGGTGATCATAAAGATGCTCTACAGGTGTCTCCGAAAGTATTCGTGGTGTTGGCATAGATCAAGATTAGGATTTGTCACTCCGAGTGTCGGAGAGGTATCTCTGGGCCCTCTCGGTAACACACATCACAATAAGCCTTGCAAGCAAAAGACTAATGAGTTAGTCACGAGATGATGTGTTACGGAACGAGTAAAGAGACTTGCCGGTAACGAGATTGAACTAGGTATAGAGATACCGACGATCGAATCTCGGGCAAGTAACATACCGTTTGACAAAAGGAACAACATATGTTGTTATGCGGTTCTGACCGATAAAAGATCTTCGTAGAATATGTAGGAGCCAATATGAACATCCAGGTTCCGCTATTGGTTATTGACCGGAGATGAGTCTCGGTCATGTCTACATAGTTCTCGAACCCGTAGGGTCCGCACGCTTAACGTTTGATGACGATCGGTATTATGAGTTTTTGAGTATTGATGTACCGAAGGTAGTTCGGAGTCCCGGATGAGATCACGGACATGACGAGGAGTCTCGGAATGTCCGAGACATAAAGATTGATATATTGAACGGCTATATTCGGACACCGGAAGTGTTCCGGAAAAGTTTCGGATTTATCGGGATTGCCCGAGGGGGTTACCGGAACCCCCTACGAGAGGGGATGGTCCATAGTGGGCCTAAAGGGAAAGAGAGAGGCAGCCCATAGGGCTGGCCGGCGCCCCCACCTAGGATTCCTAGTTGGACTAGGATTGGGGGGGGGGGGCGCCACCTCTCCTATTCCTTTCCCCCTTCTTCCTTTTGGTGAATCCTACTAGGAATAGGATTGCAATCCTATTCCTAGTAGGACTCCTTCCCTAGCCGCACCAGGAGGAGTTGGCCGGCCTCCCTCCCTTGCTCCTTTATATACGGGGGCAGGGGGGCACCCAAAGACACACAAGTTGAATTGTTTTAGCCGTGTGCGGTGCCCCCCTCCACAGAATCACACCTCGGTCGTACCGTCGCGGAGCTTAGGCGAAGCCCTGCGATGGTGAACACATCATATCCGTCACCACGCCGTTGTGCTGATGAAACTCTCCCGTGAAGCTCAACTGGATCAAGAGCTCGTGGGACGTCATCAAGCTGAACGTGTGCTGAACGCGGAGGTGCCGTACGTTCGGTGCTTGATCGGTTGGATCGCGAAGAAGTTCGACAACATCAACCGCGTCACTTGACGCTTCCGCTCCCGGTCCACGAGGGTACGTAGACACACTCTTCCCTCTCGTTGCTATGCATCTGGTAGATAGATCTTGCGTGATCGTAGGAAATTTTAAAATACTACGTTACCCAACAGTGGCATCAGAGCCAGGTCTATGCGTAGATGATATGCACGAGTAGAACACAATGAGATTGTGGACGATACTAGTCATACTGCTTACCAGCATGTCATACTTTGCTTCGGCGGTATTGTGAGATGAAGCGGCCCGGACCGACATTACGCGTACGCTTACGCGAGACTGGTTTCACCGTTACGAGCACTCGTTGCTTAAAGGTGACTGGCGGGTGTCTGTCTCTCTCACTTTAGCTGAATCAAGTGTGGCTACGCCCGGTCCTTGTGAAGGTTAAAACAGCACATACTTGACGAAACATCGTTGTGGTTTTGTATGCGTAGGTAAGAACGGTTCTTGCTAAAGCCCGTAGCAGCCACGTAAAACTTGCAACAACAAAGTAGAGGACGTCTAACTTGTTTTTGCAGGGCATGTTGTGATGTGATATGGTCAAGACATGATGAGTTATACGGTTTTTGTATGAGATGATCATGTTTTGCGAGGGTGATCATGACGGTGCTTTGGAGATGGAGATCAAAAGCACAATATGATGATGGTCATATCATGTCACATATTTTGATTGCATGTGATGTTTATCTTATTATGCTTCTTATTTTGCTTAGAACGACGGTAGCATTATAAGATGATCCCTTACTAAATTTCAAGGTATAAGTGTTCTCCCTGAGTATGCACCGTTGCGAAAGTTCGTCGTGCCGAGACACCACGTGATGATCGAGTGTGATAAGCTCTACGTTCAAATACAACGGGTGTAAGCCAGTTTTGCACACACAGAATACTCGGGTTAAACTTGACGAGCCTAGCATATACAGATATGGCCTCGGAACACTGGAGACCGAAAGGTCGAGCGTGAATCATATAGTAGATATGATCAACATAAGATGTTCACCATTGAAACTACTCCATCTCACGTGATGATTGGACATGGTTTAGTTGATTTGGATCACGTGATCATTTAGATGACCAGAGGGATGTCTATCTAAGTGGGAGTTCTTAAGTAATATGATTAATTGAACTTTAATTTATCATGAACTTAGTCCTGGTAGTATTAGCATATCTATGTTGTAGATCAATAGCTCACGATGTTGCTTCCCGTTTATTTTTTCATATGTTCCTAGAGAAAACCAAGTTGAAAGATGTTAGTAGCAATGATGCGGAATTGTTCCGTGATCTGAGGATTATCCTCATTGCTGCATAGAGAAATATGTCCTTGATGCACCGCTAGGTGACAGACCTATTGCAGGAGCAGATGTAGACGTTATGAACGTTTTGACAAAAGCTCAGTATGATGACTACTTGATAGTTTAGTGCACCATGCTTTACGGCTTATAACCGGGACTTCAAAAACGTTTTGAACGCCACGGAGCATATAAGATGTTCCAAGAGTTGAAATTAGTATTTCATACTCATGCCCGTGTCGAGAGGTATAAGACCTCTGACAGTACTTTGCCTACAAGATGGAGGAGAATAGCTCAACCAGTGAGCATGTGCTCAGATTGTCTGGGTACTACAATTACTTTAATCAAGTGGGAGTTAATCTTCCAGATAAGATAGTAATTGACAAAGTTCTCTAGTCACTATCACCAAGTTAGTAGAACTTCGTGATGAACTATAATATGCAAGGGATGACGAAAGGAATTCCCAGCTCTTCGCGATACTGAAGTAGGCGAAGGTAGAAATCATGAAAAAGCATCAAGTGTTGATGGTTAACAAGACCACTTGTTTCAAGTAAAGGGCAAAGGGATAGAAGGGGAACTTCAAGAAGAATGAGAAGCAAGTTGTCACTCCCGTGAAGAAACCCAAAGCTAAACTCAAGCCTGAAACAAGTGCTTATACTGCAAAGGAAATGGTCACTAAAAGTGGAACTGCCCTAGATATTTGGCGGATAAGGAGGATGGCAAAGTGAACAAAGGTATATTTTATATACAGATTATTAATGTGTATTTTACTAGTGTTCATAGCAACCCCTCGGTATTTGATATTGGTTCAGTTGCTAAAGAGTAGTAACTCGAAGTGGGAGTTGCATAATGAACATAAACTAGTTAAAGGATGAAGTGACGATGTGTATTGGAAGCAGTTCCAAGATTGATATGATCATCATCGCACACTCCCTATACTTTCGAGATTAGTGTTGAACCTAAATAACTGTTATTTGGTGTTTGTGTTGAGCATGAATGTGATTTGATCATGTTTATCGCAATACGGTTATTCATGTAAGTTAGAGAATAATTGTTGTTCTGTTTACATGAATAAAACCTTCTATGGTCATACACCCAATGAAAATAGTTTGTTGGATCTCGATCGTGTGATACACATATTCATAATATCGAAGCCAAAAGATGCAAGGTTAATAATGATAGTGCAACTTATTTGTGGCACTGCCGTTTAAGTCATATTGGTGTAAAACGCATGAAGAAACTACATAATGATGGACTTTTGGAATCACTTGATTATGAATCACTTGGTGCTTGCGAACCATGCCTCATGGGCAAGATGACTAAAACTCCGTTCTCCGGAACTATGGAGCGAGCAACATATTTGTTGGAAATCATACATACTGATGTATGCGGACCAATGAGTGTTGAAGCTCGCGGCGGGTATCGTTATTTTCTGACCTCCACTGATGATTTGAGCAGATATGGGTATATCTACTTAATAAAGCACAAGTCTGAAACATTTGAAAAGTTCAAAGAATTTCAGAGTGAAGTAGAGAATCATCGTAACAAGAAAATAAAAGTTTCTACGATCTGATCGTGGAGGAGAATATTTAAGTTACGAGTTTGGTCTTCATTTGAAACAATGTGGAATAGTTTCACAGCTCACGCCACCCGGAACACCACAACATAATGGTGTGTCCGAACGTCGTAACCGTACTTCATTGGATATGGTGCGATCTATGATGTCTCTTACCGATTTACCACTATCGTTTTGGGTCATGAATTAGAGACAGCTGCATTCACATTAAATAAGGGCCTCATCTGAATCCGTTGAGACAACGCCTTAAGAACTGTGGTTTGGCAAGAAACCAAAGTTGTTGTTTCTTAAAGTTTGGGACTACGATGCTTATGTGAAAAAGTTTCAACATGATAAGCTCGAACCCAAACCGGAGAAGTAAATCTTCATAGGATACCCAAAAGAGACTGTTGGGTACACCTTCTATCACAGATCCGAAGGCAAGATATTCGTTGCTAAAATGGATCCTTTCTAAAGAAGGAGTTTCTCTCGAAAGAAGTGAGTGGGAGGAAAGTAGAACTTGATGAGGTAATTGTACCTTCTCCCGGATTGGAAAGTAGTACATCACAGGAAATTGTTCCAGTGATTCCTACACCAATTAGTGAGAAAGTTAATGATAATGATCATGAAACTTCGGATCAAGTTTCTACTGAACGTCGTAGATCAACCAGAGTACGTTCCGCACCAGAGTAGTACGGCAACCCAGTTCTGGAAATCATGTTACTAGACCATGATGAACCTACGAACTATGAGGAAGCGATGATGAGCCCAGATTCCGCAAAATGGCTTGAAGCCATGAAATCTAAGATGGGATCCATGTATGAGAACAAAGGGTGGACTTTGGTTGACTTGCCCGATGATCGACAAGCCATCGAAAATAAATGGATCTTCAAGAGGAAGACCGACGCAGACGGTAATATTACTGTTTACAAAGCTCGACTTGTTGCGAAAGGTTTTCGACAAGTTCAAGGAGTTGACTACGATGAGACTTTCTCACCTGTAGCGATGCTTAAGTCTGTCCGAATCATGTTAGCAATTGCCGCATTTTATGATTATGAAATCTGGCAAATGGATGTCAAAACTACATTCCTGAATGGATATCTCAAAGAAGAGTTGTATATGATACAACCAGAAGGTTTTGTCGATCCAAAAGGTGCTAACAAATTATGCAAGCTCCAGCGATCCATCTATGGACTGGTGCAAGCATCTCGGAGTTGGAATATACGCTTTGATGAGGTGATCAAAGCATATGGTTTTATACAGACTTTTGGAGAAGCCTGTATTTACAAGAAGTGTGTGGGAGCACTACAACCTTTCTGATAAGTATATGTGAATGACATATTGTCGATCGGAAATGATGTAGAATTTTCTGGAAAGCATAAAGGAGTGTTTGAAAGGAGTTTTTGAAAGAAAGACCTCAGTGAAGCTGCTTACATATTGAGCATCAAGAATCTATATAGATAGATCAAGAGGCTTGATAAGACTTTCGATGAGTACATACCTTGATAAGATTTTGAAGTAGTTCAAAACGGATCAGTCAAAGAAGAAGTTCTTGCCTGATTTGTAAGGTGTGAAGTTGAGTAAGACTCAAAGCCAGACCACGGCAGAAAAATATAGAGAGAATGAAAGTCATTCCCTATGCCTCAACCATAGGTTCTATAAAGTATGCCATGCTGTGTACAAAACACGTTGTGTACCTTGCCAAGAGTTTGACAGGGAGGTACAATAGTGATCCAGGAGTAGATCACTGTACAGCGGTCAAAATTATCCTTAGTAATTGGATGACTAAGGAAATATTTCTCGATTATGGAGGTGATAAAGAGTTCGTCGTAAAGGGTTACGCCGATGCAAGCTTTGACACTAAATCCAGATGACTCTAAGTATCAATCTGGATGCGTATTGAAAGTGGGAGCAATTAGCTAGAGTAGCTCCATGCAGAGCATTGTAGACATAGAAATTTGCGAAATACATAGGGATCTGTATATGACAGACCCATTGACTAAAACTTCTCTCACAAGCAAAACATGATCACACCTTATTACTCTTGGGTATTAATCACATATCGATGTGAACTAGATTATTGACTCTAGTAAACCCTTTGGGTGTTGGTCACATGGTGATGTGAACTATAGGTGTTATTCACATAACGATGTGAACTATCGGTATTAAATCACATGGCGATGTGAGCTAGATTATTGACTCTAGTGCAAGTGGGAGACTGAAGGAAATATGCCCTAGAGGCAATAATAAAGTTGTTATTTATATTTCCTTATATCATGATAAATGTTTATTATTCATGCTAGAATTGTATTAACCGGAAACTTAGTACATGTGTGAATACATAGACAAAACAGAGTGTCCCTAGTATGCCTCTACTAGACTAGCTCATTGATCAAAGATGGTTATGTTTCCTGGCCATAGACATGAGTTGTCATTTGATCAACGGGATCACATCATTAGGAGAATGATGTGATGGACAAGACCCATCCGTTAGCATAGCATTATGATCGTTTAGTTTAACTGCTATTGCTTTCTTCATAACTTATACATGTTCCTATGACTATGAGATTATGCAACTCCCGAATACCATAGGAACACCTTGTGTGCTATCAAACGTCACAACGTAACTGGGTGATCATAAAGATGCTCTACAGGTGTCTCCGAAAGTATTCGTGGTGTTGGCATAGATCAAGATTAGGATTTGTCACTCCGAGTGTCGGAGAGGTATCTCTGGGCCCTCTCGATAACACACATCACAATAAGCCTTGCAAGCAAAAGACTAATGAGTTAGTCACGAGACGATGTGTTACGGAACGAGTAAAGAGACTTGCCGATAACGAGATTGAACTAGGTATAGAGATACCGACGATCGAATCTCGGGCAAGTAACATACCGTTTGACAAAAGGAACAACGTATGTTGTTATGCGGTTCTGACCGATAAAAGATCTTCGTAGAATATGTAGGAGCCAATATGAACATCTAGGTTCCGCTATTGGTTATTGACCGGAGATGAGTCTCGGTCATGTCTACATAGTTCTCGAACCCGTAGGGTCCGCACACTTAACGTTTGATGACGATCGGTATTATGAGTTTTTGAGTATTGATGTACCGAAGGTAGTTCGGAGTCCCGGATGAGATCACGGACATGACGAGGAGTCTCGGAATGTCCGAGACATAAAGATTGATATATTGGACGGCTATATTCGGACACCGGAAGTGTTCCGGAAAAGTTTCGGATTTATCGGGATTGCCGGAGGGGGTTACCGGAACCCCCTACGAGAGGGGATGGTCCATAGTGGGCCTAAAGGGAAAGAGAGAGGCAGCCCATAGGGCTGGCCGGCG
>LR738715.1:864915913-864927173 GCA_902687465.1 Secale cereale | reverse complement strand
GGGGATAGTGGCGGGAATTTCAGCGGTGAGGCGAAGGGGGCTATATAGGGCGACCAAATCAGCAAGAGGTAATTCGATTTTTCAGAGACGCGCGTGAGTTCGCGCCATGTTCGTGGTCGCATGAGCTCCGCTCCATGTTCCCCTCCTCTGCTTTCAGAGACATAATCATAATAAGACCAAACAGTAGAAAGCAAAGAGCAAACAAATCAAGCCACACCAACCCCGGTTTCCAGTGCCACCGTTTAGTTAAGCTAATCTAAGTTCCCGTCAAAACTAAACTAATCTAAGCTAACATCATGGCTTCGCTGCCACCTATATATAAGAAAAATGCTATACTTACGGACTGCTGCTTACGGACTCCTTTCGCATCAATAATTACTCCCCTTTGATTTTAACTGATGGACCCCCACCCTCCCTAATCCCCAAACATTGTTTGACAACTCAGTCCGTAACATCAATCCGGTAAGGATCTGTCTGTAGCTGTAGCATTGCTGCATATATAATAACCCCCTGCCACGATGCATCTCATTTCTCTACCTTTTCTTCCGCTGGCTTCCGATCAGCATTACAAAGTTTTCTTTAATGCAGGGGAAGACCTAAATACCTAAAAGGGAAACCCCCAATAAGACAAGTAAAAATGCAGTACAATCAGCTTGTTTCTCCAAAGCTTTACCGAAATAGAAAATTTCACTTTTTGAAAAATTAATCTTCAGACCGGTCAAATGCTCAAATACACATAGTATAATTTTGAGGTTCCTAGCCCCCTCAAGGTCATCTTTAAAACAGAAAAATAAAAAATACTATCGTCCGCATATTGCAAAATATTTAGACATCCTGCATACAACCTAGGCAACACTCCCTTAATAAATCCTTGTTCTTGCACTGTTTACACCAGGGTAGCAAGAACATCAACCGCCAAATTGAAAAGCAAGGGGAAAACGGGTCCGCTTGCCTCAAACCCTTCCTAGTAAGACTACCCATAGTGGGAGTAACATAGGTAGTAACATCACACATATCTAGATAATATAGATGATGTGGCAAGCAATAAATGAAGAAAGAGAGGCATGTGGTAACATAGCTAGTTACTAGTACTATGAGGGCATCTCCAATAGGTTGTATGTTAGTCTTGTTGGTAAAATGTCCATGTCATCATCCAACAAGCTATCATACAACTACTCCAATAGGTTGTATCTAAGCAATCCAATAGATGGTGAGAAAATAAATGTGTGTGCTCTCTATTTCACATTGGAGCTTGTGCAAAGGTTGTTGGTTAATCTACATACAACTATGCCCTCTCTCCACATTTATTACATGCCACATCATCACTATGTCCTATGTGGCAAATTTACCAACAGCTATCTTACAACTATTGGAGATGCCCTGAGTAACATAACACATATCAAAGCAAGGTGAGTCTATAGCCTAATAAATAAAGTGTTACATGTTACCACACATATGTTACTACCCACTATAGAGACATATGTTACTCCAATAGTTGCGCTACACGGGGTCCCCGTCCTGCTCAAGGACAACATCGCCACCCGTGACGCGCTCAACACGACGGCCGGCTCCTTGGCCCTCCTTGGCTCCGTGGTGAGGCGAGACGACGGCGTGGTGGCCCGGCTCCGGCGAGCCGGTGCCGTGGTGCTCGGCAAGGCCAGCCTGTCCGAGTGGGCCAACTTCCGCCCAGTCGACGACGGTGGAGCGCCCGCGGCGGCCAGGTGCGGAGCCCGTACGTGCTGTCGTCCACCCCGTGCGGGTCGAGCGCTGGACCGGCCGTGGTCGCGGCGGCGAACATGGTGGCTGTGACGCTGGGCACAGAGACCGATGGCTCCATACTCTGCCCATCGTCGTTCAACTCAGTCGTCAGCATCAAGCCAACGTTGGGGTTGACCAGCCGGGCCGGCGTCGTCCCCATCAGGACAAAATTACTGTTGCGACCCTTTGGGCTAACAAATTTCGATTTTGACCTCGTTTTGAAAACATCATCCATTCTAACCTTTTTTGGTGACGCCAACATGTCTGGCGTCTGGTTTGCGAAGCAGACGCCATGCACCCTGGCGTTTGGCCCCTGGCCCGCACGACTCGACTGCTGCGTTGACTTGCTGACGTGGCAAAGGGCCAGACGCCAGGAACCTTGGCGTTTCCTCCTCGCGGCCGAACCCCAACTATACTGGGTATCCCAGTTACTGAGTAGCTCCAGATACATCCAGAGGGCTGAGTTCCCGGTTGCGTCTGAGAAGACTACCTTGGTTAATACAAAACAAAGATAGGCCCGCGCGTACTGCTGCACAACCACGTCATTGGCACCCTCAGGGCACGGATTGGTTTCTCCCCTGACTTGTTTTAGCCAAGAATGCCTCACTTTCGAGGGATCGGCCTTGCCTGGCAGAGGGTCCTCAGGCTGAACACCAATTAAAATGCCAGTCCGTTCTCGCCAATTAACGGCGCTGACACGACCGGTAACAGCTTGTCCGTTGATAGGAAGGCCGCTTATCATAGCCATGTCCTCTAGGGTCATCGTCATCTCCCCACATGGAAGGTGGAACGAGTGAGTCTCGGGCCTCCAACGATCCACAAGTGCGGTAAGCGCCGCGTGGTTCACCGGCGGAGCGCGTCGGTTAAACTGCAACACGAATGGGAGAAGACCCAATCTCCGAATATACGGCTCGTACCGCGCGTCGTAAGGAAAGTCATCAGCGGAATGACCCCTCATGCGCATAGCAACTACAGGCTGCAAATAAAGTCATGTTTTGATCAATACAAGAACACAAATGGGAAACGACGAAAATTCTACACAAGTCTGGTTTCTTACCTTTCCGTTCTCAATGGCACGAGCACGATGTTCCTGATCCCACTCCACGATTAATCCGTCATACCAAGGTCCACCATCATCCGCCATCCTACCAAAAAAATCACAAACATCTATAAATACAAAATCTTTCAATCAAGTACATTCTTCTCGATATGACCACATCATTCTTCTCAAATATACTCACATGATTCTTCTCAAATATACTCACATCATCTTTCAATCAAATATAAATCTCTACAAATATGGTGTCACATGACCATATGCACAATTTCATCATATGCAACATCTCTCTTTCTTAAAACACTAATATTCACAACATATGCAAATACATAACATCTAATTTACACAATCCAATCTGTTGAAAAATTCATGTAACATACAACAATCATTTTCATCATCTCCTTTGCAAAAAATGTATGGCAATAAGATGATATACATATTAACCAAATCAATTTCGAATTGCATTCCTATTCAACAACACATCATCTACTACCTACAAATCAACTACTACTCATCTAATAACTACACAAAAATTAGTAAAAAGAACACAACTACTCCTCATCTAACATCTCCCAATGATGAATAATGCAACCAAAAAGAGATGTTCTAAGCAAAAATAATTGGAGAGACTGGGGGAGAATACCTCAAGGATGCTTGGGGGCCTCAGATCCACAAATTTGGGTGGAGAATGGAGTAGATCAAGGAGGGATTTGATATGAGGGAGAAGAGAGGCGAGAGGAAAAAAGCTCTCTGTTCTTGAGAGCAGCCGCCGCCAGGGAGAGAAGGGGATGGGTGGGCTGTGCCGCGCGTGCTCTTAACCTACGAGGCCAGACGCCAAGGTGCCTGGCGTCTGGACCTTTGCCACGTCAGCAAGTCAACGCAGCAGGCTAGTCGTGCGGGCCAGGGGCCAAACGCCACGGTGCGTAGCGTCTCCTTCGCAAACCAGACGCCAGGCATGTTGGCGTCACCAAAAAAGGTTAAAATGGATGATGTTTTCAAAACGAGGTCAAAATCGAAATTTGTTAGCCCAAAGGGTCGGAACAGTAATTTTGTCCTCCCCATCACCCCGTTGCAGGACACCGTCGGGTCCGTAATTCTTCTTCTTCTTCTTCTTCTTCTTGCTGTTGTTTCATTAATTCAACCTGAAAATGTTGGTGCCGCTCCATGGAAATAAAACGCAGACCGATGTGCCGGACGGTGTCAGACGCGGTGCACGTGATGGACGCCATCGTCGGCTACGACGAGCACGACGCCGCGGCCACCGGAGCGGCGACCAAGTACATCCCGCACGGCGGGTACGCGCAGTTCCTGAAGAAAGACGGTCTGAGGGGGAAGAGGATCGGCGTCCCCAATGGCTTCTTCCGAGGATAGGGACAGACGCAGCTGAATGCGTACAAGCACCACCTCGCCACAATGAGGTTCACATTTCACTGTCGGCAGATGAATATGACAATTTTGAATATAAATATATGAATTGGTTCTTGATTTTTCCATAGGGAAGTGGGAGCAGTGGTGATCGAGAAGCTGGATGTGGCTGCCAATTTGAGCGCTCTATTGGCTGAGATTGGTTCCTTTGGGATATGCTTCGGCGGGCTGCAGGGGTACGAGCCGAGGCTGATCGAGATGGCCTATGCTTTCGAGCAAGCTACCAAAGTTAGGAGGCAACCCATGTTCAAGCCCTAGTTAAATATAACTTGTTGAGTAGTGACGATGTAATACTTAAAATTTTCTCCCTTCATGTGAGAGAATAAACTTCACAGTATTACTTGTTGGGCCAGCAAGCAACTCAGAATGAGCTAGCAAGGTGGTGCAGTAACGGGATGCTCATCGGGTGATTGAAATACGTGACTGTCACCCGTTGGGGAGCCTGCTCTAGAGTAGTTCACCGTTCCAAAGGAGGCCTCCAAAGATGGGTGTCAACGCCCCTCCTCCAACACCTCAGGTAATGTATAAACATGATCGAATGCATTAACGTGAATAGAATTCAATCAGTTTGTAGTGTGCTGGATTGGACGGAAGCTGGCTCGTCTCTGCAGATTATCAATTCGTATGCCATCTCGAGGTTGGCAACCATGTCCGCTATGGCCGGCTGGTCCTTCATGTCCAACTTTATACCAGATCTAATCTTATTTTTATCTAAAATCCCAACTTTGCTAAAGAAAAGAAACATAACTAAAACTACCACTCTACAGGGAGCAATGCTACACGTACAAACGTTTACAGGTTTTTACAGGGTGGGTTAACCTTGATTGGTCAATAAGTGAGCGGGGCGGCCCACCCCCCTTAAAATCAGGGGGGGAGAGGTTTGTGATTGGTTGTTAGATAGAAAGAGCGTGTAAAAGCTTGTAAATCTTTGTATGTCTAGCATTTTTGCTCTACAGGTATGGATGGCTTTGAAAGAGAAGCTACACGACACGAACAAAATGGGCCTCGCCCCAGGGTAAGAAAAACAAGGTATAAATATAATACAAAAATGAAGTGCTAAAGAAAAAAAACAGTCAGTGTTGACCATCAACCCCATGCGTTCCTTTCCTAAGAAGCCGCTGGGAAAATCAAAGTAGGGTGGGTTGTGAAGAAGCGAACTATAGTGAGCATAAACTATATATGCACAGTAACGGGTTGCTCATCGGGTGATTGAAATACGTGACGGTCACCTGTCACCCGTTGTGGAGCCTGCTCCAGAGTAGTGCACCGTTCCAAAGGACGCCTCGAAAGATGGGTGTCAACGCCCCTCCTCCAACACCTCAGGTAATGTATGAACATGATCGAATGCATTAACGTGAATATAATTCAGTCAGTTTGTAGTGTACCGGATCGGACTGAAGCTGGCTCGTCTCTGCAGATTATCAATTCGTATGCCATCTCGAGGTTGGCAACCATGCCCGATATGGCCGGCTGGTCCTTCATGTCCAACTTTAATAAAAAAATATCGACATTTTTCAAAAATAAAACGGGAATATATATATAGGACGGGCTCTACACTATGAATGGCTTTATTTTTATTTTTTTCGCAGGGATACACTATGAACGGCTTTGAAAGAGAATCTACATTAACAAAGTGTGACCATGTGCAACTCAAGGCTAAAAAAACAAAGTGAGGTGGTGACCATCAAGCCGGTGTGTTCCTTTCGTAATAAACTGCTGGGGAAAACATAGTTGGTGGGTGGTGAGGAAGCAAACTGAAACTACAAGCGTTATAATGCACCTTCATCATTGTATTAAGATAACCACCTTCCGAGGACGCCTTCAACGATCGTTGTCAACGCCCCTCCTCCAACACCTCAGATTCCTAATTAAGAGATCACAAAGTGCGAAGTGAGCCCCCATCATCAGTGTATGAACATGGTTGAATTTTATTGGACAGAGTTCAATTATTAGTTTGTAGTGTACCAGCTCGGAGTGGTAGCCGGCCGATGACGAGCTCCTGGAGTGTGGTGAGGAGTGTGGTGAGCCCGATGGGAGATCAACTTGTTCGACGAAGGGCCACAAACATGGCTCGTCAACTGATCCAGCCTCGTCTCGGCACATCAACTCGTGCGCCATCTCGAGGTTGGCAACGATGTCTGATATGGCGGGCCGGTCCTTCCCGGCAAACTTCACGCAGCATCTTGCAATCTGCGCCACACGCTTCAACGCGTGCAGCTGCCAAGGCGTTTGCTCCGGTACAGGTCGCCTGTCGAACAACTCCTCAATATTACCGACTTCAATGATGGTGAGTGCGAAGTCTGCCAAAGGTCCATCCGTCCCATCCTCTAGTTGAGAATATGCAGTTTTCCCTGTCAGAACCTCCAGCATCAACACGCCCAGGCTGTACACGTCGCTCGCCGGCTTCAGAAGACCATAGAAGGCGTACTCAGGGGCGAGGTACCCATATGTGCCTACAACCCGGTCGACTTTCAACTCCGACTCCTCACTTGCCATGTCCCAGACGACCGACAAGCCAAAGTCTGACACACGCGGCACCCAATTGGCGTCAAAAAGGATGTTGGCTGATTTGATGTCCCGGTGGATGATCGGCGGGTTGGCATGACAGTGTAAGTGCTCGATGGCGCGTGACACGCCAAGGAGCACAGCGATGCGCATCTTCCAGGACCCAGTCACCGGCGAGCCATGATCAGAATGGATGTGGTCGAAGAGCGTCCCGTTCTCCATGTACTCGTAGACAGTGAACCTCTGTAGCTCTCCCGACTCTTCGGGTTCTTCTGGCTCCTTTCGCCACCAGGTCAGCTGGCGCTTTTTCTTTTTTTGTGGGGTGGCTAGCAGACACTTGTCCTTGCTCACGGTCGCACACGATCCAAGGAGGCTGATGATGTGTTTGTGCCGGAGCCGTGATAGGATGTCGAGCTCCGTGCAAAACTCCTCTTCTAAATATTGCGACTGCGAGTTGTTTAAGCACTTGATGGCCACCTTTCGCCCATCGTGAAGCGTGCCCCTGTACACCTTTCCGGACCCGCCTTGACCGATCACGGCGTCAGGGGCAAAGTTATTGGTGGCAGCCACGATCTCCGCCAACGTGAATTCCTGGGTTCCGTGCGGCAGTACCTCCTGAGCAAGCTCTGTGGACTCCTGAAGAAGAGACCACAACACATGAGACCAGTGGCGATTCTACTCAACAGGCTTCATCAGGCTATAGCCTACCCTCAAAATTTGCCACACAAAAAACACCACCAACGATCAGCACAATAGTAGTTAGGTGCAGCGCATAAAATAGCTTCCAACACCAAAAAATCAGTATCCTTCAAGTCGAGCCTGCCCTGCAATTATGTTCTAGATTCGCCACTGCATGAGACCATAAATGAGCAGTATGTATTGTCTTTTCAGGGAGCCGCACGATCAATTTACCTGCAGCTGCAACGACTGTGGAAATGGAGATGGTTCATCTCTAGTGGAGTCATCTGGGACGAGCACATTGTAGATTCGTTCAAGGCGGCGTGTGATACCGATGTGGCTGATCACGGGGAAAAGGATTAGGTAGGAGTCGATCTTGCTCTGCACCTCCCTGAACTTTTCGGCTGTCCTGCCGGCCATGACGAACTGGTACGCCGCGCTCCGCCCCTGGCACGACACGACGAGCTCGTGGGCGTCCCGGAGCGTGTCGCCCAGCCCGGCCAACGGCTGCGCCGCCTCTGGCTCCTGCACGTGCGGCAGCAGCTGCGCGATCATGAGGGCCCGACGCGCAAGCTGCTCGCACTCGGACCTGTTCTGCCGGGCCGTCATCGCGGCCTGCACTATCATGGAGATGAGGCCGCCGACGTCCGCGCCGACCAGCTGCGCCACCATCGCTGCCTGACCCAGCCCTGTCCACAGCGCCATGCGAACTCAGACTAGAATCAGAATGGATGGCTCCTGTTTGCTGCTCCCTCTTGCCCTGAAACTTCTGCAACGGAGACAGAACAGATGAGTACAGTGCACAGCAAGCCCACGCGGCTGCGACACCGCAGATCGTCTCCACCGCCCCACACCGCCCCGGATCGTCGCGCCCCAGAAATCCGCCGAGCCGCCGCACACAGATTCCACCGGACCGCCGTGACCCCAAATTCGCCGAGCCCCCGCGGCCCCAAAATCCGCCAGGCCGCCGCGGCATAGGAGAGAAAGCGGGGAAGGCCGGGGAGAAGAGAGGGGATCAGAGGCTGACCTCTGCCGCCGCCGACGCTCTCGTTCGCCAGCCGCCGCCACAAGTCGCGCGCGAGAGAGGAGGGCTTCAACTTCAACGAAGGGTGAAGGCAGCGAAGCCGTGATCTGCGGGGTGAGGGTGGCTTCGAGGAAGCTCCCCGGAAGACCGCTGCTGCTCCCACGCGGTTGTCCATGCCGACGGGGACGCGGTCTACTGTGCTCAGGCTCAGCTACGGCAGTCTCTCTCGAGTCTCAGTCCACCACAGAGCTTATCTCTTTGGACGTCCATGTAATTTCTGGTTTCTTTGGGGCGCTTGTACTCCCGTTTGATCCTTCAATATACTCCCTCCGTTTCTAAATATTGGTCTTTCTAGAGATTTCAACAAATGACTATATACGAAGCGAAATAAGTGAATCTACGCTCTAAAATATGTCTACATACATTCGCATGTTGTAACCATTTAAAATGTCTAGAAAGACAAATATTTGGGAACGAGTTCTGGGGGCTTAAAATGGGCAAACCATCCAACTATGCATTCTTAAGGCCCGAATTACACACAAATAATAATATGTGCAAATTATGATTCATGAAAAATTCAACTAGCTATTCATGCATTTTCAATCCTAATTTCGGTAAATTTAAAATGAGGAAAACCCTCATAAAAAAGATAAATACAAACCTCAAAGAATTATGCATGTGCAGTCTAAACCCTGCGCACTAGCTATGGTTAATTTTACAATCTTAATTCTTCATGTTAAGCTCAATGATAGTTCTTCGAAGGTTACTAATGTGACAAAGCAAAATGCATGTGCAGTCTTTTTGCGAGATTGCTGGTGTCAACAACTTTCGAACACGTTGGCCTAATCTACAGAAGAAACTGCTGAATTCTGATTATGTTTACAACGCTAAGTTCAACGGCTATGAGATTGAAGCAAAAAAAATTGGCCAAGGCTAAGAGCCTGTTTGGGACTGCTCTGCTCCTTAAAATTCAGCTCCGCTTCAGAAAACACAAGCCAAACAGGGTAGCTCCACAATATGCCGCTTCACAAAAAAACTAGAATCCGGGGTACAACTCTCAGTTTTTTATGAAGCTCGTGAGGGGGTGCTCCAAAAAACTCTAGAAGCTGGAGTTGGGAGAAAATTACACACCACTGCCACCAGTAAGTGGATATCCCTTCGTTTCTCCCCTCTCATCCAATCAAATAGAGCTTTTTCATCAAATTTCTCATTCTTGAAGCTGGAGCTACATGGAAGCCAAACATTCTCTTTGATAGTGCTACAACTTCTATATGAAACCGCTCCAAAGTGGATTTGGTGGAGTGAAACTGATTTTTGTGAAGCGAAGCAGTCCCAAACAAGCCCTAAACCCCCTACGATAACTGCCGTGATCAGCTCTCGCTGATTGGCCGTCTCCTTCTTCAATAGTATCTCTATGGGTCCATAGATGCTGAGTGACTTCCGTTTGTGATGGCGTCAGCGGCGGATCCAGAGGGTGAAGCCCTGGAATTTTGCGTACCATAGTAGAAAAGGCCCGAAGAAAATCTAAAAATGCCCAGGAAGGCTTGTCCAGACCTATTGCACACAACAAAACATGTTCTCGTCCCCTTCCCCTCTGGCTCTGGCTTATGCGCCGCCATGCCTACTCAGTTGCTCGACGTAGCGGCGGAGCTCGGCTGACCCACTGCCACATACCGTTCCAAGAAGGCCAGGAGCCTCTTGACACCCGCCCCGCCCGCCCGACGCGACAGAGGCAAGTCGGCACCACCCCGCGCGTGCATTCCTGCCCGGCTGCCAGCGGTATGCATCAGTCATCAGGAATTTAGGATTTGTCATTTGCGTAGGTTTCGCTTTGTTCACACTGCCAATCTCAAATTGTGATTGAGTGCATGTCATGTTTGTTATTACGAAGATAAACACGATTAACCGTCTCGTCATCCAAAACAGAGGGAATTCCTTATTTAACACAGTCTCTAAAATATATGTCTTATTTGACATCGATAATTTTTTTTCCTATCTAACAACGAGTCTAAATTTTATGCCTTTTATAACACTTTTGTCGATTTCAAGCCTAAATGACACCTGGAAAGACCCTTTTGCCCTCATGTGGTATATTTGTGTGCGCGTGTGTGTGTACGCGTACCCGTGCGCTACTGCTCTCTCTGTGTGTGTATGCTTGTGCTGCTGTGTGTGTGTTTGCTAGACTGTGTATGTACGTGTGTGTCCTGTTGCGTGCATGTGTGTGGCGGAGAATGGAAAAAATTAAGGTAGGGCGGAGCTATACTTCAACTAAAACCTAGAGCAAAACACCGGCATAATATCTTCTCATGGCATCAATAAAATTAGCAAGCAACGAGGAAACCTGGCAGGGAATGGCGCGGCCGTCAACGGCGGTACTAGCTGTAGCACGACGGCTGGGACCGGTGACGCCACGTTGGAGGCTTGGAGCACCTGGTGCGTGCACGCAGAGGACATGAGTTAGGTCGTGCGCTGGTGGATCGGTGTATGGCTTAGTGCTTGTTTTTATTATTATTTTGGGTTGAAACTAGGCCCGTATGACCAGACTCTACTTTTTCTTTTCTTTTCTTTTGCATGGTAATACGTGTCTCATTCATATCATAAAGATTAAAGTACAAGTCACGTAAGGACCGACATGACAAAACTGAAAAGACAACATAACATCTCCGAGTTTGACTCCAACACCCATCACCTGCCTCCGGCACCACGACAGCAGCCACCAAAGAAAAGAATGATGGATCACCTCCTCACCCGAGCTCGACGCGGTTTCATCGTTGATATGCAGCTTTGCGGACCTCCAAGGCGGCTCACCAAAA
>LR738715.1:864890216-864915813 GCA_902687465.1 Secale cereale | reverse complement strand
GCGGCGACTTCTTCAGCGCGAGAAGCCATGTAAGCAATCTCTTGGTCGGTGGTGGCCCGCGTGTGCAGCTTGAGATCGTCCGTCTTCTCCAACACCTCCGCAAGGTTGTCGTAGAACTCGAGGACGTCGATAGGCTTGGGCGCAATCCACGTGCGCTCCAATCCATGAGAGTCACACGCGGGCATCATAGCGACAAGGCGATCCCGGGCGCTGCTGGCGCAGAGCGGCACCACTCCCCGGGGAGCGCGGAAGTACTCGGGGTGTGCCGGGTCGAACTTGAAAAGTTCCCTGACCATACCCCGCAGCTCGAGTGTTGTGAAGTTAAAATTGAGGCCGGGGCGCAGCCTCATGATGTCTGCCGGGCCGCCGTATTGCCACGCCGGCCTTTTCCGGTCTTGGAGGGGGGCGATCCGGCGACGAAGAAAGTCCGCGCCCACTTCAGCGACAGACAGCGGCGCCGTCCGAAGACGGAGGATTCTGACGAGAGCGATATCCAGCTTGGAATCGTCGGAATCGAAATTACTCCAATCCCTGCCGCGCACGATGGGCGATGTGCGCGGCGCGGTGAAGTGTTGCGGCCGCTCCTCGACAACCCAGCACCACTCCGCGCGCCACTCTTCCCACTTGCCGCGGAGCTCCCCCGGCAAGTAGGCTAATTTCTTATTCAGCCTAAACACCCAAGAGATTCCTCCGGAGAGGGGGGCGTCGGCCTCTACTCTAGGGATGAAAAAGTGCCTAAAGAGAGCTACGTTGGGCTGGATTCCTACGAAGTTTTCGCACATGTGTGCGAAAACGGACATGGTGAGGATGGCGTTGGGAGTGAAGTCGAGGAGGTGGAGGCCATAAGTATTCATGATATCGCAGAAAAAGTTTGAGAAGGGAGGGCACAGACCGCAGTGGAAGAAGGCTGCGAAAAAGTAATACCCGCCGGGGTAGTGGTCCTTGGCGACGGCCGGGTAGACGCGCGTGCGGGGGTGCGCTGGGGTCTCCTTGGCCCAGAACAAATAATATTTGTTCCAAAGTTCCCGCACGCCGAGCTTCGGCGCGAAGACAATGTGCTCCTTCCGGTACGCGGCGAGCTTCGCCGCCTGATCTGACTTCTCCCGCTTGGACTTCTCCGACTTCGCCTTGTCGGTCTTTGGGGCCATGGCGGACGCGGTGGAAGGAAGGGGACGAAGAGCTTGGTGGTGGCGGAGGAGTAGAGGCAAAGCGCAGAGGAATCTAAGGAAGAAGACGATAGCAATGAGTGCGCAGGGAGGGGAACCGCGCCGCTCTCTCTGCTTTTATGGGAGAGTGGGGGGCGTTTCGCCCTTCCCATTAAAGAAATCGTGGGCACGTCCCATCCCACGGCGCCGCAATCGACGCGTGCCGTTGCCGTGGGGTGCGGCGGAGATGGAAGTGGATTCGGCGCGCCGCGGGCCGCGGGTGCCCGTGCACTGTTTTGGGCCTGGCCCAACAGCGCTCGGCACCGTGTGTGGCCCAGGCCCGGGGGCTCCTGTCGGTGTACTAAGGTAGGGGTACCCTAGTACCCCAACTTGTGCACGGGCAGCGGCAGCTCCCCGCGGCAGGGTTCACCACGCGCTTGCCGGAGACCTTCCTGCCCCTTATCTAGCCATTCAAAAACAAAGTATACAAGACAGAAGACCAAGACCCCGGCAAGAGGAGCTTGCCGGGAAGGCCGTCCCAGGCTCGAGATTGCTTAACTAGCACGAGGCCCTGGCAAGAGGAGCTTGTCAGGACGAATAGAAGATTTTATCTTAGAAGACCCGGCAAGGGCTCGGGGAGCGGCAAGCTTCCGGGCCCGGCAAGGTCGAGATCCCCGGCAAGGTGCTTGCCGGGGGAGGTGCGCTATGTGCCCGCGCTCCAGCTCATCGGCCCACGCGTCGCCCTGGGGCCGCTCCAGGGACGCGTGGCGGATGGCTGTGCAGCCTGGGGGACACGGTGGCACTCCACGGCAGTGGATCCATCGCCGTGGCAGACGGAGACGCAACGGCGGGAGCTTTTGGGGTCGACGGCGACGGGCATTAAATGCCCTTGTCCCCCACTGTTAAAGTAGGTATAGACCACTGTTCTGTACTGTAGCTCCACTGTTCCCGCACTGTTACAACTACCACCTCTTTTACTCTTTTACCCCTTTTCTCCTACGTTGACACCTGTCGGTGACCCCTTGCACTATAAAAGGAGGCCCATGCACAACGTGGAGGGGGTTCGGTTCGGTTCGAAACCTAGATTACTCTCACGCACGGTGTAGCTGCTTCTTCAAGCTCCCGAGCGCTCAACTCAATACACAACCAAGCAGGAGTAGGGTTTTACGCATCCGTGCGGCCCGAACCTGGGTAAAAACTGCCCGCGCGTCTGCCTCGATCTGCTCTTCGTGCTCCCTCCGCCCTCGTACCGCACAGACAAGGGGCTCCGGTCCCATAGGTGTTCGTGGCGGACAGGGCGTCGGCCTCTACTCTGGGGATGAAAAAGTGCCTAAAGAGAGCTACGTTGGGCTGGATTCCTACGAAGTTTTCGCACATATGTGCGAAAACGGACATGGTGAGGATGGCGTTGGGAGTGAAGTCGAGGAGGTGGAGGCCATAAGTATTCATGATATCGCAGAAAAAGTTTGAGAAGGGAGGGCACAGACCGCAGTGGAAGAAGGCTGCGAAAAAGTAATACCCGCCGGGGTAGTGGTCCTTGGCGACGGCCGGGTAGACGCGCGTGCGGGGGTGCGCTGGGGTCTCCTTGGCCCAGAACAAATAATATTTGTTCCAAAGCTCCCGCACGCCGAGCTTCGGCGCGAAGACAATGTGCTCCTTCCGGTACGCGGCGAGCTTCGCCGCCTGATCTGACTTCTCCCGCTTGGACTTCTCCGACTTCGCCTTGTCGGTCTTTGGGGCCATGGCGGATGCGGTGGAAGGAAGGGGACGAAGAGCTTGGTGGTGGCGGAGGAGTAGAGGCGAAGCGCAGAGGAATCTGAGGAAGAAGACGATGGCAATGAGTGCGCAGGGAGGGGAACCGCGCCGCTCTCTCTGCTTTTATGGGAGAGTGGGGGGCGTTTCGCCCTTCCCATTAAAGAAATCGTGGGCACGTCCCATCCCACGGCGCCGCAATCGACGCGTGCCGTTGCCGTGGGGTGCGGCGGATATGGAAGTGGATTCGGCGCGCCGCGGGCCGCGGGTGCCCGTGCACTGTTTTGGGCCTGGCCCAACAGCGCTCGGCACCGTGTGTGGCCTAGGCCCGGGGGCTCCTGTCGGTGTACTAAGGTAGGGGTACCCTAGTACCCCAACTTGTGCACGGGCAGCGGCAGCCCCCCCCCGCGGCAAGGTTCACCACGCGCTTGCCGGAGACCTTCCTGCCCCTTATCTAGCCATTCAAAAACAAAGTATACAAGACAGAAGACCAAGACCCCGGCAAGAGGAGCTTGCCGGGAAGGCCGTCCCAGGCTCGAGATTGCTTAACTAGCACGAGGCCCTGGCAAGAGGAGCTTGTCAGGACGAATAGAAGATTTTATCTTAGAAGACCCGGCAAGGGCTCGGGGAGCGGCAAGCTTCCGGGCCCGGCAAGGTCGAGATCCCCGGCAAGGTGCTTGCCGGGGGAGGTGCGCCGTGTGCCCGCGCTCCAGCTCATCGGCCCACGCGTCGCCCTGGGGCCACTCCAGGGACGCGTGGCGGATGGCTGTGCAGCCTGGGGGACACGGTGGCACTCCACGGCAGAGGATCCATCGCCGTGGCAGACGGAGACGCAACGGCGGGAGCTTTTGGGGTCGACGGCGACGGGCATTAAATGCCCTTGTCCCCCACTGTTAAAGTAGGTATAGACCACTGTTCTGTACTGTAGCTCCACTGTTCCCGCACTGTTACAACTACCACCTCTTTTACATTTTTACCCTTTTCTCCTACGTTGACACCTGTCGGTGACCCCTTGCACTATAAAAGGAGGCCCATGCACAACGTGGAGGGGGTTCGAAACCTAGATTACTCTCACGCACGGTGTAGCTGCTTCTTCAAGCTCCCGAGCGCTCAACTCAATACACAACCAAGCAGGAGTAGGGTTTTACGCATCCGTGCGGCCCGAACCTGGGTAAAAACTGCCCGCGCGTCTGCCTCGATCTGCTCTTCGTGCTCCCTCCGCCCTCGTACCGCACAGACAAGGGGCTCCGGTCCCATAGGTGTTCGTGGCGGACAGTTTCCCCCGACACGAGGTCTAATTAGTGAAGCACAAGAAGGGGAGGAGAACATCACATAGCTACTAGTCATGGACCCATGGTCCAAGGGAGACTACTCACAACTCATCCGGGAGGCGTCCATGGTGGTGGAAAGGCACCCGGTGGTGATCCTCCCCTCCGGCAGTGTGCCGGGAAGAGTTCTCCTGGTGCTCCCGGTCTTGGAAGCGCGGCGGCGGTGGAACAGAGATGAGATTGCGAAAAAGGGTTCCATCCTCGAGGGTTTCGGGACGCGTGTTAAATATATGCCAAAGGGGGGCATCAGCGGAGGCCTAGGGGGCCCAGGCGCCCCCCCCCCCGGCGCGGCCAGGAGGGGGGCCGCGCCACCAGGGCGCCTGGAGCCCTGGTGGCCCCCCTCCGGCCCTACTTCGGCCGTGTGGAAGCTTCCGGAACGCTGATTTTTTATATAATTTTTCCGGATTTTTCTTGCAGTTTTCGTGACGGGAAAACCTGAAATACAAAAACAGCAGAAAACAGAAACTGGCACTGGGGTGCACTGAGTTAATCGGTTAGTCCAAATATGATCAAAAGTGTATGGAAGTGTATAAATATCATAGCAATATCACCAAAAGAGGCATGGAGCAAGCAGAAATTATAGATATGTTTTGGACGTATCAACATCCCCAAGCTTAATTCCTGCTCGTCCTCGAGTAGGTAAATGATAACAAGAATAATTTCTGTGGTGACATGCTATTAACCATATATGACTTTTCATAGTCATATGACAAAAGCTTACTGAGACAATGAATCTGTAGTAATTAAGTTGCCTTATGAGAGAATCACAAAGAACTGAAAGTTTTACAATATGATACTGAAACATCAAATAGATTTGTAATGAGCATGGTGTGCAATATGATAAAGTGATATCTCGCTTGCCCCCTTTAGTGAAGCAAAACATAAATGCAGGGGCACCTCCAAGGTTTAAGTGATGACTAGATACAATGATTTCTGAATAAACGATATCACAATCATGCAAAAGACAATGCTACTTTGGGACAATGCACATTACACTCAGAATGACAATCATGCTCTCAGTAGTTGGTGCTTTAAAAGAAGGTGGAGACTCTCGAACCGTGGCTTTTGTTGGCAAGGTTGAAAACCCGTGGTCGGAAACAAAAACTAAACATGTACCAGAGCTCTTGGTTTTAAAAACAGAGGTAATAATTTATTTTTGGATATGCATGTTTCGTCAACGAATGCTAGCAGACAACTCAATCACTTCTTGAGATGGACAAGTTTCGAGGAACGGCTCCCGAATGAGGACGATCACATCCTCTTAATCTCCTTTGTTTATCACTGCCAAAGTTTTCTGATTTCTCATGAACAAAGCGTGAAGGAGGGTTTGTTTGTTATATTATTTTTGAGCCGGGCGCACTCTTTGCCAGTTCCTTCTCGTATTATGGGTTTGCACATTAGACATGCAATCCCGGGGTGAAGCTTGTCCAACTTAAAAAGATCATGAATTAACTACTACTTCCTCATGAACTAAAACAGAGGCACAAAAGAGAAATGCTTTTTTGAATAATTTCGAGATGGTACATGAAAGTCTTCGTTAGGAATGGCAGGTAAATACCATGTATAGGAAGGTATGGTGGACTCATATGGCATAACTGGTTTAAAGGATTTTGGATGCACAAGCAGTCAGTCCGCTTAGTACAGGTGGAGGTTAGCAAAAGACTGGGAGCGACCAACTAAAAGAGCAATGACGGTCATAATCATGCAGAGCGACAAAGCAACATTGAATCAGGCATGGAAGTTATATCGCTACTCAGAAATAAAAGATCATCAAGGCTTGACAGACTTTCTTTACAGTCTTAAATATGCGTGAGCATACGCCAAGTCAATCAAAATAAATTCTTGAAGGAAGATATTACTAAACCATACCACATCATAGGCGAACAAATCATGTTGGTACTCCAATAACACATTGGGAACCCCCCAGCTATTTGAGACTAACCATAAGAAAACATGAACTACTAAGCACCATTATGCACGTAGCATTTTTATCATAGACATATCGACCAATGCAACAGAAGCAAACTCTCTTCATAAGATAAGCATGATAAATAAAGAGAGTTCCAGCAACCAACTAAACAAAAGCTCTTTAAAAAGATAAGCATGAAAACTAAGAGCTAAACATGATTGTAGCTATTGAAAGACAAAGAACACACACAGCAAAGATAGACATGAAAATTCTATGTTGTGTTCTAGGTTGAAGTGGAGCGTGTTTCTCTCCCACACAAAGAAAGCTGAGTTCCAACTCGTTATGAAAAGCTAAAGAAAACTAAAAAGGAAACAAAAAGCAAGACGCTCCAAGCATAGCACATAACACATGAAGTGATAAAAATATAGTGGAACGAAAGACGAACTGATAATGTTGATGGAGAAGGGGATGCACGGGGGCATCCCCAAGCTTAGACGCTTGAGTCTTCTTGAATATTTCTTGGGGGTGCATGGGGACATCCCCAAGCTTGAGCGTTTGACACTCCTGAATCTTTTTATCATCTTCCCTCGCACACTTGAAAACTCCCTTCATACATAACTCATCATAATCTGATTAGCGAGGTTAGTACCCATAATAAAATAATTGTTCCTTGCTGGAAATAAGGATATTCTTGAAGGTCTACTGTTTCTCAAGATTGCCAAAAGGTTTTTGCAAAGAAAAAGCAAGCTCAAGGTTTGCAAAATGAAGGAAAGGCAAAACATGACATAATCTGTGAAAAACAGAACAACAGGTAGTAAATGATTTTTTCGGGGCACTTTTGCAACTCTAATAAAAAAACTCAGAACAGAAGCCCGAAAGACAATTGTATAGAGCACGCTGTTGAAAAAATTTAGACCAAAAAGATGATCTGGTGATTTTATACGAATTTTTCTGTCCAAGGACAGAATCTGTTTCCTGGACAGCACGTCACAACTTTTGAACTTTCTTGCAATCAGAGGCTACACTTGGCACAAAGTTGAAAAGTAAAGATACAATGATGATGCTACTGTAGTAACAACATCAAGACACAACAAAAGCAAAATAAAATTTTATTCATGTGGGCTGCCTCCCAAAAGCGTTTTCTTTTATGCCTTTAAGCTAGGCATAATGCAAAACGATCAAGTTTTATCAAGAGTAAAAGAATAGCTAGCCCGTATAATGGACTCAAAAGGTAACTTAATCTTCTTTCTAGGGAAGTGTTCCATCCCTTTCTTGAGAGGAAATTGGAATTTTATATGCCCCTCTTTCTTGTCAATGATAGCACCAACGGTGCGAAGAAAAGGACGTCCCAAAATAATTGGACAAGAAGGTTCACATTCAATATCCATAATAGTAAAATCAATGGGAACGTAGTTGTCATTGACAATGATAAGAACATCGTCGATCCTCCCCAAAGGTTTCTTTATGGAAGAATCAACGAGACGAACACCAAAAGAACAAGAATCAAAAGGTTTCAATTTAAGCATATCATATATTCTTTTGGGCATAACGGAGGTACTAGCTCCAACATCACATAAAGCATAGCAAGACAAGTTATTCAACTTAATTTTAATCATAGGATCCCAACCATCTTCTAGCTTTCTAGGTATGGAGGCTTCTACTCTAAGTTTCTCCTCCCTAGCTTTGATGGGAGCATTAGTGATATGCTCTGTGAAGGCAAGGTTAAGCGTGCTAGTGCGGGGATCTCTAGACATCTTGTGAAGGAAATCAATAACTTCGGTAAGAGTGCAATTGTCAAAATCAAGGTCACTACTATAAAGTAAAGTGGTAGTGGTGTCCTTTAGGCTCACTTGTTTTGTGGTTTCTATGGTCATAGCATCACCATTAATAGGTCCAATGGGACCAGGAGTGCATTGGGTGCTAAGAGTTTGGATATCCTCAACAACTTGGATAGTAGCAACAGTGTGGTGGGTAGGAAGGTTCTTAATCCTATCTTCTTCCTCCCTTTCTCAAGCCCATCTCTCTTTAAGTTTAGCCAACATCCTAATGTTTTCATTAATTTGCACTTGAATAGCATTCATAGGAGTGACCTTCCTCTCCTCAAGAGGAGAAGTTCTAATTTTAAGCAATTCTACCTCATGGGCTAAATTGTCTACCTTCGAAGAGAGATCATCTAGTTTGTTTAGTTTTTCTTCTACACTCTTATTAAAGGCTTTTTGGGTAGTGATAAAATCTTTAAGCATAATCTCTAGTTCAGTAGTGGAGTTCTTGGTGCTAGGATAAGCATTGTTGTTCCCATAAGAATTAGAGGGGAACGGTCTAGGATTGCTACCAAAATTACTCCTATAAGCATTGCTATTGAAATTGTTTCTAGAGATAAAGTTCACGTCTACTTGTTCTTGAGCAATCAAGGAATTTAAAGGAACATCACGAGGATCAATAGAAGATTGCTTCAAAAGTAGAGACATGATCAAGTCAATTTTTTCATTTAGGGAGGTAATCTCCTCGACAGAGTTTACCTTCCTACCTGTTGGAGCGCGTTCGGTGTGCCATTGGGAATAGTTGGTCATCATCTCGTCGAGAAGCTTTGTGGCAGCACCAAGTGTAGTTGACATAAAGGTTCCTCCCGCGGCCGAATCTAACAAGTTCCGCGAGGTAAAGTTCAAGCCTGCATAAAAAGTTTGGATAACCATCCAAGTAGTCAAACCATGAGTAGGGCAGTTCTTGACAAGAGATTTCATACGTTCCCAAGCTTGGGCAACGTGTTCATTATCCAATTGTTTAAAATTCATTATGTTACTTCTTAGTTGGATAATTTTAGCAGGTGGATAGTACTTTCCAATAAAAGCATCTTTGCACTTGTCCCATGAATCTATGCTATTTCTAGGCAAAGATTGAAACCAAATTTTAGCTCCTCCTCTCAAGGAGAAAGGAAAAAGCTTAAGCTTAACAATATTACCATCTATTTCTTGGTACTTTTGCATATCACAAAGTTCAACAAAATTGTTCAAGTGTAAAGCAGCATCATCTCCAGCACCGGAGAATTGATCTTTCATAACTAAGTTCAGTAAAGCAGGTTTAATTTCATAAGAAGGTGCTGAAGTGGCAGGTGTAGTGATAGGCGTGCAAATAAAGTCATCGTTGTTATGATTAGTGAAGTCACACAACTTCGTGTTCTCGGTGGAACCCATAGTAGAAAGCAAGCAAGATAACTATTTTTGTGATTTTCGATAAAAGATACTAAAGCAAAACTGAAAGGTAAACTAACAAGACTAAAAAGCAAAGGTAAAAGATAGCGTGCAACTCCCCTATCTTGAAGAGTGGATTTCCCGGCAACGGCGCCAGAAAACTTTGCTTGATGGCTTCTCGCCCCTCGTTGGTTACCCCAAGTGGAAGGTTTGAGATGCAGTGTAGCGGAAGTTTTCCCTTGGCAAAGATACCAAGGATCGATTTCCCCTGAGACTCCAAGGTTCAACAAGAAGGTGTCATCTGCTAACGGCGCCAGATATTAGCAATCAACGTGGACCTGCACACAGATACAAATAACTTTGCTCCCAACGAGTACAGAGAGGTTGTCAATCCCTCCGGCCTTGTCGTTTACAAAGGATCAAACACAAGAGATAATAGTGATAGGTATTGCTGCAACTAATAAGTAAAAGCGGAAAGTAAATAGCGGATGTGATCAGTGATGGTAATATGGACCGGGGTCCCATGATGTTCACTAGTGATGTCTCTCTCCCAAAAGACAATAAAACAGCTATGTGAGGTAAACGAATTACAACTGGGCAATTGACAGAATAATGTGCGCAAACCAATGCTAACTATGTTGCAAGAAAGGTAGAGGTTCAAAGCATGGGCGGTACGCCAAGGCAAGTAGACCGAAATCCATCTGCATCTACTACTAATCATCCACCTTGAGATATCTATCCAGAACATCTCGCTGGTATTAAGTTGCGAGTCCCACCCATAGTGTAAACTCAAAGCAACAGACAACTGCATTAAAAGAACTTTGCGTAAAGTAAACAATCCTTGCACCCGCGGGCACAAGCACCGTTGTTTTCCCCCTTGTGGCAATAGCACATCCCCTAGACTCATGTTTCTGTCACTCAAGCTAGTCATCGAGGGGCATGAACCCACAATCGAGCATAACGTTCCCTCTTGGAGTCACTACCTACTACTTGGCCAAAGCAATAAATAGCAACGGAGAATATGCAAGAATTACTTACGAACATAAATATAAAAGAGGTAAATCAAATATATTACTCAAACACAATTTGAACATAATCTCACAATCCATCGGATCCCAGCAAACTCATCATAGCAACAGCACAAGGATTACATATGTGCCTCGTTCATGTAGGGCAGCTCACGAGTTCTAATTAGTGAAGCACAAGAAGGGGTGGAGAACATCACATAGCTACTGGTCATGGACCAATGGTCCAAGGGAGACTACTCACAACTCATCCGGGAGGCGTCCATGGTGGTGGAGAAGCTCCCGGTGGTGATCCTCCTGTCCGGCAGGGTGCCGGGAAGAGTTCTCCTGGTGCTCCCGATCTTGGAAGCACGGCGGCGGCGGAACAGAGATGAGATCGCGAAAAAGGGTTCCCGTCTCGAGGGTTTCGGGACACGATATAAATATATGCCAAAGGGGGGCATCAGCGGAGGCCTGGGGGGCCCAGGCGCCCCCCCGGCGCGGCCAGGAGGGGCGCCGCGCCACCAGGGCGCCTGGAGCCCTGGTGGCCCCCCTCCGGCTGTACTTCGGGTGCCGGGAAGCTTCTGGAACGCTGATTTTTTATATAATTTTTCCGGGATTTTTCTGGCAGTTCTCGTAAAGGGAAAACCTGAAATACAAAAACAACCGAAAACAGAAACTGGCACTAGGGTGCACTGAGTTAATAGGTTAGTCCAAATATGATCAAAAGTGTATGGAAGTGTATAAATAACATAGCAATATCACCCAAAAGAGGCATGGAGCAAGCAGAAATTATAGATACGTTTTGGACGTATCAACATCCCCAAGCTTAATTCCTGCTCGACCTCGAGTAGGTAAATGATAACAAGAATAATTTCTGTGGTGACATGATATTAACCATATAGGACTTTTTCATAGTCACATGACAAAAGCTTACTGAGACAATGAATCTGTAGTAATTAAGTTGCCTCATGAGAAAATCACAAAGAACTGAAAGTTTTACAATATGATACTGAAACATCAAATAGATTTGTAATGAGCATGGTGTGTAAATATGATAAAGTGATATCTCGCTTGCCCCCTGTAGTGAAGCAAAACATAAATGCAGGGGCACCTCCAAGGTTTAAGTGATGACTAGATACAATGATTTCAAAATAAACGATATCACCATCTTGCAAAAGACAATTCTACTTTGGGACAATGCACATTACACTCAGAATGACAATCATGCTCTCAGTAGTTGGTGCTTTTAAAAGAAGGTGGAGACTCTCGAACCGTGGCTTTTGTTGGCAAGGTTGAAAACCCGTAGTCGGAAACAAAGACAAAACATGTACCAGAGCTCTTGGTTTTAAAAACAGAGGTAATTTTTTTTTAGATTATGCATGTTCCGTCAACTAATGCTAGCAGACAACTCAATCACTTCTTGAGATGGACAAGTTTCGAGGAACGGCTCCCGAATGAGGACGATCACATCCTCTTAATCTCCTTTGTTTATCACTGCCAAAGTTTTATGATTTCTCATGAACAAAGTGTGAAGGAGGGTTTGTTTGTTATATTATTTTTGAGCCGGGCGCACTCAATGCCAGTTCCTTCTCGTATTATGGGTTTGCACATTATACATGCAATCCCGGGGTGAAGCTTGTCCAACTTAAAAAGATCATGAATTAACTACTACTTCCTCATGAACTTAAAATAGAGGCACAAAATAAGAATGCATTTTTTTTGAATAATTTCGAGATGGTACATGCAAGTCTCCGTTAGGAATGGCAGGTAAATACCATGTAGGAAGGTATGGTGGACTCATATGGCATAACTGGTTTAAAGGAATTTGGATGCACAAGCAGTCAGTCCGCTTAGTACAGGTGGAGGTTAGCAAAAGACTGGGAGCGACCAACTAAAAGAGCAATGACGGTCATAATCATGCAGAGCGACAAAGCAACATTGAATCAGGCATGGAAGTTATATCGCTACTCAGAAACAAAAGATCATCACGGCTTGACAGACTTTCTTTACAGTCTTAAATATGCGTGAGCATACGCCAAGTCAATCAAAATAAATTCTTGAAGGAAGATATTACTAAACCATACCACATCATAGGCAAAACAAATCATGTTGGTACTCCAATAACACATTGGGACCCCCCCCAGCTATTTGAGACTAACCATAAGAAAAAATGAACTACTAAGCACCATTATGCACGTAGCATCTTTATCATAGACATACCAACCAATGCAACGGAAGCAAACTCTCTTAATAAGATAAGCATGATAACTAAAGAGAGTTCAAGCAACCAACTAAACAAAAGCTCTTTAAAAAGATAAGCATGAAAACTAAGAGCTGAACATGATAGTAGATATTAGAAGACAAAGAACACACACAGCAAAGATAGACATGAAAATTCTATGTTATGTTCTAGGTAGAAGTGGAGCGTGTTTCTCTCCCACATAAAGAAAGCTGAGTTCCGACTCGTTATGAAAAGCTAAAGAAAACTAAAAAGGAAACTAAAAGCAAGACGCTCCAAGCATAGCACATAACACATGAAGTGATAAAAATATAGTGGAACGAAAGACGAACTGATAATGTTGATGGAGAAGGGGATGCACGGGGGCATCCCCAAGCTTAGACGCTTGAGTCTCCTTGAATATTTCTTGAGGGTGCATGGGGGCATCCCCAAGCTTGAGCGTTTGACACTCCTGAATCTTTTTATCATCTTCCCTCGCACACTTGATAACTCCCTTCATACATAACTCATCATAATCTGATTAGCGAGGTTAGTACCCTTAATAAAATAATTGTTCCTTGCTGGAAATAAAGATATTCTTGAAGGTCTACTGTTTCTAAAGATTGCCAAAAGGTTTTTGCAAAGAAAAAGCAAGCTCTAGGTTTGCAAAATGAAGGAAAGGCAAAACAGGACAGAATCTGTGAAAAACAGAACAGCAGGTAGTAAATGATTGTTTCGGGGCACTTCTGCAACTCTAATAAAAAAACTCAGAACAGTCGCACGAAATACAATTATATAGAGCACGCTGTCGAAAAAATTCAGACCAAAAAGATGATCTGGTGATTTTATACGAATTTTTCTGTCCAAGGACAGAATCTGTTTCCTGGACAGCACGTCACAACTTTTGAACTTTCTAGCAATCAGAGGCTACACTTGGAACAAAATTGAAAAGCAAAGATACAATGATGATGCTACTGTAGTAACAACATCAAGACACAACAAAAGCAAAATAAAATTGTATTCATGTGGGCTGCCTCCCAAAAGCGATTTCTTTTATGCTTTAAGCTAGGCATAATGCATAGAGATCAAGTTTTATCAAGAGTAAAAAAATAGCTAGCCCGTATAACGGACTCAAAAGGTAACTTAATCTTCTTTCGAGGGAAGTGTTCCATCCCTTTCTTGAGAGGAAACTGGAATTTTATATTCCCCTCTTTCATGTCAATGATAGCACCAACGTTGCGTTGAAAAGGACGTCCCAAAATAATTGGACAAGAAGGTTCACATTCAATATCCATAATAGTAAAATCAACGGGAACATAGTTGTCATTGACAATGATAAGAACATCGTCGATCCTCCCCAAAGGTTTCTTTATGGAAGAATCAACGAGACGAACACCAAAAGAACAAGAATCAAAAGGTTTCAGTTTAAGCATATCATATATTCTTTTGGGCATAACAGAGGTACTAGCACCAACATCACATAAAGCATAGCAAGAGAAGTTATTCAACTTAATTTTAATCATGGGATCCCAACCATCTTCTAGCTTTCTAGGTATGGAGGCTTCTACTCTAAGTTTCTCCTCCCTAGCTTTGATAAGAGCATTAGTGATATGCTCTGTGAAGGCAAGGTTAATCGTGCTAGTGCGGGGATCTCTAGACATCTTGTGAAGGAAATCAATAACTTCGGTAAGAGTGCAATTATCAAAATCAAGGTCACTACTATCAAGTAAGGTGGTAGTGGTGTCCTTTAGGTTCACTTGTTTGGTAGTTTCTATAGTCATAGCATCACCATTAATAGGTCCAATGGGACCAGGAGTGCATTGGGTGCTAAGAGTTTGGATATCCTCAACAACTTGGATAGTAGCAACAGTGTGGTGGGTAGGAAGGCTCTTAATTCTATCTTCTTCCTCCCTTTCTCTAGCCCATCTCTCTTTAAGTTTAGCCATCATCCTAATATTTTCATTAATTTGCACTTGAATAGCATTCATAGGAGTGACCTTCCTCTCCTCAAGAGGAGAAGTTCTAATTTTAAGCAATTCTACTTCATTGGCTAAATTGTCTACCTTCGAAGAGAGATTACCTAGTTTGTTTAGTTTTTCTTCTACACTATTATTAAAAGCTTTTTGGATAGTGATGAAATCTTTAAGCATAATCTCTAGTTCAGTAGTGGAGTTCTTGGTGCTAGGATAAGAATTGTTGTTCCCATAGGAATTAGAGGGGAACGGTCTAGGATTGCTACCAAAATTACTCCTATAGGCATTGTTATTAAAATTGTTTTTAGAGATAAAGTTCACATCTACTTGTTCTTGAGCAATCAAAGAATTTAAAGGAATATCACGAGGATCAATAGAAGATTGCTTTGAAAGTAGAGACATGATCAAGTCAACTTTTTCATTTAGGGAGGAAATCTCCTCGACAGAGTTTACCTTCCTACCTGTTGGAGCACGTTCGGTTTGCCATTGGATATAGTTGGTCATCATCTCATCGAGAAGCTTCATGGCAGCACCAAGTGTAGTTGACATAAAGGTTCCTCCCGCGGCCGAATCTAACAAGTTCCGCGAGGTAAAGTTCAAGCCTGCATAAAAAGTTTGGATAACCATCCAAGTAGTCAAACCATGAGTAGGGCAGTTCTTGATAAGAGATTTCATACGTTCCCAAGCTTGGGCAACGTGTTCATTATCCAATTGTTTAAAATTCATTATGTTACTCCTTAGTTGGATAATTTTAGAAGGTGGATAGTATTTTCCAATAAAAGCATCTTTGCACTTGTCCCATGAATCTATGCTATTTCTAGGCAAAGACTGAAACCAAATTTTAGCTCCTCCTCTCAAAGAGAAAGGAAAAAGCTTAAGCTTAACAATATTACCATCTATTTCTTGGTACTTTTGCATATCACAAAGTTCAACAAAATTGTTTAAGTGTAAAGCAGCATCATCTCCAGCACCGGAGAATTGATCTTTCATAACTAGGTTCAGTAAAGCAGGTTTAATTTCATACGAAGGTGCTGAAGTGGCAGATGTAGTGATAGGTGTGCAGATAAAGTCATCGTTGTTGTGACTAGTGAAGTCACACAACTTGGTGTTCTCGGTGGAACCCATAGTAGCAAGCAATCAAGATAACTATTTTTGTTATTTTCGATAAAAGATACTAAAGCAAAAATGAAAGGTAAACTAACAAGACTAAAAAGCAAAGGTAAAAGATAGCGTGCAACTCCCCTATCCTGAAGAGTGGGGTCCCCGGCAACGGCGCCAGAAAACTTTGCTTGATGGCTTCTCGCCCCTCGTTGGTTACCCCAAGTGGAAGGTTTGAGATGCAGTGTAGCGGAAGTTTTCCCTTGGCAAAGATACGAAGGATCGATTTCCCTGAGACTCCCAGTTTCAACAAGAAGGTGTCAACTGCTAACTGCGCCAGATATTAGCAATCAACGTGGACCTGCACACATATACAAATAACTTTGCTCCCAACGAGTACAGAGAGGTTGTCAATACCTCCGGCCTTGTCGTTTACAAAGGATCAAACGCAAGTGATAATAGTGATAGGTATTGCTGCAATAGTAAGTAAAAGCGTAAAGTAAATAGCGGATGTGATCAATGATGGTAATATGGACCGGAGTCCCATGATGTTCACTAGTGATGTCTCTCTCCCAAAAGACGATAAAATACCTATGTGAGGTAAACGAATTACAGCTGGGCAATTGACAGAATTATGTGCGCAAACCAATGCTAACTATGTTGCAAGAAAGGTAGAGGTTCAAAGCATGGGCGGTACGCCAAGGCAAGTAGACCGAAATCCATCTGGACTACTACTAATCATCCACCTTGAGATATCTATCCAAAACATCTCGCTGGTATTAAGTTGCGAGTCCCACCCATAGTGTAAACTCAGAGCAACAGACAACTGCATTAAAAGAACTTTGCGTAAAGTAAACAATCCTTGCACCCGCGGGCACAAGCACCGTTGTTTTCCCCCTTGTGGCAACATCACATCCCCTAGACTCATGTTTCTGTCACTCAAGCTAGTCATCGAGGGGCATGAACCCACAATCAAGCATAACGTTCCCTCTTGGAGTCACTACCTACTACTTGGCCAAAGCAATAAATAACAACGGAGAACATGCAAGAATTACTTACGCACATAAATATAAAAGAGGTAGATCAAATATATTACTCAAACACAATCTGAACATAATCTCACTATCCATCGGATCCCAGCAAACTCATCATAGCAACAGCATAAGGATTACATATGTGCCTCGATCATGTAGGGCAGCAAACGAGGACTAATTAGTGAAGCATAAGAACGGGAGGAGAACATCACATAGCTACTTGTCATGGACCCATGGTCCAAGGGAGACTACTCACAACTCATCCGGGAGGCGTCCATGGTGGTGGAGAAGCTCCCGGTGGTAATCCTCCTCTCCGGCAGGGTGCCGGGAAGAGTTCTCCTTGTGCTCCCGATCTTGGAAGCGCGGCGGCGGCGGAACAGAGATGAGATCGCGAAAAAGGGTTCCCGTCTCGAGGGTTTCGGGACACGATATAAATATATGCCAAAGGGGGGCATCAGCGGAGGCCTGGGTTGCCCAGGCGCCCCCCCGGCGCGGCCAGGAGGGGGGCCGCGCCACCAGGGCGCCTGGAGCCCTGGTGGCCCCCCTCCGGCTGTACTTCGGGTGCCGGGAAGCTTCTGGAACGCTGATTTTTTATATAATTTTTCCGGGATTTTTCTGGCAGTTCTCGTAATGGGAAAACCTGAAATACAAAAACAGCCGAAAACAGAAACTGGCACTGGGGTGCACTGAGTTAATAGGTTAGTCCAAATATGATCAAAAGTGTATGGAAGTGTATAAATAACATAGCAATATCACCCAAAAGAGGCATGGAGCAAGCAGAAATTATAGATATGTTTTGGACGTATCAACATCCCCAAGCTTAATTCCTGCTCGTCCTCGAGTAGGTAAATGATAACAAGAATAATTTCTGTGGTGACATGCTATTAACCATATAGGACTTTTTCATAGTCACATGACAAAAGCTTACTGAGACAATGAATATGTAGTAATTAAGTTGCCTCATGAGAAAATCACAAAGAACTGAAAGTTTTACAATATGATACTGAAACATCAAATAGATTTGTAATGAGCATGGTGTGTAAATATGATAAAGTGATATCTCGCTTGCCCCCTGTAGTGAAGCAAAACATAAATGCAGGGGCACCTCCAAGGTTTACGTGATGACTAGATACAATAATTTCAAAATAAACGATATCACCATCATGCCAAAGACAATGCTACTTTGGGACAATGCACATTACACTTAGAATGACAATCATCCTCTCAGTAGTTGGTGCTTTTAAAAGAAGGTGGAGACTCTCGAACCGTGGCTTTTGTTGGCAAGGTTGAAAACCCGTAGTCGGAAACAAAGACAAAACATGTACCAGAGCTCTTGGTTTTAAAAACAGAGGTAATAATTTTTTTTAGATTATGCATGTTCCGTCAACTAATGCTAGCAGACAACTCAATCACTTCTTGAGATGGACAAGTTTTGAGGAACGGCTCCCGAATGAGGACGATCACATCCTCTTAATCTCCTTTGTTTATCACTGCCAAAGTTTTCTGATTTCTCATGAACAAAGCGTGAAGGAGGGTTTGTTTGTTATATTATTTTTGAGCCGGGCGCACTCAATGCCAGTTCCTTCTCGTATTATGGGTTTGCACATTATACATGCAATCCCGGGGTGAAGCTTGTCCAACTTAAAAAGATCATGAATTAACTACTACTTCCTCATGAACTTAAAACAGAGGCACAAAATAAGAATGCAATTTTTTTTGAATAATTTCGAGATGGTACATGCAAGTCTCCGTTAGGAATGGCAGGTAAATACCATGTAGGAAGGTATGGTGGACTCATATGGCATAACTGGTTTAAAGGAATTTGGATGCACAAGCAGTCAGTCCGCTTAGTACAGGTGGAGGTTAGCAAAAGACTGGGAGCGACCAACTAAAAGAGCAATGACGGTCATAATCATGCAGAGCGACAAAGCAACATTGAATCAGGCATGGAAGTTATATCGCTACTCAGAAACAAAAGATCATCACGGCTTGACAGACTTTCTTTACAGTCTTAAATATGCGTGAGCATACGCCAAGTCAATCAAAATAAATTCTTGAAGGAAGATATTACTAAACCATACCACATCATGGGTAAAACAAATCATGTTGGTACTCCAATAACACATTGGGAACCCCCCATCTATTTGAGACTAACCATAAGAAAACATGAACTACTAAGCACCATTATGCACGTAGCATCTTTATCATGGACATACCAACCAATGCAACAGAAGCAAACTCTCTTAATAAGATAAGCATGATAACTAAAGAGAGTTCAAGCAACCAACTAAACAAAAGCTCTTTAAAAAGATAAGCATGAAAACTAAGAGCTGAACATGATAGTAGATATTAAAAGACAAAGAACACACACAGCAAAGATGGACATGAAAATTCTATGTTATGTTCTAGGTAGAAGTGGAGCGTGTTTCTCTCCCACATAAAGAAAGCTGAGTTCCGACTCGCTATGAAAAGCTAAAGAAAACTAAAAAGGAAACTTAAAGCAAGACGCTCCAAGCATAGCACATAACACATGAAGTGATAAAAATATAGTGGAACGAAAGACGAACTGATAATGTTGATGGAGAAGGGGATGCACGGGGGCATCCCCAAGCTTAGACGCTTGAGTCTCCTTGAATATTTCTTGAGGGTGCATGGGGGCATCCCCAAGCTTGAGCGTTTGACACTCCTGAATCTTTTTATCATCTTCCCTCGCACACTTGATAACTCCCTTCATACATAACTCATCATAATCTGATTAGCGAGGTTAGTACCCTTAATAAAATAATTGTTCCTTGCTGGCAATAAAGATATTCTTGAAGGTCTACTGTTTCTAAAGATTGCCAAAAGGTTTTTGCAAAGAAAAAGCAAGCTCTAGGTTTGCAAAATGAAGGAAAGGCAAAACAGGACAGAATCTGTGAAAAACAGAACATCAGGTAGTAAATGATTTTTTCGGGGCACTTCTGCAACTCTAATAAAAAAACTCAGAACAGACGCACGAAAGACAATTATATAGAGCACGCTGTCGAAAAAATTCAGACCAAAAAGATGATCTGGTGATTTTATACGAATTTTTCTATCCAAGGACAGAATCTGTTTCCTGGACAGCACGTCACAACTTTTGAACTTTCTAGCAATCAGAGGCTACACTTGGAACAAAATTGAAAAGCAAAGATACAATGATGATGCTACTGTAGTAACAACATCAAGACACAACAAAAGCAAAATAAAATTTTATTTATGTGGGCTGCCTCCCCAAAGCGCTTTCTTTTATGCCTTTAAGCTAGGCATAATGCATAGAAATCAAGTTTTATCAAGAGTAAAAGAATAGCTAGCCCGTATAACGGACTCAAAAGGTAACTTAATCTTCTTTCGAGGGAAGTGTTCCATCCCTTTCTTGAGAGGAAACTGGAATTTTATATTCCCCTCTTTCATGTCAATGATAGCACCAACGTTGCGTTGAAAAGGACGTCCCAAAATAATTGGACAAGAAGGTTCACATTCAATATCCATAATAGTAAAATCAACGGGAACATAGTTGTCATTGACAATGATAAGAACATCGTCGATCCTCCCCAAAGGTTTCTTTATGGAAGAATCAACGAGACGAACACCAAAAGAACAAGAATCAAAATGTTTCAGTTTAAGCATATCATATATTCTTTTGGGCATAACAGAGGTACTAGCACCAACATCACATAAAGCATAGCAAGAGAAGTTATTCAACTTAATTTTAATCATAGGATCCCAACCATCTTCTAGCTTTCTAGGTATGGAGGCTTCTACTCTAAGTTTCTCCTCCCTAGCTTTGATAAGAGCATTAGTGATATGCTCTGTGAAGGCAATGTTAATCGTGCTAGTGCGGGGATCTCTAGACATCTTGTGAAGGAAATCAATAACTTCGGTAAGAGTGCAATTATCAAAATCAAGGTCACTACTATCAAGTAAGGTGGTAGTGGTGTCCTTTAGGTTCACTTGTTTGGTAGTTTCTATAGTCATAGCATCACCATTAATAGGTCGAATGGGACCAGGAGTGCATTGGGTGCTAAGAGTTTGGATATCCTCAACAACTTGGATAGTAGCAACAGTGTGGTGGGTAGGAAGGCTCTTAATTCTATCTTCTTCCTCCCTTTCTCTAGCCCATCTCTCTTTGAGTTTAGCCATCATCCTAATATTTTCATTAATTTGCACTTGAATAGCATTCATAGGAGTGACCTTCCTCTCCTCAAGAGGAGAAGTTCTAATTTTAAGCAATTCTACTTCATTGGCTAAATTGTCTACCTTCGAAGAGAGATCACCTAGTTTGTTTAGTTTTTCTTCTACACTATTATTAAAATCTTTTTGGATAGTGATGAAATCTTTAAGCATAATCTCTAGTTCAGTAGTGGAGTTCTTGGTGCTAGGATAAGCATTGTTGTTCCCATAGGAATTAGAGGGGAACGGTCTAGGATTGCTACCAAAATTACTCCAATAGGCATTGTTATTAAAATTGTTTCTAGAGATAAAGTTCACATCTACTTGTTCTTGAGCAATCAAAGAATTTAAAGGAATATCACGAGGATCAACAGAACATTGCTTTGAAAGTAGAGACATGATCAAGTCAACTTTTTCATTTAGGGAGGAAATCTCCTCGACAGAGTTTACCTTCCTACCTGTTGGAGCACGTTCGGTGTGCCATTGGGAATAGTTGGTCATCATCTCATCGAGAAGCTTCATGGCAGCACCAAGTGTAGTTGACATAAAGGTTCCTCCCGCGGCTGAATCTAACAAGTTCCGCGAGGTAAAGTTCAAGCCTGCATAAAAAGTTTGGATAACCATCCAAGTAGTCAAACCATGAGTAGGGCAGTTCTTGATAAGAGATTTCATACGTTCCCAAGCTTGGGCAACGTGTTCATTATCCAATTGTTTAAAATTCATTATGTTACTCCTTAGTTGGATAATTTTAGCAGGTGGATAGTATTTTCCAATAAAAGCATCTTTGCACTTGTCCCATGAATCTATGCAAAGACTGAAACCAAATTTTAGCTCCTCCTCTCAAAGAGAAAGGAAAAAGCTTAAGCTTAACAATATTACCATCTATTTCTTGGTACTTTTGCATATCACAAAGTTCAACAAAATTGTTTAAGTGTAAAGCAGCATCATCTCCAGCACCAGAGAATTGATCTTTCATAACTAGGTTCAGTAAAGCAGGTTTAATTTCATACGAAGGTGCTGAAGTGGCAGATGTAGTGATAGGTGTGCAGATAAAGTCATCGTTGTTGTGACTAGTGAAGTCACACAACTTGGTGTTCTCGGTGGAACCCATAGTAGCAAGCAAGCAAGATAACTATTTTTGTGATTTTCGATAAAAGATACTAAAGCAAAAATGAAAGGTAAACTAACAAGATTAAAAAGCAAAGGTAAAAGATAGCGTGCAACTCCCCTATCCTGAAGAGTGGAGTCCCCGGCAAAGGCGCCAGAAAACTTTGCTTGATGGCTTGTGGAAGGTTTGAGATGTAGTGTAGCGGAAGTTTTCCCTTGGCAAAGATACCAAGGATCGATTTCCCTGAGACTCCCAGTTTCAACAAGAAGGTGTCAACTGCTAACGGCGCCAGATATTAGCAATCAACGTGGACCTGCACACAGATACAAATAAATTTGCTCCCAACGAGTACAGAGAGGTTGTCAATACCTCCGGCCTTGTCGTTTACAAAGGATCAAACGCAAGTGATAATAGTGATAGGTATTGCTGCAATAGTAAGTAAAAGCGTAAAGTAAATAGGGGATGTGATCAATGATGGTAATATGGACCGGAGTCCCATGATGTTCACTAGTGATGTCTCTCTCCCAAAAGACGATAAAATACCTATGTGAGGTAAACGAATTACAGCTGGGCAATTGACAGAATTATGTGCGCAAACCAATGCTAACTATGTTGCGAGAAAGGTAGAGGTTCAAAGCATGGGCGGTACACCAAGGCAAGTAGACCGAAATCCATCTGCATCTACTACTAATCATCCACCTTGAGATATCTATCCAGAACATCTCGCTGGTATTAAGTTGCGAGTCCCACCCATAGTGTAAACTCAAAGCAACAGACAACTGCATTAAAAGAACTTTGCCTAAAGTAAACAATCCTTGCACCCGCGGGCACAAGCACCGTTGTTTTCCCCCTTGTGGCAACAACACATCCCCTAGACTCATGTTTCTGTCACTCAAGCTAGTCATCGAGGGGCATGAACCCACAATCAAGCATAACGTTCCCTCTTGGAGTCACTACCTACTACTTGGCGAAAGCAATAAATAACAACGGAGAACATGCAAGAATTACTTACGCACATAAATATAAAAGAGGTAGATCAAATATATTACTCAAACACAATCTGAACATAATCTCACAATCCATCGGATCCCAGCAAACTCATCATAGCAACAGCATAAGGATTACATATGTGCCTCGATCATGTAGGGTAGCTCACGAGGACTAATTAGTGAAGCACAAGAACGGGAGGAGAACATCACATAGCTACTGGTCATGGACCCATGGTCCAAGGGAGACTACTCACAACTCATCCGGGAGGCGTCCATGGTGGTGGAGAAGCTCCCGGTGGTGATCCTCCTCTCCGGCAGGGTGCCGGGAAGAGTTCTCCTGGTGCTCCCGATCTTGGAAGCGCGACGTCGGCGGAACAGAGATGAGATCGCGAAAAAGGGTTCTCGTCTCGAGGGTTTCGGGACACGATATAAATATATGCCAAAGGGGGGCATCAGCGGAGGCCTGGGGGGCCCAGGCGCCCCCCCCCCCGGCGCGACCAGGAGGGGGGCCGCGCCACCAGGGCGCCTGGAGCCCTGGTGGCCCCCCTCCGGCTGTACTTCGGGTGCCGGGAAGCTTCTGGAACGCTGATTTTTTATATAATTTTTCCGGGATTTTTCTGGTAGTTCTCGTAATGGGAAAACCTGAAATACAAAAACAGCCGAAAACAGAAACTGGCACTGGGGTGCACTGAGTTAATAGGTTAGTCCAAATATGATCAAAAGTGTATGGAAGTGTATAAATAACATAGCAATATCACCCAAAAGAGGCATGGAGCAAGCAGAAATTATAGATACGTTTTGGACGTATCATGCCATACATATCGTATCTGCTCAGGCAAGAACTCCCGGAAGATGTGGAAGAAGCGTGCTAGATCGTCCGCCGATCCAAGGTGTTCACTGTCATTCAGGGTCAACTTTACAGAGAAAGCGTCATCGGAGTCGCTCAGCGCTGCATCACTCCAGAGGAAGGTCGATTGATCCTGGATGAGATTCACTCGGGAAATTGTGGCCACCACGCTTCCTCTCGGACTATAGTGGCCAAAGCGTACCGAGCCGGGTTTTACTGGCCCCGTGCCAACGAGATGGCCAAGGATATCGTGGACAAGTGCGCAGGTTACCATTCTACTCCAACATGTCCCACAAGCCGGCATCTGCCTTGAAGACCATTCCGCTAGTCTGGCCCTTCGCCGTTTGGGGCTTGGACATGGTCGGCCCCTTCAGAACGGGCAGAAGCGGATTCACCCACCTACTCGTGGCACTCGACAAGTTCACCAAATGGATTGAGGCCAAGCCCATCAAGAACCTCGAGTCGAGCACCGCCATCAGCTTCATCAGGGAATTGATATTCAGATATGGAGTTCCCCACAGCATCAGACAACGGCTCCAACTTTGACTCGGATGAATTCAGAGCTTTCTGTGCTTCTCAAGGAACACGAGTCGACTACGACTCCGTGGCACATCCACAGTCGAATGGATAGGCAGAAAGAGCAAATGGTTTGATTCTCCAAGGCCTAAAGCCACGGCTCATGCGTGATCTTAAGCATGCCGCTGGGGCTTGGGTAACTAAACTACCATCTGTCCTATGGGGTTTGAGAACGACTCCGAACCGGTCGACCGGCCGTACCCCTTTCTTCATGGTCCATGGAGCCGAAGCTGTGTTGCCGAGCGATTTGTTACACAACGCCCCCAGAGTGGAACTCTTCTCCGAAGCCGAGGCAGAGCAGGCTCGTCATGATGCAGTCGACCTTTTGGAAGAAGAACGTGAGATGGCCTTGATCCGGTCGACCATCTATCAGCAAGACCTGCGTCGATTCCATGCTCGCAACGTCCGAAGCCGAGCATTTCAGGAAGGAGACCTGGTCCTTCGAGTGCATCTGAAACGACCTCACAAGCTCGCCGCCGCTTGGGAAGGCCCATTCATCATCACCAAGGTGCTACACAACGGAGCGTACCACCTCTACAATGTCTCCAAGAAGAAAGACGAACCTCGGTCATGGAACGCGGACCTGCTCCGCCGCATCTACAGTTGAAACACTCGACGGCCGAGTTGTAATAAAGATTTTCCCGATTTGTTTTCAAAGACAAGTTTGCAGTGGTCCTTCAAAATCCCCCAGTGGGTGCTTAGCCGCGAACCCGATTCTCCTAAGTTTCAAAAATTACTCCGAGTGAAGAGCAACCCTCTCACTCGAGGGCTTAGCTGCGGTCCTCCGAGCTGTGTCACAAATATAATGTGGCTCTGCCTTCCAAGCTCCGCCACAAATACAACGTAGCTTGGAATCGCCTATGTTACAAACATCCACTCCGAGTGAAGAGCAACCCTCTCACTCGGGGGCTTAGCTGCGGTCCTCCGAGCTGCGTCATAAGTATAATGTGGCTCTGTCTTCCGAGCTCCGCCACAAATACAACGTAACTTGGAATCGCCTAAGTTACCAACATTCACTCCGAGTGAAGAGCAATCCTCTCACTCGGGGGCTTAGCTGTGGTCCTCCGAGCCGCGTCATAAGTATAATGTGGCTCTGTCTTCCGAGCTCCGCCACAAATACAACGTAGCTTGGAATCGCCTAAGTTACCAACATTCACTCCGAGTGAAGAGCAATCCTCTCACCCGGGGGCTTAGCAGCGACCCCGTGACTCGCCTAAGTTATAAACGCTCACTC
>LR738715.1:864766980-864889841 GCA_902687465.1 Secale cereale | reverse complement strand
TGGAATCGCCTAAGTTACAAACATCCACTCCTAGTGAAGAGCAACACTCTCCCTCGAGGGCTTAGCTGCGGTCCTCCGAGCTACATCACAAGTATAATGTGGCGCTGCCTTCCGAGCTCCGCACAAATACAACGTAGCTTGGAATAGCCTAAGTTACAAACATCCACTCCGAGTGAAGAGCAATCCTCTCACTCGGGGGCTTAGCTGCGACCCCGTGACTAACCTAAGTTACAAACACTCACTCCAAGTGAAGAGCAACCCTCTCACTCAGGGGCTTAGCCGCAGTCCTCCGAGTTGTGTCATAAGTATAATGTGGCTCTGTCTTCCGAGCTCCGCCACAAATACAACATAGCTTGGAATCGCCTAAGTTACAAAAACATTCACTCCGAGTGAAGAGCGATCCTCTCACTCGGAAGCTCCGCCACGGCCCTCCGAGCTCCGCCGCAAGAACAACGTCGCCATCAAAGTGTCGACTCAAAGATTCAAGCGATCAAAAAAGAGTCACAAGCCAAGGAATCAAATCCAGATAAAATCCCGCAAGATTCGGGCGATTGTACCTGGGCCACGGGCCCACCAGAGTTTAACGATTACAAGACCACTCGGCATTCCGAGGCAAATTGAATTAAAGTATCAGAGTTCACTCATTCCTCAGGAGGAGGCGGACTCGCAGGTGCGACGAACTGGTCCAAGTCGATCCAAGAAAGTCTCCATGAACGACTGGAATTGGAGCTCCTTCGTATTGGCGACCTTGAGCGCCGCAAGCCTTCTCTCCTTCACCTCCTTGCAATGCACGCGGACCAAGGACAGCGCCACATCGGCTCCACCCCGGGCGGACGACTTCTTCCACTCCTGCACTCGGCTAGGGATCTCATTGAGTCGAGTCATCAGAGACTCGAGGTCGTTCTCCTGCACGACTCCCCTCCAGAGCGCGGTGTCAATCCGGGCCATCACCGCTTTCAGCCGTCCGAGATAGTCCGTGGCCGCAGTAAGACGGGACTCCAGCCTCAAGATGTTCATGGCAACCTCGTCCTTGACGATGGAATTGGCTGGGTCCAGGCTGGGCTCGACCCGCCCAGTCTCTTCTTCGAAGTTGCGGCAGAATTCTACACCACAGAAGACAAGTCGAGTCACCAAATACAACATGGGTCGACAGATCCAACTCAGCCTGAGCCAAAGGGACGTACCTTCGAGCACGAGGTACCCCTTCTTGGTAAGGTCGCCCAGATAAGCCTCAAGATCAATCCTCTTCTGGAAGAGGGCCTCGTACTTGTCGTTCAGGATGCTCTTGGCATTCTCCAGTCGAGTCACCACTTGGTTAGCTGCGTCGAGTGAGCCTCTCAGCCTGGTGATCTCCGCCTCGAGCGCTCCTACGGAGGCCAGCTTCTGCGCCGCCAGTTCTGCCTTCTCTTGAGCCGCCTGCTGCGCCGCCGCCAAGTCGAGATCTTTCTACTCCAAGGCCGATTTCAGTTGACCTACCAAAGACATCACTGGACAGATGAACATGAGGAGACACAAGGCATATTTATCAAAAGTCAATCGACAAATGGTTAGCGTCAGTTACCGGCCACATCATCCCGCGTCTTCTTCAGGTGGTCCCGAGCCAGCTGCAAGTCGAGATTGAGCTGGATTTGCTTCTTCTCAAGGTCTGCAAATTTGGCTCCAAACTCGCAAGATTTCTTCATCAACACAACAAGACAAGATTCTAAGACTACAGTCGAGTCAAAAACTCAACCGCAGTCTCGGGGACTACGCCCAGTGGGTGCACTGAGCGTGCCCCCACTGGTTCTCACTCGGCCAAGATCAGTCTGGCTCGAGCTAAAAAATCAACAACAAGGAAGAAACATTCTATAGTCAGACCATGGCCGACTGTTGATGGCTTCTCGCCCCTCATTGGTTACCCCAAGTGGAAGGTTTGAGATGCAGTGTAGCGGTAGTTTTCCCTTGGCAAAGATACCAAGGATCGAATTCCCCTGAGACTCCGAGGGTCAACAAGAAGGTGTCAACTGCTAACGGCGCCAGATACTTAGCGATTGACAGGACCTGCACACAGATACAAATAACTTTGCTCCCAACGAGTACAGAGAGGTTGTCAATCCCTCCAGACTTGTCGTTTACAAAGGATCAAACACAAGAGATAATAGTGATAGGTATGACTGCAACTAGTAAGTAAGAACAGAAAGTAAATAGCGGATGTGATCAGTGAAGGTAATATGGACTGGGGTCCCATGATGTTCACTAGTGATGTCTCTCTCCCAAAAGACGATAAAACAGCTAAGCGAGGTAAACAAATTACAGCTGGGCAATTGACAGGATTATGTGCGCAAACCAATGCTAACTATGCTACAAAGAAAGGTAGAGGCTCAAAAGCATGGGCGGTATGCCAAGGCAAGTAGACCGAAATCCATCTGCATCTACTACTAATCATCCACCTTGAGATATATATCCAGACCATCTCGCTAGTATTAAGTTGCGAGTCCCACCCATAGTGTAAACTCAAAGCAACAGACAACTGCATTAAAAGAACTTTGCGTAAAGTAAACAATCCTTGCACCCGCAAGTACAAGAACCGTTGTTTTCCCCCTTGTGGCAACAGCACATCCCCTAGACTCATGTTTCTGTCACTCAAGCTAGTCATCGAGGGGCATGAACCCACAATCAAGCATAACGTTCCATCTTAGAGTTACTACCTACTACTTGGCCAAAGCAATAAACAGCAACGGAGAACATGCAAGAATTACTCAAGAACATAAATATAAAAGAGGTAAATCAAATATATTACTCAAACACAATCTGAACATAATCTCATAATCCATCGGATCCCAGCAAACTCATCATAGCAACAGCATAAGGATTACATATGTGCCTCGATCATGTAGGGCAGCTCACGAGGTCTAATCGGTGAAGAACAAAGAGGGGAGGAGAACATCACATAGCTACTGGTCATGGACCCATGGCCCAAGGGAGACTACTCACAACTCATCCAGGAGGCGTCCATGGTGGTGGAGAGGCTCCCGGTGGTGATCCTTCCCTCCGGCAGGGTGCCGGGAAGAGTTCTCCTGGTGCTCCCGATCTTGGAAGCGCGGCGGCGGCGGAACGGAGATGAGATCGCAAAAAAGGGTTCCGTCCTCGAGGGTTTCGGGACGCGGTGTAAATATATGCCAAAGGGGGGCATCAGCGGAGGTCAGGGGGGCCCAGGCGCCCCCCCGGCGCGGCCAGGAGGGGAGCCGCGCCCCCAGGGCGCCTGGAGCCCTGGTGGCCCCCCTCTGGCCCTACTTTGGCCGCACGGAAGCTTCTGGAGCGCTGATTTTTTATATATTTTCCTGGCAATTTAAGTAATGGGAAAACCTGAAATACAAAAACAGCAGAAAACAGAAACTGGCACTGAGGTGCACTGAGTTAATAGGTTAGTCCAAATATGATAAAAAGTGTATGGAAGTGCATAAATATCATAGCAATATCACACAAAAGAGGCATGGAGCAAGCAGAAATTATAGATACGTTTTGGACGTATAAACATCCCCAAGCTTAATTCCTGCTCGTCCTCGAGTAGGTAAATGATAACAAGCATAATTTCTATGGTGACATGCTATTAACCATATAAGGACTTTTCACAGTCACATGACAAAAGCTTACTGAGACAATGAATCTGTAGTAATTAAGTTGCCTCATGAGAAAATCACAAAGAACTGAAATTTTTACAATATGATACTGAAACATCAAATAGATTTGTAGTGAGCATGGTGTGCAAATATGATAAAGTGATACCTCGCTTGCCCCCTTTAGTGAAGCAAAACATAAATGCAGGGGCACCTCCAAGGTTTAAGTGACGACTAGATACATTGATTTCAGAATAAACGATATCATAATCATGCAAAAGACAATGGTACTTTGGGACAATGCACATTACACTCAGAATGACAATCATGCTCTCAATAGTTGGTGCTTTAAAGAAGGTGGAGACTCTCGAACCGTGGCTTTTGATGGCAAGGTTGAAAACCCGTGGTCGGAAACAAAAACTAAACATGTACCAGAGCTCTTGGTTTTTAAAAACAGAGGTAAAATTATTTTTGGGGTATGCATATTTCGTCAACGAATGCTAGCAGATAACTCAATTACTTCTCGAGCTGGACAAGTTTCGAGGAACGGCTCACGTATGAGGACGATCACATCCTCTTAATCTCCTTTGTTTATCACTGCCAAAGTTTTCTGATTTCTCATGAACAAAGCGTGAAGGAGGGTTTGTTTGTTGTATTATTTTTTTAATGAGCCGGGCGCACTCTATGCCAGTTCCTTCTCGTATTAGGGGTTTGCACATTAGACATGCAATCCCGGGGTGAAGCTTGTCCAACTTAAAAAGATCATGAATTAACTACTACTTCCTCATGAGCTAAAACAGAGGCACAAAAGAGAAATGTTTTTTTGATTAATTTCGAGATGGTACACGAAAGTCTTCGTTAGGAATGGCAGGTAAATACCATGTATAGGAAGGTATGGTGGACTCATATGGCATAACTGGTTTAAAGTATTTTGGATGCACAAGCAGTCAGTCCGCTTAGTACAGGCGAAGGTTAGCAAAAGACTGGGAGCGACCAACTAAGAGAGCAATGACGGTCATAATCATGCAGAGCGACAAAGCAACATTGAATCGGGCATGGAAGTTATATCGCTACTCAGAAATTAAAGATCATCAAGGCTTGATGGACTTTCTTTACAGTCTTAAATATGCGTGAGCATATGCCAAGTCAATCAAAATAAATTCTTGGAGGAAGATATCACTAAACCATACCACATCATAGGCAAACAAATCATGTTGGTACTCCAATAACACATTGAGAACCCCCCAGCTATTTGAGACTAACCATAAGAAAACATGAACTACTAAGCACCATTATGCACATAGCCTTTTTATCATGGACATATCAACCAGTGCAACAGAAGCCAACTCTCTTAACAAGATAAGCATGATAACTCAAGAGAGTTCCAGCAACCAACGAAACAAAAGCTCTTTAAAAAGAAAAGCATGAAAACTAAGAGCTAAGCATGACAGTAGCTATTGAAAGACCAAGAACATACACAGCAAAGATAAACATGAAATTTCTATGTTGTGTTCTAGGTTGAAGTGGAGCATGTTTCTCTCCCACACAAAGAAAGCTGAGTTCCAACTCGTTATCAAAAGCAAGCAAAGCTAAAGAAAACTAAAAAGGAAACTAAAAGCAAGACGCTCCAAGCATAGCACATAACACATGAAGTGATTAAAATATAGTGGAACAAAAGACGAACTGATAATGTTGATGGAGAAGGGGATGCACGGGGGCATCCCCAAGCTTAGACGCTTGAGTCTTCTTGAATATTTCTTGGGGGTGCATGGGGGCATCCCCAAGCTTGAGCGTTTGACACTCCTGAATCTTTTTATCATCTTCCCTCGCACACTTGAAAACTCCCTTCATACATAACTCATCATAATCTGATTAGCGAGGTTAGTACCCTTAATAAAATAGTTCTTTCCTTGCTGGAAATAAGGATATTCTTGAAGGTCTACTGTTTCTCAAGATTGCCAAAAGGTTTTTGCAAAGAAAAAGCAAGCTCAAGGTTTGCAAAACGAAGGAAAGGCAAAACAGGACAAAATCTGTGAAAAACAAACCAGCAGGTAGTAAATAATTTTTTCGGGGCACTTCTGCAACTCAAATCAAAAAACTCAGAACAGACGCCCGAAAGCCAATTGTATAGAGCACGGTGTCGAAACATTTCAGACCAAAAAGATGATCTGGTGATTTTATACGAATTTTTCTATCCAATGACAGAATCTGTTTCCTGGACAGCACGTCACAACTTTTGAACTTTCTTGCAATCAGAGGCTAAACTTGGCACAAAGCTGAAAAGTAAAGATACAATGATGATGCTACTGTAGTAACAAACATCAAGACACAACAAAAGCAAAATAAAATTTTATTCATTGTGGGCTGCCTCCCAAAATCGCTTTCTTTTATGCCTTTAAGCTAGGCATAATGCAAAAAGATCAAGTTTTATCAAGAGTAAAAGAATAGCTAGCCCGTATAACAGACTCAAAAGGTAACTTAATCTTCTTTCTAGGGAAGTGTTCCATCCCTTTCTTGAGAGGAAATTGGAATTTTATATTCCCCTCTTTCATGTCAATGATAGCACCCACGATGCGAAGAAAAGGCCGTCCCAAAATAATTGGACAAGAAGGTTCACATTCAATATCCATAATAGTAAAATCAACGGGAACATAATTGTCATTGACAATGATAAGAACATCGTCGATCCTCCACAAAGGTTTCTTTATGGAAGAATCAACGAGACAAACACCAAAAGAACAAGAATCAAAAGGTTTCAATTTAAGCATATCATATATTCTTTTGGGCATAACGGAGGTACTAGCTCCAACATCACATAAAGCATAGCAAGAGAAGTTATTCAACTTAATTTTAATCATAGGATTCCAACCATCTTCTAGCTTTCTAGGTATGGAGGCTTCTACCCTAAGTTTCTCCTCCCTAGCTTTGATGAGAGCATTAGTGATATGCTCTGTGAAGGCAAGATTAAGCGTGCTAGTGCGGGGATCTCTAGACATCTTGTGAAGGAAACCAATAACTTCGGTAAGGGTGCAATTATCAAAATCAAGGTCACTACTATCAAGTAAAGTGGTAGTGGTGTCCTTTAGGCTCACTTGTTTGGTAGTTTCTATGGTCATAGCATCACCATTAATAGGTCCAATGGGACCAGGAGTGCATTGGGTGCTAAGAGTTTGGATATCCTCAACAACTTGGATAGTAGCAATAGTGTGGTGGGTAGGAAGGTTCTTAATTCTATCTTCTTCCTCCTTTTCTCTAGCCCATTGATGGCTTCTCGCCCCTCGTTGGTTACCCCAAGTGGAAGGTTTGAGATACAGTGTAGCGGTAGTTTTCCCTTGGCAAAGATACCAAGGATCGATTTCCCCTGAGGCTCCTAGTTTCAACAAGAAGGTGTCAACTGCTAACGGCGCCAGATATTAGCAATCAACGTGGACCTGCACACAGATACAAATAACTTTGCTCCCAACGAGTACAGAGAGGTTGTCAATCCCTCCGGCCTTGTCGTTTACGAAGGGTCAAACGCAAGAGATAATAGTGATAGGTAAAACTGTAACTAATATGTAAAAGCAGAAAGTAAATAGCGGACGTGATCAGTGATGGTAATATGGACCGGGGTCCCATGATGTTCACTAGTGATGTATCTCTCCCAAAAGACGATAAAACAGCTATGTGAGGTAAATAAATTACAGCTGGGCAATTGACAGAATTATGTGCACAAACCAATGCTAACTATGTTGCAAGAAAGGTAGAGGTTCAAAGCATGGGCGGTACGCCAAGGCAAGTAGACCGGAATCCATCTGCATCTACTACTAATCATCCACCTTGAGATATCTATCCAGAACATCTCGCTGGTATTAAGTTGCGAGTCCCACCCATAGTGTAAACTCAAAGCAACAGACAACTGCATTAAAAGAACTTTGCGTAAAGTAAACAATCCTTGCACCCGCGAGTACAAGCACCGTTGTTTTCCCCCTTGTGGCAACAACACATCCCCTAGACTCATGTTTCTGTCACTCAAACTAGTCATCGAGGGGCCTGAACCCACAATCAAGCATAACGTTCCCTCTTGGAGTCACTACCTACTACTTGGCCAAAGCAATAAATAACAACGGAGAACATGCAAGAATTACTTACGAACATAAATATAAAAGAGGTAGATCAAATATATTACTCAAACACAATCTGAACATAATCTCACAATCCATCGGATCCCAGCAAACTCAACATAGCAACAGCATAAGGATTACATATGTGCCTCGATCATGTAGGGCAGCTCACGAGGACTAATTAGTGAAACACAAGAATGGGAGGAGAACATCACATAGCTACTGGTCATGGACCCATGGTCCAAGGAAGACTACTCACAACTCATCCGGGAGGCGTCCATGGTGGTGGAGAAGCTCTCGGTGGTGATCCTCCCCTCCAGCAGGGTGCCGGGAAGAGTTCTCCTGGTGCTCCCGATCTTGGAAGCGCGGCGGCGGCGGAACAGAGATGAGATCGCCAAAAAGGGTTCCCGTCTCGAGGGTTTCGGGACACGATATAAATATATGCCAAAGGGGGGCATCAGCTGAGGCCTGGGGGGGCCAGGCGCCCCCCCGGCGTGGCCAGGAGGGGGGCCGCGCCACCAGGGCGCCTGGAGCCCTGGTGGCCCCCCTCCGGCTGTACTTCGGGTGCCGGGAAGCTTCTGGAACGCTGATTTTTTATATAATTTTTCCGGGATTTTTCTGGCAGTTCTCGTAATGGGAAAACCTGAAATACAAAAACAGCCGAAAACAGAAACTGGCACTGGGGTGCACTAAGTTAATAGGTTAGTCCAAATATGATCAAAAGTGTATGGAAGTGTATAAATAACATAGCAATATCACCTAAAAGAGGCATGGAGCAAGCAGAAATTATAGATACGTTCTGGACGTATCATGCTGAAGGAAATATGCCCTAGAGGCAATAATAAAGTTATTATTTATTTCCTTATATCATGATAAATGTTTATTATTCATGCTAGAATTGTATTAACCGGAAACTTAATACATGTGTGAATACATAGACAAAACAGAGTGTCCCTAGTATGCCTCTACTAGACTAGCTCATTGATCAAAGATGGTTATGTTTCCTAGCCATAGACATGAGTTGTCAGTTGATCAACGGGATCACATCATTAGGAGAATGATGTGATGGACAAGACCCATCCGTTAGCTTAGCACTATGATCGTTTAAGTTTTACTGCTATTGCTTTCTTCATGACTTATACATGTTCCTATGACTATGAGATTATGCAACTCCCAAATACCGGAAGAACACTTTGTGTGCTACCAAACGTCACAACGTAACTGGGTGATTATAAAGGTTCCCTACAGGTGTCTCCGAAGGTACTTGTTGGGTTGGCGTATTTCGAGATTCGGATTTGTCACTCCGATTGTCGGAGAGGTATCTCTGGGCCCACTCGGTAATGCACATCACTATAAGCCTTGCAAGCATTGCAGCTAATGAGTTAGTTGCGGGATGATGTATTACGGAACGAGTAAAGAGACTTGCCGGTAACGAGATTGAACTAGGTATTGAGATACCTATGATCGAATCTCGGGCAAGTAACATACCGATGACAAAGGGAACAACGTATGTTGTTATGCGGTTTGACCGATAAAGATCTTCGTAGAATATGTGGGAGCCAATATGAGCATCCAGGTTCCTCTATTGGTTATTGACCGGAGACGTGTCTCGGTCATGTCTACATAGTTCTCGAACCCGTAGGGTCCGCACGCTTAAGGTTTCGATGACAGTTTTATTATGAGTTTATGAGTTTTGATGTACCGAAGGAGTTCGGAGTCCCGGATGAGTTCGGGGACATGACGAGGAGTCTCGAAATGGTCGAGACATAAAAATCGATATATTGGACGACTATATTCGGACATCGGAAAGGTTCCGAGTGATTCGGGTATTTTCGGAGTATCGGGGAGTTACGGGAATAGAGGAGAGAGGCCAAAAGGAAGGAGGCGCGCACCCCCCTTCTGGTCCGAATTGGACAAGGTGACTGGCGGGTGTCTGTCTCTCTCACTTTAGCTGAATCAAGTGTGACTACGCCCGGTCCTTGTGAAGGTTAAAACAGCACATACTTGACGAAACATCGTTGTGGTTTTTTGTATGCGTAGGTAAGAACGGTTCTTGCTAAGCCTGCAGCAGCCACGTAAAACTTGCAACAACAAAGTAGATGACGTCTAACTTTTTTTTGCAGGGCATGTTGTGATGTGATATGGTCAAGACATGATGAGTTATACGGTTTTGTATGAGATGATCATGTTTTGTAAAGTTATCGGCAACTGGCAGGAGCCATATGGTTGTCGCTTTATTGTATGAAATGCAATCGCCATGTAATTGCTTTACTTTATCACTAAGCGGTAGCGATAGTTGTAGAAGCAATAGTTGGCGAGACGACAACAATGCTACGATGAAGATCAAGGTGTCGCGCCGGTGACGAAGGTGATCATGACGGTGCTTTGGAGATGGAGATCAAAAGCACAAAATGATGATGGCCATATCATGTCACATATTTTGATTGCATGTGATGTTTATCTTATTATACTTCTTATTTTGCTTTGTACGATGGTAGCATTATAATATGATCCCTTACAAAATTTCAAGGTATAAGTGTTCTCCCTGAGTATGCACCGTTGCGAAAGTTCGTCGTGCCGAGACACCACGTGATGATCGGGTGTGATAAGCTCTACGTTCAAATACAACGGGTGTAAGCCAGTTTTGCACACGCAGAATACTCGGGTTAAACTTGACGAGCCTAGCATATGCAAATATGGCCTCGGAACACTGGAGACCGAAAGGTCGAGCATGAATCATATAGTAGATATGATCAACATAAGATGTTCACCATTGAAAACTACTCCATCTCACGTGATGATCGGACATGGTTTAGTTGATTTGGATCACGTGATCATTTAGATGACCAGAGGGATGTCTATCTAAGTGGGAGTTCTTCAAGTAATATGATTAATTGAACTTTAATTTATCATGAACTTAGTCCTGGTAGTGTTAGCATATCTGTGTTGTCGATCAATAGTTCGTAAGATAGCTCCCCGTTTATTTTATATGTTCCTAGAGAAATATAAGTTGAAAGATGTTAGTAGCAATGATGCGGACTAGGTCCGTGATCTGAGGATTATCCTCATTGCTGCACAGAAGTATTATGTCCTTGATGCACCGCTAGGTGACGAACCTATTGCAGGAGCAGATACAGACGTTATGAATATTTGACAAGCTCGGTATGATCACTACTTGATAGTTTAGTGCGCCATGCTTTACGGCTTATAACCGGGACTTGAAAAATGTTTTGAACGCCACGGAGCATATGAGATGTTCCACGAGTTGAAATTAGTATTTCATACTCATGCCCGTGTCGAGAGGTATAAGACCTCTGATAGTACTTTGCCTACAAGATGGAGGAGAATAGCTCAACCAGTGAGCATGTGCTCAGATTGTCTGGGTACTACAATTACTTGAATCAAGTGGGAGTTATTCTTTCAGATAAGATAGTAATTGACAAAAGTTCTCTAGTCACTATCACCAAGTTAGTAGAACTTCGTGATGAACTATATTATGCAAGGGATGACGAAGGTAATTCCCGAGCTCTTCGCGATCCTGAAATCGGCGAAGGTAGAAATCAAGAAAGAGCATCAAGTGTTGATGGTTAATAAGACCACTTGTTTCAAGTAAAGGGCAAAGGGATAGAAGGGGAACTTCAAAAAAAAAAAAGAATGACAAGCAAGTTGTCACTCCCGTGAAGAAACCCAAAGCTAAACTCAAGCCTGAAACTAAGTGCTTCTACTGCAAAGGAAAAGGTCACTAGAAGTGGAACTACCCTGGATATTTGGTGGATAAGAAGGATGGCAAAGTGAACAAAGGTATATTTGATATACAGATTATTGATGTGTATTTTACTAGTGTTCATAGCAACCCCTCGGTATTTGATACTGGTTCAGTTGCTAAAGAGTAGTAACTCGAAATGGGAGTTGCATAATGAACAGAAACTAGTTAAAGGTGAAAGTGTGTTGGAAGTGGTTCCAAGATTGATATGATCATCATCGCACACTCCCTATACTTTCGGGATTAGTGTTGAACCTAAATAAGTGTTATTTGGTGTTTGTGTTGAGCATGAATATGATTTGATCATGTTTATTCTAATACGGTTATTCATGTAAGTTAGAGAATAATTGTTGTTCTGTTTACATGAATAAAACCTTCTATGGTCAAACACCCAATGAAAATGGTTTGTTGGATCTCGATCGTGTGATACACATATTCATAATATTGAAGCCAAAAGATGCAAGGTTAATAATGATAGTGCAACTTATTTGTGGCACTGCCGTTTAGGTCATATTGGTGTAAAGCGCATGAAGAAACTCCATAGTGATGGACTTTTGGAATCACTTGATTATGAATCACTTGGTGCTTGCGAACCATGCCTCATGGGCAAGATGACTAAAACTCCGTTCTCCGGAACTGTGGAGCGAGCAACAGTGTTGTTGGAAATCATACATACTGATGTATGCGGACCAATGAGTGTTGAAGCTCGCGGCAGGTATCGTTATTTTCTGACCTTCACTGATGATTTGAGCAGATATGGGTATATCTACTTAATGAAGCACAAGTCTGAAACATTTGAAAAGTTCAAAGAATTTTAGAGTGTAGTGGAGAATCATCGTAACAAGAAAATAAGAGTTTCTACGATATGATCGTAGAGGTAAAATATTTGACTTAGCGAGTTTGGCCTTCAGTAAAAACAATGTGAAATAGTTTCACTACTCACGCCACCTGGAACACCACAGTGTAATGGTGTGTCCGAACGTCATAACCGTACTTTATTAGATATGGTGCGATCAATGATGTCTCTTACCGATCTACCACTATCGCTTTTGGGGTTATGCATTAGAGACAGCTACATTCACGTTAAATAGGGCACCATCTAAATCCGTGGAGATGACACCGTATGAACTGTGGTTTGACGAGAAACCTAAGTTGTCATTTCTTTAAGTCTGGGACTACGATGCTTATGTGAAAAAGTTTCAACATGGTATGCTCGAACCCAAATCGGAGAAATAAATCTTCATAGGATACCCAAAAGAAACTATTGGGTACACCTTCTATCACAGATCCGAAGGCAACGTCTTTGTTGCTAAGAGTGGATCCTTTCTAGAGAAGGAGTTTCTCTCGAAAGAAGTGAGTGGGAGGAAAGTGGAACTTGATGAGGTAATTGTACCTTCCCCCAAATTGGATAGTAGTACATCACAGAAACTGGTTCCAGTGATTCCTACACTAATTAGTGAGGAAGCTAATGATGATGATCATGAAACTTCGGATCAAGTTACTGCTGAACTTCGTAGATCAACCAGAGTACGTTCCGCACCAGAGTGGTACGGCAACCCGGTTCTGGAAGTCATGTTACTGGACCATGATGAACCTACGAACTATGAGGAAGCGATGATGAGCCCAGATTCCGCAAAATGGCTTGAGACCATGAAATCTGAGATGGGATCCATGTATGAGAACAAAGTGTGGACTTTGGTTGACTTGCCCGATGGTCGGCAAGCCATCGAAAATAAATGGATCTTCAAGAGGAAGACTGACGCTGACAGTAATGTTACTGTTTACAAAGCTTGACTTGTTGCGAAAGGTTTTCGACAAGTTCAAGGAGTTGACTACGATGAGACTTTCTCACCCGTAGCGATGCTTAAGTCTGTCCGAATCATGTTAGCAATTGCCGCATTTTATGAAATCTAGCAAATGGACAATAAAACTGCATTCTTTAATGGATTTATTAAAGAAGAATTGTATATGATGCAACCAGAAGGTTTTGTCAATCCTAAAGGTGCTAACAAAATGTGCAAGCTCCAGCGATCCATCTATGGACTGGTGCAAGGATCTCGGAGTTGGAATATACACTTTGATAAGTTGATCAAAGCATATAGATTTATACAGACTTGGGGTGAAGCCTGTATTTACAAGAAAGTGAGTGGGAGCACTACAACATTTCTGATAAGTATATGTGAATGACATATTGTTGATCAGAAATAATGTAGAATATTCTGGAAAGCATAAAGGAGTGTTTGAAAGGAGTTTTTCAAAGAAAGACCTCGGTGAAGCTACTTACATATTGGGCATCAAGATCTATAGAGATAGATCAATACGCTTGATAAGACTTTCGATGAGTACATACCTTGATAAGATTTTGAAGTAGTTCAAAATGGATCAGTCAAAGAAGGAGTTCTTGCCTGACTTATAAGGTGTGAAGTTGAGTAAGACTCAAAGCCAGACCACGGCAGAAAAATATAGAGAGAATGAAAGTCATTCCCTATGCCTCAGCCATAGGTTCTATAAAGTATGCCATGCTGTGTACCAAACATGTTGTGTACCTTGCCATGAGTTTGACAAGGAGGTACAATAGTGATCCAGGAGTAGATCACTATACAGCAGTCAAAATTATCCTTAGTAACTGGATGACTAAGGAAATGTTTCTCGATTATGGAGGTGATAAAGAGTTCGTCGTAAAGGGTTACGCCGATGCAAGCTTTGACACTAAATCCAGCTGACTCTAAGTATCAATCTGGATGCGAATTGAAAGTGGGAGCAATTAGCTAGAGTAGCTCCATGCAGATCATTGTAGACACATAGACATTTGCGAAATACATATGGATCTGAATGTGACAGACCCGTTGACTAAACTTCTCTCACGAAGCAAAACATGATCACACCTTAGTACTCTTTGGGTGTTAATCACATAGCGATGTGAACTAGATTATTGACTCTACTAAACCCTTTGGGTGTTAATCACATGACGATGCGAACTATCGGTGTTAAATCACATGGCGATGTGAACTAGATTATTGACTCTAGTGCAAGTGGGAGACTGAAGGAAATATGCCCTAGAGGCAATAATAAAGTTATTATTAATTTCCTTATATCATGATAAATGTTTATTATTCATGCTAGAATTGTATTAACCGGAAACTTAATACATGTGTGAATACATAGACAAAATAGAGTGTCCCTAGTATGCCTCTACAAGACTAGCTCATTGATCAAAGATGGTTATGTTTCCTAGCCATAGACATGAGTTGTCATTTGATCAACAGGATCACATCATTAGGAGAATGATGTGATGGACAAGACCCATCCGTTAGCTTAGCACTATGATCGTTTAAGTTTTACTGCTATTGCTTTCTTCATGACTTATACATGTTCCTATGACTATGAGACTATGCAACTCCCGAATACCGGAAGAACACTTTGTGTGCTACCAAACGTCACAACGTAACTGGGTGATTATAAAGGTACTCTACAGGTGTCTCCGAAGGTACTTGTTGGGTTGGCGTATTTCAAGATTAGGATTTGTCACTCCGATTGTCGGAGAGGTATCTCTGGGCCCACTCGGTAATGCACATCACTATAAGCCTTGCAAGCATTGCTGCTAATGAGTTAGTTGCGGGATGATGTATTACGGAACGAGTAAAGAGACTTGCCGGTAACGAGATTGAACTATGTATTGAGATACCGACGATCGAATCTCGGGCAAGTAACATACCGATGACAAAGGGAACAACGTATGTTGTTATGCGGTTTGACCGATAAAGATCTTCGTAGAATATGTGGGAGCCAATATGAGCATCCAGGTTCCTCTATTGGTTATTGACCGGAGACGTGTCTCGGTCATGTCTACATAGTTCTCGAACCCGTAGGGTCCGCACGCTTAAGGTTTCGATGACAGTTTTATTATGAGTTTATGAGTTTTGATGTACCGAAGGAGTTCGGAGTCCCGGATGAGTTCGGGGACATGAAGAGGAGTCTCGAAATGGTCGAGACGTAAAAATCGATATATTGGATGACTATATTCGGACATCGGAAAGGTTCCGAGTGATTCGGGTATTTTCGGAGTATCGGGGAGTTACGGGAATAGAGGAGAGAGGCCAAAAGGAAGGAGGCGCGCACCCCACTTCTGGTCCAAATTGGACAAGGGGTGCAGCCCCCTTTTCCTTCTCCCTCTCCCCCTCTTTCCTTCTCTCCTACTCAGAAAAGGAAAGGGGAATCCTACTAGGACTTGGGAGTCCTAGTAGGACTCCCCTCACTTGGCGCGCCCCCTCTAGGGCCGGCCTCTCCCTCCCTCCTTTATATACGGGGGCAGGGGGGCACCTCTAGACACAACAATTGATCTCTTGATCTCTTAGCCGTGTGCGGTGCTCCCCTCCACCATAGTTCTCCTCGATAATATTGTAGCGGTGCTTAGGCGAAGCCCTGCGACAGTAGAACATCAAGATCGTCACCACGCCGTCGTGCTGACGGAACTCTCCCTCGACACTCAACTGGATAGGAGTTCGAGGGACGTCATCGAGCTGAACGTGTGCTAGAACTCGGAGGTACCGTAGTTTCGGTGCTTGATCGGTCGGGCCGTGAAGACGTACGACTATATCAACCGTGTTGTTCTAACGCTTCCGCTTTCGGTCTACGAGGGTACGTAGACTCACTCTCCCCTCTCATTGCTATGCATCTGGTAGATAGATCTTGCGTGATCGTAGGAAAATTTTAAAATACTACGTTCCCCAACAGTGGCATCATGAGCCAGGTCTATGCGTAGATGATATGCACGAGTAGAACGCAAGTGAGTTGTGGACGATACAAGTCATACTGCTTACCAGCATGTCATACTTTGCTTCGGTGGTATTGTGAGATGAAGCGGCCCGGACCGACATTACGCGTACGCTTACGCGAGACTGGTTTCACCGTTATGAGCACTTGTTGCTTAAAGTTGACTGGCGGGTGTCTGTCTCTCTCACTTTAGCTGAATCAAGTGTGACTACGCCCGGTCCTTGTGAAGGTTAAAACAGCACATACTTGACGAAACATCGTTGTGGTTTTTTGTATGCGTAGGTAAGAACGGTTCTTGCTAAGCCCGTAGCAGCCACGTAAAACTTGCAACAACAAAGTAGAGGACGTCTAACTTGTTTTTGCACGGCATGTTGTGATGTGATATGGTCAAGACATGATGAGTTATACGGTTTTGTATGAGATGATCATGTTTTGTAAAGTTATCGGCAACTGGCAGGAGCCATATGGTTGTCGCTTTATTGTATGAAATGCAATCGCCATGTAATTGCTTTACTTTATCACTAAGCAGTAGCGATAGTTGTAGAAGCAATAGTTGGCGAGACGACAACAATGCTACGATGAAGATCAAGGTGTCGCGCCGGTGACGAAGGTGATCATGACGGTGCTTTGGAGATGGAGATCAAAAGCACAAAATGATGATGGCCATATCATGTCACATATTTTGATTGCATGTGATGTTTATCTTATTATGCTTCTTATTTTGCTTAGTACGACGGTAGCATTATAAGATGATCCCTTACAAAATTTCAAGGTATAAGTGTTCTCCCTGAGTATGCACCGTTGCGAAAGTTCGTCGTGCCGAGACACCACGTGATGATCGGGTGTGATAAGCTCTACGTTCAAATATAACGGGTGTAAGCCAGTTTTGCACACGCAGAATACTCGGGTTAAACTTGACGAGCCTAGCATATGCAAATATGGCCTCGGAACACTGGAGACCGAAAGGTCGAGCGTGAATCATATAGTAGATATGATCAACATAAGATGTTCACCATTGAAAACTACTCCATCTCACGTGATGATCGGACATGGTTTAGTTGATTTGGATCACGTGATCATTTAGATGACCAGAGGGATGTCTATCTAAGTGGGAGTTCTTCAAGTAATATGATTAATTGAACTTTAATTTATCATGAACTTAGTCCTGGTAGTGTTAGCATATCTGTGTTGTAGATCAATAGCTCGTAAGATAGCTCCCCGTTTATTTTATATGTTCCTAGAGAAATATAAGTTGAAAGATGTTAGTAGCAATGATGCGGACTAGGTCCGTGATCTGAGGATTATCCTCATTGCTGCACAAAAGTATTATGTCCTTGATGCACCGCTAGGTGACGAACCTATTGCAGGAGCAGATACAGACGTTATGAATATTTGACAAGCTCGGTATGATGACTACTTGATAGTTTAGTGCGCCATGCTTTACGGCTTATAACCGGGACTTGAAAAATGTTTTGAACGCCATGGAGCATATGAGATGTTCCACGAGTTGAAATTAGTATTTCATACTCATGCCCGTGTCGAGAGGTATAAGACCTCTGATAGTACTTTGCCTACAAGATGGAGGAGAATAGCTCAACCAGTGAGCATGTGCTCAGATTGTCTGGGTACTACAATTACTTGAATCAAGTGGGAGTTATTCTTTCAGATAAGATAGTAATTGACAAAAGTTCTCTAGTCACTATCACCAAGTTAGTAGAACTTCGTGATGAACTATATTATGCAAGGGATGACGAAGGTAATTCCCGAGCTCTTCGCGATCCTGAAATCGGCGAAGGTAGAAATCAAGAAAGAGCATCAAGTGTTGATGGTTAATAAGACCACTTGTTTCAAGTAAAGGGCAAAGGGATAGAAGGGGAACTTCAAAAAAAAAAGAATGACAAGCAAGTTGTCACTCCCGTGAAGAAACCCAAAGATAAACTCAAGCCTGAAACTAAGTGCTTCTACTGCAAAGGAAAAGGTCACTAGAAGTGGAACTACCCTAGATATTTGGTGGATAAGAAGGATGGCAAAGTGAACAAAGGTATATTTGATATACAGATTATTGATGTGTATTTTACTAGTGTTCATAGCAACCCCTCGGTATTTGATACTGGTTCAGTTGCTAAAGAATAGTAACTCGAAATGGGAGTTGCAGTATGATCATCATCGCACACTCCCTATACTTTCGGGATTAGTGTTGAACCTAAATAAGTGTTATTTGGTGTTTGTGTTGAGCATGAATATGATTTGATCATGTTTATTCTAATACGGTTATTCATGTAAGTTAGAGAATAATTGTTGTTCTGTTTACATGAATAAAACCTTCTATGGTCAAACACCCAATGAAAATGGTTTGTTGGATCTAGATCGTGTGATACACATATTCATAATATTGAAGCCAAAAGATGCAAGGTTAATAATAATAGTGCAACTTATTTGTGGCACTGCCGTTTAGGTCATATTTGTGTAAAGCGCATGAAGAAACTCCGTAGTGATGGACTTTTGGAATCACTTGATTATGAATCACTTGGTGCTTGCGAACCATGCCTCATGGGCAAGATGACTAAAACTCCGTTCTCCGGAACTGTGGAGCGAGCAACAGAGTTGTTGGAAATCATACATACTGATGTATGCGGACCAATGAGTGTTGAAGCTCGCGGCAGGTATCGTTATTTTCTGACCTTCACTGATGATTTGAGCAGATATGGGTATATCTACTTAATGAAGCACAAGTCTGAAACATTTGAAAAGTTCAAAGAATTTTAGAGTGTAGTGGAGAATCATCGTAACAAGAAAATAAGAGTTTCTACGATATGATCGTAGAGGTAAAATATTTGATTTAGCGAGTTTGGCCTTCAGTAAAAACAATGTGAAATAGTTTCACTACTCACGCCACCTGGAACACCACAGTGTAATGGTGTGTCCGAACGTCATAACCGTACTTTATTAGATATGGTGCGATCAATGATGTCTCTTACCGATCTACCACTATCGCTTTTGGGGTTATGCATTAGAGACAGCTACATTCACGTTAAATAGGGCACCATCTAAATCCGTGGAGATGACACCGTATGAACTGTGGTTTGACGAGAAACCTAAGTTGTCATTTCTTTAAGTCTGGGACTACGATGCTTATGTGAAAAAGTTTCAACATGGTAAGCTCGAACCCAAATCGGAGAAATAAATCTTCACAGGATACCCAAAAGAAACTGTTGGGTACACCTTCTATCACAGATCCGAAGGCAACGTCTTTGTTGCTTAGAGTGGATCCTTTCTAGAGAAGGAGTTTCTCTCGAAAGAAGTGAGTGGGAGGAAAGTGGACCTTGATGAGGTAATTGTACCTTCTCCCGAATTGGATAGTAGTACATCACAGAAACTGGTTCCAGTGATTCCTACACCAATTAGTGAGGAAGCTAATGATGATGATCGTGAAACTTCGGATCAAGTTACTGCTGAACTTCGTAGATCAACCAGAGTACGTTCCGCACCAGAGTGGTACGGCAACCCGGTTCTGGAAGTCATGTTACTGGACCATGATGAACCTACGAACTATGAGGAAGCGATGATGAGCCCAGATTCCGCAAAATGGCTTGAGACCATGAAATCTGAGATGGGATCCATGTATGAGAACAAAGTGTGGACTTTGGTTGACTTGCCCGATGGTCGGCAAGCCATCGAAAATAAATGGATCTTCAAGAGGAAGACTGACGCTGACAGTAATGTTACTGTTTACAAAGCTCGACTTGTTGCGAAAGGTTTTCGACAAGTTCAAGGAGTTGACTACGATGAGACTTTCTCACCCGTAGCGATGCTTAAGTCTGTCCGAATCATGTTAGCAATTGCCGCATTTTATGAAATCTGGCAAATGGACAATAAAACTGCATTCTTTAATGGATTTATTAAAGAAGAATTGTATATGATGCAACCAGAAGGTTTTGTCAATCCTAAAGGTGCTAACAAAATGTGCAAGCTCCAGCGATCCCATGAATCTATGCTATTTCTAGGCAAAGATTGAAACCAAATTTTAGCTCCTCCTCTCAAGGAGAAAGGAAAAAGCTTAAGCTTAACAATATTACCATCTATTTCTTGGTACTTTTGCATATCACAGAGTTCAAAAAAATTGTTTAAGTGTAAAGCAGCATCATCTCCAGCACCGGAGAATTGATCTTTCATAACTAGGTTCAGTAAAGCAGGTTTAATTTCATACGAAGGTGCTGAAGTGGCAGGTGTAGTGATAGGCGTGCAGATAAAGTCATCGTTGTTGTGACTAGTGAAGTCACACAACTTGGTGTTCTCGGTGGAACCCATAGCAGCAAGCAAGCAATATAACTATTTTTGTGATTTTCGATAAAAGATACTAAAGAAAAAACTGAAAGGTAAACTAACAAGACTAAAAAGCAAAGGTAAAAGATAGCGTGCAACTCCCCTATCTTGAAGAGTGGAGTCCCCGGCAACGGCACCAGAAAACTTTGCTTGATGGCTTCTCGCCCCTCGTTGGTTACCCCAAGTGGAATGTTTGAGATGCAGTGTAGCGGTAGTTTTCCCATGGCAAAGATACCAAGGATCGATTTCCCCTGAGACTCCTAGTGTCAACAACAAGGTGTCAACTGCTAACGGCTCCAGATATTAGTAATCAACTTGAACCTGCACATAGATACAAATAACTTTGCTCCCAACGAGTACAGAGAGGTTGTCAATCCCTCCGGCCTTGTCGTTTACAAAGGGTCAAACGCAAGAGATAATAGTGATAGGTAAAACTGTAACTAGTATGTAAAAGCAGAAAGTAAATAGCAGACGTGATCAGTGATGGTAATATGGACCGGGGTCCCATGATGTTCACTAGTGATGTCTCTCTCCCAAAAGACGATAAAACAGCTATGTGAGGTAAACGAATTACAGCTGGGCAATTGACAAAATTATGTGCGCAAACCAATGCTAACTATGTTGCAAGAAAGGTAGAGGTTCAAAGCATGGGCGGTACGCCAAGGCAAGTAGACCGAAATCCATCTGCATCTACTACTAATCATCCACCTTGAGATATCTATCCAGAACATCTCGCTGGTATTAAGTTGCGAGTCCCACCCATAGTGTAAACTCAAAGCAACAGACAACTGCATTAAAAGAACTTTGCGTAAAGTAAACAATCCTTGCACCCGCGAGTACAAGGACCGTTGTTTTCCCCCTTGTGGCAATAGCACATCCCCTAGAATCATGTTTCTGTCACTCAAACTAGTCATCGAGGGGCATGAACCCACAATCGAGCATAACGTTCCCTCTTGGAGTCACTACCTACTACTTGGCCAAAGCAATAAATAGCAACGGAGAACATGCAAGAATTACTTAAGAACATAAATATAAAAGAGGTGATCAAATATATTACTCAAACACAATCTAAACATAATCTCACAATCCATCGGATCCCAGCAAACTTAACATAGCAACAGCATAAGGATTACATATGTGCCTCGATCATGTAGGGCAGCTCACGAGGTCTAATTAGTGAAGCACAAGAAGGGGAGGAGAACATCACATAGCTATTGGTCATGGACCCATGGTCCAAGGAAGACTACTCACAACTCATCCGGGAGGCGTCCATGGTGGTGGAGAGGCTCCCGGTGGTGATCCTCCCCTCCGGAAGGGTGCCGGGAAGAGTTCTCCTGGTGCTCCCGATCTTGGAAGCGCGGCGGCGGCGGAACAGAGATGAGATCACGAAAAAGGGTTCCGTCCTCGAGGGTTTCGGGACGCGATATAAATATATGCCAAAGGGGGGCATCAGCGGAGACCTGGGGGGCCCAGGTGCCCCCCCGGCGCGGCCAGGAGGGGGGCTGCGCCACCAAGGCGCCTGGAGCCCTGGTGGCCCCCCTCCGGCCCTACTTCGACCGTGTGGAAGCTTTCGGAACGCTGATTTTTTATATAATTTTTCCGGGATTTTTCTGGCAGTTTACGTGATGGGAAAACCTGAAATACAAAAACATCAGAAAACAGAAACTAGCACTGGGGTGCACTGAGTTAATAGGTTAGTCCAAATATGATCAAAATTGTATGGAAGTGTATAAATAACATAGCAATATCACACAAAAGAGGCATGGAGCAAGCAGAAATTATAGATACGTTTTGGACATATCACCCATCTCTCTTTAAGTTTAGCAACATCCTAATGTTTTCATTAATTTGCACTTGAATAGCATTCATAGGAGTGGTCTTCCTCTCCTCAAGAGGGGAAGGTCTAATTTTAAGCAATTCTACCTCATGGGCTAAATTGTCTACCTTCGAAGAGAGATCATCTAGTTTGGCTAGTTTTTCTTCTACACTCTTATTGAAGGCTTTTTGGGTAGTGATGAAATCTTTAAGCATAATCTCTAGTTCAGAAGTGGAGTTCTTGGTGCTAGGATAAGCATTGTTGTTCCCATAGGAATTATAGGGGAACGGTATAGGATTGCTACCAAAATTACTCCTATAAGCATTGTTATTGAAATTGTTTCTAGAGATAAAGTTCACATCTACTTGTTCTTGAGCAATCAAAGAATTTAAAGGAACATCATGAGGATCAATAGAAGATTGCTTGGAAAGTAGAGACATGATCAAGTCAACTTTTTCATTTAGGGAGGAAATCTCCTCGACAGAGTTTACCTTCCTACCTGTTGGAGCGCGTTCGGTGTGCCATTGGGAATAATTGGTCATCATCTCATCGAGAAGCTTTGTGGCAGCACCAAGTGTAGTTGACATAAAGGTTCCTCCCGCGGCCGAATCTAACAAGTTCCGCGAGGTAAAGTTCAAGCCTGCATAAAAAGTTTGGATAACCATCCAAGTAGTCAAACCATGAGTAGGGCAGTTCTTGACAAGAGATTTCATGCGTTCCCAAGCTTGGGCAACGTGTTCATTATCCAATTGTTTAAAATTCATTATGTTACTCCTTAGTTGGATAATTTTAGCAGGTGGATAGTACTTTCCAATAAAGGCATCCTTGTACTTGTCCCAAGAATCTATGCTATTCCTAGGCAAAGATTGAAACCAAATTTTAGCTCCTCCTCTCAAGGAGAAAGGAAAAATCTTAAGCTTAACAATATCACTGTCTACTTCTCGGTACTTTTGCATATCGCAGATTTCAACAAAATTGTTTAAGTGTAAAGCAGCATCATCTCCAGCACCGGAGAATTGATCTTTCATAACTAGGTTCAGTAAAGCAGGTTTAATTTCACAAGAAGGTGCTGAAGTGGCAGGTGTAGTAATGGGTGTGCAGATAAAGTCATCGTTGTTATGACTAGTGAAGTCACACAACTTGGTGTTCTCGGTGGAACCCATAGCAGCAAGCAAGCAAGATAAGTATTTTTGTGATTTTTGATAAAGGATACTAAAGCAAAAACTGAAAGTTAAACTAACAAGACTAAAAAGCAAAGGTAAAAGATAGCGTGCAACTCCCCTATCTTGAAGAGTGGAGTACCCGGCAACGGCGCCAGAAAACTTTGCTTGATGGCTTCTCGCCCCTCGTTGGTTACCCCAAGTGGAAGGTTTGAGATGCAGTGTAGCGGTAGTTTTCCCTTGGCAAAGATACCAAGGATCGAATTCCCCTGAGACTCCGAGGGTCAACAAGAAGGTGTCAACTGCTAACGGCGCCAGATACTTAGCGATTGACAGGACCTGCACACAGATACAAATAACTTTGCTCCCAACGAGTACAGAGAGGTTGTCAATCCCTCCAGCCTTGTCGTTTATAAAGGATCAAACACAAGAGATAATAGTGATAGGTATGACTGCAACTAGTAAGTAAGAACAGAAAGTAAATAGCGGATATGATTAGTGATGGTAATATGGACCGGGGTCCCATGATGTTCACTAGTGATGTCTCTCTCCCAAAAGACGATAAAACAGCTAAGCGAGGTAAACAAATTACAGCTGGGAAATTGACAGGATTATGTTCGCAAACCAATGCTAACTATGCTACAAAGAAAGGTAGAGGCTCAAAAGCATGGGCGGTACGCCAAGGCAAGTAGACCGAAATCCATCTGCATCTACTACTAATCATCCACCTTGAGATATCTATCCAGAACATCTCGCTGGTATTAAGTTGCGAGTCCCACCCATAGTGTAAACTCAAAGCAACAGACAACTGCATTAAAATAACTTTGCGTAAAGTAAACAATCCTTGCACCCGCAAGTACAAGCACCGTTGTTTTCCCCCTTGTGGCAACAGCACATCCCCTAGACTCATGTTTCTGTCACTCAAGCTAGTCATCGAGGGGCATGAATCCACAATCAAGCATAACGTTCCCTCTTGGAGTTACTACCTACTACTTGGCCAAAGCAATAAACAGCAACGGAGAACATGCAAGAATTACTCAAGAACATAAATATAAAAGAGGTAAATCAAATATATTACTCAAACACAATCTGAACATAATCTCATAATCCATTGGATCCCAGCAAACTCATCATAGCAACAGCATAAGGATTACATATGTGCCTCGATCATGTAGGGCAGCTCACGAGGTCTAATCGGTGAAGAACAAAGAGGGGAGGAGAACATCACATAGCTACTGGTCATGGACCCATGGCCCAAGGGAGACTACTCACAACTCATCCGGGAGGCGTCCATGGTGGTGGAGACGCTCCCGGTGGTGATCCTCCCTTCCGGCAGGGTGCCGGGAAGAGTTCTCCTGGTGCTCCCGATCTTGGAAGCGCGGCGACGGCGGAACAGAGATGAGATCGCGAAAAAGGGTTCCGTCCTCGAGGGTTTCGGGACGCGGTGTAAATATATGCCAAAGGGGGGCATCAGCGGAGGTCAGGGGGGCCCAGGCGCCCCCCCGGCGCGGCCAGGAGGGGGGCCACGCCCCCTGGGCGCCTGGAGCCCTGGTGGCCCCCCTCTGGCCCTACTTTGGCCGCACGGAAGCTTCTGGAGCGCTGATTTTTTATATATTTTTCCCGGAATTTTTCTGGCAATTTAAGTAATGGGAAAATCTGAAATACAAAAACAGCAGAAAACAGAAACTGGCACTGAGTTGCACTGAGTTAATAGGTTAGTCCAAATATGATCAAAAGTGTATGGAAGTGCATAAATATCATAGCAATATCACACAAAAGAGGCATGGAGCAAGCAGAAATTATAGATACGTTTTGGACGTATCAATTGTCGGCAGTCGACCACGGTCTCGGGGACTACACCCAGTGGGTGCACTGAGCGTGTCCCCACTGGTTCTCACTCGGCTAAGATCAGTCCGGCTCGAGCTCATGGGATGTTGAAAGCAAACACATCAAGACTCTCACCCAGTGGGTGTGACATCATCTTGCGAACAAAGCAGCAGATTCTTTCAAAACCAAAGACTATTCCAGCGCAGCAAGCCAACCAGCGGAGAAAACAAACCTGTACGTTGGCCCGAAGAGCAGAACTAGCGTCGTAAGTAGCCATGCTGGCCTCGTACGCCGCCTTCGTCTTCTCCATCATCAACCCTGCCTGGCGAACGGCTTCTTGAGCTGCTCCCACGGGATCCTCCGGGAGGCGATAGGAGGAGAAGAGAACGGCCGACGGAGCAGGCGCTGGGTCGACGGCCGGAGCAGGCGCTGGGTCGATGGCCGGAGCAGGCACTAGGTCGACAGCTGGGACAAGCGCTGGGTCGACAGCCCCTCCAGCTGACGAAGCGGGGCGTACGGTCGACACAGGGTCGGCGAAGGAGACCGTGGCTCGGACCGCGTCTTCCTGTTGCTGGGCCTCCGGGCCAGAAGGCGCCTTCCGGCCCTTCTTCCCTGTGCGTCGTCGATCCCCTCCCAAGCGCTCCTCATCAACATCATCATCGTCATCTAGGAGCTCTATGACGTGGCGCGGCACTTCAAGAAAAACAATAGCGAAGCTCAGTCGACCGTCATCCCTAACCGGCGAAAAGTAAGACACGATCTATAATCTGCACCTGGGCGAGATGTTGCGGCGTCTGCAGTCTCCTCGTCGTCCCGACCCTTGTTAATGTCCATCGAAGTCGTGGAGGCAGCAGCACTGAGGAATCCCCTCGAAGATGAGTCGACAAAGACATGGTCGACCTCCAAAAGGCAGAAAGAAACAAAACTAAATGATACTTACGTGGAGGAGATGGGAACATCCACCTTAATCTTGGGCAGAGCCTTCCGGGGCTTGGCGGTGATAACCTTGGGTTGCTTGGGCGCCTTCTCAGATGGGTCGAGAGTGGCCGTGCGAGCGTGCTTGAGCGTTTGGGAGCTAGAGGGACCTGTCCGAGGGTGCACAGCCACTGGGTCGTGCTTCCCCATGGACCGCTTCTCTTCACGGGGAGGTGACTCGACCTCCTCCCCGCTGCTGTAGTCCTCGCTCTCCTCTTCGGTCTCCTCCTCCGACTTCCACTCGGAGGCGTCGCCCACACCCTCCTCGCCCTCCTGGACCAGGTCCTCGTTGGGTAGCGAGTACATTTCAGTATAAATCTACGTAAAAGGAAGAAGCCAAACATCAGTCGAACTCGTCAAGACAATTACAAGCCAACCGCAGGAACACCACTCGGGAGCCGGAAACATACCTTGTCAGGCAAATGGTCCGCGTCGAATGGGAGGACCCCCAGACCCCCTGGGGTTGCCTTTGTTCCCCGTGATGCACTTCAGGCACTACGCCACGTACTTCACATCGGCCGCCTCCGGGAGGACTCGCGACGAGTCGTCGGTGTCGGAGTACAACCACATCGGGTGGTCCGGAGCCTGGAGCGGTTGGATCCTCCGCATGAGGTACACCTCAAACAGATCCAGCCCTGTTACACCCTCGCGGACCAACTGGATGACCCGCTCCACCAAAATGTTCACTTCGGCCCTCTCGGCTTTAACCACTATCATTGAAGGAGGCTGGCTGGCTCGACCAAGAGAGAAATGGGGGAGACCAGTCGACTGACCCGGAGTCGGACTGTCCTTGTCGTAGAACAAAGTTGACTACCAGCCCCGAATCGACTCCGGAAATATTATAGGGGGAAAAGCGCTCCTATTCCTAAGTTGGATACCGAGCCCGCCGCACGCCTGGAGTTCGTGCGTCTTATCGTCGCTCGGATTCGCCTTCTTGACGGTTTGCAAGCGGCAAGTAAAGATGTGCTTGAACAAACCCTAGTGCAGCCGACAGCCGAGGAAGTTCTCGCACATGGAAACGAATGCGGAAAGGAAAGCGATGGAATTGGGCGTGAAGTAATGCAGCTGGGCGCCGAAGAAAATCAAGAAAGCACGAAAAAAGGGGTGCGGAGGCATGGGGAAACCTCGGTCGACGTGGGTCGCGAGGAGGATGCACTCGCCCTCCCGCGGCCGGGGCTCGAGCTCGCCCTGTGGCACCCGCCAGGAGCCGCAAGCGATCAGTCCCTCCTCCTCCAGCTCCTCCAGATCCTCCGCCGTGACGGTGGACCGGATCCAATCCCCCTGGATCCAACCAGGAGGGAGCCCGGACCTCGACGACGATCCGCTACGACCGAACCGCCTCCCCTTCCCCATCGTCGCCTTCTTCGAACGCTCCATCGCCGCGGTCTTGTCCTTGCCCATGGCGCACGAGCCAGCGGTTGCTGTGGAGAAAGGCGAGAAGGAGCAGAGGTACGACGGAGAGGCAGAGGCAAAAGAGCAAGGAATGGGCGCACAGTGCCTCCGCTTCGGGCTCGGCGCGCACTTATAGCTCCCCGGTCGAGTGGCTGACCGGTGGTCCCGAGCGATCTTATCAAATCCCGTAACAGGCGCGGGCGCGATACGTGGCGAAAAAGGTGGCGCAAGGATCGAGGCATCCCGAGCATATCCGTCCGATTGCTGCGGCACGTCCCGCCCTGCGCGCTTCCCCAAATTTCGAAACACCATGGATTCCGGCGACCAAAGAGCAACCAACCCCGCCGAAAACTGCGCACGCCAACGGCACCCGATGCCTAGCGCAAAGTTCGGTCGATGGAAGACACATCCAACGCACTCGACGGTTTCAGAATCGATCAAGGCGACCAAGACAAGATTGGGGAGGACAGCCTAGTCCACGAGCCCAGAGAAGACTACCCCAGGGGCGTCGAGCCAGATCCAGGGCTTTCCTCAACACTCTCTCCTGCTCAAGCCTCAATCCATTCGGGGGCTACTGACGAGGTTACAGACCTAGTGTAGGGTCACAGGCCTGACCAAGGTACCCCATCCAAGGTCACTACCCCAGAAGATCAAAGAGCAAAACCTACGATGACAAAGACAGTCGACTGAGACGGCCCAACAGGACATTCCACTCGACTGGACAACACCTACAAGACGACTCAACCCCACTCGACCAAATCACTCGACCCCCGAAGGTCAAACGTCCCTTAGGACAATAACGGTCTGGTATTTACTCACCACAGTGAATACCTTAATTACTCTTTACTGTAGGCGTTATCAGTAACGCTTGCCTTAATGTACATTGAACCCTTGGTAACGTGGAGCATGGCTGGGGTCTTGGCACACCATATAAGCCACCCCCTCCTCCTGTACAAGGGTTCGCATCCCTGTAACTCATATACACACACATATCAGTCGACCGCCTCCGGGCACCGAGACGTAAGGCTGTTACTTCCTCTGCGAAGGGCCTGAACTCATAAAACACCTTGTGTACAACCTCACCATAGCTAGGGCCTTGCCTCCTCATTCGTACCCCCTACTCGTAGTGTCAGGCTTGGAACCATAACAATGCCCTTCAACAGTGGTTGCGCTTCCTAGATCTTCAAGGTGAAGAGTGAACGCATGGGCAACTGGCAACCTCTTCTCCACGTCTTCTCTGTGACGGATCTCCTTTCAACTAATTCAACAAAGCTTGCTTCCGCTCTTCTCGGTCCAGCTAGTGGTGTTGGGTGCTAAGTTCTTGTGTTGGCTTCTTGTCATAGTTCTTTTCTGGTTCTTCTTCTTTCTTCCTTGTACCTCCTTGTGTGTGTTGGATGCTCTCTGTTGTACCTGGTGTCTTGTATCTTAATCTTATATATAATGAAAATGGTTTAGGCCGGCGTAAGCTCGCCGTAGCACCGTCCAAAAACAAACTAGCATGCTGTAATATTTATATTCCTTTACAATGCACGGACATTGTCCTAGTCATTATAGAAAATCATTTGTCTTAGGACAATCTATAAGCATGAAAGTATAAGTTGCATCAATAGAGACCGGGAGGCACGACGACCCCGATCAGCCGCCATTTTTGCTACTGGTCTTGCAAGATCAAACGAAGGCCAGCACAGCTGGAAACCATTCGGGGGCCACAAAATACGGGCATAAAGTCTAGAGTCTAACATCAGCCTAAAAGCAGACATGCATGAAAGAGACCCTCAGCCTTCTTTAGGATGAAACTAGCACCTAATGGAAGCATCCCTGGCCTTCATCCTTGCGATGGTCTATATATTTCACTTACTACTAGTTCGACCAGTCTTGCTCCCAGTGTCAACAATTTTTGTTGGGCTCCTTTATTTGCAAAACGAACCAGTCGAAAATCCAAGCACACACCATTTTCATCAGAATCATGGTTCAAAATCAAATCTCCTATTAAAGGACATATCATTTCTACATTTCCACAAAGATCAAAACGTAGCAGAAATCCACACCAGGACCATTTTGCTACCATGTGTTTGGGAATGTTTTGATCCAACTAGAGGAGCACTGATCTAAATTCACACGGGTAGAGTTCAAATCAAATGCACATTTCAAAAGATTCAACACAAATCAAGCAGTAGAGCATTGAAAAATAAATGATCTATAGATTGGCCACACCAACAAAATGCACATCCTATGTCTCATTACCACCTTTTTCAGCAAGGTGTTTGATACGTCTCCAACGTATCTATAATTTTTGTTTGTTCCATGCTATTATATTATCCTTCTAGGATGTTTTATGGGCTTTTATATACACTTTTATATGATTTTTGGGACTAACCTATTAACCAGAGCCCAGTGCCAGTTTCTGTTTTTCTCTTGTTTTAGAGTATCGCAGAAAAGGAATATCAAACGGAGCCCAATTGACCTGAAACTAAATGGAGGTTATTTTTGGATCAGAAGAAGCCCAGGAAGTGCCGGAGGGGGACCAGAAGGTTCCCGGGCTGCCCACAAGGGTAGGGGGCGCCCCCTAGGCGTGCCCCCTACCTCGTGGACAGCCCAGAGGCCCCCTTTACTTGTCCCCGACTCCAACACCTCCTATATATACTAAAACCTCCAGAAAATAACCTAGATCGGGAGTTCCGCCGCCGAAAGCCTCTGTTGCCACCGAAAACCAATCTAGACCTGTTTTGGCACCCTGCCGGAGGGGGGGAATCCCTCTCCGGTGGCCATCTTCATCATCCTGGCGCTCTCCATGACGAGGAGGGAGTAGTCCACCCTCGGGGCTGAGGGTATGTACTAGTAGCTATGTGATTGATCTATCTCTCTCTCTCTCTCTCTCTCTCTCTCTCTCTCTCTCTCTCTCTCTCTCTCTCTCTCTCTCTTTCGTGTTCTTAAGATGGCACGATCTTGATGTATCGCGAGCTTTGCAATTATAGTTGGATCTTATGATGTTTCTCCCCCTCTACTCTCTTGTGATGGATTGAGTTTTCCCTTTGAAGTTATCTTATCGGATTGAGTCTTTAAGGATTTGAGAACACTTGATGTATGTCTTGCGTGGGATACTCGTGGTGACAATGGGGTATTCTATTGATTCACTTGATGTATGTTTTGGTGATCAACTTGCGGGTTCCGTGACCTTGGGAATCTATGCATAGGGGTTGGCACACGTTTTCGTCTTGACTCTCTGGTAGAAACTTTGGGGCACTCTTTGAAGTACTTTGTGTTGGTTGAATAGATGAATCTGAGATTGTGTGATGCATATCGTATAATCATGCCCACGGATACTTGAGGTGACAATGGAGTATCTAGGTGACATTAGGGTTTGGGTTGATTTGTATCTTAAAGTGTTATTCTAGTACGAACTCTATGATAGATCGAACGGAGAGAATAACTTCGTGTTATTTTACTACGGACTCTTGAATAGATCGATCAGAAAGAATAACTTTGAGGTGGTTTCGTACCCTACCATAATCTCTTCGTTTGTTCTCCGCTATTAGTGACTTTGGAGTGACTCTTTGTTGCATGTTGAGGGATAGTTATATGATCCAGTTATGTTATTATTGTTGAGAGATCTTGCACTAGAGAAAGTATGAACCCTAGGCCTTGTTTCCTAGCATTGCAACACCATTTATGCTCACTTTTACCACTTGTTACCTTGCTGTTTTTATATTTTCAGATTACAAAAACCTATATCTACCATCCATATTGCACTTGTATCACCATCTCTTCGCCGAACTAGTGCACCTATACAATTTACCATTGTATTGGGTGTGTTGGGGACACAAGAGACTCTTTGTTATTTGGTTGCAGGATTTTTTGAGGGAGACCATCTTCATCCTATGCCTCCCACGGATTGATAAACCGTAGGTCATCCACTTGAGGGAAATTTGCTACTGTCCTACAAACCTCTGCACTTGGAGGCCCAACAACGTCTACAAGAAGAAGGTTGCGTAGTAGACATCAAGCTCTTTTCTGGCGCCGTTGCCGGGGAGGTGAGTGCTTGAAGGTATATCTGTAGATCTTGCAATCTTATCTTTTAGTTTCTTGTTTTGTCACTAGTTTAGTTTATAAAAGAAAACTACAAAAAAATGGAATTAAGGTTGCCTCATATGCTTCATCTTTTTAATATATTTCGTGAAAATGATGGGAAGGAAAATCGTGCTCAAGTACTAGAAGAGGAATTACATAGAATGCTTGTCACTAAAAACTTGAATGATGAGAATCATTGCAATGTTGTTAGTGTGAATTCTTCAAATATCCATAGTAGATTTTGCAGGAGACATAAGTATTTAGAAACTAAATGGTTGCAAGAAAGGCTAGATGATTGCGCTGAAAATTTTAATATTCTTAGCCGTACTTGTGAACTTTGCAATGAACGTGGTCATTTAACTCTCCAATGCAAATTGTTTCATGATCGAATCGTGTCCAAAAATTGTGATGACTTGATTTCCCTTGCACATCATAATGAACTTAGCTTGCTTTTGGGTTATGAAGAAATCAAACGTAGAACTAAGCATCTTCCAGGATTTGCCCTTGATAAACTTCTTGATTTTGATCTAGAGGAAATTTATATGTATTGTGCGGTGAATTGCATTGAAAATCCTTATATTGCCAATTACATAAAGACAAGAAAACAAATAGGAGATGAAGAGAACACTAATGAAAGGGACGAGATTTCTCAATATCCTCCTATTATTTCTTATGATGAATCAGGTAACGAGGAGGAGTCTTCTATTCAACCAATCTCATTAATAAGGAGCTCCAAAAAGAAGATTAAACCCACACAGGATGCGAAGAAGATAAAGAAAATACGGAGAAACAAAGGTAAATAGGTTTCCCTTCCAAATGATGTTGCTCCTATTACTCATTGTGATGATGATAATTGCTATACTATCGGTGCTATCCATACTATTAATGATGAGAGTGATTATGCTTATGATATGCAAAGGCCCAAGCTTGGGGATGCTATGTTTGATGAGAATGACATGTTTGAGAATGTATTTGCTGCAATTAATGTTTGTCCCAAGCTTGGGGAGGCTACGTTTGATGAAGATGATATTTTTAGCCCCCAAGTTTTGATATGCCAATTTATTATGATGAAAGCTTGTGCCAAGTAGAACCATTGGGAAGACTTGTGTGAAGTTTATACGATCATGCTGTAAAAAACAGAAACTTTAGCGCTCACGAGATTAGCTACCATGTTTTACTGGAGAGTGATTTTTAGTTGATTCTTTTTGCAGATGATTAATAGACAAATTCCTCACGTCCACCAATTTATGTCAGAATTGTTATATTTACAGAAGTATTCGAAAGTTACAGATTGCTACATACTGTTCTGTTTTTGATAGATTCTGTTTTCTATGTGTTGTTTGCTTACTTTGATGAATCTATGAGTAGTATCGGAGGGTATGAACCATGGATAAGTTGGAATACAGTAGATATTACACCAATATGAATTTAGATTGAGTTCAAAACAGTACCTAAGTGGTGGTTTTATTTATTTATACTAACGGAGCTTACGAGTTTTCTGTTGAGTTTTGTGTTGTGAAGTTTTCAAGTTTTCGGTAAAGATTCGATGGATTATGGAATAAGGAGTGGAAATAGCCTAAGCTTGGGGATGCCCAAGGCACCCCAAGGTAAAATTCAATGACAACTAAGAGCCTAAGCTTGGGAATGCCCCGGGAAGGCATCCCCTCTTTCGTCTTAGTCTATCGGTAACTTTACTCGATGCTATATTTTTATTCACCACATGATATGTGTTTTGCTTGGAGCGTCATTTTTTTTATTTTGTTTTGCTTGCTGTTTGAATAATATCCCAAGATCTGAAATTCTTAAATGTTAGAGAGTCTTCACATAGTTACATAATTATTCAACTACTCATTGATCTTCACTTATATCTTTTGTAGTAGTTTGTTGTTTGCTCTAGTGCTTCACTTATATCTTTTAGAGCACGACGGTGGTTTTATTTTGAAGAAATAGATGAACTCTCATTCTTCACTTATATTATTTTGAGAGTCTTAAATAGCATGGTAATTTTCTTTGGTTATAAAACTATTCCTAATATGATAGGCATCCAAGATGGGTATAGTAGAAACTACCATATAAAGTGCATTGAATATTAAGAGAAGTTTGATGCTTGATGATTGTTTTGAGATATGAGGATGGTGATATTAGAGTCATGCTAGTAGAGTAGTTGTGAATTTGAGAAATACTTGTATTGAGGTTTGCAAGTTGCTACTTCTCGAGCTTGCGTTGTATTCCCTCGAAGAGGAAAGGGTGATGCAGCACAGTAGCGTAAGTATTTCCCTCGGTTTTTGAGAACCAAGGTATCAATCCAGTAGGAGACCACTCTCACCTGCACAAACAAATAAGAACTTCGCAGCCAACACGATAAGGGGTTGTCAATCCCTTCACGGTCACTTACGAAAGTGATATCTGATAGATAGGATAGGATAATATTTTTGGTATAAGAACATAAAGTAAAGAAAGCAAATAAGCAAAGGCAACAGAAATTGGCTAGTTGACGGGAAAGTAATATGATAAAGATAGACCCAGGGCCATAGATTTCACTAGTGGCTTCTCTCAAGATAGCAGAATTCTACGATGGGTGAACAAATTACTATCGAGCAATTGATAGAAAAGCGCATAGTTATGAGAATATCTAGGCATGATCATTATATATAGGCATCATGTCTGTAACAAGTAGACCGAAACGATTCTGCCTCTACTACTATTACTCCACACATGGACCGTTATCTAGCATGCATCGAGAGTATTAAGTTCATAAGAACAGAGTAACGCCTTAATCAAGATGACATGATGTAGAGTGATAAATTCAAGCAATATGATATAAACCCCATCTTTTTATCCTCAATGGCAACAATACAATATGTGCCTTGCTGCCCCTACTGTCACTGGGAAAGGACACCGCAAGATTGAACCCAAAGCCAAGCACTTCTCCCATTGCAAGAACTATAGATCTAGTAGGCCAAACCAAACCAATAATTCGAAGAGACTTGCAAGGATATTATAATCATACATAAAAGATTTCAGAAAAGAATCAAATATTTTTCATAGATAATCTTGATCATAAACCCAAAATTCATCAGATCTCGACAAACACACCGCAAAAAGATTACATCGAATAGCTCAAATATAAACTTCGTGGGAGTGAGCCTAGCTCAACTGGTTGGGGGAGTGGATGTACAAACCCAACACCTAGGTTCGAATCCTCACGAAGGCGAATTTAGGTTCCTATTTATTCTTGAGGACCAGGCTTTCCTGGTACTCATGCATTCATTGAGGACTAGGCTTGGTGCACAACCGAGATTAAAAATCCTAGTACTCATATCTAAAAGGCCGTATGCATCCCTAGTTGGTGTAGAGGCCGGGGAAGTGAAATTCTCCCCCAAAAAAAGACTACACAAACAAACCAAAGCGCGGCCCTCGCGTCGCCCCGCGCGGGCGACTCGAGGGCGAACGCGAGCGCCGCCGCCGGGCCTCATCAGATCGATCGCTCGCCGCCGCTTGAGGCTGACGCCGGCAAAGTCCGAGCCGCAGCCAAGGACGGCGGCGGCGGGGCCGTTTCACCCTGGGAGAGGGTGCGATCTGAGCTTTGGCCCGCGGTGGTCTTCCCCGACGCAGCGGCGCCTTCGGCAGCGAGGCGGCGGCGCGTCAACATCCCTCCGCCCTACGGTGGCTGCCGCCGGCCATGGGGCTTCGAGGTGACGTCCGGCGAGCCCGACCCCTGCGGGATCCAGATCTGGCATCTGCGGGTCTGTAGGGCCGATGGGCCTGGGCGGGCCTCGTCCGTCATTGGTGCTAGCGTCGGCGCCGACGGCAGGCGCGGTTCGTTATGCGGCCGGCGGTCTGTTTCGGCGGTTCTCCTGGTGTCAGATCTGAAGTTCTCCATCTGGCTCACTTCCCGCCGGATCTCGCGTCGGTGATCTTCATCGGGCTGATGGTGGCTGGGCACGGTGATGTGAGTCGGGTTCGGGAGAAATCCTTTGGTGGCTTGGCCATCCACGTCGGTGACACCGCCTGCGGGCGCTGGTTCCCTCCCTGGAGGCATCGGCGAGATCCCTTCTCCCCATTCCCTCTTCTCCGACCCAAGGTTAATTCCTGTTATCCCTTGCGGATGCGGCGGCGGCGGCGCTCGGTGTCGTTACCTCCATGGGGGCGCCGTTTGGCTAGGACAATTTGGTGTGTGGTGCCATGTGGTTAATTCCTTCTCCTGACCCCCCTCCCGGACGAAAATCCAAATCCGCGTGATTGGACGGCGGCGATGACTTGTGCGTCGTACCCTTCACGAAGGCACCGTCTGGGAAGGCTTGGGTGTTTGGGAGAGGACTCAGGCGGAGGGGATGGGACCAGCGACAGCAGGTGGTTTTCGCGAAGGATGAGCGGCGTGGCATCTGGCACGTCGACAACGGAGGGTCTCAGCAGCATGGAGCAGCGGGGTCTCGCCGGTGGGCGTGTGATGATGGACGAGCGCAGGATGGTGGCGTTGTCTGGCGTCGTGGTGGCGTCGACGGCAGCTAGACCGGACAAGGTAAATGCAGCAGTACAGCACTAAGGATGGATTGGTGGCAGGTGGCTGCGGCGGCCTCATACCCGGCAGGCGTCCTGGTTGAGGAGTGCGCCGGACTGGTAGGTGCCCCATACCCGGCATGTGTCCTGGTTGGTACCTCGGGTCTTAGATGTTAGGTTTGGCTGCGAGGTCTGTTTGGTATTAGGCCCAGACTATCAGCATCCCTTCATCATTTGGATAGGAGTAGTGACAGTTGTTGCCTAGACGGTGGCTTTAGTCTTACTGTTGTATGACTTTGTAAGGTCTTGTGTGAATAATTAATAAAGTGGCTGCATGCATCATCCAGATGCAGAGGCCGGAGGTCCTCCTCCTTTTCTAAAAAAAAATGCGGCAGCTTCGTTTAGGTGCGGCCTCAACCTCCATCATGGCGTGGTGATGAGATTACCCATATGGGAGCTGGATTTGGGCACCAGCGGCTTGATTAAGAATAGGAAAATGAGATGTGTAGATCAAACAACCCTCCTAGATGCATCGGCCTTTTAGCTACCTCTTCTGCTAGAAAATGGAAGAGCATGGATATTTATACCTGTACAGAACCACCGCTTGTCGCCGCCGCTAGTATGCCTACAAACGTTCCTGATCGTCATTGTCTTGCTCTCTTCACGACCACGGACTCCTCTCGCCTACCAACAGCAAGGAGTCATCCGCTTCGATCCTTTCAAAAATTGAGGGCGGCTCATTAGCTTCAAAATCGTCTTGCAATTGGGATGGGAATTCTAGAGGCTGAGACACCAATCTATAATACCTAAATAGGCGTTTCTCCGTCTTTTTGTTCCATATAGATCTCAGCCTCCATTATCACCACGCACCACCACGAGGCGTCTCTTACTTTTGTTGGCTTCTCCTCTAGAATTCCCATCCCAATTGCAAGACGATTTTGAAGCTAATGAGCCGCCCTCAATTTTTGCAAGGATCCAAGCGGATGACTCCTTGTTGCTGGTAGGCGAGAGGAGTCTGTGGTCGTGAAGGGAGCAAGACAATGACGATCAGGAACGTTTGTAGGCATACTAGCGGCGGCGACAAGCGGTGGTTCTGTACAGGTATAAATATCCGTGCTCTACCATTTTCTAGCAGAAGAGGTAGCTAAAAGGCCGATGCATCTAGGAGGGTTGTTTGATCTACACATCTCATTTTCCTATTCTTAATCAAGCCGCTGGTGCCCAAATCCAGCTCCCATATGGGTAATCTCATCACCCCGCCATGATGGAGGTTGAGGCCGCACCTAAACGAAGCTGCCGCATTTTTTTTAGAAAAGGAGGAGGACCTCCGGCCTCTGCATCTGGATGATGCATGCAGCCACTTTATTAATTATTCACACAAGACCTTACAAAGTCATACAACAGTAAGACTAAAGCCACCGTCTAGGCAACAACTGTCACTAATCCTATCCAAATGATGAAGGGATGCTGATAGTCTGGGCCTAATACCAAACAGACCTCGCAGCCAAACCTAACATCTAAGACATGAGGTCCCAACCAGGACACCTGCCGGGTATGGGGCACCTACCAGTCCGGCGCACTCCTCAACCAGGACGCCTGCCGGGTATGAGGCCGCCGCAGCCACCTGCCACCAATCCATCCTTAGTGCTGTACTGCTGCATTTACATTGTCTGGTCTAGCTGCCGTCGACGCCACCACGACGCCAGACAACGCCACCATCCTGCGCTCGTCCATCATCACACGCCCACCGGCGAGACCCCGCTGCTCCATGCTGCTGAGACCCTCCGTTGTCGACGTGCCAGATGCCACGCCGCTCATCCTTCGCAAAAACCACCTGCTGTCGCTGGTCCCATCCCCTCCGCCTGAGTCCTCTCCCAAACACCCAAGCCTTCCCAGACGGCGCCTTCATGAAGGGTACGACGCACAAGTCATCGCCGCCGTCCAATCACGCGGATTTGGACTTTCGTCCAGGAGGGGGGTCAGGAGAAGGAATTAACCACATGGCACCACACACCAACTTCTCCTAGCCAAACGGCGCCCCCATGGAGGTAACGACACCGAGCACCGCCACCGCCGCATCAGCAAGGGATAACAGGAATTAACCTTGGGTCGGAGAAGAGGGAATGGGGAGAAGGGATCTCGCCGATGCCTCCAGGGAGGGATGCAGCGCCCGCATGCGGTGTCACCGACGTGGATGGCCAAGCCACCAAAGGATTTCTCCCGAACCCGACTCACATCACCGTGCCCAGCCACCATCAGCCCGATGAAGATCACCGACGCGAGATTCGGCGGGAAGTGAGCCAGATGGAGAACTTCAGATCTGACGCCAGGAGAACCGCCGAAACAGACCGCCGGCCGCATAACGAACCGCGCCTGCCGTCGCCGCCGACGCCAGCACCAACGACGGACGAGGCCCGCCCAGGCCCATCGGCCCTACAGTCCCGCAGATGCCAGATCTGGATCCCGCAGGGGTCGGGCTCGCCGGACGTCACCTCGAAGCCCCATGGCCGGCGGCAGCCACCCTAGGGCGGAGGGATGTTGACGCGCCGCCGCCTCGCTGCCGAAGGCGCCGCTGCGTCGGGGAAGACCACCGCGGGCCAAAGCTCAGATCACACCATCTCCCAGGGTGAAACGGCCCCGCCGCCGCCGTCCTTGGCTGCGGCTCGGACTTGGCCGGCGTCAGCCTCAAGCGGCGGCGAGGGATCGATCTGATGATGCCCGGCGGCGGCGCTCGCGTTCGCCCTCGAGTCGCCCGCACGGGGCGACGCGAGGGCCGCGCTTTGGTTTGTTTGTGTAGTCTTTTTTTGGGGGAGAATTTCACTTCCCCGGCCTCTGCACCAACTAGGGATGCATACGGCCTTTTAGATATGAGTACTAGGATTTTTAATCTCGGTTGTGCACCAAGCCTAGTCCTCAATGAATGCGTGAGTACCAGAAAAGCCTGGTCCTCAAGAATAAATAGGAACCTAAATTCGCCTCCGTGAGGATTCGAACCTAGGTGTTGGGTTTGTACATCCACTCACCAACCAGTTGAGCTAGGCTCACTCCCACGAAGTTTATATTGTATTCATTTATTTCACATTGTATCCCCATATGCATGCACTCCATCTGGGCCTGTGCTACCAAATTTGTACATGTTTATTAAGATTCGAGTGCCAACAAATCAATTTTGAACATGTTTATTGAGATTCAGAGGCAAAAAATCTGTTGAAAATCTGTTCAATTTTACCGGTTATCATCAGCACTTCACAATAACAGGTCTTTAGTTCTTTCTCAGTTATCTTTCGCAATTTTCGGCCGATGATTAATGGTGTGATATATTAGCAATGAAACTTTAGTGGGATAATTAAGTATTCATTGTGTTCTTAATAATGTGTGTATCAAGCATTAACTGAATGTGGCGATGAAGACCAAAAGTCTTCGGTGCTCCTTTTCTCATTTAAGAACTTTTTTTAATAATTAACAATAAAACCCCAAAGGGAATGGAAGAACGAGGTACGGCCGTTTCTTATCCTCCTCATTTTATTACTGTAGCTTCATTTGTAAAAGATGGTTTAGCACTTTTTTTTTCTAGGCATGTTTTTTGCGTAACAGATTAATTGTACCGGTCACATCTTGAGAACACACCGATAATTTCTAAACTTCTATTTTAACCAACACATGTCATGCCCACAGCAGGATTCCTCATCAATAGGTCATTAATATTTTATTTTTCTTCACATCTTGCATAAAGTCTTCAATGCAATATATGTCTGTTCTTTTACTTTTATCTGATTGTGCAGTGAAAAGTGTAATCAATAACCATTTTTACAATGGCGCCTCAGGTCTGCTCCTTATACTTCCTGACACCACCGGTTAAAATATTCGAACATCCATATTTTCTTATTAGTAGATTTCGGCCTCTATATTTTTAGTTCTGTACTTTATTGTAGTTTCATTAACAAGAACAAATTATGGTTTATTTATAACTGGGACTTTAGTCAAACTATGACCTCTATTCTTTTGGTTTGATGTAGATTATGATCCTATTCCTATGATGCTATGTGATATACTACTTGGAGCATTGCACAGGGCTTTGTTAAACCGGCCCAGTTTTTAAGACTCGACCTTAATTACATCTAACAATGGAATTTCAGTTTCAATTCAACTCCATCGATAAAATAGATGGAGATTGCATTGGCTTTTCAGATCTACCCATTGGGTGCCAACTAGGTTGAACTAATAATTTTGCCTCTCATTGTGCCTTCCTTTATATGACATGCCTCTTTAATTAATTGTATAAACATATGAGTTACCCCGCAAAAAAAACAGATGAGTTATGATGTTCATCTGTCAGGAATGTACAAGTGCCATGCCTTCCATTATCTAGATTTAAAATTGACGATGAACGAAGAAAGCTTTTTAACCTGGAAAGATCAAATATGATTGCAAATTTGGTTGCATTTTTCCACTGTTAAACAACTAATTTTTAATTGGAACCCATCATTGTATCATTATGGTGAATGCAATACTTATCTCTGATATTAGTCGAGTTCACCCCTTAATGAAATACGTACAATTTAAATCATGAAATCTTCCTTACAATAAGTAAATTGCAGACTTCAACGATTCAATATTTCATAGTAAAAATTATTTACAAAACTATATGCAAATCTTCCCGCCGCAACGCGCGGGGAATCTTCTAGTATAAATAAAGAATGAGTTCATTACAGTACCTTTTAGTGGTGCTTTGTTTTCTTATACTAACGGAGCTCAGGAGATTTTTGGCTAAGTTTTGTGTTGTGAAGTTTTCAGGTTTTGAGTATGGCTTTGATGGACTATGGAACAAAGAGTGGCAAGAGACTAAGATTGGGTATGCCCAAGGCATTCTAAGGTAAAACTCAAGGACAATCAAAAGCCTAAGCTTGGGGATGCCCCGGGAAGGCAACCCCTCTTTCGTCTTCATCTATCGGTAACTTTACTCAGGACTATATTTTGATTCACCACATGATATGTGTTTTGCTTGGAGCGTCATGTATGATTTGAGTCTTTGCTTTTTAGTTTGCCACAATCATCCTTTCTGGACACACCTTTTGAGAGAGATAAAGTTGGTTTAGAATTTATTAGAATAGTCTATGTGCTTCGATTATATCTTTAGAGCTAGATAGTTTTACTCTAGTGCTTCACTTATATCTTTTAGAGCACGGTGGTGGTTTTATTTTGTAGAAATTATTGATCTCTCATGCTTCACTTATATCCTTTTGAGAGTCTTTTAGAACAGCATGGTAATGTACTTTGGTTACAAAACTAGTCCTAATATGATAGGCATCCAAGATGAGTATAGTAAAAACTTTCATATAAGTGCATTGAATGATATGAGAAGTTTGATACTTGATGATGATACGTCTCCAACGTATCTACTTTGCCAAACACTTTTGCCCTTGTTTTGGACTCTAACTTGCATGATTTGAATGGAACTAACCCGGACTGACGCTGTTGTTAGCAGAACTGCCATGGTGTTGTTTTTGTGCAGAAATAAAAAGTTCTCGGAATCTCGTGAAAATCAACGGAGATTTATTTCAGAAAATATAAAAAATACTGGCAAGAAGATCCACACCTGGGGGCTCACGAGCCGTCCTCGAGGTTCGGGAGTGCGCCCCCCTTCCCAGAGCGCCCCCCCTGCCTCGAGGGCAGCCCGGTGCCCCACCGACGTATCCCCAGGTCCTATATATTCCATTTCGTGGAGAGAAAAATCAAGGAGAAAGAATTATCACATTTTACGAGATGGAGCTGCCGCCAAGCCCTAATCACTCTTGGGAGGGATGATCTGGAGTCCGTTTGGGGCTCCAAAGAGTGGAGATCCTGGCCATCGTCATCATCAACCTTCCTCCATCACCAATTCCATGATGCTCACCGCCGTGTGTTAGTAATTCCATCGTAGGCTTGCTGGACGGTGATGGGTTGGATGGGATCTATCATGTAATCGAGCTAGTTTTGTTAGGGTTTGATCCCTAGTATCCACTATGTTATGAGATTGATGTTGCTATGACTTTGCTATGCTTAATGCTTGTCACTAGGGCCCGAGTGCCATGATTTCAGATCTGAACCTATTATGTTTCCATGAATATATGTGTGTTATTGATCCTATCTTGCAAGTCTATAGTCACCTACTATGTGTTATGATCCGGCAACTCCGAAGTGACAATAATCGGGACCACTCCCGGTGATGACCATAGTTTGAGGAGTTCATGTATTCACTATGTGTTAATGCTTTGGTCCGGTACTCTATTAAAAGGAGGCCTTAATATCCCTTAGTTTCCAATAGGACCCCGCTGCCACGGGAGGGTAGGACAAAAGATGTCATGCAAGTTCTTTTCCATAAGCACGTATGACTATATTCGGAATACATGCCTACATTGCATTGATGAACTGGAGCTAGTTCTGTGTCACCCTAGGTTATAACTTCTACATGATGAATTGCATACGACGTAATTTCCCATCACCGATCCAATGCCTACGTGCTTTACCTATATTGCTAGTTGCTATTTACTTTCCTGTTGCTTATATCACAAAAACTACAAAAACATTATCTTTACTTTTAATGCTGCTACCACCACTATCATATTACTGTGCTACTAAACTATCTTGCTGCAGATACTAAGTTTCCGGGTGTGGCTGAATTGACAACTCAGTTGCTAATACTTAAGAGTATTCTTTAGCTCCCCTTGTGTCGAACAACAAATTTGGGTTTAATACTTTACCCTCGAAAACTGTTGCGATCCACTACACCTGTGGGTTATCAAGACTATTTTCTAGCGCCGTTTCCGGGGTGCATAGCTCTATTCTTTAAGTCACTTGGGATTTATATTGGCTTATCACTATGAAGAATTTGAAGGACTCAAAAACCAAGATCTTACCCTCAACTACGAGGGGAGGTAAGGAACTGCTATCTAGCTCTGCACTAGATTCTCCTTCTATTATGAGTAAACTTGCGACACCTACTCCTGCTATTGAATATGATATGTCGTCTGTTCTTGATGATGCTACTTCTTCTATGTATGATGAAACTACCTCTATGACTGATACTGTGCCACTAGGTGAATTTCTAGATGAACAAATTGCTAAGGTTAGGGAGAGTGCAAATGTTGATGACATTTATGAAAGTGATGATGAAACTACTCCCAATAGATATGAATTGCTTGTTGTGCCTGAGGGTTATGTTATGGATGAAGAAGCTACTAGAGACTTTCTTGCGTGCAATGATAGATATGATCTTAAGAAGTTATTAGCTAAGTGATGGCTTCTCGCCCCTCGTTGGTTACCCCAAGTGGAAGGTTTGAGATGTAGCGTAGCGGTAGTTTTCCCTTGGCAAAGATACCAAGGATCGAATCCCGTGAGACTCCGAGGGTCAACAAGAAGGTGTCAATAGCGCCAGAGACTTTTGCTTGACAGGACCTTCACACAGATACAAATAACTTTGCTCCCAACGAGTACAGAGAGGTTGTCAATCCCTCCGGCCTTGTCGTTTACAAAGGATCAAACGCAAGAGATAATAGTGATAGGTATGACTGCAACTAGTAAATAAGAACAGAAAGTAAATAACGGGTGTGATCAGTGATGGTAATATGGACCGGGGTCCCATGATGTTCACTAGTGATGTCTCTCTCCCAAAAGATGATAAAACAGCTAAGCGAGGTAAACGAATTACAGCTGGGCAATTGACAGGATTATGTGCGCAAACCAATGCTAACTATGCTGCAAGAAAGGTAGAGGCTCAAAAGCATGGGCGGTACGCCAAGGCAAGTAGACAGAAATCCATCTGCATCTACTACTAATCATCCACCTTGAGATATCTATCCAGAACATCTCACTGGTATTAAGTTGCGAGTCCCACCCATAGTGTAAACTCAAAGCAACAGACAACTGCATTAAAAGAACTTTGCGTAAAGTAAACAATCCCTGCACCCGAAAGTACAAGCACCTTTGTTTTCCCCCTTGTGGCAACAGCACATCCCCTAGACTCATGTTTCTGTCACTCAAGCTAGTCATCGAGGGGCATGAACCCACAATCAAGCATAACGTTCCCTCTTGGAGTTACTACCTACTACTTGGCCAAAGCAATAAACAGCAACGGAGAACATGCAAGAATTACTCAAGAACATAAATATAAAAGAGGTGAATCAAATATATTACTCACACACAATCTGAACATAATCTCATAATCCATCGGATCCCAGCAAACTCAGCATAGCAACAGCATAAAGATTACATATGTGCCTCGATCATGTAGGGCAGCTCACGAGGTCTAATCGGTGAAGAACAAAGAGGGAAGGAGAACATCACATAGCTACTGGTCATGGACCCATGGTCCAAGGGAGACTACTCACAACTCATCCGGGAAGCGTCCATGGTGGTGGAGAAGCTCCCGGTGGTGGTTCTCCCCTCCGGCAGGGTGCCGTGAAGAGTTCTCCTGGTGCTCCCGATCTTGGAAGCGCAGCGGCGGCAGAACAGAGATGAGATCGCGAAAAAGGGTTCCGTCCTCGAGGGTTTCGGGACGCGGTGTAAATATATTCCAAAAGGGGGTCACCAGAGGAGGCAAGGGGGGCCCAGGCGCCCCCCCGGCGCGGCCAGGAGGGGGGCCGCCTGGGCAGGCCGCCTGGGCCGCCCCTGGCTCCCCTCTGGCCCCACTTCTGGCGCGTGGAAGCTTCCGGAGCGCTGATTTTTTATATATTTTTCCCGTAATTTTTCTGGCAATTTAAGTAATGGGAAAACCTGAAATAGAAAAACAGCAGAAAACAGAAACTGGCACTGGGGTGCATTGAATTAATAGGTTAGTCCAAATATGATCAAAAGTGTATGGAAGTGCATAAATATCATAGCAATATCACACAAAAGAGGCATGGAGCAAGCTGAAATTATAGATACGTTTTGGACGTATCAACATCCCCAAGCTTAATTCCTGCTCGTCCTCGAGTAGGTAAATGATAACAAGCATAATTTCTGTGGTGACATGCTATTAACCATATAAGAACTTTTCACAGTCACATGACAAATGCTTACTGAGATAATGAATCTTTAGTAATTAAGTTGCCTCATGAGAATATCACAAAGAACTGAAAGTTTTACAATATGATACTGAAACACCCAATAGATTTGTAGTGAGCATGGTGTGCAAACATGACAAAGTGATACCTCGCTTACCCCCTTTAGTGAAGCAAAACATAAATGCAGGAGCACCTCCAAAGTTTAAGTGACGACTAGATACAATGATTTCAGAATAAGCGATATCATAATCATGCAGAAGGCAATGTTACTTTGGGACAATGCACATTACACTCAGAATGACAATCATGCTCTCAATAGCTGGTGCTTTGAAGAAAGAAGGTGGAGACTCTCGAACCGTGGCTTTTGATGGCAAGGTTGAAAACCCATGGTTGGAAGCAAAGACTAAACATGTACCAGAGATCTTGTTTTTTTTAAAACAGAGGTAAAAATGATTTTTGGGAGGTGCATATTTCGTCAACGAATGCTAGTAGATAACTCAATTACTTCTCGAGTTGGACAAGTTTCGAGGAACGGCTCCCGCACGGGGACGATCACATCCCCTTAATCTCCTTTGTTTATCACTACCAAAAGTTTTCTGATTTCTCATGAACAAAGCGTGAAGGAGGGTTTGTTTGTTGCATTTTTTTTATGAGCCGGGCGCACTCATGCCAGTTCCTTCTCGTATTAGGGGTTTGTAGATTAGACATGCAATCCCGGGGTAAAACTTGTCCAACTTAAAAAGATCATGAATTAACTACTACTTCCTCATGAGCTAAAACAGAGGCACAAAAGAGAAATGCTTTTGAATAATTTCGAGATGGTACAAGAAAGTCTTTGTTAGGAATGGCAAGTAAATACCATGTATAGGAAGGTATGGTGGACTCATATGGCATAACTGGTTTCAAGGATTTTGGATGCACAAGCAGTCAGTCCGCTTAGTACAGGCGAAGGTTAGCAAAAGACGGCGAGCGACCAACTAAGAGAGCAATGACGGCCATAATCATGCAGAGCGACAAAGCAACATTGAATCGGGCATGGAAGTTATATCGCTACTCAGAAATTAAAGATCATCAAGGCTTGATAGACTTTCTTTACAGTCTTAAATATGCGTGAGCATATGCCAAGCCAATAAAAATAAATTCTCTGAGGAAGATATCACTAAACCATACCACCTCATAGGCAAACAAATCATGTTGGTACTTCAATAACACATTAAGAACCCCCAGCTATTTGAGACTAACCATAAGAAAACATGAACTACTAAGCACCATTATGCACATAGCATTTTTATCATAGACATATCAACCAGTGCAACAGAAGCCAACTCTCTTAACAAGATAAGCATGATAACTCAAGAGAGTTCCAGAAGCAACCAACTAAACAAAAGTTCTTTAAAAAGAAATGCATGAAAACTAAGAGCTAAACATGACAGTAGCTATTGAGAGACAAAGAACATACACAGCAAAGATAATCATGAAAATCCTATGTTGTGTTCTAGGTTGAAGTGGAGCGTGTTTCTCTCCCACACAAAGAAAGCTGGGTTCTAACTCGTTATGAAAAGCAAGCAAAGCTAAAGAAAACTAAAAAGGAAACTAAAAGCAAGACACTCCAAGCATAGCACATAACGCATGAAGTGATTAAAATATAGTGGAACGAAAGACGAACTGATAATTGTTGATGGAGAAGGGGATGCACGGGGGTATCCCCAAGCTTAGACGCTTGAGTCTTCTTGAATATTTCTTGGGGGTGCACGGGGGCATCCCCAAGCTTGAGCGTTTGACCCTCCTGAATCTTTTTATCATCTTCCCTCGCACACTTGAAAACTCCCTTCATACATAACTCATCATAATCTGATTAGCGAGGTTAGTACCCATAATAAAATAATTTTTCCTTGCTGGAAATAAGGATAATCTTGAAGATCTACTGTTTCTCAAGATTGCCAAAAGGTTTTTGCAAAGAAAAAGCAAGCTCAAGGTTTGCAAAACGAAGAAAAGGCAAAACAGGACAGAATCTGTGAAAAACAGACCAGCAGGTAGTAAATAATTTTTTCGGGGCACTTCTGCAACTCAAATAAAAAAACTCAGAACATACGCCCGAAAGCCAATTGTATAGAGCACGCTGTCGAAAATATTCAGACCAAAAAGATGATCTGGTGATTTTATACGAATTTTTCTATCCAAGGACAGAATCTGTTTCCTGGACAGCACGTCACAACTTTTGAACTTTCTTGCAATCAGAGGCTAAACTTGGCACAAAGCTGAAAAGTAAAGATACAATGATGATGCTACTGTAGTGACAAACATCAAGACACAACAAAAGCAAAGTAAAACTTTATTCATTGTGGGCTGCCTCCCAAAAGCGCTTTCTTTTATGCCTTTAAGCTAGGCATAATGCAAAGAGGAATCAATAATCATCATAATAATCGGAGTTATAAATTGCTTCAAATGGTTCCTCAACAAGTTCATCCATGTTCCTTCTAGGAAAGTGGTACATACCTTTTGCCTTCCCGCGTAGGCGGATTTGTCCCTTACCTATATCGATGAAGCCTTTTACGGCTCGGAGGAAGTCTCTTACAAGCACTATATTTCCTTGGTTTGGCTTCATGATGAAGAAATCAACCATTGCAATCCCTTTAAGGAATATAACTGGCACGTCTTTTATTCTTCCCTGGATCTCAGAAATATCTCCATTAGCATGTTCATGATAAGATGATAATCTATCCATGTTAAATTTTAAAGAATCATGAACAATTTTTGGCATAGTAGAAACCATAGATCCAATATCACAATAAGCAAGGAAGTCTTGATTAGAGATGCTAATCCTAACAAAAGGCTCCAAATCATTGTCTATTTCCAAAATATCTCTCTTATTGGGTTTGGGTTTCTCTACCTTCATCAAGTCTAGAGCATCCATTCTCTTCTCAATAGTAGCAAGTCTATCTATGACAGTATCAAAACTATGATCATAAACAAAGTAACTAGATAGACCATGTATAATTTCAAGAGCTCTAGCTTCATCACACTCTAGGAAATCTCCTTCAGCTATAGTATCAAGAGAGTGTTTACACCATTTAAAAATACCATGGTAAAAATTTCTAAGCACAATTTTTATAGGTATCCAAGGCATAATTCTCCTATGTGCATCAGAAATTCTGTCCCATGCCTTTTTCATATTTTCTCCATCCCTTTGATGGAAATCTAGAACTTCTGATTCCCTCAAAGCACCGAATCCCAACATGCTTGACTAAACAGAAAGGACTACTAACAGAAAAGCAAATAATAATTTTTTTTTGATTTTTGATAAAGGGAACTAAAGGAAAACTGAAAGGTAAACTAACAAGACTAAAAAGCAAAGATAAAAGATAGCGTGCAACTCCCCTATCTTGAAGAGTGGAGTCCCCGGCAACGGCGCCAGAAAACTTTGCTTGATGGCTTCTCGCCCCTCGTTGGTTACCCCAAGTGGAAGGTTTGAGATGTAGCGTAGCGGTAGTTTTCCCTTGGCAAAGATACCAAGGATCGAATCCCGTGAGACTCCGAGGGTCAACAAGAAGGTGTCAATAGCGCCAGTGACTTTTGCTTGACAGGACCTGCACACAGATACAAATAACTTTGCTCCCAACGAGTACAGAGAGGTTGTCAATCCCTCCGGCCTTGTCGTTTACAAAGGATCAAATGCAAGAGATAATAGTGATAGGTATGACTGCAACTAGTAAATAAGAACAGAAAGTAAATAACGGGTGTGATCAGTGATGGTAATATGGACCGGGGTCCCATGATGTTCACTAGTGATGTCTCTCTCCCAAAAGACGATAAAACAGCTAAGCGAGGTAAACGAATTACAGCTGGGCAATTAACAGGATTATGTGCGCAAGCCAATGCTAACTATGCTGCAAGAAAGGTAGAGGCTCCAAAGCATGGGCGGTACGCCAAGGCAAGCAGACCGAAATCCATCTGCATCTACTACTAATCATCCACCTTGAGATATCTATCCAGAACATCTCGCTGGTATTAAGTTGCGAGTCCCACCCATAGTGTAAACTCAAAGCAACAGACAACTGCATTAAAATAACTTCGCGTAAAGTAAACAATCCTTGCACCCGCAAGTACAAGAACCGTTATTTTCCCCCTTGTGGCAACAGCACATCCCCTAGACTCATGTTTCTGTCACTCAAGCTAGTCATCGAGGGGCATGAACCCACAATCAAGCATAACGTTCCCTCTTGGAGTTACTACCTACTACTTGGCCAAAGCAATAAACAGCAACGGAGAACATGCAAGAATTACTCAAGAACATAAATATAAAAGAGGTGAATCAAATATATTACTCACACAAAATCTGAACATAATCTCATAATCCATCGGATCCCAGCAAACTCAGCATAGCAACAGCATAAAGATTACATATGTGCCTCGATCATGTAGGGCAGCTCACGAGGTCTAATCGGTGAAGAACAAAGAGGGGAGGAGAACATGACATAGCTACTGGTCATGGACCCATGGTCCAAGGGAGACTACTCACAACTCATCCGGGAAGCGTCCATGGTGGTGGAGTAGCTCCCGGTGGTGGTTCTCCCCTCCGGCAGGGTGCCGGGAAGAGTTCTCCTGGTGCTCCCGATCTTGGAAGCGCGGCGGCGGCGGAACAGAGATGAGATCGCGAAAAAGGGTTCCGTCCTCGAGGGTTTCGGGACGCGGTGTAAATATATGCCAAAGGGGGTCACCAGAGGAGGCAAGGGGGGCCCAGGCGCCCCCCCCCCCCGGCGCGGCCAGGAGGGGGGTCGCCCCTGGCTCCCCTCTGGCCCCACTTCTGGCGCGTGGAAGCTTCCGGAGCGCTGATTTTTTATATATTTTTCCCAGAATTTTTCTGGCAATTTAAGTAATGGGAAAACCTGAAATAGAAAAACAGCAGAAAACAGAAATTGGCACTGGGGTGCACTGAGTTAATAGGTTAGTCCAAATATGATCAAAAGTGTATGGAAGTGCATAAATATCATGGAGCAAGCAGAAATTATAGATACGTTTTGGACGTATCACTAAGCTAAAAGAAAAGTCCTTGAATGCTAGAATGAAACATGACCCCGCTTTTGCTACTTCACCTATATGTGTCACTGATAAGGATTATGAATTCTCTGTTGATCCTGAGTTAATTACTTTGGTTGAATCTGATCCTTTCCATGGCTATGAGTCTGAAACTGTTGTGGCACATCTTACCAAGTTGAATGATATAGCCACCCTGTTTACCAATGATGAAAAGATTCGTTACTACTATATCCTTAAGCTATTTCCGTTCTCGTTAAAGGGTGAAGCTAAGACTTGGTTTAATTCTCTTGATCCTAGTTGTGTGCGTAGTCCCCAGGATATGATGTATTACTTTTCTGCTAAATATTTTCCCGCTCATAAGAAACAAGCTGCCTTACGGGAAATATATAATTTTGCTCAAAATGAAGAAGAGAGTCTCCCACAAGCTTGGGGGAAGCTTCTCCAATTACTTAATGCTTTGCCTGATCATCCTCTTGAGATGAATGATATACTTGATCTCTTTTATAATGGACTAACCGATGCTTCCAGAGACCACCTGGATAGTTGTGCTGGTTGTATTTTCAGGGAAAGAACAATTGAACAAGCTGAATTACTATTGAATAATATGCTGGCCAATGAAAATAATTGGACACTTCCTGAACCAGCCCCTAAGCCAACTCCGAAGAAAAGAGGTGTTCTATTTCCCAGTCCTGAAGATATGCAAGAGGCAAAGAAATCCATGAAAGAAATTGGTATTAAAGCTGAAGATGTTCAGAATTTACCGCCTATTGAAGAAATACATGGTCTTGATAACCCGACACAGGTAGTAAAGGTAAATTCTCTTTATAGATTTGATGAAGGTGATGTTACTCATTATAAGTCTGCTAGCCAATGCTTAGATGAGTTTGACAGTTTTATTGAGAAACAAGAAAACTCCAATGCTTATGTTGGTAGACAATTACAACACAATGCTCATATGATTGAACGCTTGAGTGATTATCTGTCTAGTGCTAAAGATGAACTGAAACTTATTAGTATAGATGCTTCAATGGTTACCACTCAAGTAGAACAAGTACTTAAGGCTCAGAATGATTTGCTCAATGAATTGAATAGTAAGAACAATGACTATGTTGTTAGAGTTGCAACTAGAGGTGGTAAAATGACTCAGGAACCTCTATATCCTGAAGGCCACCCTAAGAGAATTGAGCAAGATTCTCAGAGAGCTAATTTAGATGCACCTAGTTCTTCTAAAAAGAAGAAAAAGAAAAATGATAAGACTTTGCATGCTCCTAGTGAACCTGTAGTTCACCCACCTGAGAATCCCAATGATATATCTGTTTGTGATGCTGAGACACAATCTGGTAATGAACATGAACCTAGTGATAATATTAATAATGATGTTAATGCTAATGCTCAACCTAGCAATGATAATGATGTAGAGATTGAACCTGTTGTTGATCTTGATAACCCACAATCAAAGAATCAACGTTATGACAAGAGAGACTTTGTTGCTAGGAAGCACGGCAGAGAAAGAGAACCATGGGTTCAGAAACCCATGCCTTTTTCCTCCAAAACCATCCAAGAAAAAAGATGATGATGATTTTGAGCGCTTTGCTGAAATGATTAGACCTATCTTTTTGCGTATGCGTTTGACTGATGTGCTTAAAACAAATCCTTATGCCAAGTATATGAAAGATATTATTACCAACAAAAGAAAGATACCTGATGTAGAAATCTCCACCATGCTTGCCAATTACACTTTTGAGGGTGGAATGCCTAAGAAATTAGGGGATCCAGGAGTACCTACTATACCTTGCTCCATTAAGAGAAACTATGTTAAAACTGCTTTGTGTGATCTTGGAGCTGGTGTTAGTGTTATGCCTCTGTCTTTATATCGTAGACTTGACTTGAGTAAGTTGACACCTACTGAAATATCTTTGCAAATGGCTGATAAATCAACTGCTATACATGTCGGTATTTGTGAGGATGTGCCTATTGTAGTTGCAAATGTTACTATTCTAACAGACTTTGTTATACTTGATATTCCCGAGGATGATAGTATGTCTATTATTCATGGAAGACCTTTTCTGAATACTGCAGGGGCTGTTATTGATTGCAACAAAGGCAATGTCACTTTTCATGTCAATGGTAATGAGCATACGGTACACTTTCTGAGGAAACAGCCTCAGGTTCATAATATCAATTATATTGGAAAAACTTCAACTATCACTATTGGAGGTTTTGAGTTTCCTATTCCTACTATCAAGAAGGCATATGACATACTTATTGTTGGGGACATACATATCCCTATTGAGGTAACATAGTGTTATTCGGAAATTTTCCGGTTTCATGTTACTCGGAAAGATTTTATTAACAATACCTGATCAACCTTGTTAATGGATTCCTTTTGATGAACATGGGATAGGTGAATCTAGATAGCAAAAACCTTATGTACCCTTCTTTTCCTTTCTGTTAATTAGGTTAAATAAAAGAAAAATAGCATTATCTGTCTGTTTCCAGACTTATCCGTCCAATAAAAAATATCCCAAAAATAAAAGTTCTCCAAATGCCATGAAAATGAAATATGATTTTTTTCTAGAATATTTAAGAAAATATGGCACTGAACACACAGCGAGGGGAGCCAGCACCTCGCCTCGAGGGCACAGGGCGTGCCCCCTGCCTCAAGGGCCCCACGTGGTCCCCCTCCACTTATCCTTCCACCCATTCCCTTCTTCTTCCTCCCAAAAAAATCCCCAGCCAGCTCAAACCCGAGTTCTAGCTCGTTTTGCTGCCATTTTCGATCACCTTGCTCAAAGCACCATTCACCAAACTGTTTGGGGAGATTGTTCCTTGGTATGTGACTCCTCCATTAGTCCAATTAGTTTTTGTTCTAGTGCTTTATTTGTTACAAATTTGTGCTGCTGTGGTGACCTTGTTCTTGAGCTTGCATGACAATTTTTCTTGGTCCCAAGTAGTTCTAATGCATGATACAACTTCTAGGTACTTATAGGAGTTGTTGCTATCATTCTTGTTGAGTTTGGTTAACTTTTATTGTGAGTTACTAAAAATTTCAGAAATTTTCAGAAAAGGAAAATGTTAAAAAGAATACTTAGGGACTCTTCCAGCAAGAGCTCATAGGACAAGAAGAAAGAAGAAAACAAGAAGCCCAAGTATCACCTTCCTCGTATGGCGGAAGTTCGACCGTGCGAATGGCCTTGTAATAATTTCATGACGTCCGCCGGTATTTATGAGGACTTTTATTGGATGGCAAATAATGCAGGCCTCGCCGACTTCATCAACGACCAAAAAGAACAGTATCTCTTACTCACCAATATTTTTACGCAGAGCTTTCAATTTCATTCTAGAAAAACACCACCTACGGTGGAGATTCGCTTATATGATGTGGTTAAGGAGATATCATTGTTAGATTTTTGTGAAATATGCAAAGTACCCTTTGAAGGTAGACTAGATGAACCACGTCATGAAGACGCCAAAGGGTTTATTGATATGATAGCCGTAGGTGAAACTAGACAAGTTTCAGGGGCAAGAATCACCAGTATACACTTCCCTGTTCTGCGCTACTTTGCTTTATTTGCTAGTAGGTGTTTAATTGGTCGCGGGAATAGTGGGAATCTCAGCGCCCCTGATATTATCATTCTACGCCATGCCTTGTTTCATGACACAATTTTAGCTTGGGCGCCGTCGTTGCCAAACGATTGAGTCTGAACCGCTCAAAGGGGCCCGTCTTTGGAGGCATCTTTGCTTCTCGCCTTGCTGAACATTTTAATATACCTATTAGGCATCATGAGAAGGAAGAAAAATTGCTTGCCCCTGTTTATCTTGACTACAAGAGCATGCTAGCTCATGACTTTCTTGTTAAAGATAAAAATATGCAGCTACTTTATAAATTAAGGTTTGATGAAATATACTGTGGAATTGTTATCGTGCCTGCGCCATCTCTGTTTGATCTGTCCACAGGCAAGTACCTCATTACATCAGACGCCTTCTACCAGTACCAAGGCCAGGCACAAGCTTCAGAGCCTGAGCCCGAACCACCGTTTGATCCTTCTCGTCAATTTGTTTATGGGTGGGATCTGGACGAGCTCGCCAACCAGTGGCATCCAAAGGACACATCTCAGTAAACTAGAGGGAGTGGCTTCGATCCGTGGCCATAGACCAACTTAGGCCAAAATTCTAAGCTTGGGGGAGTACGTGTTTTCACCGACTTACATTCATGTTCACACTTATTCTAGCTGTCGGTGCTCACACTCTTTCACAGTACCATCCATGCTTAGTTTAAATTTCTTTTTCTTAGTCTCTTTCTTGTGTGCTAGAAAAACCCAGAAAAACAAAAAAATATTAGTTGTAGCTTCTAGCTAGTTTATTTTCTTTGCTTGTAGTAGTAACTAAAAATGAAAAACCCAAAAAGATTTCCCGTTCTTCTTTTGCTTGTTGGGAGCTTTCCCGTGCAAATAGTTTCTTTTCTTTTCCTTAGGGGTTAAGAGTAGAAGACCATGATGAAAATGCTTAGTGGCTCTCATATGCTCTATTGTTGATTTAACCTTGAGCCATATTACCTTGTCTTCTCTCTTGTATTAAATGTCTGCAGATTCCAGCTTAGTCCAATGCACGTGCACTAATATTATTATCCACACCGTTCGGTCGTGCGAGTGAAAGACAATAAGGATGATATATGATGAACTAATGGAGATGAGAAAAGCTGGTATGAACTCTACCTCTCTTGTTTTTGTAAACATGATTGCTCGTCGTTCTTGATTCAGCTTGTTATGAATGAAACATGTTTGCAATGACAATTAGAGATCATAGCTGCTTATGCCATGCTTAATTAGCTGAGAGCTTATAATGGTCTATCTTGCGTGCCAACATGATAATTAAAATGGTTGTGATGTGGTATGATGGGTGGTATCCTCCTCTGAACGATTTAAGTGACTTGACTTGGCACATGTTCATGCATGTAGTTGAAACAAATCAACATAGCCTTCACGATATTTATGTTCATGGTGATTTATATCCTACTCATGCTTGCATTCATTGTTGATTATATTTTTCGCATGTTTATGACCATTGTTGCTCTCTAGCTGGTCGCTTCCCAGTCTCTTTCTAGCCTTCACCTGTACTAAGCGGGAATACTGCTTGTGCATCCATTTCCATAAACCCCAAAGTTATGCCACATGAGTCCACCATACCTTCCTATATGCGGTATTTACCTGCCGTTCCAAGTAAATTTGTATGTGCCAAACTCTAAACCTTCAAATGAAATTCTGCTTTGTATGCTCGATCAACTCATGTATCAACTAGGGCTGTCTATATCTTCCATGCTAGGTGGGTTATTCTCACGATGAGTGGACTCCGCTCATCATTCACGAGAAAATGGCTGGTAATCGGGATGCCCAGTCCCGTGCTCTAAATCATAATAATTAAACAAAACTTCCCCAGGGCTGTTGCTTGTTTGGACGGTAACCCGTGGATTCGGCTAGCCGTGGAGTGTGCTTGTTGGTGGTTGGGGGAGTATAAACTTTACCATTCTGTTTGGGAACCCCCTATAATGTGCGTAGCATGGAAGATATTGAGATTCTTGGTTGTTATGTTGACAATGAAGGTATACCGCTCAAAATGTTATTCAATCTCTATTTAAAAATCGAGCTCTGGCACCTCTACAAATCCATGCTTCCCTCTGCGAAGGGCCTATCTATTTACTTTTATGCAGAGTCATCATCCTCTTATCAAAGAGCACCAGTAGGAGAGCACCTCTGTCGTTGCATGTATTACTATTAATTTGCATTGAGTATGATCATGACAAGATCTCCTTTACCATGAATTACAATGTCTAGTCAGTCCTTGATCTTTAAAGGTGCTCTGCATTTATGTTTTGCTGTCTCAGAAAGGGCTAGCGAGATACCATCCTGTTATATCATCTCATGATTGTTTTGAGAAGTGTTGTCATCCGAGGTTTATTATTATTGCTCGCTAGTTGATTATGCTATTGATGTGAGTAGTCTTGAGACCTGAAAGTTATTGTGAATGTGGTTAGTTCATGATCTTGTTGAAAACCTGAATGCTAGCTTACATATTTACAACACCAAGAGCAAACATAGTTTGTCAAAGTTTTTCTTTATCACTTTCAGTTTATCAACTGAATTGCTTGAGGACAAGCAAAGGTTTAAGCTTGGGGGAGATGATATGTCTCTAATGTATCTACTTTGCCAAACACTTTTGCCCTTGTTTTCGACTCTAACTTGCATGATTTGAATGGAACTAACCCGGACTGACGCTGTTTTCAGCAGAACTGCCATGGTGTTGTTTTTGTGCAGAAATAAAAAGTTCTCGGAATCGCCTGAAAATCAAAGGATATTTATTTCAGAAAATATAAAAATACTGGCAAGAAGATCCACACCTGGGGGCCCAAGGGCCCTCCTCGAGGGTGGGGGCGCGCCCCCCTGCCTCGAGGGCAGCCCGGTGCCCCACCGACGTATCCCCAGGTCCTATATATTCCGTTTCGTGGAGAAAAAAATCAAGGAGAAAGAATTATTGCGTTTTACGAGACGGAGCCGCCGCCAAGCCCTAATCTCTCTCGGGAGGGCTGGTCCGGAGTCCGTTTGGGGCTCCGGAGAGTGGAGATCGTCGCCATCGTCATCATCAACCTTCCTCCATCACCAATTCCATGATGCTCACCGCCGTGTGTGAGTAATTCCATCGTAGGCTTGCTGGACGGTGATGGGTTGGATGTGATCTATCATATAATCGAGTTAGTTTTGTTAGGGTTTGATCCCTAGTATCCACTATGTTCTGAGATTGATGTTGCTATGACTTTGCTATGCTTAATGCCTGTCACTAGGGCCCGAGTGCCATGATTTCAGATCTGAACCTATTATGTTTCCATGAATATATGTGTGTTCTTGATCCTTTCTTGCAAGTCTATAGTCACCTACTATGTGTTATGATCCGGCAACCCCGAAGTGACAATAATCAGGACCACTCCCGGTGATGACCATAGTTTGAGGAGTTCATGTATTGACTATGTGTTAATGCTTTGGTCCGGTACTCTATTAAAAGGAGGCCTTAATATCCCTTAGTTTCCAATAGGACCCCGCTGCCACGGGAGGGTAGGACAAAAGATGTCATGCAAGTTCTTTTCCATAAGCACGTATGACTATATTCGGAATACATGCCTACATTGCATTGATGAACTAGAGCTAGTTCTGTGTCACCCTAGGTTATAACTTCTACATGATGAATTCCATCCGACGTAATTTCCCATCATCGATCCAATGCCTACGAGCTTTATCTATATTGCTAGTTGCTATTTACTTTCCTGTTGCTTATATCACAAAAACTACAAAAACATTATCTTTACTTTTATTGTTGCTACCACCACTATCATATTACTGTGCAACTAAACTATCTTGCTGCAGATACTAAGTTTCCAGGTGTGGCTGAATTGACAACTCAGTTGCTAATACTTAAGAGTATTCTTTGGCTCCCCTTGTGTCGAATCAAAAAAATTTGGTTTAATACTTTACCCTCGAAAACTGTTGCGATCCCCTACACTTGTGGGTTATCAGATGATTGTTTTGATATATGAGGATGGTGATATTAGAGTCATGCTAGTGGAGTAATTGTGAATTTGAGAAACACTTGTGTTAAAGTTTGTGATTCCCGTAGCATGCACATATGGTGTACCGTTATGTGACGAAGTTGGAGCATGATTTATTTATTGAGTGTCATCCTTTGTGTGGAGGTCGGGATCACACGATGGTTAAGTCCTACCAACCCTTCCCCTAGGAGCATGCGCTGAGTACTTTGTTTTGATAAATCGTAGATTTTTGCAATAAGTATATGAGTTCTTTATGACTAATGTTGAGTCCATGGATTATACGCACTCTCACCCTTCCACCATTGCTAGCCTCTCTTGTACTGTGCAACTTTCGCCGGTAACATACACCCACCATATACCTTCCTCAAAACAGCCACCATACCTACCTATCATGGCATTTCCATAGCCATTCCGAGATATATTGCCATGTGATACGTCTCCAACGTATCGACTTTTCCAAACACTTTTGCCCTTGTTTTGGACTCTAATTTGCATGATTTGAATGGAACTAACCCGGACTGACACTGTTTTCAGCAGAATTGCCATGGTGTTGTTTTTGTGCAGAAATAAAAAGATCTCAGAATGACCTGAAAATCCACGGAGAATTATTTTGGAATATATAAAAAATACATGCGGAAAGATCTACGTCGGGGGGCCCACACCCTGTCCATGAGGGTGGGGCGCGCCCCTTGCCTCATGGGCCCCCTGATGCTCCACCGACGTACCCCCGGACTCCATATATTCACTTTCGGGGAGAAAAAAATCAAGGAGAAATAATTATCGCGTTTTACGATACGGAGCCGCCACCAAGCCCTAATCTCTCTCGGGAGGGCTGATCTGGAGTCCGTTCGGGGCTCCGGAGAGTGGGGATCGTCGCCATCGTCATCATCAACCTTCCACCATCACCAATTTCATGATGCTCACCGCCGTGCTTGAGTAATTCCATCGTAGGCTTGCTGGACGGTGATGGGTTGGATGAGATTTACCATGTAATCGAGTTAGTTTTGTTAGGGTTTGATCCCTAGTATCCACTATGTTCTAAGATTGATGTTGTTATGACTTTCCTATGCTTAATGCTTGTCACTATGGCCCGAGTGCCATGATTTCAGATCTGAACCTATTATGTTTTCTTGAATATATGTGTGTTCTTGATCCTATCTTGCAAGTCTATAGTCACCTACTATGTGTTAAGTTCCGGCAACCCCGAAGTGACAATAATCGGGACCACTCCCGGTGATGACCGTAGTTTGAGGAGTTCAAGCAATCACTATGTGTTAATGCTTTGGTCCGGTACTCTATTAAAAGGAGGCCTTAATATCCCTTAGTTTCCGCTAGGACCCCGCTGCCACGGGAGGGTAGGACAAAAGATGTCATACAAGTTCTTTTCCATAAGCACGTATGACTATATTCGGAATACATGCCTACATTACATTGATGAACTGGAGCTAGTTCTGTGTCACCCTAGGTTATAACTTTTACATGATGAATTGCATCCGACATAATTCCCCATCACCGATCCAATGCCTACGAGCTTTTCACATATTGCTTGTTGCTTATTTACTTTTCCGCTGCTACTATTACAAAAAATACAAAAACACTACCGTTACTTTTATTGCTGTTACCACTATCTCCATATTACTTTGCTACTAAACTACCTTGCTGCAGATACTAAGTTTCTAGGTGTGGTTGAATTGACAACTCAGCTGCTAATACTTAAGAGTATTCTTTGGCTCCCCTCGTGTCGAATCAATAAATTGGGTTGAATACTCTACCCTCGAAAACTGTTGCGATCCCCTACACTTGTGGGTTATCACCATGCAACTTTCCACCGTTCCGTTCCTATGACATGCTTCATCATCATTCACATAGATCATATTTTGTTCTAGATTCGAGTTGTAATCTTTGAGTTGTAAGTCAATAAAAGTGTGATGATCTTCATTATTAGAGCATCGTCCCATCTGAGGAAAGGCCAAAAAAAGAGATGGCCCAAAAAAAATAGAGAGGGGCTAAAAAAAGAGAGCCCCTCCAAAAAAATGAGAGAAAAGAGAGAAGGGACAATGCTACTATCCTTTTCCACACTTTTGCTTCAAAGTAGCACCATGGTCTTCATGATAGAGAGTCTCTTGTTTTGTCACTTTCATATACTAGTGGGAATTTTCATTATAGAACTTGGCTTGTATATTCCAACAATGAGCTTCCTCAAATGCCATAGTCTTCATGAGCAAGCAAGTTGAATGCACACCCACTTAGTTTCTTTCGATGAGCTTTCAAACACTTATAGCTCTAGTGCATCCGTTGCATGTGGCTCACGCTCATGTATTGCGTGAAAGTTGAAAGGTTTGAAAAAATTTAAGTATGAAACAATTGCTTGGCTGAAATCGGGGTCGTGCATGATATGAATATTTTGTGTGATGAAGAGGGAGCATAGACAAACTATATGATTTTGTAGGGATAACTTTCTTTGGCCATGTTATTTTGAGAAGACACAATTGCTTTGTTAGTATGCTTGAAGTATTACTATTCTTATGTCAATATAGACTTTTGTCTTGAATCTTTCGCATCTGAACATTCATGCCACAATAAAGAAATTACATTGAGAATTATGTTGATTAGCATTCCACATCAAAAATTCCGTTTTTATCATTTACCTACTTGAGGACGAGCAGGAATTAAGCTTGGGGATGCTTGATACGTCTCCAACGTATCTATAATTTTTGATTGTTCCATGCTATTATATATTCTATTTTGGATGTTTAATGGGCTTTATAATACACTTTTATATTATTTTTGGGACTAACCTACTAACCCAAGGCCGAGTGCAAATTGCTGTTTTTTTGCCTATTTCAGTGTTTCGCAGAAAAGGGATATCAAACGGAGTCCTAACGGAATGAAACCTTTGGGAGAGTTATTTTTGGAACCGTATCTACCCAGAAGACTTAGAGTACACGCGAGGGAACAAGAGAGGCGGCCACGAGGGTCCAGGCGCGCCCCCACCCTCGTGGGCCCCCTCTGGCTCCCAGATGCCCTCCTTCCTCCTATATATCTACGTACCCTGAAAACATCGAGGAAACTGAAAAAACCCTAATTCCATCCCGCAACCTTATGTTCCCTTGAGATCCCATCTTGGGGCCTGTTCCGGAGCTCCGCCGGAAGGGGGATCGATCACGGAGTGCTTCTACATCAACACCATAGCCTCACAAATGAGCTGTGAGTAGTTTACCACAGACCTTCGGGTCCATAGTTACTAGCTAGATGGCTTCTTCTCTCTCTTTGGATCACAATACAAAGTTCTCCTCGATCTTCGGGGTGATCTATTCGAGGTAATCTTTTTGCGGTGGGTTTGTCGAGATCCGATGAATTTTGGGTTTATGATCAAGATTATCTATGAGCAATATTTGATTCTTTTCTGAAATCTTTTATGTAGGATTATAATATCCTTGCAAGTCTCTTCGAATTACTGGTTTGGTTTGGCCTACTAGATCTATAATTTTTGCAATGGGAGAAGTGCTTTGCTTTGGGTTCAATCTTACGGTGTCCTTTCCGAGTGACAGCTGAGGCAGCAAGGCACGTATTGTATTGTTGCCATGGAGGATAAAAAGATGGACGTGATGCCTATATATAATGATCATGACTAGATATTCTCATAACTATGCGCTTTTCTATCAATTGCTCGACAGTAATTTGTTCACCCACCGTAGAATTCTGGTTTCATGAGAGAAGCCACTAGGGAAACCAATGGCCCCCGGGTCTATTCTCAACATATTAATCTTCCATCTACTTTACTTTGCTTTCTTTACTTTTTGTTCTTATACCAAAATATTATACTATCCTATCTATCAGATCTCACTTTCGTAAGTGACCATGAAGGGATTGACAACTCCTTATCGCATTGGCTGTGAAGTTCTTATTTGTTTGTGCAGGTGCGAGGGACTCGCGCGTGGTCTCCTACTGGATTGATACCTTGGTTCTCAAAAATTGAGGGAAATACTTACGCTACTTTGCTGCATCACCCTTTCCTCTTCGAGGGAATACAATGAAAGATCGAGAAGTAGCAATCTCCTCGAAGATCGAGGAGAACTTTGTATTGAGATCCAAGAAGAGAGAAGAAGCCATTTAGCTAATAACTATGGACCCGAAGGTTTGTGGTAAACTACTCACAACTCATTGGCGATGCTATGGTGTTGATGTAGAAGCACTCTGTGATCGATCCCCCCTCCGGCGGAGCTCCAGAATAGGCCCCAAGATGGGATCTCACGGGAACAGAAGGTTGTGGCGGTGGAATTATGCTTTTCTCTGTTGCCTCGATGTTTTCATGGTACGTAGATATATATAGGAGGAAGGAGGGCACCGGGGGAGCCAGAGGGCCCCACAAGGGTGGGGGGCGTGCCTGCCCCCCTGGGCACGCCCTGCCCCCTCGTGGCCGCTTCACTCGTTCCCTCGCATGTACTCCAAGTCTTCTGTGAAGATACAGCTCCAAAAATAACTCTCCCGAAGGTTTCATTCCGTTTGGACTCCGTTGGATATTCCTTTTCTGCGAAACACTATAATAAGAAAAAAAAACTGCAATTTGCACTGGGCCTTGGGTTAGTAGGTTGGTCCCAAAAATAATATAAAAGTGTATAATAAAGCCCATTAAACATCCAAAACATAATATATAATAGCTTGGAACAATCAAAAATTATAGATACGTTGGAGACGTATCAAGCATCCCCAAGCTTAATTCATGCTCATCCTCGAGTAGGTAAATGATAAAAACAGAATTTTTGATGTGGAATGCAAACCAACATAATTCTCAATGTAATTTTCTTTATTGTGGCATGAATGTTCAGATCCGAAAGATTCAAGACAAAAGTCTATATTGACATAAGAATAATAATAGTTCAAGAATAATTACAAAGCAATCATGTCTTCTCAAAATCACATGGCCAAAGAAAGTTCATCCCTACAAAATCATATAGTTAGGCTATGCTTCATCTTCGTCACACAAAATATTCGAATCATGCACAACCCCGGTTTCAGCCAAGCACTTGTTTCATACTTTAATTTTTTCAAACTCTTTCAACTTTCACGCAATACATGAGCGTGAGCCATGGACATAGCACTATGTGGAATAGAGTGGTGGTTGTGGAGAAGAAAAAAGAGGAAGATGGTCTCACATCAACTAGGCGTATCAATGGGCTATGGAGATGCCCACCAATAGATATCAATGTGAGTGAGTAGGGATTGCCATGCAACGGATGCACTAGAGCTAAAAATGTATGAGAGTTCAACAAAAGAAACTAAGTGGGTGTGCATCCAACTTGCTTGCTCACGAAGACCTAGGGCATTCGAGGAAGCCCGTCGTTGGAATATACAAGCCAAGTTCTATAATGAAAATTCCCACTAGTATATGAAAGTGACAAAACAAGAGACTCTCTATCATGAAGATCATGGTGCTACTTTGAAGCACAAGTGTGGAAAAAGATAGTAGCATTGTCCCTTTTCTTTTCTTTTCTATTTTTTCTTCTTTTTTTTCTTTTTTTTTCTTTTGGCCTTTCTTTTTTTTTCTTTGGCCTTTCCTTCATTTTTTTCTTTTTCTTTTTCTTTTTCTTTGGGACAATGCTCTAATAATGATGTACATCACACTTCTATTGATTTACAACTCGATATTACAACTCGATACTAGAACAAGGTATGACTCTATATGAATGCCTCCGGTGGTGTACCGGGATGTGCAATGAATCAAGAGTGACATGTATAAGAAATTATGCATGGTGGCTTGGCCACAAATACGATGTCAACTACATGATCATGCATGGCAATATGACAATGATGAAGCGTGTCATATGAACGGAATGGTGGAAAGTTGCATGGAAATATATCTCGGAATGGCTATGGAAATGCCATGATAGGTAGGTATGGTGGCTGTTTTGAGGAAGGTATAAAGTGGGCGTATGGTACCGATGAGAGTTGCGCGGTACAAGAGAGGCTAGCAATGGTGAAAGGGTGAGAGTGCGTATAATCCATGGACTCAACTTTATTCATAAAGAACTCACATACTTATTGCAAAAATCTACAAGTCATCAAAACAAAGTACTACACGCATGCTCCTAGGGAAAGGGTTGGTAGGAGTTAACCATCGCACGATCCCGACCTCCACACAAAGGATGACACTCAATGAAATACTTCATGCTTCAAATTTGTCACACAACGGTTACCATACGTGCATGCTACGGGACTTGCAAACCTTAACACAAGCATTTCTCAAAATCACAACTACTCTACTAGTATGACTCTAATATCACCATCCTCATATCTCAAACAGTCATGAAGTATCAAACTTCTCATAATATTCAATGCACTTTATATGAAATTTTTAATATACTAATCTTGGATGCCTATCATATTAGGACTAGTTTTATAACCAAAGCACATTACCATGCTGTTCTAAAAGACTCTCAAAAGGATATAAGTGAAGCATGAGAGATCAATAATTTCTACAAAATAAACCACCACCGTGCTCTAAAAGATATAAGTGAAGTGATACGTCCATTTTGCATCATGCTTATATGTTGATATTTATTGCATTATGGGCTGTTATTACACATTATTTCACAATACTTATGCATTTTCTCTCTTATTTTACAAGGATTACATGAAGAGGGAGAATGCTGGCAGCTAGAATTCTGGGCTGGAAAAGAGGCAAACTCTGGAAACCTATTCTGCACAACTCAAAAAGCCCCGAAACTTCACAGGACACCGTTTTATAAAATATTAAAAACATCTGGCGAAAGAAGACCACCAGGGGGCCACCACCTGTCCACGAGGGTGGGGGGCGCGCCCCCTTCTCTGGGCGTGCCCCCTGCCTCGTGGGCCCCCTGATGGCCCCCCAATGCCCATCTTCTCCTATATGAGGTGTTTTGACCTGGAAAAAATCATAGGGAGGCTTTCGGGACCAGACGCCGCCGTCTCGAGGCGGAACCTTGGCGGAAACCAATCTAGTGCTCCGGCAGAGCTGTTTTGCCGGGGATACTTCCTCCGGGAGGGGGAAATCATCACCGCCGTCTTCACCAACAACTCTCCTATCTTGGGGAGGGCTATCTTCATCAACATCTTCACCAGCACCATCTCCTCCCAAACCCTAGTTCATCTCTTGTATCCAATCTTTGTACTCAAACCTCAGATTGGTACCTGTGGGTTGCTAGTAGTGTTGATTACTCCTTGTAGTTGATGCTAGTTGGTTTATTTGGTGGAAGATCATATGTTCAGATCCATTATGCATATTAATACCCCTCTGATCATGAACACTATTATGTCTTGTGAGTAGTTACTTTGGTTCCTGAGGACATGGGAGAAGTCTTGCTACTAGTAGTGATGTGAATTTGGTATTCGTTCGATATTTTGATGAGATGTATGTTGTCTCTCCTCTAGTGGTGTCATGTGAACGCCAACTACATGACACTTCACCATTATTTGGGCCTAGAGGAAGGCATTGGGAAGTAATAAGTAGATGATGGGTTGCTAGAGTGACAGAAGCTTAAACCCTAGTTTATGCGTTGCTTCGTATGGGGCTGATTTGGATCCACTTGTTTCATGCTATGGTTAGGTTTACCTTAATACTTATTTAGTAGTTGCGGATGCTTGCATTAGAGGTTAATCATAAGTGGGAGGCTTGTCCAAGTAATGACACTACCCAAGCACCGGTCCACCCACATACCAAATTATCAAAGTACCAAACGTGAATCAGATGATCGTGATGAAAACTAGCTTGACGATAATTCTCATGTGTCCTCGGGAGCGCTTTCCTTCATATAAGATTTTGTCCAGGCTTGTCATTTGCAACAAAAAGGACTGGGACATCTTGATGCACCTTATTTAATTTTACCTTTTGTCACTTGCTACCAATTACCTTATCACAAAACTATCTGTTACCGATAATTTCAGTGCTTGCAGAAAATACCTTACTGAAAACTGCCTATCATTTCCTTCTGCTCCTCGTTGGGTTCGACACTTTTACTTATCGAAAGGACTACGATAGATCACCTACACTTGTGGGTCATCAAGACTCTTTTCTGGCGCCGTTGCAGGGGAGTGAAGCGCCTTTACTAAGTGAAATTTGGTAAGGAAAAATTTATATAGTGTGCTGAAATTTATTGTCACTTGTTACTATGGCTCATAATCCTTTGAGGGGCTTGTTCGGGGTATCTTTACCCCGACCAGAAGAGCAAAGAGTTGCTCCTCAACCTACTACACCTACTGAAAATGTTTGCTTTGAAATTCCTTCGGGTATGATAGAGAAACTATTAGATAATCCCTTTACAGGAGACGGAACACTACATCCCGATTTGCATCTTGTAACTTCCAAATTCTAAATTTTGGAATGTTATAATAAATAGATAGCTTTTGATTGCTTGTGTGATGTGCTTGTGTGAAATTGAGTGAAATTTGAAACTTTTGAAAGTTAAATGAGAGGGAATGAAATGACTTTCCCAAACTTTCACTCTGCATTTACGTTCTCCGGGAATTCAAATTCGTTTCATCACAAAACCCTGGAGTGAAGATAATATGACTTCTTCCACTTATTAAATGAAAAAGGGCTTTGAAAGGATTTTGAATTTCATTCTCAAAATATTTGAAATTCAGAAACTTTATGCAACTCAATGATTTTCCCGAGAGAAGATAAAATGACTTCTTCAAATTATAAGAAATATGAGTTGGAAGTTTTTCTGAAATTTTCTACAACTCCTTTTCAAAATGTGAGTTATTGGGTTTTATTCAAATTATTTTTCTCCAAAAATAAAATATATGGAAAATAGGGTAAAATGATTCCCTCCAGTAGAAAATTGGAGAAAAATAAATTTTTTGTCATTTTGGTATTTTTAAAATGATTTTTATTGGATTTCATTGCAACAGTAGAACTATTTGATTTATTAGAATTTGCGAGTATTTTATTTGACTATAGAAATTTTTTCACCATGTAGAGAATCCTTTTCTGCAAATTTTAATATATAATACGCATATATAAAAGTTTTGCCTATTTTCTTTATTTAGTTTTTCTTCTCTGTTTCTATTAAAAAAAACGCGCGTACGCCTTTATTTATCTGTCGCCCACGTGCACAGCTTAGTAGCACCGGGCGCCTCATTTTTTTTTCCTTTCCTCCTAACGGTCCAGGCCCAGTCAGCCTTTTTTTCCAGTTTTTTTCTCTTCTAGCGAAATTAAAAAAAAACTGTGTGCGTACACACCGCGCGGCCGGCCATGCGAGGCGTTTTCTTTTTCTACTCTATTTCGTCTATGTTTAGTCCCATATTGCCTAGCCTTTGACCCCTAAGCCTCTTTTCTATCTATAAATATAGATCCATAGAGCCTGAAAAAATCATCAGATTCGGGTTAAATCAATATTTTGGTTAGGCTAGTTTTACTTAAAAAAAAATTATTCACTCCGGCGGAAATTCTGGAAGTCGTCTCCTCTCTCCGAAGTCATCTTTTCTCTACCTTATAAAGGTATCTTTCTTGTTTTTTTATTTACTCCCGTAGCTTATTATTTCTAGACTACTACGGTAGAATAATTAAATTATCAATTAGTCTATGTATTTATACATTAGACCTAGAATTCTTTTAGCCGCAGCTATTTTTCTTCCGTAAAACAGCTTGGCCCTGATTGCAAATAACCATAACTTTTTACTTGTTCGTCCAAATTAGATGAAACCAACGCGTAGATTTTCGTCTTGATCCCACCTATCTAGTGAATGTATCAAATAAACTTTTTGCAACTTTCAAATTTCGAAATTTGTTCAAATTCATATTCACAATTCTTTTGATCATATCTTTTTAACCGTAACTCCGTTTGAGTTGATTCTTTTTGCAAATCGAAGCTCTTGACCTAAACTTTCTGATAAGGCCAAATTCACTTAATTTTGGTACTGTTAGAAATTGTTTTATGTTGCAAGAGTTATTTGCTTGGTTCTGAAGTTTTCCGAAGTGTTTTCTTTGTTCTTTCCGATCTTCTGAGTGATTGCTTATGTGTGGTTACTATTGATTGCTTACGATAGATTGATCGGAGTGTGATGAGTAGATCTATCATGAGATATGAGTGCGAAGAATCTACATCAACAGTACAAGGCAAGTTCATACTTTGATCATACTTTTCCAAATACCCAGTTTTCATTGCATTAGATATATCCTCAAACACTTGGATGAGTAGGACTGGTTAGATAATATGATGCTTTGTAGTTCATGAGGTAGGAACCCAATGACCTGAGATCAACCAAGGGGGGGTATACACTTTGTTACTTATTAATTAGCCATGCTCGTAGACGAGGATTGGTATGAGAGTTTCATGAAAGATGTGGGAGTGATTTTTATTTAAGGGAAACATTAAGGTGGAATTTTAATACACATCTGAGTGGATTGGTTGGGGCACCCTGGGGATGGACCAGTGGCTTGCCCGGACACCTGAGGATATATCAGTTTTGTCCTAGGAAATCCCGGGGGTACCGTGTGATTATCCTATTGGAATGCCACCCAGGCTTAAAGGGATCATATGATATTTTCATTTCTAGAAACTTCTATGTGCAGCCACAAGCCATTATGGGCTCTGGCATAGTTGAGTATGTTGTGTGACCTCTTTCAGTGGTAGACTAGCAGATGTAGCGAATGTAGGTGTACCGGTCTAACCGGGGTAAAGAGTTAATGCTTCTGAAAGACTGTGTCTTGGTCATCCGTTTCTCAAACACCATGCAGTGCGAGAAATTAAACGGAGGCGATCGAGTCTTGTGGGGAAAAGTGCACAAACCTCTGCAGAGTGTACAAACTATTCATGAGTAGCCGTGTCCCCAGTTATGGACATCTTTGAGTATCTAGAAGTGGATTATTTGTTGATCTCAACACTCTATTTAATTAATTTGTTGGGTTAATAATGACTTTGGTTTGGGATTGAGATGGGGGTACCATTCTCAATTGTTCATGATTTAAATTTAACAAAGTAGGTAATAAAATGTATTCTTTTGTGTTAGGGAAATACAGCTTTTGCAAAAACAGCCTTACAGCCTCCACCAGCCAAATATGCATGTAGTTGTAGGCATTGTTCATTATTACTTCTATAGTGTGAAATTGCCAGTACATTCAATGTACTGACCTACATGGCTGCAACGTCTTATGTTGCAGGAATTATTCGACGAGTAAGTGCGACGTTAGGGTTGCGCTGTCTACACTCAACTTTGTCGTTGGTGTTGATGAAACTCCACAACCTTTGTTGCTTCCGCTATGATTGATTGAGATAATAGTATTTACGTTACTTTATACATGTGATTTACCTCTGTTATAAATTCTCGAGTACTGTGTGTGTCAGCATACCGATCCAGGGATGACACTTAAGCACAGAGACTTGATCCATTCGGGTCGGATCGCTACAAGATGGTATCAGAGCACATGTTGACTGTAGGACGTGACCCTAGAAACTGGCCAGCCCATAGGAAAGGATTTCTTTAAAACTTTATTTCCAAAAAGATTCTTTACCTCTCTTCTTTTCTGAGTTTTGTCAAACCATCCCTCTTACCTTAAATAGTTAAGCCAATACCCTCTCCCATTTTGACCGCTCTGGAGTAAAGAGGATTTCACCATACATTGGAAGTGTTGAAGATACAACAGTGGATACTCCGAAGATTTGAAGAGTTGACGACTTTGAAGGGATGTTGACCTTTAGAAGACCAAACCTCGTTATGTATTGGAGTTAGATGCGACGATTGTGAGCCGTCAATTGTTTGCTGTTTTTCAGATGGCCACAAAACAAAAACCCGTCTTTTCAAAACTATTGTTTGTGTTGAGTGTATCTCTCCCCACCTTCCAAATCTTATCCCAAAACCCTTGGACCCAATAGAGGATGAATGAAGATAGACTTGTATTCTCTGGACTGATGACCCAGCCGGAGGCAGAGTTATGAATACAAAACCTGGAGGACCACTTCAGGAAAATTTTGGTTGCAAGGAAGTATGAGGTTCAATACGCTCTTCAGTACTTCAGAAAAAGTGATGCAACATGGTGGAAAATGCATCAAGCCATACAAGGATATAATGGAGCAGGAAGTTGGGAGGAATTCAAGAAGACTCTGTTAAGATCCCGTCGCATCCGAGAGCGTGGTGACAACCCGAAGAAGAAGCCTTGTGCCTGCAGGATTTGTGGAGAAATAGGACACACCCAGGAGGAGCACACGGATGAATGCCCTAATTGTGAAGTAAGTCACCCAGCTGAAGAATGGCCAACTAGGCAGATTACTTGTTTCTTGTGTGAAGGGACTACCCACTACCCTGCTCAGTGTCGCATTTACCCATGGTGCGACGAACTATCCAGCAGAAGAAAGAAGCAATGAAAGAAGCCCTCGTGGAAATTTCAAAGGAATCCACAATGGAGGAGGATATTGACGACCCTGATGGAGAAGGCCTAAACAGATATTACTCCCGTGCTTGCTACTCATGTGGGAAAAAGGGACATCTTTCACATTATTGCACGAAGGAAAACCATGAGTATCTGGAAGACTTCCCGACAGAAGAAGTGGAGTTTGATCCAAAAAAGATAGAAGAATTGATAGGAATGAAGAAGTCGAGGAAGAGAAAGAACATGTGTCCCCGGAAGAACCCAATTTCTGCGGAAAAGGACCTGAGTCACATCACGTGTTACCGGTGCAAGGATTTAGGTCATTATGCTAGCAACTGCCCAACCAGGAAGCCAAGAACCCAGTGAACCAAGATAGCCACCATGAAGTCCTTAGATTGGTCTTATGCCATTAGTTTACGCTGCAAGGAAGTAGGGCATTTTTGCCAAGAGAAGGTTCAGACCAGAGGAAAGATTGAGCAGAGTAGTTGAGATCTGGATATTAGGATGAAGCATGTAGCTAAATGTGGAACACCATTTTTACAATGTTGAGTTGAGTTATGGAAATGACATTGTAGTAGCTCGTGAAGCAATAGAAGTTGATATTTTTGGAATCTCAGAAGGAGATGTTATGAGTTGTTGGATATTGTAAGTGCCCCTCACCCAGACCAAAACCTAGAACCCATGGAGAAGCTAACCCCCAACCTTTCTTGGACAAACAACCATATTCCCCAAGGAAATAGATACATTGTCCTGAGAACCCCTTATGTCTTATGCCTACAGATGACAACCCTTTACGAGTCCTTTCTCAAAGGCCCGGAAACCATCATGACCCTGACTAGTGATCAGGATTTCCCAAAGATCCTGAAGGACATGATGAAGCATATTCACCAGGAAGGAGATGCAATTTACAAGGGTTATCCCTTCATGGAGAATGGAGTTGAACTTTGGTACGTGGAGGTACACCTCCACCATGTGAAAGGAGTTTGCCCAAAAACTATGGGACAATACTTTTTCATCTCTTGAGTACCACGAACAACATTCTTTGACTCTGTTCGTGAAGCGGCTATGGAGGCCATACGACAGTTTAGAGAAATACTTGAAGCAAGACATCGCCACACCCAGGAATGCCTGAGTAGGGTGCATACAGAGATGATGGAGATAAAGCACACGGCCAATAGGATGAATCAAAAGATCGATGAGTTCAAGAATCACATTGCACAATTCCAGTAGGACTGAAGCATCCTTAGCTAGGACAAATGAATAAAGATAGAGGGAATGCTTGACCATACCCAACTATGTGGATGGCAGCATTCGTAGTGATGCACCCTTGGAAATTGAAATTTTTAATACAGGTTCAGGAAGGAATAAGAGATTTGATATGAGGAGAATATGGATTACGGATGAACCAGTGCATTTTCTTTAGTAGTACTTTACTGTGTGAACCCTGGACCCATAGAAAGGAAAGTGTTGCTCCAAATAGTGGAGATTGCACAAATAAATTGGAATTTATTCTTGATATGATGCTTACCCCAAAGGTATGATGGAAAGAAGTACAATTGGATTTAGAGAGGGTGTAATGCTAGAGTGTGGAGCAATAGTGAACTCTAAGGATGAGTTAAGAATATACAAGTTCTGAAGTGGACCCATAAGCCTAGGACCTAAGGAGGCTATGTAATCACAAGGGAACCATGACACTGTCAGGAGTAATACGTTCCTGCTGTAGTGAAGCAGAGCACTATGTTAGAGATTAACCCAAGGAGAAGAGTTGTGCTAAGTAGTTCAGTTGAAGCATGAAATGGAAATGCAATAGACCGTAGTAAGTTGAGAATCAATACAGTTAGCGTCATGGTATTGGTTTTGTATTTTATGAGTTGTTGCTACATAAGTGATGAGTGAAGACATGATACATGGATCAAGATTTTTGAAGAAACTAGTGTTATTCATTTTAAGGGTGGTAGAATCCAACACCATTACCCGAATACACTAGCTAGTGGTTAGTTACGTCAGACATGGAATGGACTGCCCACGGATGAGTGTGAGTAATCACACCCAGTTTTGCACCAAGAGAAGGAGGGGATACAATACATTTGGATGGATTTAAGAATACTAGGAAGCTGGATGTTGGAGGAATAATTAGTTGAAACCTGATGATGGGACCAAATGTTACTAGTGACAAGTTGGAGATGAGCCATAACCCACAGCCCCCAGGACCTGTCAAAGAAGCAAGCACACTCTTGCTGAAGGATAACCCCTGGTAGAAGTGACAACATCGTCAACAGACGAACCTATAGGTGTTTACGCTAAACCCGAGGGTTGTGAAGCACGATAGATGTTTGTTCAGCTTGCAGAAGTATTGAAGTAATGGATATCTTCGAACTTAGTTCGTTGACAAGAGAAATTCTGCAATGCTTGTGAGGATGACCGAGTGTTAGAATGCGAGATTCACTAAAACATATACAACGTAATGATTTGGGTGCGGGATGGATTGATCACCATACTGACTTACTCTTATTATTCGCCTTTGTTATATGGGATGGTAAATCTGAGTGACTTACCTATAGCGAGGGGCGAAGACAGGGAGGGGCGAGCCGGGGCTAGACCCCTGGCAATCGCTCGCCCCCCTCGACAAATTTTAGCAGGATGTACACGCTAATGGCCGGCTGGCCGAAGCTAATTACTCATTAGCCCAAATGTTAATAATCCCAAAGCCCAGCACGCAATAGCCCATTTACGGCCATGGAAAGAATATTGGTTATTGTGAGCGATGAATCGATCAGATCGTGACCTGCATATGTGCATGTCTGCACTTCCGCTAGGTTTTTGCCGCTGCCGCCGGCCGGATATGGTAGTATTTTCCGTTCAGATTTGATTGTTGCCGTCATCCTAGGGCACAGCAGCAGCTGTTGATAGCGTTCTAGCGCTTGAGCACATGGTGGAGGGGCGCAGCATCGGTCTTTGCAACCGTGCGTTTCCGTGCGCTGTCGTCCACAATGCATTGGTCTAGTCTTTGAACCTGGCGGCGTAGCTCAGGCGAGTCATCTTAGACTTAAGGTATATCATTACGAACTTTTAATGATTATTGCTTAGTTTTTTTGTTAGATCTATTTTGAATTACATACTAGTTAGATTGATGCAGAGTACCAGTTAGGATTTTTTAGTCTGCTGGGCTTGTATACCAATGTAGAATTACACAAGGCAAAATCCAAATGATTGATTTGGATGTCTAGTTTCTTTAGTTTTAAAGTTCATTATTTTTCAAGATGAAGATGAACAATAAAGTAACATCTTGTTTTTTGAGGAAATTCTGAGGAGATAGAGCTAGCCCTGTCATCATTTCACTTTGTATACAAACTCCCGACTAAAATATTGTGTCGCAAGCTGTGGAAATTTAACCGTAAGCTCAAAGTGAAAACATATCATATGACAATACTTTTGTAGTTATAGTTACTAGTTTTCCTGGCTCGCCCCCTCTATGTTCAAATCCTGGCTCCGCCCCTGCCTATAGTAGAGAGACGACGATGAAAAAACCTTGTTTAAACCTTAGAATGGTATAGAAATTTTTTCCTTGTACAAGGCAGTTGTTGCCAACCGTAGGATATACGGTGAGAATGAAAGCCCAGACCCATTTTCTGTAGGGACCCAATCAAATTGTTTAATGACCACCATGAGATATCGATATTAGTTTAGTATTGGCGCCAGACCTGCCAGTTAAGAAGAACCAGTCTCAGAGGAACCTTACCAAAATGAAATGACACAAGAATGGATGGCAAAGGTCATGCCACTACCGGAAGAACCCAGAGAAGGTATTATGCCAAAGATTTGAGAAGACCGACCCTATCAACAATAAGGGCGGAGTATATGAGCTCTTGATAGAACCGTGACCTTGTTTCCAAGTGTGGTAGAACACTAGACCATACCCATCAATGGATTTGCTAGAAGACCCCCAAACCCTAACCTACTTCTTGCTAGCCTATCCAAATTTCGAGGACGAGATTCATTTTAAGTGTGGTAGGTTTGTAACATCCCAAAATTCTAAATTTTGGAATGTTATAATAAATAGATCGCTTTGATTGCCTGTGTGATGTGCTTGTGTGAAATTGAGTGAAATTTGAAACTTTTGAAAGTTAAATGAGAGGGAATGAAATGACTTTCCCAAACTTTCACTCTGCATTTACGATCTCCGGGAATTCAAATTCTTTTCATCACAAAACCCTGGAGTGAAGATAATATGACTTCTTCCACTTATTAAATGAAAAAGGGCTTTGAAAGGATTTTGAATTTCATTCCCGAAATATTTGAAATTCAGAAACTTTATGCAACTCAATGATTTTCCCGAGTGAAGATAATGTGCGCCTTTATTCATCTGTCACCCACGTGCGCAGCTTAGTAGCAGCGGGCGACTAATTTTTTCCCTTTCCTCCTAACGGGCCAGGCCCAGTCAGCCTTTTTTCCAGTTTTATTTCTCTTCTACGGATATTAAAAAAAACTGTGTGCGTACACACCGCGCGGCCGGCCCATGTGATACGTCCAAAACATATCTATAATTTCTGCTTGCTCCATGCCTCTTTTGGGTGATATTGCTATGTTATTTATACACTTCCATACACTTTTGATCATATTTGGACTAACCTATTAACTCAGTGCACCCCAGTGCCAGTTTCTGTTTTCGGCTGTTTTTGTATTTCAGGTTTTCCCATTACGAGAACTGCCAGAAAAATCCCAGAAAAATTATATAAAAAATCAGCGTTCCAGAAGCTTCCCGGCACCCGAAGTACAGCCGGAGGGGGGCCACCAGGGCTCCAGGCGCCCTGGTGGTGCGGCCCCCCTCCTAGCCGCGCCGGGGGGCGTCTGGGCCACCCAGGCCTCCGCTGATGCCCCCCTTTGGCATATATTTATATCGTGTCCCGAAACCCTCGAGACGGGAACCCTTTTTCGCAATCTCATCTCTGTTCCGCCGCCGCCGTGCTTCCAAGATTGGGAGCACCAGGAGAACTCTTCCCGGCACCCTGTCGGAGGGGAGGATCACCACCGGGAGCTTCTCCACCACCATGGACGCCTCCCGGATGAGTTGTGAGTAGTCTCCCTTGGACCATGGGTCCATGACCAGTAGCTATGTGATGTTCTCCTCCCGTTCTTGTGCTTCACTAATTAGTCCTCGTGAGCTGCCCTACATGATCGAGGCACATATGTAATCCTTATGGTGTTGCTATGTTGAGTTTGCTGGGATCCGATGGATTGTGAGATTATGTTTAGATTGTGTTTGAGTAATATATTTGATCTACCTCTTTTATATTTATGTTCGTAAGTAATTCTTCCATGTTCTCCGTTGTTATTTATTGCTTTGGCCAAGTAGTAGGTAGTGACTCCAAGAGGGAACGTTATGCTTGTTTGTGGGTTCATGCCCCTCGATGACTAGTTTGAGTGACAGAAACATGAGTCTAAGGGATGTGCTGTTGCCACAAGGGGGAAAACAACGGTGCTTGTGCCCGCGGGTGCAAGGATTGTTTACTTTACGCAAAGTTCTTTTAATGCAGTTGTCTGTTGCTTTGAGTTTACACTATGGGTGGGACTCGCAACTTAATACCAGCGAGATGTTCTGGATAGATATCTCAAGGTGGATGATTAGTACTAGATGCAGATGGATTTCGGTCTACTTGCCTTGGCGTACCGCCCATGCTTTGAACCTCTACCTTTCTTGCAAAAATAGTTAGCATTGGTTTGCGCACATAATTCTGTCAATTGCCCAGCCGTAATTCGTTTACCTCACATAGCTGTTTTATCGTCCTTTGGGAGAGAGACATCACTAGTGAACATCATGGGACTGCGGTCCATATTACCATCATTGATCACATCCGCTATTTACTTTCCGCTTTTACTTATTACTTGCAGCAAAACCTATCACTATTATCACTTGCGTTTGATCCTTTGTAAACGACAAGGCCGGAGGGATTGACAACCTCTCTGTACTCGTTGGGAGCAAAGTTATTTGTATCTGTGTGCAGGTCCACGTTGATTGCTAATATCTGGCGCCGTTAGCAGTTGACACCTTCTTGTTAAAACTGGGAGTCTCAGGGAAATCGATCCTTGGTATCTTTGCCAAGGGAAAACTTCCGCTACACTGCATCTCAAACCTTCCACTTGGGGTAACCAACGAGGGGCGAGAAGCCATCACCATGCGAGGCGTTTTCTTTTTCTTCTCTGTTTCATCTATGTTTAGACCCACATTGCCTAGCCTTTGACCCTAAGCCTCTTTTCTATCTATAAATATAGATCCATAGAGCCTCCAAAAATCATCTGATTCGGATTAAATCAATATTTTGGTTTGACTAGTTTCACTTAAAAAAATATTTATTCTCTCCGGCGGAAATTATGGAAGTCGTCTCCTCTCTCCGAAGTCATCTTTTCTCGACCTTATAAAGGTATCTTTCTTCTTTTTTTATTTACTCGCGTAGCTTATTATTTCTAGACTAGTACGGTAGAATAATTAAATTATCAATTAGTCTATGTATTTATACATTAGAACTAGAATTCTTTTAGCTGTAGCTATTTTTCTTCCGTAAAACAGCTTGACCTTGATTTTGCAAATAGCCATAACTTTTTACTCGTTCGTCCAAATTAGATGAAACCAACGCCTAGATTTTCGTCTTGATCCCACCTATCCAGTGAATGTATCAAATAAACTTTTTGCAACTTTCAAATTTCGAAATTTGTTCAAATTCATATTCACACTTCTTTTGATCATATCTTTTTAACCGTAACTCTGTTTGAGTTGATTCTTGTTACAAATCGAAGCTCTCTTGACCTAAACTTTCTGATAAGGCCAAATTCACTTAATTTTGGTACTGTTAGAAATTGTTTTATGTTGCAAGAGTTATTTGCTTGGTTCTGAAGTTTTCTGAAGTGTTTTCTTAGTTCTTTCCGATCTTCTGAGTGATTGCTTATGTGTGGTTACTATTGATTGCTTACGATAGAATGATCGGAGTGTGATGAGTAGATCTATCACGAGATATGAGTGCGAAGAATCTACATCAACAGTACAAGGCAAGTTCATACTTTCATCATACTTTTCCAAATACCCAGTTTTCATTGCATTAGATATATCCTCAAACACTTGGATGAGTATGACTGGTTACATAATATCATGCTTTGTAGTTCATGTGGTAGGAACCCAATGAGCTGAGATCAACCAAGGGGGGTATACGCTTTGTTACTTATTGCTTAGCCATGCTCGTAGACGTGGATTGGTATGAGAGTTTCATGAAAGATGTGAGAGTGATTTTTATTTAAGGGAAACTTTAAGGTGGAATTTTAATACACATCTGGGTGGATTGGTTGGGGCACCCTGGGGATGGATCAGTGGCTTGCCCGGACACCTGAGGATATATCAGTGTTGTCCTAGGAAATCCCGGGGGTACCGTGTGATTATCCTATTGGAATGCCAGCCAGGCTCAAAGGGATCATATGATATTTTCATGCCTAGAAACTTCCATGTGCAGCCACAAGCCATTATGGACTCTGGCATAGTTGAGTATGTTGTGTGACCTCTTTCAGTGGTAGACTAGCAGATGTAGCGAATGTATGTGTACCGGTCTACCCGGGGTAAAGAGTTAATGCTTCTGAAAGGATGTGTCTCGGTCATCCGTTTCTCAAACACCATGCAGTGCGAGAAATTAAACGGAGGCGATCGAGTCTTGTGGGGAAAAGTGCACAAACCTCTGCAGAGTGTACAAACTATTCATGAGTAGCCGTGTCCCCGGTTATGGACATCTTTGAGTATCTAGAAGTGGATTATTTGTTGATCTCAACACTCTATTTAATTAATTTGTTGGGTTAATAATGACTTTGGTTTGGGATTGAGATGGGGGTACCATTCTCAATTGTTCATGATTTAAATTTAACAAAGTAGTTAAATAAAATGCATTCTAGGGAAAAATCAGCTTTATGCAAAAACAGCCTTACAGCATCCACCAGCCAAATATGCATGTAATTACAGGCATTGTTCATCATTACTTCTACAGTGTGAAATTGCCAGTACATTCAATGTACTGACTTACATGGCTGCAACGTCTTATGTTGCAGGAATTATTCGACGAGTAAGTGTTACGTTAGGGTTGCGCTGTCTACACTCAACTTTGCCGTTGGTGTTGATGGAACTACACAGCCTTTCTTTCTTCCGCTATGATTGATTGAGGTAATAGTATTTACGTTACTTTATACATGTGATTTACCTTTGTTATAAATTCTCGAGTACTATGTGTGTCAGCATAACAATCCAGGGATGACACTTAAGCACAGAGACTTGATCCATTCGCGTTGGGTCGCTACGCATCTAATATATTTGGATGAAGGCTGTGGATTAGTTAAGCCTGCAGGTATGCCCGAGGATGTTATCAAGCAGAAGGTCTTCCTGTCGTGGAATAGTCACGGTAGATGTCCTAGGGTAAGGACTTAGTCGTGAGGCCAACGCATCTATGTAGTATCACTTGATTGATCTTGACGGGAGCAAATAGTAGTAGCGGTCTCAATTGATGGCCCCTGGAGTCCTTCTTCAAATCGTGGCGGTTTTATTCCCAATTGATTGGTGTATCAATTTTTCCCAATGCCTTCACGTGAGTACTAAACCGGCCACTAGTACTTAGTATTGTTTCTGATTTGATGCTTGGACGTAGTGCCCAGTAATAGCAACAAGGTACCAGCTTTTGGGATTTGAAGTGAATCTGCATACGTCATCTATCGAAATCACGAGCTCTTCGATCCCTAGATGAGATCCCTCCAAGAACTCGACACCACCATGCGCAGGCCCCACGATGGGCGCCAACTGTCGTGGAATTGTCACGGCAGATGTCCTAGGTTAAGGACTTAGTCGTGAGGCCAACACATCTATGTAGTAGCTTGAGTGGGGTTGAGCGGAACCGAGAGACGCAACGCAAGACAAGGATTTAGACAGCTTCGGGCCCCGTGAAACATCATCCGGTAATAGACCTACATGCTGTTTGAGGCTAGGTCTCATTATGATCCTCATGGAGTCGTCGGTAAACCGGCTCTTTGTGTCTATCCCTAAAGAATATGGCGCCTCCAACTTGTGAGAACTTATCTGAACTTGTCCCTCTTTGGGGAGCCCTACCCCTCCTTATATATGTTGAAGAGGCGGGTTACATGTAGAGTCCAACTCGGACTTAAGACTTAACTATTCTAACTTTCCTTCATGGTCTTCTTAACATCTTGGGCTTCATAACGTGTTGGGCTTCATAACCCCTGGAAACCCAGTTATCACTGTCTGTCGGTTTAACATTGTCTGCCGGTTTAAAATTGTCTGCCAGTTTACCACCAGCCGGTTTACCGTCTGTCTTAGCCTTCTGTCTTGACTCTCTGTCTTAACTCTCCGCCGGTTTACCATCCGCCGGTTTACCAAGTCCCAGCCGATTATAACTCCAGCCAGGTCATACTTTGGGGTATATCCCCGACATTAGCCCCCATTTTAATTTGGATGTATCCATGTTAAACTGATGTTGAGCATCCTTAAATCCTTGACATATCCTTCTAGAAAATCCGGGTAAATAGGCCAGCTTCATAATCAATTTGTTGTCATTGGCTTGTCACAGAGAAATATTGAGAAGAATAACTCCTCTGACTCAGCTCTCAATGTTTAATAAAAAATATTGGTCTTTGAAATACTCATCTGTTCTTCAGCCGGTTTCAGAATGTAGAGCTTGCCGGTTTATCATTGCAAAAATCACCGGTTTATCATCTCCAAGAACTGTCGGTTTACAAATATTGATGGCCCCGAGTCATAATTATTTATAGACGTCGGGTTATGATTGTTGCCCACGCCGGGTCACACAATTAATCTTCCTGATTTGCCTGAAATTGAGAATTTGAAGACGTTCCTCCTTTATATGCATATTACCTTGAAGAAATCCAGATTGTTCATCCCAGTCACTAGTAAAAACTGAATACTCCATATTATGTAGCCCCCAAGTGCCGGGTCATTATGTAATAATGAGCAGGGACTTTGTATATATTTCATTGAAAATAGCATTGTATAACGTAACTCCCATTATGGGGCTTGAACCCACGTCCACAAGGTTAAGAGCTTTGTGCTTTACCAACTGAGCAGTGGATCCTTCAATATAATGGATTAATGCTTGTGTACCTTGAATTGTTGACAGGAGCAATCGGTAGCCCCCAAGGGCCGGCTCATTACGATGTGATGAGTCGGGTCTTTAATAAGGTGAGCAAAAAAAAGACTTTGCATTAGCCCCCAAGTGTCATGGTGCATGCTTGCAGCGACATGAGACTTGTTTATTTGATGTAATCTCAATTTGAATAATGTAGCCCCCAAGTGCCGGGTCGTAAGCCTGCAGTGACTCGAGACTATTCCTTCAATTGTAAAATAAATCATATCCATTGATAAAATAATAACCATTGCGCTAAAGCGACTTTGAAAACCTCAATCATAATACTGGTTATTGATAACCGTAATAAAATCCAGCCATGTTGGCTATTTGAAGATTTGAATAATATAATCCGGTTTGAAGACCGGTTCCAGTAATGTTTGATCACACGGTTGGTTTTACCAAGCCAGTGTAGTAAGGATGATAACCCAAAACTTGAACATTGGTGACTATCATTGATTGCCGGTTTATAAACAAAACCAGGCCGGGTTAATAAACACCGGTCATTATCTTATCTTATACTGGCGACTTATAGTCAAAAGCTAGGCCGGGTTAATAAACACCGGTCATTATCTTACCTGCTTCTGCATAAAACAGGCGGTTTATCGCCGGACGGGTCATAATGCCCAAGCACATGATCTAAGCAAATAACTTGAACTGTGTATAAGATACAATCATATATCATACCTGTGATTAAGTGTATCTGCAAACCTTAACCCGGTAGGAATAATCCAAGGCGCGAGTGCTGATGACTCCCTTGGCTCTCTTGTCGGTTTAGTATGATGGCCGATCCGGGTTACGATGAACGCCGGTTTAATTTTCGCTGGTGTTCATGACCCAGACTTTTAACGTCGTAAACATATGGCCAACCTTGTAGTTGTCCAGTCTCACATCAATGGACTTGGTTAAAAAACCAATGACCTTGAAGACAAAGATTTGTGAAAACCTGAAAAATGAAAATAAGGTTTTGGGCAAATAAGACCATGTAGTCGAGGCTTTTTACAAGCTGACAGGCTCCAAATTCGAGGCTTTTTATGAGCTGCCAGGCTACTGTCATTAACCATTTTTAGCAAAGCCTGTCAAGATGCTCCGCAATCCTTAACCAAATCATGGATGACAAGCTACCCAATGTTTCAAAATCTCGTAAAGATTTTGTCTTTAGGTAATCAACTCGATGATCGTCAATTTAACGTGGCCAAGTTCAGGCTCCCGAAGGATTGACTTGTGGCAGGTTCGACGGGTCATACCGGGTTTACCTGGACGGCGTGATTTACTTGAGGCAGGCAGGTTAATCCGGGGTTTTAGGTGCATGCACCGGGCTTCCAAGCCATGTTCACTACAAGGGTATTCAACTCGATGCGAGCCCCCAGGTAGTGTGTGAGCCGTTTGCTCATCGGGGCATATGTTTGAGCTGGGTTAGGCACCAAAACTCTCTTTTACCCCTCATCATCATGTGGAAATTGCCGAAGCAACCAGAGTAGTGCTCTTATGATGGGCTTCATACCGCCGCCGGCTCAAGAGACCATGGGAAAACTTCCTTGCCCACGGAAGCCCCCATGTGATTCTTGTTCGTATAGATGAGATGGCTGATACCTTGATTTGTCAAGGGCGCCAGTTTAAGAGGCCATGGAAGGTTTCCTTGGAAACCCCCATGTGATACTCTGTTCTGAAAAACACGACTGATTCCTGGCTTTTATCAGGGGTGCCGGTTTAAGAGGCCATGGAAGGTTTCCTTCGAAGCCCCCATGTGATACTCTTTCTGAGCTGTGCTCGTCGGGTACCTATGTTTGAGTTATGTTGTGCAACAAACTCTCTTTGGTCCCTTTAATAAATAACTGTCCTGCATATCAAAATATACGGATCAAAGTAACTGTTTTCTTGATGAAAACAATATATACCAAGAAAATAGATTTAGATGGATATCACCTGATGTATTTGGACCTTATGATCTTCATCGGGCTCTGTTAGTCAACCCGGTATGTTGAATAGACCGGACCGTAGGGCGGATAGTAAAACGACCGCAGTATCAGAGGCAGCACACACGAGTCGGCCGCGGTATTGGAAGCCGGCGGAGATGAGCAAGTTGTCCTCCGTGTTGTAAACCGACGCGGTCGCGAAAGACAGCCACGGCGTTGTAAACCGGTTCAGGAGTCCGTTGAGTAACGACGTCCACTTGTGCCGAATGATGTTGGCGCGCCTCCATCTCCGCAATACAACAATACCTTTGTAATGAATAATTTACCTGTGTATAAAGACATCATAGGGCAACTTAAAGGTGCCAACAGGATGTAAAAATATACTGATAAAAATATAAAGGAGGGACAACACCTGATTTTGTTTAAATGACAGCTCCATATGCAGACTCGGCGCCTCATAATATTTAACCTGATTTATTAAGCGGCCCTGTTTTTGTCTTTTATCCGCAAGTGCTGGAATGTGGTATGTGTATCTGCCATTTAAACCAATGATTTTCTGCATGGCAGTTTTTGCGTAAGTACTAACGGCGCTCCGCTTTGCTCCTCATGCAATCTTGTCATCTCATGAAGCCACGGGTTGAACCGTACAAAACAGTGGAACACAAGTCCGCAGAAGTGCCTGCTTCCGGGGTTGCACCCGCGGTCGTGAACCGGCGAGGCAGAGGGCAACCCGGAGTAGTGAGATGCGCGAGGTGGTTTAGGATTCAAACGGACCAACACCGCGGCGGTTCAAGCAAAGGCACCGGCGGGTCACGCCCTCGGCGGTTTTCCAGGAAAAGGCACCGGTAGAGCAAAACTGGTTACTGGGCGGCGCAAGGCGGCTCGTACGGCGGCGGTTCAAGGGGATGTGGTGCCACGGGGGGCGAGGCGACGCGCCGTCTGCGGCGGCTCGAGGCGTGGGCAACGAGTGAGGCCGCGGCAGCGGCAGTGGATCAACACAGCGGCTCGACATAGTGGCAGTGGCTCGACACAACGAGATAGGGTGGTCACTTGTAACGGAGGCAGGGCCAAACCGGGGCTAGCAACTTCTGCACTCGAGGTGGCGTTGTGTGATGACTGTTGTTATTTCCATCTCCAGTAGATTTGATCGATTCTCTGAGCTCGAACCTGAAGCATGGTTGCAAGCTGTACTGTATTTTGTCTGATCTCAAAGAGCAATAACAATTTATCTCCCGCAGGACTTGTATGGTACAAAGAGCAAGAGCCCCAATGTATTTCATTTTCACCCTCTGTATGGTACGCGCACGGGAAAACATATAATCTGATCCAGCCGTTGTAAAACTTTGCAGTGGAATTCCTGAAGAATCTTTGACCCGGTGACTTGCTGTGTTGTATGAAGGCAAAAACTTCAACTCGTCTTGATCCAGTCTGGCGCATGCTTTCTCAACGAGGCGGCTTGTATGGCCACAGGAGCAGCGTGTCGACAAGGCCGCTTGGAGGTGATGAACGGCCGGCACGAGGCACAGAGCAGGATGTGAGCCGGTGCGGCGACTCTAGAGGCGACCCAAGAAAGGGCAGCCTTGCCACTAGGAAGGGTGCCGGCGAGTCAAGGCTGTCAATGCCGAGGTTGGTCATGGCCCAGATAATGGCGGTTTCTATGGCAGCTGCGGGGCGGCCGGTGGCGATTTGCAGAGGAGGCCCGAGGCCACGGTGTTGGGGGCAGCTCGAAGTTCACCACGGCGACGGCGGGTCAGCAAGGCGACTCGCGTGGTAAAACTGGCAGAGTCCTTCGGCGGCCAACCAGCTCTGGTGGCTCAGAGATGAAGTGACCATGGTGGTTTGACTCGGCCACGGTAGTGGAGTCGGAGCGAGGCCCAATCCGGATTGAAAACGGAGGGAGGCCAGAAGGCCCTTGCCGCGGCGACGGCTTGGAATTTTGAATCGAAGCAGCCGGCGGATCGACACGGTATAAGTGGCCATGGAGACAGCCGTGTAAGAGGGAAGCGGAGGCCTTAGCTGCAGCTATGGGCGGCTCAATGCGGGGCGTCGCCGGAGGTGAACCGCAGCACCGCAACAGGGGCCCGAGGCAATGAAGACCGCGACTTAGGGGCAGAAGCCGGGGCGGTTTGGTGATGAGGATAAAGGAGGCCGGCAAGGCCGCAGAGGCGAGGCAGCGACCGTGGTAGCGGAGGAGTCCAAAGCGGCTTGACGGTTCGGAAGCTCCACGGAGGGGGAGCGAAGCGGCTGCGTTTACCAAACGCTCCGACGGTTTGGAGGGTGTCCTGGTGCACCAGCACGGCTCATGGGCAACCGGGGCGGCGAGGCGCGACTGAACCGGCGGTGGATTGGAGAGGCGCGGCTGCGGGTCAGTGATGACGACTTGGGCCACAGCGAGGGGAACGACGGCCATGGCGCAGACGGCGGGTTAGCAGTTACGGCGAAGTAACATCCGGTTTTACCGCGACTTGGCGGAGGCGTAGCTCTGATCAGTAAAGCGGCTTTGGTATATGAGGCGAGCGCGGCCCGGACCACGGCGGTTTGGAGCAGGTCATGGCGTGTCCACGGTGCATCAATAGTCGTCCGAGTGGGTCCTTCTTCAAGTCGTGACTGGCTTATCAATCCGTCCGAGTCGTGGCTGATTTCCAATTAGGCTTTTGACTGCGTGCGTGTGGATCCGAACAACAGCGTAGCTTCCTGACGAATAGTAGTATCACTAGATTGATCTTGACGGAAGCAAATAGTAGCAGCGGTCTCAATTGATGGCCCCTGGAGTCTTTCTTCAAGTCGTGGCGGTTTTATTCCCAATTGATTGGTGTATCAATTTTTCCCAATGCCTTCACGTGAGTACTAAACCGGCCACTAGTACTTAGTATTGTTTCTGATTTGATGCTTGGACGTAGTGCGCAGTAATAGCAACAAGGTAGCAGCTTTCGGGATTTGAAGTGAATCTGCATACGTCATCTGACAAAATCACGAGCTCTTCGATCCCTAGATGAGATCCCTCCAAGAACTCAACACCACCGTGCGCAGGCCCCACGGTGGGCGCCAACTGTCGTGGAATTGTCACGACAGATGTCCTAGGGTATGGACTTAGTCGTGAGGCCAACACATCTATGTAGTAGCTTGAGAGGGGTTGAGCGGAATCGAGAGACGCAATGCAAGACAAGGATTTAGACAGCTTCGGGCCCCGGGAAACATCATCCGGTAATAGCCCTACATGCTGTTTGAGGCTAGGTCTCATTATGATCCTCATGGAGTCGTCGGTAAACCGGCTCTTTGTGTCTAGCCCTAAAGAATATGGCGCCTCCAACTTGTGAGAACTTATCTGAACTTGTCCCTCTTTGGGGAGCCCTACCCCTCCTTATATATGTTGAAGAGGCGGGTTACATGTAGAGTCCAACTCGGACTTAAGGCTTAACTATTCTAACTTTCCTTCATGGGCTTCTTAACATCTTGGGCTTCATAACGTCTTGGGCTTCATAACCCCTGGCAACCCAGTTATCATTTTTTTTCGGTTTAACATTGTCTACCGGTTTAACATTGTCTGCCGGTTTACCACCAGCCGGTTTACCGTCTGTCTTAGCCATCTGTCTTGACTCTCTATCTTAACTCTCCGCCGGTTTACCATCCGCCGGTTTACCAAGTCCCAGCCGAATTATAACTCCAGCCGGGTGATACCGCGGGGTATATCCCCGACACTTCCCTTTATCTTTGAAGGGAGATGCATTGACATGGTTTAGGCTATGTGATGATATTGGATCATGGAACTATAATCGTCTGAAGTTGGAATTTCATCAGAAGTTCTTCCCTATGCACCAGGTTGTTTTGCATGTCAATTTATTGCCATTGGTTCAATGAGGCAATGTTTTGCGTATTGTCCATCATGAATTTGATGTTACTGTTAGAGTAATATGCTAATGTCTTTCTATCCTTTCTCACTAAGCTAATGAAGGTTTCACCTTGTTCCTACTTGTGCAAACAGGGATCATGTTGTGCCAATCATACATTTTAGTGAAACTACACAAGACAATACAATGAACTGTATCCCAGCCTATGCTTTAATTCTGCTGGAAGTTCTTGATAATCTTTCGATATAATCTCAGCACTGGTAAACAAGAGTGATTTCAACCATACATTTGAAGTGCACAAAAATATATACTATTGAGTGATTCCAGTGAGTGCTTTATCATCTCTTATGGGACTACCTGAATAAGCTTTTTTCCTTAGGTTGGTACGGGCCTAAGATCTTCATCCATATTAGTTTGCTGTCATCTCTATTTGTATCATGCTACTGTCATGAGAAACTCCTTTATCTTTGCACGTTAAAGTTTTGCAACCTATGATACATGGCAATGCTTTGAGTGTTGAGCTAATTGGCACTAATTAAATAAACTAATACCTCTCTTTAAGCAAGACTACTATGTTGCTAACTTTACCCATTAAGATAATGAGGGTGCTTCTATTTGTTAGTGTATGTTTCATCAACTAGTCCCACTATTACAATAATCTCACTCTCTCAATATATGTGCCAACAGGGATGCTCGATTTTGGTGGAACTGCACAAAAACTTTGGGTGCTTCATTGCCTCGGCAGCTTCCGTCCTTTCCCGTCAGTCACTAATCTGGGCCTGCTTTCTTCCTTTGCTGTCAGTCGCTTCGCTTATCTCGGCTTCCAGTCAAAGGAAAAAGTAATTGATATGCTACCTCACACAGGTTGGTACTGGTCTTTATCCTGATTATTGTGCTTGTCATGTATTGGTAATTTGGTATTGTGCTACTGTTTTGCCGATTTTATAAAGGAGTAACTTGGAGCGTGAACTCGCAGGCAAATCATTGCATTGGGTGATTTCAGTAGAACTACACAAAAAGATCAGATGGACAAATACTTATGCTGCTGGTATGTACTCCAAAGTTCACTCAGACAAGCATCGATGTTGACAAGAAGTGCCTATATTCATTCGAGTATCAACCGATGTCAACCAGTTGTCAAACTCCAAGTATTAGGAGAGTGAACGCTAAAAATATTGCTTGGCGCATAGCCCAGAAAAACACAGTCTAGTCTTTGGTCCCAACTTGTGCCTTTTGGTTAACGGCAGATATGGTAGCGAACTGTATGGCATGGAGTCTAAAGATTCCAGACAAGTTGGTTGACGCGTATATTCATCTGGCACTTAATCAGTCTGCACGCCAGGGATGCTCCATTTCAGTTGAACTGCACAAAAAATTTGGGTGCTTCATTTTCTCAACCGCCTCCTTTCTCGTCTACAATGTAGAATTTTGGCAAGCTACAGGACCAAGATGAGCCAGTAAACTAGTTGGATGAAAGTAGTGGCCAAGTTGCTCAAACCTCCCTCAGCACGAGGCCACTATTTGAGGATAAACCTACAGGCAAAGTTCAGATTGTCTGTGCTGCCTCTTATGTACTTGAAAGGTTACTCGTACAAGCATTAATTTTAGCAAGAAGTACCTCCGACTGAACACCATTTACCAGTCTGTACCCTAGGTAATTAAAGTTCGTCCTTGGATCATATTGGGTGTGATCTCAATCATTTGGATGCATAAACATACTGAACATGTGTATATTTGAATCTTGTTGTATGATCTATCAATCATTTGGATTCATAGACATGCTGAACTTGTGTATATATGAATCTTTTGAGTTGTTGATAGTGAATGTTGGCTATGAATATGAACGTGTCCTGTGAACCTGAGTTTGATACGAATGTTTACCTTTTCTTTTGTGCTTGTGTGTGAACTTGTTAGTATGCCTACTGTGGGGTATGTGACGTGTGGGTGTCAACGGCACACCTTCTTCCCGAGAAGAATTGCACCTGCTTTGTTAGGACAGCAACGGCGCATCAGCTATTTTTAATATTTTTGCTATGTCTTGCCCCCTTCCCCGCTCAACCCCTGCCGTAATGTATTCGGCCTCAAAACAAACATAGTACTGCGTAGTTTTTGGGGCTTGATGACAAATCGAGTGCTGGTTTCTGTAGGTTGGCCCACCCAGCAAATGGGCTATTGGTCCACCACAGACTGGGAGGCTAAAAATACAAGTTGTATGGTGCAGAGGCAAGTAAAAAAATGCCATCGAGAGCCATCCACTGAATAAAAAAAATCGCTCCTGATGTGCTTCTTTAGTCGTTCCGCTGGCCCCCTCTATAGTCCAGTTTTCTCAGGGAACTGGTATCATTTTTTTCCAGAGGGCGAACAAGTATCAGCTAGGACTAGGTTTTGTATTTTAACATGCGTAGCCCACGACATATGGTGACAGTGGTTTCAACTTATTTTTCAGGTCCATACCGGCCTATGGGACGGAGCAGAGCAGATGACACCCCACCCACCCCACCCACCCCACCTCGCCGCCGACTTCCTCGCGAAGGCGAACCTCCTGGCCCTACACCCCGCCCCCATGCCGAGAGTCGACAGATTCACATGCTCGCCTCCTCGCCCGGGCTCAACAATCCCGTACATGCCTCCCCCTTCGTGTACCGAGCCTTCCCGGAGATGCTGCGCCCGATTGGGTCGGTGTCACCGGAGACGCTGCGGGCGACAAGGATGCGGAGGTGGACGGAGCGAGCCACGCGGATCCGCGATGACGCATCCTCCTACCTCCTGTGCGTGAAGGAGTGGAGGGCGCTACAGCAAAAGGCGGAGGCGGAGCCAGATCCGGAGATGAAGGTGTGGGCATCATGGGGAATCGAGACCTATGGTGCCAACACAGATTACAAGCTTCTCAATCTGGCGCGGAGGATCTATTTCGAGGGCAATTGGGACGAGAAGAGGAGGATGCCACACCCAACCGCATCCCCGAAGGATTTCGTCAACTGGGCACGAGCAGAGGCGAGGAGCACAGATCCGCGGCGGCGGGCGAGATGGGAGTGCATCGAGGGGAAGATGCAGTCGGCGCCGCCTTAAGAGTTGGAAGAGGTCGACCCTTGGCCGTACCTCTCCCCTGCCCCGGCCATGGACTGAGTATTGGGGCATCTTGCAACAGTGGCGAAATTGGACCCAAGTTTCACGAGTGGGCGAGGCAATTTTGGCTGGATGCGGCGATTGCAGAATTTCAAGATGTGGATCGCGGACCGGAGCTTGCAGAGGGCATGGAAGAATACACCCAAACTTACTCTGCCTACCACTCTGGTCATGGATGTGCGAGAAGCAACGCCGGAGAGGGCAGCAGAAGAACTGCTGATTGTGGATGTGCGAGAAGCAACGCCAGATAGGAATACTGAGTATTTCCATGCAGTGGCAAACCAAAGGAGGAGGAAGACATCTATCCACTCTTTGGATGGCCCACTTGGACCAGTCACTGACACTAAGGAAATGCTTGGTATTGCCTGCAACTTATATAAAGATCTCTTCAAGAAAGAGGGAAGGGGTGGGATCCAGTTAGACCCAACCTTTTTCTCTGATGAAGAGAAAGTTAACTCTGCTGAAAATGAAGCCCTTGAGGCCCCCTTCTTAGAAGAGGAAATCAAGAAAGCAGTATTTGAATCATATGCCGATGGTGCCCCTGGCCCGGATGGTATCCCCTTCTTTTTTACCAGCACTATTGAGAGCTGGTAAAAAAAGACCTGATAGCCATGTTTGAAGTTTTTCATCAGGGGGCGCTGGCTATTCATAGACTTAACTTTTCTATGCTGACTTTAATTCCAAAAGAAGCTGATGCTTGCAGCATGAAAAAGTTTAGGCCCATTAGTTTGCTAAATTGTAGTTTCCAGATCTTCACCAAGGTCCTCACAAATAGACTAGCTAGGATCCTACAAAGGCTTATAGCTAGTAACCAGTCAGCTTTCCTTAAGGGTAGATATATCTTAAAAAGTGTGGTTACAGCTCATGAGATTCTGCACTCCATACACTCTACTAAAAGGCAAGGCCTAGTGCTTAAGCTGGACTATGAAAAGGCTTTTGATAAAGTAGATTTGGAATTCCTAAAAGAGCTGCTTAGAAAGAGAGGCTTTGGAGATAAATGGGTCCATTGGATCATCCAAATAACTAGAGGTGGATCAGTGGGTGTTTAGATTAACAACACCGAGAGTGATTTTTTCCTTACAGGGAAAGGTTTAAGGCAGAGGGACCCCATTTCCCCCTGCTATTCAACCTAGTAGTTGATGTTTTAACTAGAATGTTAATGAAAGAATGAAATCATCAGCTGATACAAGGGTTGTGTACTAAGATTTGCCCTGGAGGGATAGTATGTCTCCAATATGCTGATGATACCATTTTATTCTTAGATAGCAATCTAGAACATACCAGAAACCTTAAAAAATGGTTCTCTCCAGTTTTGAGATGATATCTGGGATGAGAATAAACTATAGTAAAAGTGAGCTCATACCAGTTCACATGGATGCAGCTGAAGTGGGAGAGTTCCTAGAGATACTAGAGTGCACTAAAGGCTCCTTCCCCATTAAGTACCTTGGGATACCTTTGCACTATGATAAACTTAAGAGAGAAGATGTTCAACCGCTTATTGATAAGATTGTGAAAAGGATTGCTGGACGGAGAGGGAAGCTTCTTTCTTATAGGGGAAGAATCATCCTCATCCAAGCATGTTTAGCTAGTATTCCTGTGTACCTGCTTTCTTTCTTTAAATTTCCTTAATGGGCAATAAAACTTATTAATGCCCAAATGGCAAATTGTCTATGGAATGATTTTGAGGGACACAACAAATTGCACTTAGCTAACTGGAAGATGGTCTGTATGAAGAAATAATTTGGGGGGCTTGGCATCCCAAATCTTCATGAGGTCAACATCTGCCTCTTAGGGTCTTGTGTTAAAAGATACTATGAAGGTGAAGGGAAACTGTCGAGGATATACCCCACGGCGTAACCCGGTCGGAGATATAACCCGGCCGGACTTGGCGGTTTACTTGATGGTTTACACTTGGGCGGACAGATGACAAGGCCCAAGGCCCAGAAGGCCGGTTCATGTTATGATGGGCCGGTTTATGAAGAAAGCACCACGACATATCATCCTACAAAGGAAGCAAGACTAGGACTCCTTGTAATAGAGTAATTCTAATCCTACTAGGACTAGTCATGTAACCCGCCCCTTCAACATATATAAGGAGGGGCAGGGCTCCCCAAAGAGGGACAAGTTCTCACAAGTTAGAGGCGCCATATTCTTTAGGGCTAGACACAACTAAAGGAGAGCCAGTTTACCGGCGACTCCATGAGGGTCAAAACGAGATCCAGCCTCAAACAACATGTAGGGCTATTACCGGATGATATTTCCCGGGGCCCGAAGCTGTCTAAATCCTTGTCTTGTGTGTTGCGTCTCTCGATTCCGCTCAACCCCTCTCAAGCTACCACATAGATGCGTTGGCCTCACGACTAAGTCCTCACACTAGGACATCTGCCGTGACAATTCCACGACAGTTGGCGCCCACCGTGGGGCCTGCGCACGGTGGTGTTGAGTTCTTGCAGGGATTTCTTCAGGGATCAAGAAGTTTTCAGTTTACCGGATGAAGATGAGCCGGTTTGGAAGGATCTGCATCAAGTGCAAGTTTACCAGATTGAGATGAAATAATTAGGGTTCAATGTTCTGTGCGCTGCCGGCGATGTGACACGATCCAGGAGATTGATTTTCGTTTCTACACCGAGTCCTACGAGCTGTCAAATTGTACTTTTTATAGAGTCCGAAAAACAAAAATCTGCCGCCCGATCCGCCAGCCAGATCGTTTTTGTGGACCGCCGCAAGTTGCCAATCTGAGATGATCAAGAGATCCTGCTGCAGTAGTCCGAATACTACTCTGTAGACCAAAGGATATATTGGATTGAAAAAGCAGTGTCCCGGTTTGATCGACGTGTGGAGATCCGTGTATTTTGTTGCCATTGATCGTACTACTTCCAAACCAAAACCAACACGGACCTGTGTCTGGCCTAGCTCTGCCTCCAGCTCTGATCCACCAGCCACTTTGAGTCACCGTCGAGGCTCACCGCTCGCTCCGGAACCGCCTCCATGGGTCGCCTCCCGTCTGAGTCACGGTCGAACCTCGCCGCGCCTGAGTCCGCGGTTCAAAAATCCAGCAGTCTTCGAGCCGTTGGTCTCTGTTGCCGCTGGTGAGTCGCCACGTCCCGTATCACCGTCAAGGTTCCAAGCCGGCTGCGCGACATCTCAGCAGCAAGTCGCCACCATGACCTGCGTCGATCGGGCCGATGCCTTCGCCGCGGCAAGTCACCCTGGTTGTTGAAGTGATTGAACCGTTGGTGTGGACTCCGTCTCCCGTCCGAGTCGCCATAGCGCCTCGCCTACCCTGAGTTACCGTCGCTGACTCGCTTCCGCCGCCGCCGAGCCTCCGTCATGGCTCATATTAATCCGCTTCCACGGCGCTTGCCTCGATGAGCCGCCAAGCTCAACCATGGCTCTGCCTTCGTCCGCTCACCGACCTGCAATGGTGACCGTTGCTGCCTTACTTCCTATCGCCACCAGGGTCTGCCTGCATGGCTCTACTATGACCTGCCTCACCTATGTCAATCCGCCGAGCAAAGTCGCCTATATCAAGTTGCTGAAAGCCGTCCGGTCTTGTACTGCCGCTGCCGCGAGCTCGCCTGGACGGCGCCTCTCCACTGAAGCAGTCACCAAGGATCGGTCATCAATTATAGTAATCTGGTATTGATTGAGCGAAGCAGATTCAGTTATGGAGTGGTACTCTTTGAGTACTGTTTCCCTTACATAAAAGCCAAATTGACAAGGACGCCAAGGTTCAATGCGCTGGTCAAGGGGCAAGACCCACTTAAAAAACTTAATGGATGCGGTGTTGTTTGGACGTGAAGGCCACAGCCGCCTTGATCCCTCACATCCTCACGTGAAAGGTGCTAATATGGATTACTAGTACGGCCCTTTGCTTGCCATCATCAATCACAACGTGTGCCCAGTACTGCCAGGTGCTAACTATTCTCGGTATCTATAGCACATATTAATTCTTCTAGAAACAATTACTCTGTCTTTCAATATATTTTATGTAGGACAAAGTCTACTACAAAAGTGATATTACAAATATGAGGCTCGCACCGACTTAAAAGTCGTGGCCAACTCTCGTGCCTGCACCGGCTACCACTGCTGCGGCCGACTCATCTGTTCGCACCCGCGCGCTGGTCTCCAAGGCTGCGGCCGACTCCCTCGCCAATGGACGTGTGCACGCCACCGCTTCCGCTGTCCGGTCTACATTAACACGCCGGTGCCGCACCCGTTCTCATAAACCACCCGACGGATACGCGTGCAAGTCGCTATCCCTGTTGCTGCGCTTACATCAATACGTGGCTGACTCAGCTGTCCGCGCCCATGATTAACTCGCCCGTACGTGCCGGCTTACAATGCCGCGGCTGACTCATCTGTTGTCCGGGAAAATCAGGTGATATCTATCCTATTTATTTTTGATACATATTAATTCATCCGAGCAAAAATACCTCGCCCTGCTATATTTTATACGCAGGTAAATCATTCATTATAAAAGGGGTGTTATACCGCGGATGCACGTTCCGCTGTGCCGCGTGGCTCCACGGGCATGAGTGTCGCGGTCCAGGTTACATCAAATGCGCCAGCTGACTCGACCGTCCGCACCACCTTACAAACGCCACGGACGAGTCACCCCGTCCACCCTCGCGGCCGGTTCATGGCGGTCTCTCGCGACCGCGCCGGTTTACAACGTCATGGCCGTCTTACGCGACCGCGCCGGCTTACAACGAGGAGGACAACTAGCCGGTCGGCACCGGCCGACCAATCTGTCGTTCGAGCAAATCAGGTGTTATCCCTCCTATATATTTTATCACGACATTTTAATTCCTCCGAGCACCATTACACTGCCATATTGTTGTTTTTATATACAGGTGAAATTATTGTTCTAATGCGTGGATAGAGCACACACTGGCAATGTTCTGCAACGGCGTTTCCTCTGTGTCACACTACGGTTGAACGGACGGCCGGTTCACGCGTCCTCACCGGTTTACAACGCGGAGGACAACTTGCTCGTCCGCACCGGTTTACAACGTCGCGGCCGATTCATTTGTCTGTTCCCATGGCCGACTCAGCCGTGATTGATTTCCGCTTCACCATGGTGATCATCAACTCCGCGATGGATAACTACCGGCCTAATATATCAGGTGAAATCCATCCAGTATATTTTTTATATTATATATTGCTTTTTTAAAAGAGCAATTACTCCGGCTGGCAAGGTTATTTAATGCAGGACCCTAAACCGCCATATCGGTGCAAAATTAAAGGCCGTCAGAAAAATTCCGGCTGAAAATGAAGATTTCGCTATAAAATCCGTTTCAAGGGAAAGATGTCTCCCACAAAGCTTTGAAGCTCTCAATATCCGGTTTAAGAATTTCCGGTTCAAGAAGAATAAATCTCTCGCAAGTTCGAGTTCTCTAGAAAAATTAAAGGGACCAAAGAGAGCTGTTGCAAGAGCACAGCTCAAACATCGGTACCCGGCGAGCACAGCTCAGAAATACGTCACATGGGGGCTTCTGTTTATAAAGTGCAGTTCTGACTACCCTCCTGATCCGACGACCAAAGCAAGACCATCATAAGAGTATGACATGGGGCTTCTGTGGGCAAGGGAGTTCCTATGGCCTCTTAAACCGGCGACCGCATCAAGGGCATCATAAGGGCACAGCTCTAGTTGCTTCGGCAATTTCCACATGATTATGAGGGGTAAAAGAGAGTTTGATGCTTCGCACAACTCAAACATAGGCCCCGACGAGCAATGCTCAAATGCTACCTGGGGGCTCCTGATGCAAGACATCAGCGAGTTGAAAACTCTTGTAGTAAACACGGCTTGGAAGCTTGGTGTATACACCTAAAACCCCGGATTAACCTGCCTGCATCAAGTAAGTCACGCCGCCCAGGTAAACCTGGTACGACCCGTCGAACGTACACACAAGTCAATCCTTATGGACCCTGAACTTGGTAACGTTAAATTGACGATCATCAAGTGATTACACAAGTCAAATCTTTACTCGATTTTGAACTTGGTAGCATTTGACATTGATGATTTGGTTAAGGACTTTGGACCATCTTAACAGGCTTTGCAAAATGGTTAATGACAGTATCCTGGCAGCTCATAAAAAGCCTCGAATTTGGAGCCTGACAGTTCGTAAAAAGCCTCGACTACATGGTCTTATTTGCCCAAAACTTTATTTTTATTTTTTATGTTTTACCAAATCTTTATCTTCAAGATCATTGGCTTTTAACCAAGTCCATCGATTCAGGGAGTGGATGACTATAAGTTGCCACTACACCTGCGCTTACAGAGCCTTAGTCTGGGTTATAAACACCAGTACTGACTACAGTTAAACCGGAGTTCATCATAACCCAGTTCGGTTTCATAATGAACCGGCAAATAATCAAGGAAGTCATCAACACTTGTGCCTTGGATCATTATCTTTGACTACCCGATTAAGGTTAATCGTGACACACTTAATCACAGGTATGATACATACTTTATATTTTGTACACAGTTCAAGTTATAAACTTAGATCATGTGCTTGGGCACTATGACCCGTCCGGCGATAAACCGCCAAGACACTTTAAACATTGTTTTATGCAGAAGCAGGTAAGATAATGACTGGTGTTTATTAACTCGGCCTGGCTTTTGACTATAAGTGGCCAGTATGAGATAAGATAATGACCGGTGTTTACTAACCCGGCCTGGCTTTTGACTATAAGTCGCCAGTATGAGATAAGATAATGACCGGTGTTTATTAACCCAGCCTGGTTTTGTTTATAAACCAGCAATCAATGATAATCACCAATGTTCAAATTTTGGGTTATCATCCTTACTACATCGGCTTGGTAAAACCAACCGTGTGATCAAACATCGCTGGAACCGGTCTTCAAACCGGGTTATATTATTCAAATCTTTAATAGCCAACATGGCTGGATTTTTATTATGGTTATCAATATTATGATTGAGGTTTTCAAAGTCGCTTTAAGCGCAATGGAAATTATTTCATCGATGGAAATTATTTATTCTACAATGGAAGGAATAGTCCCGAGTCGCTGCAGGCTTACGACCCGACACTTGGGGGCTACATTATTCGAATTGAGATTACATCAAATATACAAGTCTCATGTCGCTGCAAGCATGCACCATGACACTTGGGGGCTAATGCAAAGTCATTTTTTGCTCACCTTATTGAAGACCCGGCTCATCACATCATAATGAGCCGGCACTTGGGGGCTACCAATTGCTCCTGTCAACAATTCAAGGGACACAAGTATTAATCCATTATATTGAAGTATCCACTTCTCAATTGGTAAAGCACAAAGCTCTTAACCTTGTGGACGTGGGTTCAAACCCCGTGATGGGAGTTACATTATATAATGTTATTTTCAATGAAGTATCTACAAAGTCCCTGCTCATTATTACATAATAACCCGGCCCTTGGGGGCTACACTGGTTGATATTTTTGAGCATCAGGCAATTACAAGTCCCATGTTGCTGCAAGCATGACAACCCGTCACTTGGGGGCTACATATGTGGAGTATTCAGTTTTTTACTAGTGACTGGGATGAACAATCTGGATTTCTTCAAGGTTGCAACATTTACAAGTCTAAAGCTATCACTATGTTCTCCTCTTAAGACTTGGGGGCTACAGGAGCATTGAAGGCCGGTTCAAATCGATTCTCGATTTACAATATTTCTTCTGCAAGCAAGTTGATTATGAAGCTGGTCTGTTGACCCGGATTTTCTAGAAGAAGGAAAGGACAAGGACTTACGGATGGTCAGGTGCCGGTTTACAAGAAATTCTTAACCCGGAGCACAACCTGTCAGATTTGTTCTTGTGTTTATTTTGCAGCATAAGTTTACCATGGATAAATCCAAGCTAAACTGGGGGGCTAATGTCGGGGATATACCCCGCGGCGTAACCCGGCCGGACTTGGTGGTTTACTTGACGGTTTACACTTGGGCGGACAGATGAAAAGGCCCAAGGCCCAGAAGGCCGGTTCATGTTATGGTGGGCCGGTTCATGAAGAAAGCACCACGACATATTCTCGTACAAAGGACGCAAGACTAGGACTCCTTGTAATAGAGTAATCCTAATCCTACTAGGACTAGTCATGTAACCCGCCCCTTCAACATATATAAGGAGGGGTAGGGCTCCCCAAAGAGGGACAAGTTCTCACAAGTTAGAGGCGCCATATTCTGTAGGGCTAGACACAACTAAAGGAGAGCCTGTTTATCGGCGACTCCATGAGGGTCATAATGAGATCTAGCCTCAAACAGCATGTAGGGCTATAACCGGATGATGTTTCCCGGGGCCCGAAGCTGTCTAAATCCTTGTCTTGTGTGTTGCGTCTCTCGATTCCGCTCAACCCCTCTCAAGCTACCACATAGATGCGCTGGCCTCACGACTAAGTCCTCACACTAGGACATTTGCCGTGACAATTGCACGACAGAAACCCTGGAAGATGATGATAGACCAGAAATATATGTGAGGCAAAACAAATGTTTTATCCCCTAGCACCTCCACCAGTACCTCTAGGTTCTAGAAAGGAGTGAAATCTATCATCCAAACTTTGAAATTTGGGTATAGATGGAAAATAGGGACAGGAGACAAGATTAGGTTTTGGGAAGATACTTGGTTTGGCACCTCCCCCCTAGCAGTACAATTCTGGCGCGTCTATATGATTTTCAATGAGTAAAACAAAAGTGTCAAAGATGTATGGGATGGTGAAACACTAAAGTTAACCTTTAGGAGGAACTTTGATAGTCTATTGATGGAACAATGGTACCAGCTAGTGGAGATAGCTAAAGAAATCATCTTCGATGGTGACTCTGATGTTCTCATCTGGCAACTTGAGAATAAGGGTGTCTACTCCTCTAGCTCTTTGTACCACGTGATTAACTTTAGAGGGGTGCAACCCCTGTTTCTGCCAGCTGTTTGGAAATTGGCAGTGCCTCCGAAGATTCATGTCTTCCTTTAGTTGTTTCCCCAAAACAAGCTGATGATGAGAGACAACCTTAGGAAAAGACATATAATCAAGCCGCTTGATTGTGTCTTCTGTGCTGAGCAAGAGAAAAACCATCATTTATTTTTTGACTGTGTTGTAGCCAAAAATATTTGGTCGTTTGTCAATCTCTTTTTCCAAAAGAACTTGGGTGAAAACTTTGAATCTGTGGCCCGACTTTGGATCTCTAATAAAAAGAATTTAGCCTTGAACGTAGTTAGTTCTGCTGTCCTTTGGTGTTTATGGAAATATAGGAACTCTATGATTTTTAATAACACCATTTGGACATCTATTAATCAGGTGTGGAGACTGATACACAGGATGATCAAGTTCTGGGCGATTCTGATCCCAGAAACAAGCAAAATCCGTGTGGAGGAGTTCTTGAGTGCGCTGGCAAAGCTACTCCAGCAACCCTTGATGATCTCATGTGGCTGAAGAAGAACCCTGGATTGGATGCTGGGGTATGCTGGGCCAACCTCAAGATCTCTGAAGACGGCGGTTTCTTTTCTCCAGCCAAGAAGCGTGACACTGACGGCAAGACCATGGTGAACAACCCCGTGTCTACCCTCGCAATCTGCTGGTCGCCCCAGGCGGCTATGGCGCCACCACTCAAGCGGAGGGGAGCGGGCGAGTTATGTGGGGTGATCACTAGTTGACATGCGTCTGTTTTGCCTTCAGTATGTTTTCGTCTTCTCCTTTGGCTCTTATCGAGCAGGGCTGTAATTTTCTGTTTAGTCTGAACTTGTGAACCTTAGTTTCAGTAGTTACTTCGACAAAGAGACGCTGTTTGGTTTCATTCTGGTTAATGGGACCGGGGAGAGGCCTCCCTGTTCTTCTAAAAAAATACCGACCTATGGGCTTTTTCTTAAAGATCGGCAGCCCAATATATTTTTAACCACATTATATATATTTATATTATTACTATTATCGTATATTTTATAGAGACTTATATATACATTATAAAAACATCCCACGTGTTATTAACTTATAAAAGTAAATGTTTAACAGAAGTTGGCAAGAAAAATACTGGTTGTTTTTGACTCACCGGCAAGGAAAATCCTGGTGATTGCTGATGGCTTCTCGCCCCTCGTTGGTTACCCCAAGTGGAAGGTTTGAGATGCAGTGTAGCGGAAGTTTTTCCTTGGCAAAGGTACCAAGGATCGATTTCCCCTGAGACTCCAAGGTTCAACAAGAAGGTGTCAACTGCTAACGGCGCCAGATATTAGCAATCAATGTGGACCTGGACACAGATACAAATAACTTTGCTCCCAACGAGTACAGAGAGGTTGTCAATCCCTCCGGCCTTGTCGTTTACAAAGGATCAAACACAAGAGATAATAGTGATAGGTATTGCTGCAACTAATAAGTAAAAGCGGAAAGTAAATAGCGGATGTGATCAATGATGGTAATATGGACCGGGGTCCCATGATGTTCACTAGTGATGTCTCTCTCCCAAAAGACGAAAAAACAGCTACGTGAGGTAAACGAATTACAGCTGGGCAATTGACAGAATTATGTGCGCAAACCAATGCTAACTATGTTGCAAGAAAGGTAGAGGTTCAAAGCATGGGTGGTACGCCAAGGCAAGTAGACCGAAATCCATCTGCATCTACTACTAATCATCCACCTTGAGATATCTATCCAGAACATCTCGCTGGTATTAAGTTGCGAGTCCCACCCATAGTGTAAACTCAAAGCAACAGACAACTGCATTAAAAGAACTTTGCGTAAAGTAAACAATCCTTGCACCCGCGGGCACAAGCACCGTTGTTTTCCCCCTTGTGGCAACAGCACATCCCCTAGACTCATGTTTCTGTCACTCAAGCTAGTCATCGAGGGGCATGAACCCACAATCGAGCATAACATTCCCTCTTGGAGTCACTACCTACTACTTGGCAAAAGCAATAAATAGCAACGGAGAACATTCAATAATTACTTACGAACATAAATATAAAAGAGGTAAATCAAATATATTACTCAAACACAATCTGAACATAATCTCACAATCCATCGGATCCCAGCAAACTCATCATAGCAACAGCATAAGGATTACATATGTGCCTCGATCATGTAGGGCAGCTCACGAGGTCTAATTAGTGAAGCACAACAAGGGGAGGAGAACATCACATAGCTACTGGTCATGGACCCATGGTCCAAGGGAGACTACTCACAACTCATCCGGGAGGCGTCCATGGTGGTGGAGAGGCTCCCGGTGGTGATCCTCCCCTCTGGCAGGGTGCCGGGAAGAGTTCTCCTGGTGCTCCCGATCTTGGAAGCGCGGCGGCGGCGGAACAGAGATAAGATCACGAAAAAGGGTTCTGTCCTCGAGGGTTTCGGGACGCGTGTTAAATATATGCCAAAGGGGGGCATCAGCGGAGGCCTGGGGGGCCCAGGCGCCCCCCCAACTCGGCGCGGCCAGGAGGGGGGCCGCGCCACCAGGGCGCCTGGAGCCCTGGTGGCCCCCCTCCAGCCCTACTTCGGCCGTGTGGAAGCTTCCGGAACGCTGATTTTTTATATAATTTTTCTGGGATTTTTCTGGCAGTTTACGTGACGGGAAAACCTGAAATACAAAAACAGCAGAAAACAGAAACTGGCACTGGGGTGCACTGAGTTAATAGGTTAGTCCAAATATGATCAAAAGTGTATGGAAGTGTATAAATATCATAGCAATATCACCCAAAAGAGGCATGGAGCAAGCAGAAATTATAGATACGTTTTGGACGTATCAACATCCCCAAGCTTAATTCCTGCTCGTCCTCGAGTAGGTAAATGATAACAAGAATAATTTATGTGGTGACATGCTATTAACCATATAGTACTTTTCATAGTCATATGACAAAAGCTTACCGAGACAATGAATCTGTAGTAGTTAAGTTGCCTCATGAGAAAATTACAAAGATCTAAAAGTTTTACAATATGATACTGAAACATCAAATAGATTTGTAATGAGCATGGTGTGCAATATGATAAAGTGATATCTCGCTTGCCCCCTTTAGTGAAGCAAAACATAAATGCAGGGGCACCTCCAAGGTTTAAGTGATGACTAGATACAATGATTTCAGAATAAACGATATCACAATCATGCAAAAGACAATGCTACTTTGGGACAATGCACATTACACTCAGAATGACAATCATGCTCTCAGTAGTTGGTGCTTTAAAAGAAGGTGGAGACTCTCGAACCGTGGCTTTTGTTGGCAAGGTTGAAAACCCGTGGTCGGAAACAAAAACTAAACATGTACCAGAGCTCTTGGTTTTAAAAACAGAGGTAATAATTATTTTTTCGGATATGCATGTTTCGTCAACGAATGCTAGCAGACAACTCAATCACTTCTTGAGATGGACAAGTTTCGAGGAACGGCTCCCGAATGAGGACGATCACATCCTCTTAATCTCCTTTGTTTATCACTGCAAAAGTTTTCTGATTTCTCATGAACAAAGCGTGAAGGAGGGTTTGTTTGTTATATTATTTTTGAGCCGGGCGCACTCTTTGCCAGTTTCTTCTCGTATTATGGGTTTGCACATTAGACATGCAATCCCGGGGTGAAGCTTGTCCAACTTAAAAAGATCATGAATTAACTACTACTTCCTCATGAACTAAAACAGAGGCACAAAAGAGAAATGCTTTTTTGAATAATTTCGAGATGGTACATGAAAGTCTTCGTTAGGAATGGCAGGTAAATACCATGTATAGGAAGGTATGGTGGACTCATATGGCATAACTGGTTTAAAGGATTTTGGATGCACAAGCAGTCAGTCCGCTTAGTACAGGTGGAGGTTAGCAAAAGACTGGGAGCGACCAACTAAAAGAGCAATGACGGTCATAATCATGCAGAGCGACAAAGCAACATTGAATCAGGCATGGAAGTTATATCGCTACTCAGAAATAAAAGATCATCAAGGCTTGACAGACTTTCTTTACAGTCTTAAATATGTGTGAGCATACGCCAAGTCAATCAAAATAAATTCTTGAAGGAAGATATTACTAAATCATACCACATCATAGGCAAACAAATCATGTTGGTACTCCAATAACACATTGGGAACCCCCTAGCTATTTGAGACTAACCATAAGAAAACATGAACTACTAAGCACCATTATGCACGTAGCATTTTTATCATAGACATATCGACCAATGCAACAGAAGAAAACTCTCTTAATAAGATAAGCATGATAAATAAAGAGAGTTCCAGCAACCAACTAAACAAAAGCTCTTTAAAAAGATAAGCATGAAAACTAAGAGCTAAACATGATAGTAGCTATTGAAAGACAAAGAACATACACAGCAAAGATAGACATGAAAATTCTATGTTGTGTTCTAGGTTGAAGTGGAGCGTGTTTCTCTCCCACACAAAGAAAGCTGAGTTCCAACTCGTTATGAAAAGCTAAAGAAAACTAAAAAGGAAACTAAAAGCAAGACGCTCCAAGCATAGCACATAACACATGAAGTGATAAAAATATAGTGGAACGAAAGACGAACTGATAATGTTGATGGAGAAGGGGATGCACGGGGGCATCCCCAAGCTTAGACGCTTGAGTCTCCTTGAATATTTCTTGGGGGTGCATGGGGGCATCCCCAAGCTTGAGCGTTTGACACTCCTGAATCTTTTTATCATCTTCCCTCGCACACTTGAAAACTCCCTTCATACATAACTCATCATAATCTGATTAGCGAGGTTAGTACCCATAATAAAATAATTGTTCCTTGCTGGAAATAAGGATATTCTTGAAGGTCTACTGTTTCTCAAGATTGCCAAAAGGTTTTTGCAAAGAAAAAGCAAGCTCAAGGTTTGCGAAATGAAGGAAAGGCAAAACAGGACAGAATCTGTGAAAAACAGAACAGCAGGTAGTAAAAGATTTTTTCGGGGCACTTCTGCAACTCTAATCAAAAAACTCAGAACAGACGCCCGAAAGAAAATTGTATAGAGCACGCTGTGGAAAAAATTCAGACCAAAAAGATGATCTAGTGATTTTATACGAATTTTTCTATCCAAGGACAGAATCTGTTTCCTGGACAACACGTCACAACTTTTGAACTTTCTTGCAATCAGAGGCTACACTTGGCACAAAGTTGAAAAGTAAAGATACAATGATGATGCTACTGTAGTAACAACATCAAGACACACCAAAAGCAAAATAAAATTTTATTCATTTGGGTTGCCTCCCAAAAGCGCTTTCTTTTATGCCTTTAAGCTAGGCATAATGCAAAAATATCAAGTTTTATCAAGAGTAAAAGAATAGCTAGCCCGTATAACGGACTCAAAAGGTAACTTAATCTTCTTTCGAGGGAAATGTTCCATCCCTTTCTTGAGAGTAAATTGGAATCTTATATTCCCCTCTTTCATGTCAATGATAGCACCAACGGTGCGAAGAAAAGGACGTCCCAAAATAATTGGACAAGAAGTTTCACATTCAATATCCATAATAGTAAAATCAACGGGAACGTAGTTGTCATTGACAATGATAAGAACATCGTCGATCCTCCCCAAAGGTTTCTTTATGGAAGAATCAACGAGACGAACACCAAAAGAACAAGAATCAAAAGGTTTCAGTTTAAGCATATCATATATTCTTTCGGGCATAACGGAGGTACTAGCTCCAACATCACATAAAGCATAGCAAGAGAAGTTATTCAACTTAATTTTAATCATAGGATCCCAACCATCTTCTAGCTTTCTAGGTATGGAGGCTTGTACTCTAAGTTTCTCCTCCCTAGCTTTGATGAGAGCATTAGTGACATGCTTTGTGAAGGCAAGATTAAGCGTGCTAGTGTGGGGGTCTCTAGACATCTTGTGAAGGAAATCAATAACTTCGGTAATTGTGCAATTATCAAAATCAAGGTCACTAGCATCAAGTAAAGTGGTAGTGGTGTCCTTTAGGTTCACTTGTTTGGTAGTTTCTATAGTCATAGCATCACCATTAATAGGTCCAATGGGACCTGGAGTGCATTGGGTGCTAAGAGTTTGGATATCCTCAACAACTTGGATAGTAGCAACAGTGTGGTGGGTAGGAAGGCTCTTAATTCTATCTTCTTCCTCCCTTTCTCTAGCCCATCTCTCTTTAAGTTTAGCCATCATCCTAATGTTTTCATTAATTTGCACTTGAATAGCATTCATAGGAGTGACCTATTAAAGGCTTTTTGGGTAGTGATGAAATCTTTATGCATAATCTCTAGTTCAGTAGTGGAGTTCTTGGTGCTAGGATAAGCATTGTTGTTCCCATAAGAATTAGAGGGGAACGGTCTAGGATTGCTACCAAAATTACTCCTATAAGGATTGCTATTGAAATTGTTTCTAGAGATAAAGTTCACATCTACTTGTTCTTGAGCAATCAAGGAATTTAAAGGAACATCACGAGGATCAATAGAAGATTGCTTCGAAAGTAGAGACATGATCAAGTCAAAATTTTCATTTAGGGAGGAAATCTCCTCGACAGAGTTCACCTTCCTACCTGTTGGAGCGCGTTCGGTGTGCCATTGGGAATAGTTGGTCATCATATCATCGAGAAGCTTCGTGGCAGCACCAAGTGTAGTCGACATAAAGGTTCCTCCCGCGGCCGAATCTAACAAGTTCCGCGAGGTAAAGTTCAAGCCTGCATAAAAAGTTTGGATAACCATCCAAGTAGTCAAACCATGAGTAGGGCAGTTCTTGACAAAAGATTTCATACGTTCCCAAGGTTGGGCAACGTGTTCATTATCCAATTGTTTAAAATTCATTATGTTACTTCTTAGTTGGATAATTTTAGCAGGTGGATAGTACTTTCCAATAAAAGCATCTTTGCACTTGTCCCATGAATCTATGCTATTTCTAGGCAAAGATTGAAACCAAATTTTAGCTCCTCCTCTCAAGGAGAAAGGAAAAAGCTTAAGCTTAACAATATTAACATCTATTTCTTGGTACTTTTGCATATCACAAAGTTCAACAAAATTGTTCAAGTGTGAAGCAGCATCATCTCCAGCACCGGAGAATTGATCTTTCATAACTAAGTTCAGTAAAGCAGGTTTAATTTCATAAGAAGGTGCTGAAGTGGCAGGTGTAGTGATAGGTGTGCAAATAAAGTCATCGTTGTTATGACTAGTGAAGTCACACAACTTGGTGTTCTCGGTGCAACCCATAGTAGCAAGCAAGCAAGATAACTATTTTTGTGATTTTCGATAAAAGATACTAAAGCAAAACTGAAAGGTAAACTAACAAGACTAAAAAGCAAAGGTAAAAGATAGCGTGCAACTCCCCTATCTTGAAGAGTGGAGTACCCGGCAACGGCGCCAGAAAACTTTGCTTGATGGCTTCTCGCCCCTCGTTGGTTACCCCAAGTGGAAGGTTTGAGATGCAGTGTAGCGGAAGTTTTCCCTTGGCAAAGATACCAAGGATCGATTTCCCCTGAGACTCCAAGGTTCAACAAGAAGGTGTCAACTGCTAACGGCGCCAGATATTAGCAATCAACGTGGACCTGCACACAGATACAAATAACTTTGCTCCCAACGAGTACAGAGAGGTTGTCAAGCCCTCCGGCCTTGTCGTTTACAAAGGATCAAACACAAGAGATAATAGTGATAGGTATTGCTGCAACTAATAAGTAAAAGCGGAAAGTAAATAGCGGATGTGATCTGTGATGGTAATATGGACCGGGGTCCCATGATGTTCACTAGTGATGTCTCTCTCCCAAAAGACGATAAAACAGCTATGTGAGGTAAACGAATTACAGCTGGGCAATTGACAGAATTATGTGCGCAAACCAATGCTAACTATGTTGCAAGAAAGGTAGAGGTTCAAAGCATGGGCGGTACGCCAAGGCAAGTAGACCGAAATCCATCTGCATCTACTACTAATCATCAACCTTGAGATATCTATCCAGAACATCTCGCTGGTATTAAGTTGCGAGTCCCACCCATAGTGTAAACTCAAAGCAACAGACAACTGCATTAAAAGAACTTTGCGTAAAGTAAACAATCCTTGCACCCGCGGGCACAAGCACCGTTGTTTTCCCCCTTGTGGCAACAGCACATCCCCTAGACTCACGTTTCAGTCACTCAAGCTAGTCATCGAGGGGCATGAACCCACAATCGAGCATAACGTTCCCTCTTGGAGTCACTACCTACTACTTGGCCAAAGCAATAAATAGCAACGGAGAACATGCAAGAATTACTTACGAACATAAATATAAAAGAGGTAAATCAAATATATTACTCAAACACAATCTGAACATAATCTCACAATCCATCGGATCCCAGCAAACTCATCATAGCAACAGCATAAGGATCACATATGTGCCTCGATCATGTAGGGCAGCTCACGAGGTCTAATTAGTGAAGCACAAGAAGGGGAGGAGAACATCACATAGCTACTGGTCATGGAACCATGGTCCAAGGGAGACTACTCACAACTCATCCGGGAGGCGTCCATGGTGGTGGAGAGGCTCCCGGTGGTGATCCTCCCCTCCGGCAGGGTGCCGGGAAGAGTTCTCCTGGTGCTCCCGATCTTGGAAGCGCGGCGGTGGCAGAACAGAGATGAGATCACGAAAAAGGGTTCCGTCCTCGAGGGTTTCGGGACGCGTGTTAAATATATGCCAAAGGGGGGCATCAGCGGAGGCCTGGGGGGACCAGGCGCCCCCCCGGCGCGGCCAGGAGGGGGGCCGCGCCACCAGGGCGCCTGGAGCATTGGTGGCCCCCCTCCGGCCCTACTTCGGCCGTGTGGAAGCTTCCGGAACGCTGATTTTTTATATAATTTTTCCGGGATTTTTCTGGCAGTTTACGTGACGGGAAACCTGAAATACAAAAACAGCAGAAAACAGAAACTGGCACTGGGGTGCACTGAGTTAATAGGTTAGTCCAAATATGATCAAAAGTGTATGGAAGTGTATAAATATCATAGGAATATCACCCAAAAGAGGCATGGAGCAAGCAGAAATTACAGGTACGTTTTGGACGTATCAATTGCGTACAAAAGCTTGCGAAGATTTTAAGGACCAATGTAATAATAACGCGCTCATTTTTATTTTGAGCAAATTTTGAGCAATAACTCACTAATTTGTTAATTCTGTATATAAAAAATGTGCCTCTTCGGTTTATTTTTGATATTAATTGCTCCTTCTAACAAAACATTATATATATATATATATATATATATATATATATATATATATATATATATATATATATATAACGAGCCCAGCTAATTCATGTATTTGAAGGAAGTGCAAATGGGCTGGGATTTCTTAGATAATATAAATGGGCCGCATTGACGCGGAATTATTTTTTCACCCAGCCCGGCAAATGGACTGTACATTCTATAAAACATGGGTTAAATATATGCCACATTTTTGCAAGCTGACATGTGGGCCAATAGGTCGAAGCCTACGCAGGGCGTTGTCAACTTGGTCGGCATGCACCTTCAATCTCTCGTCTTCTTCCTCCAGCGTCGCCGAGACCGCCTGGTCCGGCCTCCGGCGGCTAGCGGCTCTGCTTGGCACGCATCGCTGCGAAGCGCTACCCCACCGCCGGCCAGGCTATCCCTCCATCCCTCCATACCTCCTGTTATTCTCCACCGACTGCAGCCCCACGCCGCACCAGAACCGCTTCTTTCCATCTCCGAGTTGTTCCCGTCCGGGGCCTTGCCGTCATCCACCACCTCGCTACGCTCGATGCGGCGTGGTCAACAAACGAGAGTCATCGAAAGAGGACTGTACGTGGAGAGCCTGACGGCTGGGACCCACGAGGTCCATGGTCGCACGCAAGGAAAGTTCCTCCTTATTATGCTAAAAAAACATTTACTCCACCTGACATCTGGGACCCACCGGCTGTATCTTCGCACGGAAGAAAGTGCCTCCTTGTTATGCGAAAAAAATTATTCCTCCCGTTGACAGCTGGGACCTTGTGATTTGCCAAGTAAGTCGCTTTGTCAGGCCTGTTGGGCTGCAAATCTTTCAAGACGAGGAGAGCTTCATTCGGCTGGCCGAGAAAATGGCCTATCAGTAATGAGAAATGGGTTGTACATTTTTAAAACACATTAAACCGATAATTAGTTTCAAATTTCTTTTTTTCATTTCGATATTTTAAATTGCATTGATTTTTATGCATGGACAATTTGTTGGATTTTATATTGATATACATTTATTTTTAAAATCAGTTTGAATGTGACTCAAAATTTCGGGATTAAAAACAGTTCGGACCGCACCGAAATATGCAAAATTTCGTATAATTTTTTAACCGTGGCCACAATATGGGCTGCAATGCTAACAAAAAGAATATGGGCTCCAAAAAAAAACCTTAAGAATTAGCAAATGGGCTGTAAATTATTAGAAATAATGGCAGATGGGCTGTATGATGTTTTCCACAGATTTGAGACTTTCCTAAAAAAAAGTTGACGCACAAGCAGTGAATGTTAGATGTCCATCCAACGACCGTCGTGCTTCTTCAATCTCTGCTCTTCCTGCTCCAGCCGCTCAAACAAGCGCCGGCGGGACTGCCTGCTCCCTCCTCCCCGCGGCTGGCTGTGCTGCCGCACAGGCCTCACCGCCCCACCGTACTCCCATCGCTGGCCTAGCCATCCCTCTACTCACCCACACCTGCTGTTATTCTCCGGAGACAGCAGACGAACAAGTAAACCCTCGTACAGTCGTACTTCCCTCCGCGTGGGAAACACCGAGTCTTCCCTGCCTCCGTGTCGTTCCCTTCCTAGGCCTCACCGTCGTCCACCGCCCTTGCTCTCGGTGCGGCGTGGTCAATGTGGTCAAGGAACGACTTCCATCGGAAGAGTACTATACGTGGAGAGGCTCACAGCTGGGTCCACGGCAGCCGCAAGGAAGTGCCTCCTTATTACACAAAAAATAATTATTCCTCCACCTGACAGCAGGGACCCACAGGATGGGCCACCGTATTTGGCGAAAAAAACGTCCCCCTGACTGCTGGGACCCACCGGACGGGCCACCGTATTTCGCGAAAAAAACGTCCCCCCCCCCCGCTATCAGCTCTGACCCACCGGAAGTTCCTCCTTATTACGCACAAAAAAACGAATACTCCCCCTGTTAGTTGGGACCCACCGTGGTGGGTGGCAGACTTGTGGGCCTACTAAGTTGTCAGGGACGGAGTGCTTTGTCAACTTAGTCAATATGAACGATTCTAGCTCCAGTGACCGTACGATGTCTATCCAACGGCCGTAGTGCTTCTTGAACCTCTGGTCTTGTTGCTCTAGCCGCCCAAAGCAGCGCCGGTTGTGCCGCATGCTCCTGCTTCCCGTGGCCGACTGTGCTGCCGCGGAGGCCTCATCGCCCCCTACTATTCCCACCGCTGGCCAGGCCATCCCTCTACTCACCCACACCCCCTGCTATTCTGCGGCGACGGCAGCCTCACACCGCAGCGAACCAGTGAACCCTCGTACTCATCTACGCGTGGGCATCCACTGCCACGTCTTCCCCGGCTCTGCGTCGTCCCCTTCCTAGGCCTCGCCGTCGTCCATCGCCCTAGTGCTCTCGGCGCGGCATGGACAACGTGGTCAAGGAACGGCTTCCATCGGATGTGGACTGTACGTGGAGAGGCTGACAGCTGGGTCCATGGCCGCAGCAAGGAAGTGCCTCCTTATTACGCGCAAAATAATTATTCCTCCACCTGACAGCAGGGACCCACTGGACGGACCACCATATTTCACGAAAAAAACGTTCCCCTTGACTGCTGGGACCCACCAGCTACATCTTCGCTCGCAAGGAAGTGCGTCCGGGCAAAAAAAAAAACAATTCGCCCCCCTAACTGCTAGGACCCACCAGCTACATCTTCGCACGCAAGGAAGTGCCTGACAGCCGGGACCCACCTAGCCGAAGCGTACGTAGCGTTGTCATTCTGGCAGCGAACGTGTACATACATACTGGTCGATATAGAGGCGTGCACATGTCGTACTAGAGGCGCGCACGTAGCATGTACACGTACGTACAACGGCCATTTTGCAAGAAAGAAAATACGGCCATGTACGTACATACGGGCAGGGTCTCAAATGCCTACTCGCGCATTCGTACGGACAGAGCTCGTGTACATGGCTGGGTCGGAACGGAGAAACTGCGTCGTCGTCGTTTTCATGGGGAGCCAACCGGCTGGGTCAGAACGGAATGCGTCGTTGTGTTCATCGGGGGGGCTTGGACGGAACAACCGATGGAAACGAAGCCTGGCGTACCGTAGAACGGAGGAAACGGCCTTGTGTTCGACTGGCCACGTTCGAAACGGGATCCTGTTCATTGGGAGGGGTCTGGCATACCGCAAAACGGACGAAACGGACCTCCTACGGTCGAAACGGGGGTCCAGTTGATCGGGAGGGGTGGGGCGTACCGCAAAACGGAGGAAACGGACTTGTGTTGGAGCGCTGCGGTCGAAACGGGGGTCTTGTTCATCAGGAGGGGTGTGGCATACCGCAAAACGGAGAAAACGGACTTGTGTTGGAGCGCTACGGTCGAAACAGGGGTCCTCTTCATCGGGAGGGGTGTGGCGTACCGCAAAACGGGACTCCACGGGATACTGTTCATCACCACCGTCGACCCCCTCCAGCCTCCACGGGCTACTGTTCATCCATCGTCGACCTCCTCCAGCCTCCACCTGCGACTGTTCAGCCTCCACCACGCGCTACTCCACCGGCTACTGTTCAACCACACCTCTCCACGGGCTCCTGTTTAACCACCCCTCCACGGGGTCCTGTTCATCCAGCCCTCCACCGTCTACTGTTCGTGCAGCCCTCCACGGGGTGGTCCTGTTCATGCATCCCTCCACGGGGTCCTATTCATGCACCCCCAACCGGCTCGATCGAACGGGGTCCTGTTCATGCAAAGGCAACACCACGGGGTCTTGTTCAGCCACCCCCACCGGGAACTGTTCATCCATACCCCCAGCAACGCTCACTGTTCATGCAGAGGCAGCATCGATCGACTTCAGTTAGCAGCACTAGCGAAGAAATTGCTCGATCGGGTTTAGTTAACAGCCATCGATCGATCGCTCGGGTTCAGTAACGCGTAGCCTGCAGTGCAATCGCTCGGGTTCAGTTAGAGCCCAATGCCTCGCTCAGGTTCATTTAGAGCCCAATGCCTCGCACCCACGCGCGTGCGTGTATGAGAGAAATGCGCATCGCTCGGCCCTGACCACCCACAGTAACCGGGAACACCCTGATATTTTCCTCGCCCTCGCTTCTACCACGGGATTTTCCGTCATGGACGGCCGAAAGAATGTCATGCAGCTGCGTCTCCGGCCCGCCTAGGACGAAAAGCCCATTTTCTGTCATGATTTTTTGTCATAGAAGTAGGACCCCACCACATCTATGATGATACCGTGTTTTGTCACAATTATTATCATAGAAGTATCATAAGTATGACAGAAAAAAGTTTCATTCGGCCCAAAATATCACGTATGTGTCTTTTTTTTAGTGTTTCCCAGTGACAACAGGGGCAGCAAGGCACGTATTGTATTGTTGCCATCGAGGATAAAAAGATGGGGTTTATATAATATTGCTTGAGTTTATCCCTCTACATCATGTCATCTTGCTTAAAGCATTACTCTGTTCTTATGAACTTAATACTCTAGATGCATGCTGGATAGCGGTCGATGTGTGGAGTAATAGTAGTAGATGCAGAATCGTTCCGGTCTAATTGTCACTGACGTGATGCCTATATATAATGATCATGCCTAGATATTCTCATAACTATGCGCTTTTCTATCAATTGCTCGACAGTAGTTTGTTCACCCACCGTAGAATTCTGCTATCATGAGAGAAGCCACTAGTGAAACCTATGGCCCCCGGGTCTATTCTCAACATATTAATCTTCCATCTACTTTACTTTGCTTTATTTACTTTCTGTTCTTATACCAAAAATACCAATTTTACTATCCTATCTATCAGATCTCACTTTCGTAAGTGACCGTAAAGGGATTGACAACCCCTTATCGTGTTGGTTGCGAAGTTATTATTTGTTTGTGCAGGTGCGAGGGACTCGCGCGTGGTCTCCTACTAGATTGATACCTTGGTTCTCAAAATCTGAGGGAAATACTTATGCTACTGTGCTGCATCACCCTTTCCTCTTCGAGGGAATACAACGCAAGATCGAGAAGTAGTAATAGTCTGCGCTCCAAACACCCGGAGCAGTGTGACGACTGGATTACATGTGAACACATCAAGGCTTTTGGCTGTTGGTTGGAAACACGTCTCAGAGGTGACAACACTGTTTGTGATGAGCTGTACTCGTTGTCCTGGGGACCATCTTTGACTGTATTGACTTACAAAGGATACGAGATAAATGGGAATACATTTTACATGATTGCCCAAGATCAAAAGAGCACCAACCAAAACAGCAGTGTCCACTTTGATGCATATTATGGTTATGGTTAAATAGTGGACATATGGGAACTTGACTACGTACATGATTTTAAGGTCCCTTTGTTTAAGTGCAAATGGGTCAATCTGTCAGGAGGCGGGGTACAAGTAGACCCAGATTACGGAATGACAACAGTGGATCCGAACAATCTTGGGTACCCAAATGAACCATTCGTCCTAGCCAATGATGTGGCGCAGGTTTTCTATGTCAAGGACATGTCTACAAAAACTAGAAAATGTCATGAGCCAAAGCGCCACATAGTTCTATCAGGCAAAAGAGACATCGTGGGAGTGGAGGGCAAGACAGACATTTCCGAAGATTATGAAAAGTTTCATGAAATTCCCCCCTTCATAGTCAAGGCTGACCCAAGCACCCTGATAAACGATGAAGATTATCCATGGTTACAGCGCAATAAGCAAAGGACACAAGCGAAGAAAAAAGTGAAGACTTTCTCTCCACAACTATTATGATGATGCCTTTGATCTAGAATATCACTGCAGTTACATGTGAAGAAATGAAATCCCTTTGTAACAGACGAGTTTCCGTATGAAACCCTGATACCTCGAAAGAGATTGTCCATTTTGTACATGAAGTGCATCCAGTTTTTGCCGTAACCCTCTCTACTTTCTTGCACATGCTATGTGGGTGAAGTGATGATGCCATGCCAACTTTCAACCTTTTCAGAGTTCATTTGAAATGCTTTTCAATTTCAGAGTCTTATAGCTAAAAAAATCAGTAAATTCATGAAAAATAACAAATGAAGTCATAAAGGGTTGAAAATTGATGATGTGGCTTTGAATGGTGTATTTTGAACACAGAAAAAGTCTGGAGTTCAAATAAGTTCAAAAAAATAAATTCCTTTTGTAACAAACGAGTTTTCGTATGAAACCCTGATACATCGAAAGAGATTTTCTATTTTGTACACGAAGTGCATCCAGTTTTTGCTGTAACCCTCTCAACTTTTTAGCACATGCTATGTGGGTGAAATGATGATGCCATGCCAACTTTCAACCTTTTCAGAGTTCATTTGAAATGTTTTTCAATTTCAGTTTCATTTAGCTCAAAGAATGAACTAATATAAAAAAGAATGAACTGAAAAACTTTTATGAAACTCTAATAGCAAAAAGAATTTTCATAAAATTATTAAAGTTTTTTCTGTTCAAAACATTAAAAGCAAAAAGAATTTTTATAAAATAAATTAAAAAAGAAAAAAATTAAATAAAATAAATAAGTAGAATAAAAATAAAATAAATAAGTAGAAACAAAATAAACTCTAATAAAATAAATAAATAAACTTTAATAAAATAAATAAAAATAGCAACAGTAAGAATTTTGTTGAAAGTAGAAACAAAATTAAAAATATAAAGCAACAAAGAAAAGAAAATGGAAAAAAAATGCCACCTACTGGGCCACCACGACCTGAATATGACTAGAAACCCAACCGTGGGCTAGGATTCAGTCCCACAGAAGGCCCAGTAGGCCAACAGGCAGATGCAATGTGTTTAGGCCCGTATGCCTGCATTAGAGAGGAGCTCGACGAAGAAGGGGCAGCAGCGCTTATAAACAGGTCCTGGCGTCTGCTACTTCTCGAGCTTGCGTTGTATTCCCTCGAAGAGGAAAGGGAGATGCATCACAGTAGCGTAAGTATCTTCCTCAGTTTTTGAAAACCAAGGTACCAATCCAGTAGGAGACCACGCGCGAGTCCCTCGCACCTGCACAAACAAAGAAGAACTTCGCAGCCAATGCGATAAGGGGTTGTCAATCCCTTTACGGTCACTTACGAGAGTAAGATATGATAGAGATGATAGTTAATATTTTTGGTATTTTTGTTTATAAGAACAGAAAGTAAAAGCGGAAAAAGTAAAGTAGATGTAGATTGATATGTTGAGAATAGACCCGTGGGCCATAGTGTTCTCTAGTGGTTTCTCTCATGATAGCGATATTCTACGGCGGGTAAACAAATTAATGTCGAGCAATTGATAGAAAAGCGATTAATTATGAGACTATCTAGGCATGATCATTATATATTGGCATCACGTCCGAGACAAGTAGACCGACTCCTGCATGCATCTACTACCATTACTCCACACATCGACCGCTATCCAGCATGCCTCTAGTGTATTGAGTTCATAAGAACAGAGTAACGACTTAAGCAAGATGACATGATGTAGAGGGATAAACTCAAGCAATATGATATAAACCCCATCTTTATATCCTTGATGGCAACAATACAATACTTGCCTTGCTGGCCCTACTGTCATTGGGAAAGGACACCGCAAGATTGAACCCAAAGCCAAGCACTTCTCCCGTCGCAAGAACTATAGAACTAGTAGGCCAAACCAAACCAATAATTCGAAGAGACCTGCAGGGATATTATGAGCACACATAAAGAGTTCAGAGAAGAACCAAATATTTCTCATAGATAATCTTGATCATAAACTCACAATTCATCGGATCTCGACAAACACACCGCAAAAAGAGATTACATCGAATAGATCTCCTCGAAGACCGAGGAGAACTTTGTATTGAGATCCAGAGAGAGAGAGAGAGAAGAAGCCATCTAGATACTAGCTATGGACCCGAAGATCTGTGGTAAACTACTCACAACTCATGGTGAGGGCGATGATGATGATGTAGAAGAACTCCGTGATGGATCCCCCCTCCGACGGAGCTCTGGAACATGCTCCAAGATGGGATCTCACGGGACTAGAAGGTTACGGTGGTGGAATTAGGGTTTTCTCTCTGTTGCTGATGGTTTCAAGGTACGTAGACTTATATAGGAGGAAGATGGACACCGGGGGATGCTCGAGGGGCCCACGAGGCAGGGGGTGATGGCTTCTCGACCCTCGTTGGTTACCCCAAGTGGAAGGTGTGAGATGCAGTGTAGTGGAAGTTTTCCCTTGGCAAAGATACCAAGGATCGATTTCCCTGAGACTCCCAGTTTCAACAAGAAGGTGTCAACTGCTAACGGCGCCAGATATTAGCAATCAACGTGGACCTGCACACAGATACAAATAACTTTGCTCCCAACGAGTACAGAGAGGTTGTCAATCCCTCCGGCCTTGTCGTTTACAAAGGATCAAACGCAAGTGATAATAGTGATAGGTAATGCTGCAATAGTAAGTAAAAGCGGAAAGTAAATAGCGGATGTGATCAATGATGGTAATATGAACCGGAGTCTCATGATGTTCACTAGTGATGTCTCTCTCCCAAAAGACGAGAAAACTGCTATGTGAGGTAAACGAATTACAGCTGGGCAATTGACAGGACCATGTGCGCAAACTAATGCTGACTACATTGCAAGAAAGGTAGAGGTTCAAAGCATGGGCGGTACGCCGAGGTAAGTAGACCGAAATCCATCTGCATCTACTACTACTCATCCACCTTGAGATATCTATCCAGAACATCTCGCTGGTATTAAGTTGCGAGTCCCACCCATAGTGTAAACTCAAAGCAACAGACAACTACATTAAAAGAACTTTGCGTAAAGTAAACAATCCTTGCACCCGCGGGGACAAGCACCGTTGTTTTCCCCCTTGTGGCAACAACACATCCCCTAGACTCATGTTTCTGTCACTCAAGCTAGTCATCGAGGGGCATGAACCCACAATCAAGCATAACGTTGCCTCTTGGAGTCACTACCTATTACTTGGCCAAAGCAATAAATAACAACGGAGAACAAGCAAGAATTACTTACGAACATAAATATAAAAGAGGTGAATCAAATATATTACTCAAACACAATCTGAACATAATCTCATAATCCATCGGATCCCAGCAAACTCATCAAAGCAACAGCATAAGGATTACATATGTGCCTCGATCATGTAGGGCAGCTCACGAGGACTAATTAGTGAAGCACAAGAACGGGAGGAGAACATCACATAGCTACTGGTCATGGACTCATGGTCCAAGGGAGACTACTCACAACTCATCCGGGAGGCGTCCATGGTGGTGGAGAAGCTCCCGGTGGTGATCCTCCCCTCCGGCAAGGTGCCGGGAAGAGTTCTCCGGGTGCTCCCGATCTTGGAAGCGGCGGCGACGGCGAACAGAGATGAGACCGCGAAAAAGAGTTCCCGTCTCGAGGGTTTCGGGAGACGCTTTAAATATATGCCAAAGGGGGGCATCAGCGGAGCCTCGGGGGGCCCAGGCGCCGCCCCCGGCGCGGCCCAGGGGGGGCGCCGCCAGGGCGCCTGGAGCCCTGGTGCCCCCCCCCCGGCTGTACTTCGGGCGCAAGGTAGGTTCTGGAACGCTTATTTTTTATATAATTTTTCTGGAGTTTTCCTGGTAGTTCTCGTAATGTGAAAACCTGAAATACAAAAACAGCCGAAAACAGAAACTGGCACTGGGGTGCACTGAGTTAATAGGTTAGTCCAAATATGATCAAAAGTGTATGGAAGTGTATAAATAACATAGCAATATCACCCAAAAGATGCATGGAGCAAGCAGAAATTATAGATACGTTTTGGACGTATCAACATCCCCAGGCTTAATTCCTACTCGTCCTCGAGTAGGTAAATGATAACAAAAATAATTTCTGTGGTGACATGCTATTAACCATATAGGACTTTTTCATAGTCATATGACAAAAGCTTACTGAGACAATGAATCTATAGTAATTAAGTTGCCTCATGAGAAAATCACAAAGGACTGAAAGTTTTACAATATGATACTGAAACATCAAAAAGATTTGTAATGAACATGATGTGCAAATATGATAAAGTGATATCTCGCTTGCCCCCTTTAGTGAAGCAAAACATAAATGCAGGGTCACCTCTAAGGTTTAAGTGATGACTAGATACAATGATTTCAAAATAAACGATATCACAATCATGCAAAAGACAATGCTCCTTTGGGACAATGCACATTACACTCAGAATGACAATCATGCTCTCAGTAGTTGGTGCTTTTAAAAGAAGGTGGAGACTCTCGAACCGTGGCTTTTGTTGGCAAGGTTGAAAACCCGTAATCAGAAACAAAGACAAAACATGTACCAGAGCTCTTGGTTTTAAAAACAGAGGTAATAATAATTTTTTTTAGATTATGCATGTTTCGTCAACGAATGCTAGCAGACAACTCAATCACTTCTTGAGATGGACAAGTTTCGAGGAACGGCTCCCGAATGAGGACGATCACATCCTCTTAATCTCCTTTGTTTATCACTGCCAACGTTTTCTCATTTCTCATGAACAAAGCGTGAAGGAGGGTTGGTTTGTTATATTATCTTTTTGAGTCGGGCGCACTCAATGCCAGTTCCTTCTCGTATTATGGGTTTGCACATTATACATGCAATCCCGGGGTGAAGCTTGTCCAACTTAAAAAGATCATGAATTAACTACTACTTCCTCATGAACTTACAACAGAGGCAGAAAATAAGGATGCTTTTTTCTTTTTTGAATAATTTTGAGATGGTACATGCAAGTCTCCGTTAGGAATGGCAGGTAAATACCATGTAGGAAGGTATGGTGGACTCATATGGCATAACTGGTATAAAGGATTTTGGATGCACAAGCAGTCAGTCCGCTTAGTACAGGCGAAGGTTAGCAAAAGACTGGGAGCGACCAACTAAGAGAGCAATGACGGTCATAATCATGCAGAGCGACAAAGCAACATTGAATCAGGCATGGAAGTTATATCGCTACTCAGAAACAAAAGATCATCAAGGCTTGACAAACTTTCTTTACAGTCTTTAATATGCGTGAGCATACGCCAAGTCAATCAAAGTAAATTCTCGAAGGAAGATATTACTAAACCATACCACATCGTAGGCAAACAAATCATGTTGGTACTCCAATAACACATTGGGAACCCCCCAGCTATTTGAGACTAACTATAAGAAAACATGAACTACTAAGCGCCATTATGCACGTAGCATCTTTATCATAGACATATCAACCAATGCAACGGAAGCAAACTCTCTTAATAAGGTGAGCATGGTAATTAAAGAGAGTTCAAGCAACCAACTAAACGAAAGCTCTTTAGAGAGATAAGCATGAAAGTTAAGAGCTAAGCATGATAGTAGCTATTAAAAGGCAAAGAACACACACAGCAAAGATGGACATGAAAATTCTATGTTATGTTCTAGGAAGAAGTGGAGCGTGTTTCTCTCCCACATAAAGAATGCTGAGTTCCGACTCGTTATGAAAAGCTAAGGAAAACTAAAAACAAGACGCTCCAAGCATAGCACATAACACATGAAGTGATAAAAATATAGTGGAACGAAAGACGAACTGATAATGTTGATGGAGAAGGGGATGCACGGGGGCATCCCCAAGCTTAGACGCTTGAGTCTCCTTGAATATTTCTTGGGGGTGCACGGGGGCATCCCCAAGCTTGAGCGTTTGACACTCCTGAATCTTTTTATCATCTTCCCTCGCACACTTGAAAACTCCCTTCATACATAACTCATCATAATCTGATTAGCGAGGTTAGTACCCATAATAAAATAATTGTTCCTTGCTGGAAATAAGGATATTCTTGAAGATCAACTGTTTCTCAAGATTGCCAAAAGGTTTTTGCAAAGAAAAAGCAAGCTCTAGGTTTGCAAAATGAAGGAAAGGCAAAACAGGACAGAATCTGTGAAAAACAGAACAGCAGGTAGTAAATGATTTGTTCGGGGCACTTCTGCAACTCTAATCAAAAAACTCAGAACAGACGCACGAAAGACAATTATATAGAGCACGCTGTCGAAGAAATTCAGACCAAAAAGATGATCTGGTGATTTTATACGAATTTTTCTATCGAAGGACAGAATCTGTTTCCTGGACAGCACCTCACAACTTTTGAACTTTCTAGCAATCAGAGGCTATACTTGGCACAAATATTGAAAAGCAAAGATACAATGATGATTCTACTGTAGTAAACAAAATCAAGACACAACAAAAGCAAAATAAAATTTTATTCATGTGGGCTGCCTCCCAAAAGCGCTTTCTTTTATGCCTTTAAGCTAGGCATAATGCAAAGAGATCAAGTTTTATCAAGAGTAAAAGAATAGCTAGCCCGTACAACGGACTCAAAAGGTAACTTAATCTTCTTTCGAGGGAAGTGTTCCATCCCTTTCTTGAGAGGAAACTGAAATTTTATATTCCCCTCTTTCATTTCAATGATAGCACCAACGGTGCGTAGAAAAGGACATCCCAAAATAATTGGACACGAAGGTTCACATTCAATATCCATAATAGTGAAATCAACGGGAACATAATTGTCATTGACAATAATAAGAACATCGTCGATCCTCCCCAAAGGTTTCTTTATGGAAGAATCAACGAGACGAACACCAAAAGAACAAGAATCATAAGGTTTCAATTTAAGCATATCATATAGTCTTTTGGGCATAATGGAGGTACTAGCTACAATATCACATAACGCATAGCAAGAGAAGTTGTTTATCTTAATTTTAATCATAGGATCCCAACCATCTTCTAGCTTTCTAGGTATGGAGGTTTCTACTCTAAGTTTCTCCTCCCTAGCTTTGATGAGAGCATTAGTGACATGCTCTGTGAAGGCAAGATTAAGCGTGCTAGTGTGGGGGTCTCTAGACATCTTGTGAAGGAAATCAATAACTTCGGTAAGAGTGCAATTATCAAAATCAAGGTCACTAGCATCAAGTAAAGTGGTAGTGGTGTCCTTTAGGTTCACTTGTTTGGTAGTTTCTATAGTTATAGCATCACCATTAATAGGTCCAATGGGACCAGGAGTGCATTGGGTGCTAAGAGTTTGGATATCCTCAACAACTTGGATAGTAGCAACAGTGTGGTGGGTAGGAAGGCTCTTAATTCTATCTTCTTCCTCCCTTTCTCTAGCCCATCTCTCTTTAAGTTTAGCCATCATCCTAATGTTTTCATTAATTTGCACTTGAATAGCATTCATAGGAGTGACATATTAAAGGCTTTTTGGGTAGTGATGAAATCTTTAAGCATAATCTCTAGTTCAGTTGACATAAAAGTTCCCATAATCTCTAGTTCAGTTGACATAATCTTTAAGCATAATCTCTAGTTCAGTTGACATAATCTCTAGCATAATCTCTAATTCATAGGAGTGGCAGCACCAAGTGTAGTTGACATAAAAGTTCCTCCCGCGGCCGAATCTAACAAGTTCCGCGAGGTAAAGTTCAAGCCTGCATAAAAAGTTTGGATAACCATCCAAGTAGTCAAACCATGAGTAGGGCGGTTCTTGATAAGAGATTTCATACGTTCCCAAGCTTGGGCAACGTGTTCATTATCCAATTGTTTAAAATTCATTATGTTACTTCTCAGTTGGATAATTTTAGCAGGTGGATAGTATTTTCCAATAAAAGCATCTTTGCACTTGTCCCATGAATCTATGCTATTTCTAGGCAAAGACTGAAACCAAATTTTTGCTCCTCCTCTCAAGGAGAAAGGAAAAAGCTTAAGCTTAACAATATTACCGTCTACTTCTCGGTACTTTTGCATATCATAGAGTTCAACAAAGTTGTTTAAGTGTAAAGCAGCATCATCTCCAGCACCGGAGAATTGATCTTTCATGACTAGGTTCAGTAAAGCAGGTTTAATTTCATATGAAGGTGCTGAAGTGGCAGGTGTAGTGATAGGTGTGCAGATAAAGTCATCGTTGTTGTGACTAGTGAAGTCACACAACTTGGTGTTCTCGGTGGAACCCATAGTAGCAAGCAAGCAAGATAACTATTTTTGTGATTTTCGATAGAAGATATTAAAGCAAAACTGAAAGGTAAACTAACAAGACTAAAAAGCAAAGGTAAAAGATAGCGTGCAACTCCCCTATCCTGAAGAGTGGAGTCCCCGGCAACGGCGCCAGAAAACTTTGCTTGATGGCTTCTCGCCCCTCGTTGGTTACCCCAAGTGGAAGGTGTGAGATGCAGTGTAGCGGAAGTTTTCCCTTGGCAAAGATACCAAGGATCGATCTCCCTGAGACTCCCAGTTTCAACAAGAAGGTGTCAACTGCTAACGGCGCCAGATATTAGCAATCAACGTGGACCTGCACACAGATACAAATAACTTTGCTCCCAATGAGTACAGAGAGGTTGTCAATCCCTCCGGCCTTGTCGTTTACAAAGGATCAAACGCAACTGATAATAGTGATAGGTAATGCTGCAATAGTAAGTAAAAGCGGAAAGTAAATAGCGGATGTGATCAATGATGGTAATATGAACCGGAGTCTCATGATGTTCACTAGTGATGTCTCTCTCCCAAAAGACGATAAAACTGCTATGTGAGGTAAACGAATTACAGCTGGGCAATTGACAGGACCATGTGCGCAAACTAATGCTGACTACATTGCAAGAAAGGTAGAGGTTCAAAGCATGGGTGGTACGCCGAGGTAAGTAGACCGAAATCCATCTGCATCTACTACTAATCATCCACCTTGAGATATCTATCCAGAACATCTCGCTGGTATTAAGTTGCGAGTCCCACCCATAGTGTAAACTCAAAGCAACAGACAACTGCATTAAAAGAACTTTGCGTAAAATTAAACAATCCTTGCACCCGCGGGGACAAGCACCGTTGTTTTCCCCCTTGTGGCAACAACACATCCCCTAGACTCATGTTTCTGTCACTCAAGCTAGTCATCGAGGGGCATGAACCCACAATCAAGCATAACGTTCCCTCTTGGAGTCACTACCTATTACTTGGCCAAAGCAATAAATAACAACGGAGAACATGCAAGAATTACTTACGAACATAAATATAAAAGAGGTGAATCAAATATATTACTCAAACACAATCTGAACATAATCTCATAATCCATCGGATCCCAGCAAACTCATCATAGCAACAGCATAAGGATTACATATGTGCCTCGATCATGTAGGGCAGCTCACGAGGACTAATTAGTGAAGCACAAGAACGGGAGGAGAACATCACATAGCTACTGGTCATGGACTCATGGTCCAAGGGAGACTACTCACAACTCATCCGGGAGGCGTCCATGGTGGTGGAGAAGCTCCCGGTGGTGATCCTCCCCTCCGGCAGGGTGCCGGGAAGAGTCCTCCTGGTGCTCCCGATCTTGGAAGCAGCGGCGGCGGCGGAACAGAGATGAGATCGCGAAAAAGAGTTCTCATCTCGAGGGTTTCGGTAGACGCTTTAAATATATGCCAAAGGGGGGCATCAGCGGAGCCTCGGGGGGCCCAGGCGCCCCCCGGCGTGGCCCAGGGGGGGGGCGCCGCCAGGGCGCCTGG
>LR738715.1:864745417-864758656 GCA_902687465.1 Secale cereale | reverse complement strand
AAAGTACGTCGTAAATGATATATTTTCAACAAAAATCGTATTGCGGTATCTTAGAATATTTAATGAAGTATATTGAGAATGATAAAGAGGTATAATTAATGCGTATATGAGGTATATTGAGCATGGTAGTATATACTCCCAGGAGTACAGAAAAAGAGTCATATATATATATATATATATATATATATATATATATATATATATATATATATATATATATATATATATATATATATATATATAGGACTCCTTTTTTGTACTCTTAGGAGTATGTACTCTCATCCTCAATATACCTCATATAGGCATTAATTATACCTCTTATCATTCTCAATATACTTCATTAAATATTCTGAGATACCCCAATACGAGGTTTGTTGAAAAAATATCATATGCGACGTACTTTTTGTAATATACCTTTTTCACGTACAAACACATCAGTATATACGTAAACATTTAAAATATGTAGACTCGCATGAATTTTTTCATGAAAATCATTTTGGGGTATCTAATAATTACTAATGAAGTATATTAAAAATAATAAAGAGGTATAAAAGATTCATCTATATGGTATATGAGGAGCGGGAGTACGTACTCCCAGGAGTACACAGCCATTTTCCTATATATATATATATATATATATATATATATATATATATATATATATATATATATATATATATATTGTGTCGGATATATTAACCACTGTCAGGGGTTAGATCTCTTACAATTAAGACCCCCCAAACCCCCTCCCCCCTTTCAGAAGAAAAAAACAAAAACCCTAACCCCTGAAGTGCTGACGCGTGGAAGCTTATTTTTCCCGGTTGATGCTACCAACTGGGACAAAAGGCCCCTCTGCCTGGGCAAGCCGCAGTGGACACGTGGAGGCCCATCTGTCCCGGTTGGTATAAGAACTGGGACTAAAGGTCTAGGTCATTTGTATCGACCGTTTAGTCCCGGTTCCCCAACCGGGACAAATGGCCCTTATGAACCGGGACAAATGGCCCTTTTTCCACTAGTGTAATAGTATCTTCATGTTGTTCTCGCAATCATTTCCTTTCTCAGATTGCTGATCTACGGTCTTGTCCTCCCATATTTCTCATGATTTTTTGAAAACCAAGAGGTACTAGCACTAAGATAGGATATGGCGGTTGCTTTCCTTGTCCCTTGCTGATGTCCTACTAGCACTATGATAGGAAGGTAGTTACGACCCTTGTCCCTTGCTGCAATCATTGGCTAACTTAATTAGAACACGAGTTAGTGGATTTGTCATAAGAGTGAGGATTGAGAGTGAGCGGGATGGGGGTTTGGATTGGCCCGTTCAGTTATGGCGGTCTGAGCAGAATAATTTCCCTAGTTTGAATATGTGGAACATTACATTTCATTAGAGATGGCTTCGGCTCGAGCGAGAAATGTCCCGCTACAGACCATGTGTTGGAGATAGCATGACAAATAGTTCGGACAACCACATTTCGCCCCCACATATGGGCTGGATTTGGAGGAGCCCAAACCATCTAGATGGTTGGATTTTGGTGAGCCTGCTAGGCACCCGTTTTATTTTATTTTTTGTGAAAAGGAGGATTACCCTCGGCCTCTGCATCTGGGCGATGCATGCAGCCATAGGAACCCGTTTGATGTCCGAACATGCTCGAACGTACAAGGGAGAAATGAGCTTGAACCTTGGAGGCGGTCTTAATAATTTGTTTGATTTATTTATATATGCATTGTGTAGCCCGTAGCAACGCACGGGCATTCTACTAGTATAAAAAGTTTCAAAAATGGACAATTGGTTTAGAATATAAACATCATTCAAAATATAAGTACAAAATAAAATGCATGGCATTTGTGCGGGAAGAGAGAATCATGCATGTGTCGGCCTCTCCATTCTCTCTCTCACTCTCTCTCTCCCCTGTCTTTCTCTCTGTCGACAAAATCTGCATGGCACACATGTATTTCGGTACGATGTGTCAGTGCATGTCAGTCCCGTCAGTTGTATTTATTAGGTATAGGATAGGTAATAGATTTTCAAGTTTATACCATGTCAGATGTCGCAGATCTTGATGAGATTGATGGAAAATGGATTGTCAACCGATCGCTACCGGTTTTGGTAAATTTACTTATTCGTGTCGCGCCTTGGCTCAAAACCCTTACGGATCGCCTCCGTTGACTCCACTGCTACAGGAACAAACGTCCTAGACTGACACTCTAAATGCTCTAGACGGTCTTGCCTTCCATGTATGTTCTTAAGTTCACTACCGTGTCCCTAGGCTCCATGCGTGTTGGTGGAGTCGGGAAGGCGATGGTCCGAGGGGATCTCGGCGGTGACTGTGCCGCTACTGGTGTTGGGCAGCATGGTGGCCAGCCGTGGCGCCCAATCTTGGTGGCTCAAGGCTTCACCTGCCCAATCCGTTCTGCTGAAGGTGGTGGCGGCTCGCTGGCTCGTCAACAACCTTGTATGATGATAGATTCATGTACAAGGTCTCTCTGCCCAGTGACCAACAAGACATGGATTTCGAATAACCCATCACTCTGAATTTCCCATGTATTTCAACTAGAGTATGGTTTTCTTTAGGTCGAGCTACATGCAAGGAGATTTGTATTTTTTCTATTTCTCTCAAACGAAACAACGTATAAACTTAAAACTTTGCAGGACAGCAGAACATTCTAACTATAATGTGGGATAAAACTGTTGGATTTTTTCAAGCATTATAAGCGTTTGAAATGTATTTTTTAATCACAAAAAATCATTTTGTATATTTACGTCGGACGAAAAAATCTGGATGTTTTTTCAGACATTGAAGTTCTATAGTTTGTTGGAGTGCACAGATCTCAAAGCAATATTGGAGGGGCAAATAAGGGGTTCCATGTAGCTCGACATCCACATGAACTTTCTGATTTCGACTCCATGGCTAGTAGTTAAGAATTATATAGATTTCTACTATGAAAAAAATTGACAACGAGTCTTTCCAACATGTTTCGATTAATATACCATTTTTTTAACAAAATTTCGTGGACAACAATATTGACACCAATTTCAGTCATGTTCCAGACACCATTCATAGTCATTTAAAATATGCTTCAATAAATTTCACTTTTTCAATACATTTCAATGAATGTACATTAATACCAATGGATTTCAAACATGCTTCATACATGTACCATACATATCTTACAAATTCCTTAGAGCTTCCTCTTTCATTCGATCCACATAGATCGAGCAGTCACATTTCACAAGATCCACATACTTGACTATTGACATAGCGATACATGACTTGTATTTTGTAATCGATGAAGACTACCATCTATACTAATGCTTTGATTACTTGTGGAGGAAGAGAACAGATTGACCATTAATTAGATCAGTGTTGTGCAGCGGAGAAGGATCAAGAATTGTGCTAGACAAATCAGTCGACTGCAATCCAAGCAGTGGATGAAATACAGTAGCATCTTAATTAAAATGGATGATACTTTTTCTGGGAATAAAATTGTACCATAAGTTAGTGTTTTAAAATGAACTGCCTTTTGTGCTAAGAATAATACATGAAATAGATACTCATACAACACAAATATGAAACGGAACACAGTATTGCAAAAAAAAAGAGATAAGAAATGTAACACCAAACTTAATGACCCTCCACCTTCATGGCTTCGGATAGCAAATTACTTGGCAACTCCATATACAAACTTTGAATTGGACAAAATATCTTTGGGCTCATTTTTCCGATAAAAGGTGAATTTTATTAACTCAAGAAGAAGCTTCAAGAGGATACAACTCAAAGAGCACACATCCGGCTCTGCATAGTTACCATGCACACCAACACACACACACGAAACACGCCGACAAATAGCAAATCCATATAAGACCAAAAGTATGCATAGGCAGGGGAAAAACACAAAGCGATCAGATTTGTCATCGACAAACCACAACAATGACCATATCTTTGTGCTCACTTAGTTCGTCGTTCGCTGTTTTGTACCCTTAGGTTTTGTGACGGCCTAGTCGACATGGCCCTCTGCACCCTGCTGCTTGCGGCTGAGTCCTGTGGACGAGTTGATCTCGCCCAGCCAGACTTCAGCGACGTGCCGGTTAGCCGCCTCGGTCAGGTGGGCGCCGTCCCAGTACAGCCGAGCAGACGGATCCCGGCACGTCGTCGCGGCTGCATCGCCGCATCTAAACGTCGAGTTGAATCGGTACCTTCCAGGCCCTCCACAGCACACCATAAGTACGTCCTCTTCAAAACCTGCAATCATCCATCAGCGTCAACCACCTTCCATGCATGATCACATTTTGTCTGTGCGCTAAGATTCTTTCAGTTGAGTTGGCGGCGCTAACCGAACTTGTGCGGCGATTCCACCATCTCCATGATTGGGCCGAAGAAATCGGCGTAGATGATCTTGACGTTGCAGTGCTTGGCCCGGAGCCTGGACAGCGCTGCCTTCAGCAGCGCGTTGTGGTACAGCCCCAGCTCGTTGTGCGCTGTCAGGCAGCCGGTTTTGGAGTCGTATGCTGCCGGTGGTGCGTCGGCGAACTTGGTCAGGATGGGCGGCGAGCATCCCGACGGGATCATGCCGGGAACCACCAGGCTTCTCGCTCCGTGCTTGATCAGCCTCTGTTGACACCAACAATTGGTTATCATCGGTGCTTGTCGAGCTTCACGACTAGGACGTAAAAGTAGTAGAGAGTACCTCGATGGCGGTGGAGATGGTGGCGACGACATCTGGAACGAAAGACCGGACTTCCTGCACCGTTTTCCGTTGGAACGAGAGGTGATAGTCGTTGACTCCGAACTCGCCCACAAAGAAGAGGGATCTGCCGAAAAATTTCTTGCACTCTGGATGCAATGCAAGAAGCATATCATAAGATTGTGTTCTCAACTTCTCATCAAGCGACGACTTGTAATCTAATGCATGAAATGATAGATGCAGATGTAACCTCGGGCTGTGCGGCACAAGGAGGGCTTCATGGACTCGAACCACTCCAGCTGCACGCCTAGGCTGGTGTTGAAGGGGAACTTGCTGGAGCCACCGGGAATGTCTCTCTCGTGGAAGAAACGGGCGTCCAAAGTGGTGGCGGCTCCAACGGCGAAGTCGGCACCTTGCCGGAAGCTGCCGTTGTGGGCCAGCGTGGGCGGCACATACGGCAGGCCCAGGTTTTCAGCTACTCGATCCCACAAAAACAGTTATCGACAGGCGCGTTCTCCGGTGGCTGGCCGGTCGGAAATCTATGGAGGTGCACGCACGTACCGATGAAGTCGATGATGAGCCGCCCGTCCCCGTTGCGGCCGGTGGGGCGGCCGAAGAACGTGGTGCCGTACGGAGGCCGCGTGACGTGGTTGAACACGTCGTACCATCCGAAGACCACGGGGTTATTGCCGGTGTCGGTGAAGGAGTCGCCGAAGCTGAAGATGGACTTGTAGCGATGGCCGCCGGAGGGGGAAGAGATCGCCGGCTTGGACGACGAGAGGAGGACGAGGAAGAAGAGCGAAGCGGCGCATACGAGGTTGTGCATCTTGACCGTTTAATGATGGACGGCCTTGAAACATGAGCAGAAGAAGACATACCTAAGACGATTTTCAGGTTGACTTACAAGTAAACAAACAACTACTCTGCGTATCTATACGTGATTTTGGAGTTAAACTATGAGGGCTGCGTACCTCTTGTAGGTGGATCCACCGACTGGCACAACGTGGGCACATCAGCTAGGGTGTTGACCAATTTGTTTGTTGAACCACAGTTCTAATCATCCACTCATGCATTTGGAAAACTGGCCACTAGGAAGTTGCTTCAAAGGGTGCTTGAGTGCTTGACATGTGCATGATGGGGAAAACAAAGTAATTATACGAAAAAGGTTTATTTACAAATAGTGCAATGCCTGGCGGTTCAAATCCTACGAATCAATCGATGTACATAAGGGCATCTCCAATGTCCAGACTCTCAAACCATCCATAACCGCGCGGTCTGGACATGTTTTGTCATCCAATACGGGTCTGTATCGGTCCGTTTGACAGTTCGGATGCATTTTTTCCATAAATAAGAGACAAACTTTAGGAGGGCGGGGACGGGGTTGCAGGAATTCGGACCGCTGCTACGCTCGCGTCTGACTAATCGAGCCCACGAAAAATCCCTTTCAACCACCCGCGTGCTTTCCTGCACGAAGCCAGCTACCCACATTCATGCCGGCCCAGAGCGGACCCGGCCACTCATTAGAGACGACTGAGAGCGCCGCCCGCTGCGCATGCATCCGTCTGCCCGCCTACCTCCATTAAATCGGTACATGTGCCGACCAACCTACTCAGGCTGCAGTGGCGGTGCCAAGATCAAAACCATGTGATGTCAAGCTTCACTAAATAAAAAAATTAGATCAAAATAGGAATAAAAACATCGTACTTTATTACAAACCAACATATCTATGGCAGTAATGCTTTGCGACGATGCATAATAGCATTGGTATTAATAGACTGGAATACATCGGTTTCAACATAAGTTATGAGACAATGGTACAAGAAATCATCGCCTATTCTATTGTGCAAATCAGACTTGATATATTTCATTGCGGAAAATGCTCTCTCAACTGTTGTCGTCGCCACCAGCAAGATCAATGCTAGCTTTACCAAAAGGTATACTAGAGGAAAGGTATTGTACTTCTTTCTCTCAACTAGTTTTCTGCAAAGATCACTAACCCCTTTCAAATTGGAGAGTCTTGAATCATCACGAACATTTTCAAGGAAGTTATCAAGTTGGACACTAAGATCTTCAATCTTGCTTTCACTCCTAAAATCATCTGGATACAAACGAGCAATTGCTAAAACTTTTCTTTGTCAAAATTAGCAAACGAATCAGAATGATCCAAAGAAGCTATCCCAAGAAGCAAGGTTGTGCTGCTTTCACTAAAGCGGCCATCAATATCTACATGTAGCATATCAATAACGGCATACATCACACTTTGGTTGTAATTCTTATTTGATATGCCATCAGTCTAAATCTTACGCTTTGATTTCTATATATCCTCGAGGAATATGCATAGTATCCATATCAGAAAGTTGAATAACTTGTTCAATGCAAAAATCAGTAACCTTTTTAATCATACCTTCCCAACCTTGGTTTCTCCTTTCATGCAACCTTCTTTTGGTTGCGTGAAGATATAACACAACATTCACAATGTCTTGATCCTTCCTTTGCAAAGCAACGCTTAGCTCATTAGTAATCCGAAGTATAGCCTTCATCAAGTACATCATGAAAACAAAGTCAAATGTTTGAATAGCATCCAGAACACCTTTTGCTTTAATCCTATCGAGAGCTTTGCTGGCGTTTTGTGCATTATCATCAACAATTTCAATTACCGAGGGGAACATCACAATCATATTCAAGAGAGAGCTGAAATGAGAACCCCAACGAGTATCCCCGGCTCGTTTAAGTCCAAGGTCTTGATTCAAAATTATACCAATTTCAAGTTATCCATTATGCAGTGTCATCTGGACTCTTTTTGCTTGTTTCTCTCTAAGCATAACTCTGTTCTTAAAAGAATTTCCCACTTTGGAGAGAAGAACACTCATCCACTCAAAAAACCATACCACATCCTCATGGTTTTTTGCAACTGCAACGAGTGTCAGCTGAAGTTGATGAGCAAAACAATGGATGCTATGAGCAGACCTAGAATCTTCCATTACTAAAGTTTTCAAACCATTCAAATGACCTTGCATATTACTAGCTCCGTCATAGCCTTGGCCACGAATTCGAGAAGGGTTAAGTTTATGTTTTCTAAGCACTGCATAAATAGCTTGTTGGAGAGATTTTGGAGTTAAACTATGATGGTTGCGTGCCTCTCACCCGCCAATGCCGCATCTTGTAGTTGGATCCACCGACGAGCACAACATCGGCGCAACAACGGTGGTGCTGCTGGCCAATTTGTTTGTTGAACCGCAGTCCAAATCATACAGAGATGCGTTTGCCTATAGGAACAGAAAAAGAAATAGGATTAGAGTGTTATGTAGTGTTGACTATATGGTTGGAAAACCACATAAATTTGTTTCAAAGAGTGTTTAAACTCACAGGAAAAAACAAAGTAATTGAAAAAAGAGGTTTGTTTAAAACACTACAATGCAATGCCTAGGAAAAAAACTAAGGGTTCAAATCCTACAAAATAATCAAAAGGTGTACATGACATTCAAATCCTACGAACCAAACGATCGATGTATCTATTTTTAGTATTTTTGAAACACCAAAATAAGGAACCCCGTGAAATGTGTTCAAATCATAGATACATGACACTCTAAATTTAATCTACATTAAACATACAACCACTAGTAGATAAAGGGTCATCAGACCCGGTTTGTTTGGGCCTTTAGCCCCGGTTCCTGAACCGAGACAAGAGTGTCGGTACTAATGCTCTGACCCTTTAGTCCCGGTTCAATCCAGAACCGGGGCAGATGGGTGTCCATGTGGCCTGTGCGCCGAGCCCAGGCAGGAGGGGCTTTGGTCCCGGTTGATGGTACCAACCGGGACCAAAAGGCATCCACGCGTCAGCATTTCTGTGGCTGTGGTTTTTGCTTTTTTTTTTAAAGGGGAGGGGGGTTGGAGGTTTTGGGGGGTTAATTTAGGTGTTTCATATTGTGTTAGCTAGCTAATTAATAGAGAGAAGTGTCCTCTCTTATGTCTGTGCTTGGTCGACGCTACGTACTACACATACGTATATAGAGGACTAGACACGCTAGCTAGCTAGCTAGCTAGTAAAGCAAACGTAGGAAACAGAAGATCGTATAATCAACATATATATATATATATATATACACATACAGAGAGAAGTAACTAATATCGACCACCTCTCCTTCTCAGAGAGATTGGTCGAACAACAAGTTCTCGTATATCGATCTATCCGACACTACCGGGTACATATATACAATAATTATCTCTTACAAATATAATCTCCTATAGGATGGACGCATGGTCCACATAGTATTCTCCGTCTGGCGCGATCACGTGTTCAAGGAAGAATGCCGCCAATTCCTCTTGAATTGCTCGCAGACGATCTGGTGTTAGGACTTCATCCCGCATCCGAAACATCTAATTTGAAGTAGGGGGTCAATACATGAAATGATGCTATAAATTTGTGAATATTATTAATTGCTTACGCACTTCAACTTGTGCTTCAGAGTAGACCCGCTCACAGGTCGTGTGGCGGATGGACTCGCAAATGTAGTATCCACAGTAATCATTCCCGGGTTCCTCCCACAACCACTTTACAAGAAATAGAGGTCAATCAAACTGATAAGCAAGAATGCCAAATTGGTATTGATGAAACTAGCGCTTGAATCAAGATATAGGAGATGCGCGCGCGGAACATGCTACTATATAGTACTTACTTTCGGGTATCTAAATTCTAGCTTCTTCGGCAGTCCCGGAGCTTTTTTGGTGAATTTTCTCCAAACCCTGCCAGACAAAGAAAACAATTAGTTGATATCAGAAATGAAGTTGCTGATATGCATGGTGGATAATATTGATCGATTTAACTTACCTGACGAGCATTTGAGTCTTGTCCGCATACTCCTCGGGATCTTTACGTTTAGAGTCCAAGACAGTTACTACTCCCTTCTCAAGCTTAATCTCTAAGAGAATATAGTGGAAGCTGCGCACGCATGCATGAACTCATCAATTACATCACTATAACCTTGACTGATATATAAGGGAAACCAAATATGCACAAGACAGTAACACTCACTTGAAGTTGTAAGGAAAGAGTAGTATATCTTTGTTTTCATTTACCACCAACGATCGTAGCAAGTTGGTCTCGGTATCGTCGGGACGCAATTTAACCTCGGTTGCATCTATGAGGTATGTGTTAATGAACCCAGTATCACCTACTTGTCTTTTCTTCAATTCGACGATCTTCAATATGCATAATATAGTGAGGATAATTATAAATACATGCAATGAAGATCAGCTATATAGAGAGACTTAATGACAGAAGTAGTACTACTTACAGATAGTACCAGGTGGCCGTTGTTTTATCGAGGGCCAATTGATTGAAAAACTGATAGAACTCCTCAAATGGAACAGGCAACATTTCAATTCCAACGAGGTCATGCTCGGGTTTAACTCTCAAATACAAGCTATCCCTCCCCCCAGACTCTCTGGAGATTTTCAAGTACCAATCATGCAATCTTCGCATATTCGTTGATAGAGATCTTTCATTTTTGACGAGAGGCTTTTTATACTCGTATCTTTCTATCTGCACGTCCAAGAAATCATAGTGTACAATGTCGGACACGTAATCTGCAAGATTGGTATAACCGGGCACCATCCTCGGATCATTAGCGACGATGTCGCTAGACACCTTGATCGGGGGGCACGATTGGTCCGCTTGTTCGCCGAGCTGGGCAATTTGTTTCCCAGCTCGTCCTTCTGCTAACCTTTTATCACCTTTTGTACTTCCCGACCGCTTCACTTCTTGAAATGTCTTTTGAATCATGCGGTCATAGTTGCCCTTTGGCTTACTTTTCGCTGGTTGCTTTAGGGCAGCAAGAGTGCGCTTTGCTTTCACCGCATCTATCTTCTCCTCCGGAGGTGGATGTCTCTGTGCTTTCAACCCTTCAAGCCAGTCCTTCACTTCGCCTTGAGCTATCTTCGTGTTTTCCTCGTCGGACCTCTCATATGGTAACTTCTCTAGAGGCGTGAGAGAAGGACCGAATCTGCATCGCCTACCGCCTCTGGCTGTACTGCTAGACGTCGCCAGACCAGACGAAGCGGCTGTCTTTTTTCCTTGCTTACGCGCCGGAGCAGGAGCAGCCGGAGCGGCGGCAGATCTCTTCCGCCCTTGCTGACTAGGCGGAGAAGGAGGAGCAGGCTGGCTGCTCGGGCGCGCCACGCGCCGGCGGCGAAGGAGGCGGAGTGCCGCCATGCGCCGGCGGCGAAGGAGGCGGAGTGCCGCCATGCACCGGAGAAGGAGCCGGAGTGCCCTGATCGTCACTTGCCGGAGGAGGAGGCGGTGGAGGAGGCGGTGGAGGAGGCGGAGTGCCCTGACTCGCCGGAGGAGGAGGAGGAGGAGGCGGAGGCTTCCAGTTGAGAATGTTGATGAGGTCCTTCCGCCATAGGCATGGAGTCTTCAGTGAAGAACCCAGCCGAGTCTCCCCTTCACCGGTAGGGTGGTCAAGCTGGAGCTCCTCAAATCCCTCCGTAATTTCATCCACCATCACCCTAGCATATCCTTCTGGAATCGGCCGGCAGTGAAAAGTGTCGCCGGGTCCAGTAGGATAAACAGAGCCAGCAGCCGCCTTGACCTTCAGATTCATCCACTGCGCCATAAGGTGGCAATTTTGTGCATCCGTGATAGCATCCACGGGATACCTGGCAGTAGCCGTCAAGACAGGCTCCGGCTGAAGCAGCTCGGTGGAAGCCACGCTGCTTCTCCGCTGAGATGGCTGGGTATCTTCGGGGGAAGCTTCGGCAATTCTTTTGTCCCGATTTGCTTCCCATTCCTCTATCGCTTGTATTCTGGCCCGCAGCGCCTGCAGTTCGGTCTGCTCCATTTTCTTCCTCCTCTCGTGGCTTTTGTAGCCGCCTGCGTCCGGAAACCCAGCACGCCACGGAAGGGAGCCTGGCGTGCCTCGTGTCCGTCCAGGGTGCTCAGGATTCCCGAGGGCCATTGTCAGCTCGTCGTTCTCTCTGTCGGGGAAGAACGTCCCTTCATGCGCTGCTTTGATATACTGCCGCATCTTCCTGAGTGGTGTTTCCAATTGCTTGTCCGTCCAAATGCACCACCCTGATACAGGGTCCAAGGTTCCGCCAGCCCCGAAGAACCAAGTCCGGCAACGGTCTGGCCATTGCATTGTCTCTGGTTCGATCCCTTTCTCAAGCAGATCATTCTCAGCCTTGGCCCACTTAGGCCGGGCTTTGAGGTAGCCACCTGACCCCGTGCGATGGTGATGCTTCTTCTTCGCAGCATTTATCCGGTTTGTCTCCGACATCTTCTGACTCTTTTCCGATGTCTTATAGGCCACAAATGCGGGCCAGTCATCTTTGATCTTCTCATATATGCCCACGAATTCTGGAGTCTTTTTATCTTTGACAAACGTATTCAGTTTTTTCTTCCATGCCCTGAATTGGTCTGCCATCTTTGAAAGTGCAGCAGACTTGATTAGCTCCTCTTTAACTGGCTTCGCCGGATCATCCTCTCGCGGTAGGATGAAATTTGACTTCAGCTCAGTCCAAAGATCTTCTTTCTGCATATCAGTGACATAAGTCACCTGAGCGTCATTTGCATCCGGCTTTAACCATTGATGGATGCTGATCGGGATCTTGTCCCTAACCAGAACCCCGCACTGATTAACAAATGCGTTCTTTGTCCGGATGGGGTCAATCGGCTCGCCGGAGCGCGAGATTTCTGAGATCTCAAACTTTTCATCCGGCCTCAACTTTTTCTTCGCGCCTCGTCTCTTTACCGAAGATTTGCTCGATCCGGAGGGCTAGAAAAAGGAACAAAGACGAGAGTTAATGAATGCATCAATTAATTAGTCAGCACAGGCTTAACTAACATATATACCTCCTGGCCGGACTCGGTTCGGTCACCGGAGCCAGCATCACGGTCTCCTTCTTGCACCGGCATTGGGTCACCGGAGCCGTCCTCACGGTCTACTTCTTCCATGTGCATTGGGTCACCGGATCCATCAATATCATAGCCTAGATCTTCCAGCTGCAGCTCTCTTTCGACCTGCTCATCGGTGTCGTTGAGAAACGACAAGACGGCATTTTGTCCGTCTGCGATTATGTCCATCAACATCGCTTCTTGTGCTAGGTCTCGGGTGTCGTCGTACATAGTTTCTACAAATATTTACAACATGCCAATTATTATTCAAACATGACAGATGGATATATTAATGGCGAACGTAGAACTAGCTTCGACCCTCGACCCCTGGACGACCCTCGACTGCTCGGCGATCCACAAACCCTAGACCCCCTCATGTCACATTTTGTCTAGTGTCAAAGGATTCAACAAAACCAAAACTTCATCATTAGGCGAAAGTAACAGTAGCATGATGGTACGAAGCTCTCCAAAGTGGTTTTGGAACGGAGTCCCAGATAGGATAATTCGTAACAAAAGACGGATTATCCTATCAGGAACTCTGTTCCAAAACAACTTTGCATAACTTCGTACCAACATGCCCCGGTTACTTCTGGCAAATGATGAAGTCATGGAATTCTTCAATACTTTGACACTAGCTAGGCAACCTCTCGACCCGTCGACCCCCG
>LR738715.1:864704246-864745407 GCA_902687465.1 Secale cereale | reverse complement strand
CAAAGGATTCAACAAAACCGATACTTCATCATTAGGCGAAAGTAACAGTAGCATGATGGTACGAAGCTCTCCAAAGTGGTTTTGGAACGGAGTCCCAGATAAGATAATTCGTAACAAAAGACGGATTATCCTATCAGGGACTTCGTTCCAGAACAACTATGCATAAGTTCGTACCAACATGCCCCGGTTACTTCTGGCAAATGATGAAGTCATGGATTCTTCAATACTTTGACACTAGCTAGGCAACCTCTGTCGACCCCTCGACCCTCGACTGCTCGGCGATCCACAAACCTAGACCCCCTCATGTCACATTTTGTCTAGTGTCAAAGGATTCAACAAAACCAACTCTTCATCATTAGGCGAAAGTCGTGGATTTATTCAATACTTTGACACTAGCTAGGCAACCTCTCTCGACCCCTCGACCCTCGGTCCCTCGACGACCCTAGGCCCCTCGACGACCCTGGGCCTCTCGACCCCTCGACCCTCGGCCTCTCGACCCCTCGACGACCCTCGGCCCCTCGGCGATCTCTCGACCCTTGACGACCCTCGGTCCCTCGACGACCCTCGACCCCCCCTAATGTCGAAGTTATCGGGGAGGGTGTATATCGACAACGACATATCCGATAAAAAAAAGAGGAATAAGAAGAAGAAAAAAGGAACCGCTAGAGGAGAAGATCGACGAAAAAAAGAAAAAAAAGGAGAAGAAGAAAGGAATAGAGGAGAAGAAGAGAAAATTTCTCTTCTTCTCCTCTATTCCTTTCTTCTTCTCCTCTTTTTTTTCTTCTTTTTTCTTCTTCTTATTTATTTCTCCTCTTCTTCCTCTCCTCTTCTTCTTTCTTTCCTCTTTCTTATTTTCTTCTTTCCTATCCTTCTTTTTCTAAATTTGTAACTTTTGCGTATATAAAACTTTCTATGAAAAAAAAAAATTCTTTTTCTTCTTTCCTATCCTTCTTTTTCTTCTTTCCTATCCTTCTTTTTCTTCTTTCCTATCCTTCTTTTGCATATATATACATCACATACACATCACATACAGCAACTATACATCACAATTGTAACTATCTATATATAAACAAAAAACATTCCATGAAAAAAAAAAAATTTAACATATATATTTAGCAAATTCCTAAGATAAATAAAAAAATATATACACATACAAAATATATATACAGCAACTTTATACACATAACACATATACACACATATATACATATATATATATATAAACAGCAACTATATATATATATATATACATATATATATATATATACAGCAACTATATATATACAAAAAAAGCCTCACATCGCGCCGCGGGGCGGGGCGGCGCGGCGGCGACGGGGCGGGGCGGCGCGACGGCGACGGGGCGGGGCGACGGCGCGGGGCGGGGCGACGGCGCGGGTCGGGGCGGCGCGGGGGCGACGGGGCGACGACGGCGCGATGGGGCGACGGCGCGGGGGCGACGACGACGGCGCGACGGGGACGGCGCGACGGGGCGACGGCGCGGGGGCGACGGGGCGGCGTTGGGGGCGACGGCGACGGCGCGACGGGGCGACGGGGCGACGGCGACGGCGACAGGGCGACGGGGGCGGGGACGAAGCAGAGTACTGAAAAGGCGTCGGGGGCGGGGAAGTAGAAATTTTCGCAAGTGTTGGTTATATAGGAGCTGTATTAGTCCCGGTTGGTGGCTCAAACCGGGACTAATACCCCCCTTTAGTCCCGGTTGCTGGCGCGGTGCGATGGGAAGTTTAGTCCCACCTCGCTAGTTGAGAGAGGCCAGCACCAGTTTATAAGCCCCGCTGCCTCTCTCCTCTCGAACTCCTCTTAACTGCATGCCTAAGGGCCTAAACTGACACTGCTTTGCCTGTGGGCTTGCTGGGCTTTCTACGGGCCTGAATCCTGGCCCATGGTTGGGTTTCTAGTTGTATTCAGGCCGTGTGGGCCCAGTAGGTGGCATTTTTTTTATTTTTTTCTGTGTTGCTTTATTTTTTAGTTTTGTTTCTACTTTCAACAAAATACTTACTGTTGCTATTTTTATTTATTTGTTTTCTTTGTTGCTTTATTTATTTTATTTTGTTTCTACTTACGACAAAATACTTATTGTTGCTATTTTTTTCAAGTTTTTTTGTTTTGTTTTCTGCATTATTTATTTTGTTTTGTTTTTTGCTTTATTTTTAATTCTTTCTGGTAAAACCAATTACAAACTTTCTGTTAGTGCAAGTAGTATTCAAATTTGAATAGTTTAAATTTGAAATTATTTGTTTTCTTTGTTGCTTTATTATTTTATTTTGTTTCTACTTACAATGAAATAGTTATTGTTGCTATTTTTTATTTTTTTGCAAGTTTTTTTTGTTTTCTGCATTTTTTTTTTGTTTTTTGTTTTATTTTTTAATGCTTTCTGGTAAAACCAATTACAAACTTTCTGTTAGTGCAAATTTGAATAGTACAAACGGACAATGGTATCATACTCGTTTGTTACAAAGTTGGCATGGTATCATCATAATAGTTGCCGAAAAAAGTCTTCACTTTTTCTTCGCTTGTGTCATTTGCTTATTGCGCCGTAACCATGGATAATCTTCATCGTTTATCAGGATGCTTGGGTCAGCCTTGACTTTGAAGGGGGGAATTTCATGAAACTTTTCATAATCTTCAGACATGTCTGTCTTGCCCTCCACTCCCAGGATGTCCCTTTTTCCTGAAAGAACTATGTGGCGCTTTGGCTCATCGTATGATGTATTCGCTTCCTTATCTTTTCTTTTTCTCGGTCTGGTAGACATGTCCTTCACATAGATAACATGTGCCACATCATTGGCTAGGACGAACGGTTCGTCAGTGTATCCATGATTTTTCAGATCCACTGTTGTCATTCCGTACTGTGGATCTACCTGTACCCCGCCTCCTGACAGATTGACCCATTTGCACTTAAACAAAGGGACTTTAAAATCATATCCGTAGTCAAGTTCCCATATGTCCACTATGTAACCATAATATGTGTCATTTCCCCTCTCGGTTGTTGCATCAAAGCGTACACCGCTGTTTTGGTTGGTGCTCTTTTGATCTTGGACAATCGTGTAAAATGTATTCCCATTTATCTCGTATCCTTTGTAAATCAATACAGTCGAAGATGGTCCCCTGGACAACAAGTACAACTCATCACAAACAGTGTTGTCACCTCTGAGACGTGTTTCCAACCAACTGCTGAAAGTCCTGATGTGTTCACATGTAATCCAGTCGTCGCACTGCTCCGGGTGTTTGGAGCGCAGACTGTTCTTGTGTTCATCGATATACGGGGTCACTAATGTAGAGTTCTGTAGAACTGTGTAGTGTGCTTGAGACCAAGAATATCCATCCCTGCATATTATTGAGTCCCTTCCAAGCATGCCTTTTCCAGTCAGTCTCCCCTCGTACCGCGATTTAGGGAGACCTATCTTATTAAGGCCAGTAATGAAGTCAACACAAAACCCGATGACATCCTCTGTTTGATGGACCATGGAGATGCTTCCTTCTGGCCTGGCGCGGTTACGGACATATTTCTTTAGGACTCCCATGAACCTCTCAAAGGGGAACATATTGTGTAGAAATACGGGCCCCAGAATGACAATCTCGTCGACTAGATGAACTAGGACGTGTGTCATGATATTGAAGAAGGATGGCGGGAACACAAGCTCGAAACTGACAAGACATTGCGCCACATCACTCCTTAGCCTTGGTACGATTTCTGGATCGATCACCTTCTGAGAGAATGCATTGAGGAATGCACATAGCTTCACAATGGCTAATCGGACGTTTTCCGGTAGAAGCCCCCTCAATGCAACCGGAAGCAGTTGCGTCATAATCACATGGCAGTCATGAGACTTTAGGTTCTGGAACTTTTTCTCTGCCATATTTATTATTCCCTTTATATTCGACGAGAAGCCAGTCGGGACCTTCATACTGAGCAGGCATTCAAAGAAGATTTCTTTCTCTTCTTTCGTAAGAGCATAGCTGGCAGGACCTTCATACTGCTTCGGAGGAATGTCGTCTTTTTCGTGCAAACATTGCAGGTCCTCCCGTGCCTCAGCTGTATTTTTTGTCTTTCCATACACGCCCAAGAAGCCTAGCAGGTTCACGCAAAGGTTCTTCGTCACGTGCATCACGTCGATTGAAGAGCGGACCTCTAGGTCTTTCCAGTAGGGTAGGTCCCAAAATATAGATTTCTTCTTCCACATGGGTGCGTGTCCCTCAGCGTTATTCGGAACAGCTAGTGCGCCGGGGCCCTTTCCAAAGATTACGTGTAAATCATTGACCATAGCAAGTACGTGATCATCGGTACGCATGGCGGGCTTCTTCCGGTGATCTGCCGCGCCTTTGAAATGCTTGCCTTTCTTTCGACATTGATGGTTGGTCGGAAGAAATCGACGATGGCCCAGGTACACATTCTTCCTGCACTTGTCCAGGTATATACTTTCAGTGTCATCTAAATAGTGCGTGCATGCGTGGTATCCTTTGTTTGTCTGTCCTGAAAGGTTACTGAGAGCAGGCCAATCATTGATGGTCACGAACAGCAACGCCTTTAGGTCAAATTCCTCCTGTCTGTGCTCATCCCACGCACGTACACCGTTTCCATTCCACAGCTGTAAAAGTTCTTCAACTAATGGCCTTAGGAACACATCAATGTCGTTGCCGGGTTGCTTAGGGCCTTGGATGAGAACTGGCATCATAATGAACTTCCGCTTCATGCACATCCAAGGAGGAAGGTTATACATACATAGAGTCACGGGCCAGGTGCTGTGATTCCTGCTCTGCTCCCCGAAAGGATTAATGCCATCCGCGCTTAAAGCAAACCATACGTTCCTTGCGTCCTTTGCAAACTCCTCCCAGTACTTTCTCTCGATTTTTCTCCACTGCGACCCGTCAGCGGGTGCTCTCAACTTCCCGTCTTTCTTACGGTCCTCACCGTGCCATCGCATCAACTTGGCATGCTCTCTGTTTCTAAAAAAACGTTTCAACCGTGGTATTATAGGAGCATACCACATCACCTTCGCAGGAACCCTCTTCCTGGCGGGCTCGCCATCAACATCACCAGGGTCATCTCGTCTGATCTTATACCGCAATGCACCGCATACCGGGCATGCGTTCAGATCCTTGTATGCACCGCGGTAGAGGATGCAGTCATTAGGGCATGCATGTATCTTCTGCACCTCCAATCCTAGAGGGCATACGACCTTCTTTGCTGCGTATGTACTGTCGGGCAATTCGTTATCCTTCGGAAGCTTCTTCTTCAATATTTTCAGTAGCTTCTCAAATCCTTTGTCAGCCACAGCATTCTCTGCCTTCCACTGCAGCAATTCGAGTACGGTACCGAGCTTTGTGTTGCCATCTTCGCAATTGGGGTACAACCCTTTTTTGTGATCCTCTAACATGCGATCGAACTTCAGCTTCTCCTTTTTACTTTCGCATTGTGTCCTTGCATCGACAATGACCCGGCGGAGATCATCATTTGGTTCCTCTTGATCTTCAGCAGCTTCACCCGTTGCAGCATCATTGGGCACATCGTCTGGTTCCTCTTGATCTTCACCAGCTCCCCCCATTGCAGCATCACCGTATTCAGCGGGCACATAGTTGTCATCGTACTCTTCTTCTTCGCCGTCTTCCATCATAACCCCTATTTCTCCGTGCCTCGTCCAAACATTATAGTGTGGCATGAAACCCTTGTAAAGCAGGTGGGAGTGAAGGATTTTCCGGTTAGAGTAAGACAACGTATTCACACATTTAGTGCATGGACAACACATAAAACCATTCTGCTTGTTTGCCTCAGCCGCATTTAGAAACTCATGCACGCCCTTAATGTACTCGGAGGTGTGTCTGTCACCGTACATCCATTGCCGGTTCATCTGCGTGCATTATATATAATTAAGTGTGTCAAAAACCATTACAGAACATCATAAATAGATAATTAAGTGACCAAATGGATAAAAGTTCATCATCACATTAAAACCAAAGTACATACATATATAGTTCTCATCTAACAACATATAGCTCTCCATACACATCGAAACTATGTAAAACATTTCAATGCGAAAACAAATGCGATCATAATCGCAACCAAGGTAACAATTGATCCAACGGCATAATGATACCAAGCCTTGGTATGAATGGCATATTTTCTAATCTTTTTAATCTTCAACCGCATTGCATCCATCTTGATCTTGTGATCATCGACGACATCCGCAACATGCAACTCCAATATCATCTTCTCGTCCACAATTTTTTTTATTTTTTCCTTCAAGAATTTGTTTTCTTCTTCAACTAAATTTAACCTCTCGACAATAGGGTCCATCTTGATCTTGTGATCATCGATGACTTCCGCAACATGCAACTCCAATTCCATCTTCTCCTCCTCCATTTTTTCCAATTTTTTATTTAAGGAAATGTTTTCCTCTTCAACTAAATTTAACCTCTCCACAAGAGGGTCGGTTGGAATTTCCGGTTCAACTACCTCCTAGACATAATAAAACATCTATGCATGTCAGGTTGGTCGGCATAACTATCATAAACACTAAAACAATTAGTTATAAATTAAAGATAATATACCACATCCGAATCGTAGACAGGACGAGGGCCCACGTGGGCGGATATCAAAACCATCGCACTATATAATAACAAGCAATAATAAACGTAAGAAAATTGGACAAATATCTATCTAAAGCAATAATAACAAGCAATAATAAAAGTAAGAAAAGCATGGACATAACAAGAGGCTCACCACGGTGGTGCCGGTGACGAGATCGGCGGGGGCGATCGACGGCGGCGAAGACGGGGACGGGACGTGACGGACCGCTAAACCTAGACAAATCTCGGAGAAAATAGAGCTTCGAGAGGAGAAAAGCTTAACTAGTGTGGCTCGGGCATTCCACCGAACATGTTGTGTGCATAGGAGGTGAGCTAGAGCACCACTAACCCCTCTCCTCCACGGCCAGAAAAAAAAACAGAGCAGTGAGCTCTGCTCTTGAGTGAGGTGTTATATATAGGCACCTCATTGGTCCCGGTTGGTTCTATGAACCGGGGCTAAAGGGGAGCCTTTGGTCCCGGTTCATATCACTAACCGGGACCAATGGTGGTGGGCCAGGACCAAGAGCCATTGGTCCCGGTTTGTCGCTCCAACCGGGACCAAAAGGTCCAAACGAACTGATACGTCCAAAACGTATCTGTAATTTCTGCTTGCTCCATGCCTCTTTTGGGTGATATTGCTATGATATTTATACACTTCCATACACTTTTGATCATATTTGGACTAACCTATTAACTCAGTGCACCCCAGTGCCAGTTTCTGTTTTCTGCTGTTTTTGTATTTCAGGTTTTCCCATCACGTAAACTGCCAGAAAAATCCCGGAAAAATTATATCAAAAATCAGCGTTCCGGAAGCTTCCATGCGGCCAAAGTAGGGCCAGAGGTGGGCCACAGGGGCTCCAGGCGGCCTGCCCAGGCGGCCACCCTCCCGGCCGCGCCGGGGGGGCACCTGGGCCCCCCCAGGCCCCCGCTGATGCCCCCCTTTGGCATATATTTAACACCCGTCGCAGAAACCCTGATTCCGGACCCCTTTTCTCCAGACGCAATTCCGATCTCCGCCGCCATCGCCATCAAGCTTCGAGGGACCAGAATTCCTGTGACGGCACCCTGCCGGGATGGGGAAGTGCCCCCGGATTCATCTCCATCGACGTTGCTTCCTCCCTCCATGATGCGGGAGTAGTTCCTCCTCGGGGCTGAGGTTTCTACCAGTAGCTATGTGGTCAATTCTCTCTCCCATGATGTGATCTTCGTTGTGATCATAGGCTATGTTAATCTAGGGTGATCCCATGATATTTCCCCTTCCTCTATGTATTGGATTGATGTACTCACTTGTCTTTATCTAGTATCATCCCCGAGACCAAGGTGACAGCGGTCTATTTGACATGGATTAGAAAAGTATTTTCATGAGTGATTTCCTCTCTTGTGTGTTGATTGAAGATTGAGAGTCTCTTGGTGCTTGTCTTTGACTATCCTTTAGATATGTTGTGGTGATTGTGGGACTCTCTTTGGATGGCCGCGGTGACATTGGGAAATCCTTAGATTGAGAACTACGAACTTTGAGGTGTGCTTTTGTAGCCCTACATAATTCTCGTCCTCTCTTGACCACGAAGGAATGACTTCCGAGTGTGTCCCCTTTGCATGTTTTATGGGAAATATCATGTGATTCGATTATGTTAATGTTGTTGGGAGTTGCCACTAGTGAAAGTATGAAGCCTAGGCCTTGTTTCCACCATTGCAATACCCTTTGTGCTCACGTTTACCACTTGTTTGCTTGCTGCACTTTTATTACAGATTTATATTACTTTGCTTTGCCACTCCTATCATCCATATTTTACCATCTCTTCGCCGAACTAGTGCACCTATACAACTCCCAGTTGTATTAGGTGTGTTGGGGACACAAGAGACTTCTTGTATCTTAGTTGCAGGGTTGCTTGAGAGAGACCATCTTCAACCTCTACTTCCCTGAGTTCGATAAACCTTAGGTCATCCACTTGAGGGAAATTGCTGCTGTCCTACAAACCTCTGCGCTTGGAGGCCCAACATAGTCTACAAGAGTAGAAGCGTGTGTAGACATCAAGCTATTTCTGGTGCCGTTGCCGGGGAGGTGAGTGCTTGAAGGTATATCTTTAGATCTTGCAATTAAATCTTTTTGTTTCTTGTTTTTATTTCACTAGTTATGCTTATGGACAACCTTGCTATTGGATCGTTGCTTGCGGGAAGACGCCCCACACCTGTGGTGGTTGCTCCTCCCCCTACTGAAATTGTGCCCTATAAAATACCAGCTGGTATTATCGATTATGTCTTGGCTAATCGTTATGCAGGAGACAGACATCCCGGTGAACACTTGCTATATCTGTCACAATTATGTTCATTATTTAAGCTTGCAGGTGTATCAAGGGAGTTTGTCATGAGGAAATTGTTCGCCGTATCACTTATAGATAAGGCTTCAGATTGGTATAAGCTTCGCGATAACTCGCACTTGCTTGATTGGCAAGAGCTGATGTCTCTCTTTTATACTAAGTTTTATCCTCTTCATGAAGTCCATAAGAATAGGAATTATGTTTATAATTTCTATCCTCATGACGGAGAGAGCATAGCTCAAGCTTGGGGTAGACTGAAAACGTTAATGCTAAAAAGTCCTAACCATGGGCTCCCCAAAGATATGATTATTACTAATTTCTATGCGAGGCTCTCTCAACAGGATAAAGATTTGCTCGATGCTTCCTCTATGGGTTCTTTCACAAACGAAAAGATTGATGCTAAATGGGAACTCCTTGAAAGAATTCAACGCAACACTGAAGATTGGGAGATCGAGAAAGGTAAAGAGTCAGGTATAATTTATGAGTATGATTGCATTAAGTCCTTTGTTGAAACTACAAGTTTTAATAAGTTTAGTGCTAAGTTTGGACTTGATTCTCAACTCCTTGTTGATTTCCTCAAATCTTTTGCTTCACATCTTAATATGCCTAAGGAGGATTGGATCAAGTATCATAAACCTTTTAAAGATATTTGCAAAGAAAATGAAATTGTTCATGATGATTGCAACATGCATGATCCAATTCCTAAAAATGAAGTTTTATATAAGCATGTTAATTTTTGTGGAGTGGATAGACCTTGTGAAAGGCCTATGATTGAAGAAGAGAAGTATTGTAAGCAACATAAGCATGAAAGAACAATCACTTGGGTTAGAGATTTAAATGAAATTGCTAGAGAAATGTGTGACCTTTATCCTTTTACTTGTGAACTTTGCCGTATAGAGGGTCACTTTAATTTTCAATGCATGAACTTTCAAAACATAACTGTTAACCAGCTGTGTGATAACATGATCACCTCTGATCTTTATGATGAGCTTATGTTATTTTTGATGTGTGAAGAGTTATTAGAAAAGACTTCTTGGCTAGATGTTAATGCCATAGGAATAAAAAACACTTTGCAAAATTGCCATCTCTATTGTGTTGTTAATTGACATGAAAGTGATTACATAAGTAAGATTAGAAAGGAGGGAACTTTACCAAAGTATAAAAATGTCTCTTATATTTCTGCTAATAAAAAGGAGAGTTTCTCCCAAGTTTCCCCTATTGTTTCTAATGATAAACCAGGATATATGGAGAAGCTTCATCTCAAACCACCCCCTCCTAAGGTGAAGAAGAAGAAGAAAAAGAAGAAGAGGAGGAAGAGGAACAAGAAGGAAGAAGAATGGGTATCAACCTGGCCTGAGCATATTCCTCCCATCAACTTTTATCCTAACGGTTGTAAGTTTAAAGAAGAAGGTGAAGTTTATTGCCTTAATTATCATCTTGATGATACGTCCGTAGGTACTATTGAAGATGATTTTGATTATGATATGCATGTTACTTATTGTGATTGGGAAAATGATGATAATGCTACTTATGATCTTGAAAATCTTTTTGGTACCAACTCTGAAAGTGATGATATGGAAAGCTCTAAGCTTGGGGATGATAGGATTGCAAATCCTTTACCCACTAGTGATGTGACAACTGATAATTCTTTTGCTAGTAAGAATAAAGACAACATGATTACAAATATAGTTGCTAGCAATGATAATGCTCTTCTCTACCATGATGATGTTATAACTCCAATCTATAGTGTTCAAGTTGTTTATGATAGTCCTACTCCCACTATTACCAATGAGAAAGATTATGCTTATGTGGAGAGTAAGAGTACCTTTTTGCATGTGGATCATGGTAACAATGCTTTATGTGATGCTTATATTGTTGAGTTTATTCATGATCCCACTGAAAATTATTATGAGATGGGAACATATGCTTATAGATATTTCAATAATATTAAGTTCCCTCTCTTTATGTTGAAGGTTTTGAAGCTGCATTTGTTTTGTCTTCCTATGCTAGTTGCTTTATGCTTCAATAATTTATTTTCTTACAAGATTTCCATGCATAGGAAGTATGTTAGACTTAAATATGTTTTATATATGCTTCTTGATGCTCTCTTTTGTTCTTCAACTCTTATTCCTACGAGAGCATCATTAAAGTCTTAAGCCTATCTTTATGGCTATAAAGAAAGAGCTCTAGGTAGACAACCCTTGTTATCTTTACTTTCAGTTTGTTCTTTCAGTTTTTAGTGGTCTTGATGTTTGTTACTACAGTAGCATCATCATTGTATCTTTACTTTTCAGCTTTGTGCCAAGTGTAGCCTCTGATTGCAAGAAAGTTCAAAAGTTGTGACGTGCTGTCCAGGAAACAGATTCTGTCCTTGGACAGAAAAATTCGTATAAAATCACCAGATCATCTTTTTGGTCTGAATTTTTTCTACAGCGTGCTCTATACAATTGTCTTTCGTGCGTCTGTTCTGAGTTTTTTTATTAGAGTTGCAGAAGTGCCCCGAAAAAATCATTTACTACCTGCTGTTCTGTTTTTCACAGATTCTGTCCTGTTTTGCCTTTCCTTCATTTTGCAAACCTAGAGCTTGCTTTTTCTTTGCAAAAACCTTTTGGCAATCTTGAGAAACAGTAGACCTTCAAGAATATCCTTATTTCCAGCAAGGAACAATTATTTTATTATGGGTACTAACCTCGCTAATCAGATTATAATGAGTTATGTATGAAGGGAGTTTTCAAGTGTGCGAGGGAAGATGATAAAAAGATTCAGGAGTGTCAAACGCTCAAGCTTGGGGATGCCCCCATGCACCCCCAAGAAATATTCAAGGAGACTCAAGCGTCTAAGCTTGGGGATGCCCCCGTGCATCCCCTTCTCCATCAACATTATCAGTTCGTCTTTCGTTCCACTATATTTTTATCACTTCATGTGTTATGTGCTATGCTCGGAGCGTCTTGCTTTTAGTTCCTTTTTAGTTTTCTTTAGTTTTTCATAACAAGTCGGAACTCAGCTTTCTTTGTGTGGGAGAGAAACACGCTCCACTTCAACCTAGAACATAACATAGAATTTTCATGTCTATGTTTGTTGTGTGTGTTCTTTGTCTTTCAATAGCTACTATCATGTTCAGCTCTTAGTTTTCATGCTTATCTTTTTAAAGAGCTTTTATTTAGTTGGTTGCTTGAACTCTCTTTAGTTACCATGCTTATCTTATTAAGAGAGTTTGCTTCTGTTGCATTGGTTGATATGTCTATGATAAAAATGCTACGTGCATAATGGTGCTTAGTAGTTCATGTTTTCTTATGGTTAGTCTCGAATAGCTGGGGGGTTCCCAATGTGTTATTGGAGTACCAACATGATTTGTTTGCCTATGATGTGGTATGGTTTAGTAATATCTTCCTTCGAGAATTTATTTTGATTGACTTGGCGTATGCTCACGCATATTTAAGACTGTAAAGAAAGTCTGTCAAGCCTTGGTGATCTTTTATTTCTGAGTAGCGATATAACTTCCATGCCTGATTCAATGTTGCTTTGTCGCTCTGCATGATTATGACCGTCATTGCTCTTTTAGTTGGTCGCTCCAAGTCTTTTGCTATCCTCCACCTGTACTAAGCGGACTGACTGCTTGTGCATCCAAAATCCTTTAAACCAGTTATGCCATATGAGTCCACCATACCTTCCTATACATGGTATTTACCTGCCATTCCTAACGAAGACTTTCATGTACCATCTCGAAATTATTCAAAAAAAGCATTTCTCTTTTGTGCCTCTGTTTTAGCTCATGAGGAAGTAGTAGTTAATTCATGATCTTTTTAAGTTTGACAAGCTTCACCCCGGGATTGCATGTCTAATGTGCAAACCCATAATACGAGAAGGAACTGGCAAAGAGTGCGCCCGACCCAAAATAATATAACAAACAAACCCTCCTTCACGCTTTGTTCATGAGAAATCAGAAAACTTTGGCAGTGATAAACAAAGGAGATTAAGAGGATGTGATCGTCCTCATTCGGGAGCCGTTCCTCGAAACGTGTCCATCTCAAGAAGTGATTGAGTTGTCTGCTAGCATTCGTTGACGAAACATGCATATCCAAAAAAATATAATTATTACCTCTGTTTTTAAAACCAAGAGCTCTGGTACATGCTTTGTCTTTGTTTCCGACTACGGGTTTTCAACCTTGCCAAGAAAAGCCACGGTTCGAGAGTCTCCACCTTCTTTTAAAGCACCAACTACTGAGAGCATGATTGTCATTCTGAGTGTAATGTGCATTGTCCCAAAGTAGCATTGTCTTTTGCATGATTATGATATCATTTATTCTGAAATTATTGTATCTAGTCATCACTTAAACCTTGAAGGTGCCCCTGCATTTATGTTTTGCTTCACTAAAGGGGGCAAGCGAGATATCACTTTATCATATTTGCACACCATGCTCATTACAAATCTATTTGATGTTTCAGTATCATGTTGTAAAACTTTCAGTTCTTTGTGAATTTCTCATGAGGCAACTTAATTACTACAGATTCATTGTCTCAGTAAGCTTTTGTCATATGACTATGAAAAGTCCTATATGGTTAATAGCATGTCACCACAGAAATTATGCTTGTTATCATTTACCTACTCGAGGACGACCAGGAATTAAGCTTGGGGATGTTGATACATCCAAAACGTATCTATAATTTCTGCTTGTTCCATGCCTCTTTTGGGTGATATTGCTATGATATTTATACACTTCCATACACTTTTGATCATATTTGGACTAACCTATTAACTCAGTGCACCCCGGTGCCAGTTTCTGTTTTCTGCTGTTTTTGTATTTCAGGTTTTCCCATCACGTAAACTGCCAGAAAAATCCCGGAAAAATTATATAAAAATCAGCGTTCTGGAAGCTTCCATGCGGCCAAAGTAGGGCTAGAGGGGGGCCACAGGGGCTCCAGGCGGCCACCCGCCTGGCCGCGCCGGGGGGGCGCCTGGGCCCCCCAGGCCTCCGCTGATGCCCCCCTTTGGCATATATTTAACACCCGTCGCAGAAACCCTGATTCCGGACCCCTTTTCTCCAGACGCAATTCCGATCTCCACCGCCATCGCCATCAAGTTTCGGGGGACCAGAATTCCTGTGCCGGCACCCTGCCGGGACGGGGAAGTGCCCCCGGATTCATCTCCATCGACGTTGCTTCCTCCCTCCATGATGCGGGAGTAGTTCCTCCTCGGGGCTGAGGTTTCTACCAGTAGCTATGTGGTCAATTCTCTCTCCCATGATGTGATCTTCGTTGTGATCACAGGCTATGTTAATCTAGGGTGATCCCATGATATTTCCCCTTCCTCTATGTATTGGATTGATGTACTCACTTGTCTTTATCTAGTATAATCCCCGAGACCAAGGTGACAGCGGTCTATTGGACATGGATTAGAAAAGTATTTTCATGAGTGATTTCCTCTCTTGTGTGTTGTTGAAGATTGAGAGTCTCTTGGTGCTTGTCTTTGAATATCCTTCAGATATGTTGTGGTGATTGTGGGACTCTCTTTGGATGGCCGCGGTGACATTGGGAAATCCTTAGATTGAGAACTACGAACTTTGAGGTGTGCTTTTGTAGCCCTACATAATTCTCGTCCTCTCTTGACCACGAAGGAATGACCTCCGAGTGTGTCCCCTTTGCATGTTTTATGGGAAATATCATGTGATTCGATTATGTTAATGTTGTTGGGAGTTGCCACTAGTGAAAGTATGAAGCCTAGGCCTTGTTTCCACCATTGCAATACCCTTCGTGCTCACGTTTACCACTTGTTTGCTTGCTGCACTTTTATTACAGATTTATATTACTTTGCTTTGCCACTCCTATCATCCATATTTTACCATCTCTTCGCCGAACTAGTGCACCTATACAACTCCCAGTTGTATTAGGTGTGTTGGGGACACAAGAGATTTCTTGTATCTTAGTTGCAGGGTTGCTTGAGAGAGACCATCTTCAACCTCTACTTCCCTGAGTTCGATAAACCTTAGGTCATCCACTTGAGGGAAATTGCTGCTGTCCTACAAACCTCTGCGCTTGGAGGCCCAACATAGTCTACAAGAGTAGAAGCGTGTGTAGACATCACGAACCGGGACTAATGGCACACGTGGCCCGGCCGGCCCCCTGGGCTCACGAACCGGGTCCAGTGCCCCCATTGGACCCGGTTCTAGATTGAACCGGGGCTAATGGGCTGGACAGGCCTGGTCCAATGCCCTGTTTTCTACTAGTGAACATTACATTTGTTCAGATCAAAGCTTGGCATTTTTCTGAATTCATTATCGATATTTTAGGCATTAGTTTGATTTCTAGGCTTTTAATGAATATAACTAAATTTATACTACGTGTAAATTACAACATTATTCAAAATTGAAAGAAACTTCATATTTAAGTGGTCAACTAGCTTTGTAGTTCGTATATAATAACTACATGAAAAAAGAAGATCAACATCTACTTGGGAAATTTCAAACCCTAACTACATGCCATGTTTTTTCGCATTTCTGGAAAATGTATATGTAGTCCAAAATTCTATGAAATGTAGCATGGAGCCATAGTAGGACCTTAAGAGCCTTAAGTTAAAAATTCTAAAACATTCACAAATTTCGTGATGTAGGTTATTGCTCTCAAATCAAAGCATGTTTCGATCAAAACATCCTATCTTTCCTTGCACTATGGTTGTGCTATTTTCTAGTTTCCACTTGATTTTTCACTAATCTACAGTACCAAAAAACACATAGCATTCCATTTCTCTAATCTAGAAATGTGACATGAACTAGTTTACTGCATAGTTTACGTTGGAGACTGCTAATATTTCCGAGCGGGCTGTCATAAACCCACCTAATAATTTTGATCATTGCTCCATGTGATGTCGGCGAATAACAGATAACAATGACACACTCAAGCAATGGGCCCGCTGACGGCTCTTGCTCTATATGCGGGTTGGGCGAAAATGCAAACCACGTCTTTTTTCAATGCGTGCTGGCTAAGTTTGCGTGGAGTGCGGTTCGTGAGACCTTTGCCGAAAATTGGAACCCCCAATCCTCTTCGGATCTCGTAACTATTCGGAACGCGCAGAAAGGGTCGAACGCGCGTATCCTGTGGTGTTGCGCTGGGGCGCTATTATGGTCTCTCTGGACGGTTCGGAATAAAATTACCATCGAACACAAGTTCCCAACCCATCCAGCTGACATCTTCTTCAAATGCCATCTCTTTCTTCAGGTGTGGATGCCGTTGGGGAAAGCGCGTGACGAGCAGGACATGCATGCAGTGATGGAGAAGATCAAGACGGTGTCGAGGCTCACTCGCCAAAATGAGGGAACCCCTCCCCCTGCCACTTAGATGCTGCGGTTTTTGGGTCTATGCTCCTTTCGTGCCACTATGTTATGATACTTGTCGGTTGGGCATTAAGTTTCTTATTCGCGCGAACCTATATGGTCTGTAATATCGAACTATGTGTGTGTATTGACGTTGCCTTGATGGCTTTATTAATTTAAAGCCGGACGCCTCTAGCGTCTTCGTTCCAAAAAAAAAAAACCACGACATGGGGTGTAATTCCGCATGGAGCTCAGCACCCATCACGCTCAGCTGCCATAGTCATTTGATGCATGTACCATCTGCCGCACACATCTGTCCTAATCAGAGGAGGCATGATCAACGCCTGGGGCATCCTTTGCATAGTGCACTGGAGAACCCTAGGCAATCATGACATTGACTTGTCATCTCCAGGTTAACACAACTTCTTTTTGAAACTCAAGGTTAGCACAACCAAGCCTAGCAAACGAGATTGCAACAGCCGGTCTCTTCTGTTTTTTCAAACCTTGCGGGCTTCTCCTCTATGCACGGTGATGCAAGCTATCGTTTACCAATGACAAACTCAAAGCCCAATTCAGAAGTAAAATCAGGGCCCATGTACTCATCAACAACAATAGCTTAAAAGTTTAATTTTAAGTTCCCACCTAACAAGCTAAGCAATAACACCACATTTTTGGGAAAAAATAAACTAATAGCATTGATCTTCCAGTAGACTAAACAACAACACTGCCATCATCACACATCAAACAGTTAAGACAAATTTAGCACACATCAAGAGAATTACTGCTGGTAGCACAAATGAAAATTCTGACAGCCCAAATCGAGAAACTAAACGAGCACAAAAACACATGGAAACATGATGGCATCAAACCTCACAACTAGTTTAATCTAGAGGAAGTTAGGCTCAAACGGTCCATCAAATATAATGCACTTTGCGATCACCTACCGCACAATCACAAACAATCTCTTGCATGCACCTTTTCCCAGCAACATAGCCGAACTCCGAACATTCCCAGGAACAAGGTTGTAGAATGCATAAGCCTCATCTAACGAGTCAAAAGATGTGCCAATTGCTGGACTGACAACATGACCAGCTCCTTTCTCAGCATAAGCATGCACATGCAATTCCAGCTGTTATCCTGTCAGGCTTCATCTCCCTCTCATCATGAGCTTTCCCCATCCTAACCCTAAAATGGTGTCTTGGCAGAACATCTGAGAAACAAAAAGTTGTCAGGACGATCTGCGAATTGAACACAGGGCATGACAAGCAATTTTTACATGGTGCGAACATTTTGCTTATTGTTCGGGTTAATAGCAGACCGAGCTAAAAAACATGTCAACTGACGATAACAACAACCTAAGCTCAATCAGTTTACCTCTAAGAAATCCTCGAGCAAACCGTCCAGTAAGTAATCAAACAAAGACAAACATAGCAGAATCATGATACTGAGTCCAGTTTGTTCTGATTTTTACTACAAATATGCTAATACCGAATAAAATCCTCGAGCAAACCGTCCAGTAAGTAATCAAACAAAGACAAACATAGCAGAATCATGATACTGAGTCCAGTTTGTTCTGATTTTTACTACAAATATGCTAATACCGAATAAAATCATGTGTGCATTCAAACTCATTTGTAATCTCAAACGACCCACCTACGAATCAAAAAGCACTCACGCACCTTCCAGTGAATCGAAGCTCATCATAAACAAAACACGCTACTACTTATTCACGCCTACTTAAAACTCATGCGAATCCCATTTAGTCACACGAATCCAGTTTTGTCATGTACTGAATAACACTTTGGCCATGTTCTAAGAATCATAAATACTAAATTACAGATCAAACTCGACCCCATTTTGGTCATGTTCCAAAGCGTGCATACACTGACAAATCCAATTTAGCACCGTACCTATAATCATGTGCCCAAAACATATATGATCTGACAAACCCCATTAGCACTGAAACTAAAACCAACAAGTATATACTCTGACGATCCAATTAGCACTGCCATCCCAGCAAATTTGCACCCTAAATTAACTGAAAACTAAAACCATGTGTGGTGAAACATTCAGCTTCACATCACCTTGTATGCTAACTAACCAAAAGTGAACTACCACCTATAGCTAAGATGCATCTTGCTAAACAAGTGTAAAAACCAAAGGAGATGCGATGTTCCCGCACTGCTTTCTCACTAAATTTCGTGTCCAGGCGCTCATAGCTTCAGAGCACACCTCATATCTTCGTACTGTTTTGCAAAAAAAAGGGCCCCGCATCGCCTAACCTAGGCAGCACGGGCGGCGATCCCATCTACACCACCTCGTCCTCAGCCTCCATCTTCTGCTCTTCCCCCTCGCCGCCGCCGGAGGTCACCGCAGGGCGAAGCCCGTGTGGTGGTGGCGGCGGCGGGGCCTTTCCCTATATGCTCTCGCAACAAGACTGGTGTTGGCGGCTTCCCATGCGGCGGTTGACGGCACCGCCGGCATGCATCGGATCTTCGGCCGATGCATGCGGCGTCCACATCCATCCAGATCGGGGCCAAGCAAGACTATTTGCAATCCAGGTGTGTGCCATCAAGTACTCTAGGAAGTTACGATCCAGGTCAATGGCGGCTGCTTCCCTGGGCTCTCCTTCTGGATGTGATGCGCACTACACCAGGCACTAGGAGGGCTCCTTCAATGCACATGATTCAGTTCGTTCGACAGGCAGGGTGCTTGGAAGGTGGTGCTCCCCGTTCTACCACCATCTGCACCCCTGCGTGTTGCGTTCTCCTCCCGATCCGGCAGGGTTGGCCGCTGTCTGCGCTGCTTCCAATGGCGCGGGCTCGTCGGGCTACGGCGGTTTCGTCTGTCTCGGCTTGGATGGCCGCGAGGGCCCTGGATGTGAGTTGCATCGACGGTGGATCTGGTCTCCACTCTCTGCGGCGAGCTGGACCACATATTCGGCATGGTGGGTGCGCTGGGCTACTACGCACGAAGAGTGCGGCGGGCTTAGCGTGAAAGTAATCCTCTTTGATCTGGCCATCGGCGAGTCCCGGACTTCTCCTTCAAAGGAAAACAAGGACTGGCGTATATGACGCTCTTTGGACACCTTGATTGGATAGGGGCCAGTCGTGTGCATCCGCAACATCAGCATAATCAGCTTCACTCGGTATTGCGAAGCTCTGTGTTTGTCGACACCTTGGAACATGTCTACACCAAGATTTCTAAGGGTTAAACACATGTGGAGAATACCATGGCGTGGTTGGAGGACCTACAAATGGCGAAGGCGGGGTCTTGGATACGATGAAGACTTTGCTTCACATGCAGTTCTTCTGACTTGGCTTACGGGATATGTTCCTATCCAGACCAGACATGAGTTTTTGTGAGCATGGTGGTACGTGACTTGCAGTAGTAGCCTCCGCAAGTGGAGTGGCAGCATTGGAGAACTTCTTTGTTGGTTGTATTCCTTTGAGTACCGAGACGTGATTTTCATGGTGAAAACTCAAGGTCGGGCTTTTATTGGTTGTGCCTGGCAGTGACCTTATTGAAGGCATTGTTTTGGGAACGCGGTCTTTCTTCAGGGTGAAAACCTACGATCTTTGATAGGGCAACGACAACGCTTTGCATTGTTTCCTTCTTGGAGGTGTTGCTTTTGGAGAACCTTCTTTGTAGTCCGGGTGCTGTCTTTTGTGGTGGTTAGAGTATTGCTACTGCGGGTGATTGATCACCGTGGCAGGGTCATTTTTCTTTTCTCTTTTTCCTTTTTCTTTTATTTTTTGGCAAAAATCCTAGACTTACGGACAGAATCGCACAGAAGGTGTTTACGGGAATACGTGTCCGCCCATCAATGTCCCTCCTTCCGGTGCTTTCAGCTGTGGGTCCTTCTGATTCCTAATCAACTGATGCCATGTCAGCCTGTAGCTTCTAATGCATAAGATGGAGTCCGTAAGTGTAGCAAATCCCATTTTTTGGTTATCTGCATCCTGTATGTTTTTAGGGATCTTGTTAGTGCAGAGCCTGGGTGTAAATGGTATCTTCTTGATATTAATATATTCCCCTTTTCGAAAAAGAGCACACCTCATATCGGTCTGCATCTGCACATGGCTGTTCTTTGCGGTCTGCCCGGCAACACCCCTGCGCGAATCAAATTTATAATGGATGAGCAAAAAACAAACGAAACTAGGCCGACGACTTGGCACACAAGTGACGACGGATCTGCTCCCGCGACCTGACATCATACATGCTCTACGTGACACAGAGCAAAATCCAAATTTTTAGTTATTTCACTGCAGCCAGAAACTGAATCAAAAAATCAGCAATTCCCCAAATTCTTTACTCAAATGGCTCACTCCACGATACGCGGAAATATCCATAAACCTTTTTAATCCAAAAAACCAGACTGTCATCTCTACACATCTCCACCCAAAAATCATACTGAAACTAAACTGCATGCTAGGTGACAAACTCGTTTCCAGGAATAACTTATATGCTAGCTAGCCAAAGTCAAATAAACAATACCCCTATGATGCAAAACTTGCTTTGTGTTGCAAATCACAAAGAAGAAACTACAGCCTTTTCTTTTCACTAACCTTCGTGTCCAGCCACTCGTAGCTTCAGAACACACCTCCTATATGGCCGCACCTCCGTCTGCCTGTGCTTTGCCGGCTGCATCTGCTGCACTCATGGAATCCTCTTGGAGGACAGAACTACTCCATCCAGCCGGCACGGCCACGCCCCTGTTCGAATCAAATCTAGCCAAGTGGGTAAGCAGTTTTCAAATCCACACCGCTTATTCTACAAACAAGAGATTAAAGAAGAAAGTCACCCGAGCGAAATACACATACCCATCGATCTCGAGACCATCGGTGAACAGTTGCGGCCACGGAGTCTTTCCAGGCCCGGGAACAGTTGCGGGGGATGGGCCGAACACAGTACGGCTACATGGCCAATAGGTGTATCACGGACCGTGTTTGCCCCACTAGGCCTGCCAGAGCACCGCCACGAACTGACGGGTTTCGGATCCCCAGGCCAAAGCAGACGGACCAGATTCCGGCCTGCCTGTAGGGCGAGCACCAAAAGCCCTCACTCGCAACATGGCCATTTTCTCCGAAGATTGTAGGCCGAGTACCCTAAATGGAGAGCTGAACTCAGCAAATTGTATGCCGAGTTCAAATACGCTTTTGCGTAGTTTTCAGGGCAGTCGGAAAATATAAAAAATGCAGCAGTGGAAGGCCTACTATCAATTTGACCACGCAAATCGATCCATCGCATGGCCGGCCGGCCACGACGGCGTAGTCATCTGCCACCAATCGAACAAAGCGTGAGTCACGGGGGGACACGGACATGTGTGATAATCATATATCCAAACATGCATGGTCTTGGTGAGCCGAACATGCATTCCAGTCCAGCTCATGATTCTAATTAACAACACGATCCGAGATGCATTCCAGATTTCCAGCTCGTCCGAACATGCCTCATGATTCTCATCGATTCCATCACACGTCCAAACATTATGCATCACGCAAGCCCAGGCTTTCGCCATAGAAACGCAAGTCAAACGGGCACGTGCGAGGATTCACCCGTGATTGCATACCCAGTTGCCCTCTGAACAGACCCAAAATTATGTAATTGCTCATACTTAACCATTACACTAGGTGTGTGTAACTGCCTTGCCTCTCTATATAAAGAAGAGCACGAACGTTCTGGGTAACAGAGAAACACCATCGGTGATCAACAGCCATGAAGGTAGAGGACGTCCTTCATATGGCTACCGGCGACGGAGAGAACAGCTACGCCGCCAACTCCAGGATCCCAGTTTGTATCCAAACTAGCATCCCGCACTTGTTTCTTTCTTTCTTTCTTTCATGTGATTTTGCAATGCATGACACCACTTCATGGATACTTTTATTTTGACAGATGAAGGCCATGCTGAAGAACATGCCATTTCTTCAAAAGACGGTAGAAGAGGTATACACCTCGCTCTCCCCTGCGAGCACGATGGTCATCGCCAACCTCGGCTGCTCGTCAGGCCCGAACGCTCTATTCATCGTCGCCGAGGTTACTAGCATGATCTCCGAATACAACGAGAACACAAACGAACAACATGGCGTGGAGCTGCAGTTTCTCCTGAACGACTTGCCGAAGAACGATTTCAACCTCATCTTCCAGTCGCTTGATCAGTTCCACACTGCCACTAGGAAAGGGGAGGGCGATGAGGCGGCGACGCCACCGTACTATGTGGCCGGGCTACCGGGATCGTTCTACAACAGGCTTTGTCCTAGCCAGAGCGTCCATCTTTTCCACTCGTCCTACAGCCTCCATTGGCTTTTCAAGGTACACGCATTTCACACTTGTCATACGGAGTACTCCCGCGGTCTCATAATATAAAAGTGTTTTTTAAAGCCTGTGATAATATAAGAGTGTTTTTAAAATGCTCTTACTTATATTATGAGACGGAGGGAGTAATAAATTATGTGCCAGCTTAAACTGAAATATCAGATTGCAACGTAACAGTACTGATCCACACTTCTACATCCACTTCTATTCAAGCATCAGCCACTGTTTATCATTCCACTTTTCTCACTACGAGAAAGTCTAGCAAAGGCTATAATAATACCATAACAAAAAAAGGGCCTAGCTTAATTAACAGGGCCGTAGTTTTAACCCTTCACAAACTATGTAAAAACTGACCATGTTATTTTCTTACTGGAAGGAGTAAGATGCATGAAAACAAGTGACTTGCCAAGTAAGGAATAACTATTGTGGTAATGCAGTTTAGTTGGGTTCTACATTACTAGAAGTCAATCTTATAGTAAGTGAAACTTGTATGGCTTCTTTGGTTCACAGACAAAGTAGAGGAAAAGTACAGAAACAGAAAACTTACTTTAGGAGTACTATTCGTTCGCTTGGTTCGAAGGAATGGACCAAAGGAGAAGTGGAGGAAATTCTCCTCTTATCCAATTTTCAAAGGAAAAAATGCCAGATTTTACAATCCACTAGGACCACTTTTTATGGTCTCTTGGTTGGCAGGACCCCTGAAGTGTAGGAATAGGAAAACACAGGATAAGAATGAATGTGCAAAATGGCTGGTTGGAAAAAACATACATTTTGCAAGACATGTTTGTTTCTTGGAAATAAGAAATCACATGTATCCTTATAAACTTGGCCATACCAAAGTCAAACCACATAAAATAGTATAATTATAATGATACACGCCACTAAGGATCTTAGTAGGAATTTGTAAAAGAGGTCAACAATGATTTTAAATTTCATGTGTTTTTCCTTTGAAACATAGATCAAAGGCATAATACCATCCTAACACTACTAGGCAAAAGCTTATAGGCAGACGCTTACTAGTAGCGCGGGTTTTTACCCCTCGCTACTGCTACTTACTAGTAGCGCGGGTTTTTACCCCTCGCTACTACTAAGTTGATACTAGTAGTCTCTACCGTGCCCTCCTCGGACATTGCCATAGTAGTAGCAAGGGGTACAAACCCGCGCTACTACTAAGTTGATAGTAGTAGCGCGGTTTTATACCCCTCTCTACTACTAAGTACGAGGTAGGTGAATTCCCCATATCCTCAGCCGAATCCCTCCTCTCTCCCTCACTTTCCCCATCTCTCACTTTCCTCCTCTCTCCCTCGTACTCCAGCGGTGGCCGCCGCTGGTACACTACTTTCTTCTCCCCTCATTTTCGGGATCCCTCCGGTGGGAGGTCGCCGGAGCTCCTCGCCGCCGCCAAGATGCGGAAGCACGACCTCAGCATCCTCCTCATCGCCATCTTCGTTGTCTTTTTCTCGCTCCAGGTCAGCCCTCCTCCTCCTACCCCCTCTCCGCTTCGATCCGGAACCCTAGCTGACCCATCCCCCTCTTCCTCCGACAGCATGAGGGAAACTTCTCGTTCCGGGAGGCGTGGTACCACCTGTCGGACGACGGGTTCCCGATCAAGCATGACGTGGACCACCTCCTGCCGCCGCTCTTCGCCGACCTCAACAGCGACGGCCGCCGCAAGGTGCTGCTCCCCATGCACGACGCCAAGATCCAGGTCCTCCACTTCCCGGACCATGCCGGGCTGGCCTCCACGAGGCGCGCGTCATGGCCGAGATCTCCCTGCTCCCGGCCAACGTACGGGTCGCCGCCGGCCGCCGTCGACCAAACCATTGAAACCATTGACAACACGCATGGGGTCGAGAATATTTTTTTTGGTTTTTCACATTAATAGTAGTAGCACAGGTCACAGACACGCGCTACAGATAGTTAGTAGTAGTAGCGCGGGATGCACCGCACTACTACTACTAGTTAGTTGTAGCGCCGTAGTAGTAGCGCAGGCACCCGCGCTACTACTAGCTTTTAACCCGCGCTACTACTAGGCTTTTTCCTAGTAGTGTAATTATACTTTAGTGTGTGGTCTGACTTTGATTGAACTGTGCTTAGTAGGATTCTTGCGTTTTCCCTATTCCTGTGAACCAACACGCAAATTTACATAATTAATTTACTTTCGAACTCTTAGAGCATCTCCAGCCGCGCCCCCAACAGGCCCCGCCAGGCCACTTTTTCGGCGCCGGCGCCAAAAAAATGGCCCAGTCGCGCCCCCATGAACCCGTTTTTCACCGGATTGGACCGAAACTGGCTCGGGCGGACCCAACCCGAACCCGGGGCGCTGGGGGTCGCCTGGGGGCGCCGGACGGGTTGTTTTTGGCGCGAACAGTGATGGACCCGCCTTGTCAGCGACACGCTGCTTCGTCGTCCGCATCGCCTCGGTTCCTGCGGGAATCAATGCCAAAGCTGTCGCGCCGTTGCCTCCATTGATGCCCTGCGCTGCCGAGATGCAGCGCCGGTCAGCCTGCCCATTGATGCCGCGCAGGGAACCGTCGCGTCGCGCGGCGCCACGGGCGCCCGCCACGCGTCGCCTGGCATGCACCCCTCGCCACCCGAGCTCCAACTATAAAAGACTCCCACCTCGCCGGTGAACGGCACACCGCAGCATCATCGCCCCCCTGGCACTCTCCCACACTGCCACGCGCGATTGACCGCTTCCTCCGCCGCTCGCTGCTTCGTCACCGCCACGTGATGGGCCTCGAACCCCTCGTTGGATTACCCCAAGTGGAAGGTGTAAGATGCAGTAAGTAGAAGTGTTTTCCCCTAGCAAAGATGCCAAGGATCGAATCCCCAGAGACTCCTAGGTTCAACAGGTAGGTGTCAACCGCTAACGGCGCAATTAGCAATCAACGTGGACCTGCACACAGATACAAATAACTTTGCTCCCAACGAGTACAGAGAGGTTGTCAATCTCTCCGGCCTTGTAGTTCACAAAGGGTTAAAAGCAATATGATAGTAGTGATAGATAGTAATTTGCAATAGTAAATAAAATAGCGGAAAAGTAAATAGTGTATGTGATCAATGATAGTAATATGGACCGGAGTCACATGATGTTCACTAGTGATGTCTCTCTCCCAAAAGACGATAAAACAGCTATGCGAGGTAACAAATTACAGCTGGGCAATTGACAGGACCACGAACGCAAACCAATGCTGACTACATTGCAAGAAAGGTTGAGGTTCAAAGCATGGGCGGTACGCCAAAGTAAGTAGACCGAAATCCATCTGCATCTACTTCTAATCATCCACCTTGAGATATCTATCCAGAACATCTCGCTGGTATTAAGTTGCGAGTCCCACCCATAGTGTAAACTCAATGCAACAGACAACTGCATTAAAAGAACTTTGCGTAAAGTAAACAATCCTTGCACCCGCGGGCACAAGCACCGTTGTTTTCCCCCTTGTGGCAACAACACATCCCCTAGACTCATGTTTCTGTCACTCAAGCTAGTCATCGAGGGGCATGAACCCACAATCGAGCATAACATTCCCTCTTGGAGTCACTACCTACTACTTGGCCAAAGCAATAAATAACAACGGAGAACATGCAAGAATTACTTATGAACTAAAATATAAAAGAGGTGAATCAAATATATTACTCAAGATCAATCTGAACATAATCTCATAATCCATCGGATCCCAGCAAACTCAACATAGCAACAGCATAAGGATTACATAGGTGCCTCGATCATGTAGGGCAGCTCACGAGGACTAATTAGTGAAGCACAAGAACGGGAGGAGAACATCACATAGCTACTGGTCATGGACTCATGGTCCAAGGGAGACTACTCACGAGTCATTCGGGAGGCGTCCATGGTGGTGGAGAAGCTCCCGGTGGTGATCCTCCCCTCCGGCAGGGTGCCGGGAAGAGTTCTCCTGGTGCTCCCGATCTTGGAAGCGGCGGCGGCGGCGAAACAGAGATGGGATCGTGAAAAGAAGTCCTTTTTCAAGGGTTACGGGGGACCCTTTAAATATCTGCCAAAGTAGGGCGCCGGGGGGCTCTCGGGGTGCCGAGGCGCCCCCCCGGCGCGGCCCTGGGGGGGCACGCCCACAGGGCGCCTGGGGCCCCTGTGGCCCCCCCAAGGCTCCCCTTCGGAAGCAGTGTCGTTCCCGATACGCTGATGTTTTATATATTTTTTCTGGATTTTTCTGGGCAGTTCTCGAAACGTGAAAACCTGAAATACAAAAACAGCCGAAAACAGAAACTGGCACTGGGGTGCACTGGATTAGTAAGTTAGTCCAAATATGATCAAAAGTGTATGGAAGTGTATGAATATCATAGAAATATCAACCAAAAGTGGCATGGAGCAAGCAGAAATTATAGATACGTTTTGGACGTATCACCACGCACTGCGCCCCCATGCCGCCTCGCCGCCGGGGAGCTGCGGGCTACCACGTTCGTCCGTCCGGCACCTACTCCGCCGAGATTCGGCCGGGCGACGTGCGCCTCGGACTCGGAACCTTCGACACCGCTCAGGAGGGCGCCCGCGCGTACGACGCTGCGGCGTGGCGCCTCCGGCGTTCCCGTTGGGACATGAACTTCACGGACGTGCCGACGCAGGAGCGGGCACAGGAGTTGGGGCCTCCCCCGCTGTTGGAAATATGCCCTAGAGGCAATAATAAAAGTATTATTATTATATTTCCTTGTTCATGATAATCGTCTGTTATTCACGCTTGAATTGTATTATACGGAAACAGTGATACATGTGTGAATATATAGACCACAATGAGTCCCTGGTAGGCCTCTAGTTACCAGCTTGTTGATCAACAGATGGTCACGGTTTCCTGACCATGGACATAGGATGTCAGTGATAACGGGATCACATCATTAGGAGAATGATGTGATGGACAAGACCCAATCCTAAGCATAGCATGAGATCGTATAGTTCGTAATGCATAAGCTTTTCGGTGTCAAGTATTTATTCCTTAGACCATGAGGTTGTACAACTCCCGGATGCCGTAGGAATACTTTGGGTGTGCCAAACGTCACAACGTAACTGGGTGGCTATAAAGGTACGCATCGGGTATCTCCGAAAGTGTCTGTTGAGTTGGTATGAACCGAGACTGGGATGTTGTCACTCCGTATGACGGAGAGGTACCTCTGGTCCCACTCGGTAAGACATCATCATAATGAGCTCAATGTGACTAAGTAGTTAGTCACGGGATGATGGATTACGGATCGAGTAAAGAGACTTGCCATGACGAGATTGAACAAGGTATCGGGAATACCGACGATCGAATCTCGCGCAAGTACCGTACCGATGGACAAAGGGAATAACATACGGGATTGAGTGAATCCTTGACACGGTGGTTCATCCGATGAAGATCATCGAGGAACACGTGGGAACCAACATGGGTATCCAGATCCCGATGTTGGTTATTGACCGGAGAGTGGTCTCGGTCATGTCTACGTGTCTCCCGAACCCGTAGGGTCTACACACTTAAGGTTCGGTAACGCTAGGGTCGTAGAGATACATGCACGTGGAAACCCGAAAGTTGTTCGGAGTCCCGGATGAGATCCCGGACGTCACGAGGAGTTCCGGAATGGTCCGGAGGTAAAGAATGATATATAGGAAGTCCAGTTTCGGCCATCGGGTGATCTCCGGGGGTCACCGGGAGTGTCCCGGGACCACCGGAGGGGTCCCGGGGGTCCACCGGGTGAGGCCACCCATCCCGGTAGGGCCCCTAGGCCGCAAGGGGGAAGTGACCAGCCCTAATGGGCTGGCGCACCACATGGGCCCTCCTCCCCATGCGCCTAGGGTTGAAACCCTAGGGGGGAGGGGGCGCCACTTGCCTTGGGGGGCAAGGATTCCCCCCTGGCAGCCGCCCCACCCTGCAGATGCCATCTGCAGGGCCGGCGCACCCCCCTGGCCCCCTATATATATGTGGGGGGGGAGAGGGCAGCCGCACCCTTGCCCTGGCGCCTCTCCCCCCTTCCCGTCACACCTCCGTCTCCTCAACGCAGGGCGCCCGGCGAAGCCCTGCAGGAATCTCCACTGCATCCACCACCACGCCGTTGTGCTGCTGGATCTCCGACGATCTCTCCTCCCCCCTTGCTGGATCAAGAAGGAGGTGACGTTGCTGTACCGGACGTGTGTTGAACGCGGAGGTGCCGTCCGTTCGGCGCTAGATTATCGGTGACGAAGAACGCGAAGAGTACGACTACTTCATCCACGCTTCTTCGAAAGCTTCCGCTCGCAATCTCCATAACGGTATGTAGATGCACTCTTATTTGCTCGTTGCTAGATGTCTCCTTAGTTGGATCTTGGTGAAAGCGTAGAAAATTTTTGAATTCTGCTGCGTTCCCCAACAGTGGCATCTGAGCTAGGTCTTATGCGTAGCATCTTGCATGAGTAGAACACAAAGCAGTTGTGGGCGTTTGAGTTTGCTCAATTTTCTTGCCGTTACTAGTCTAGTCTTGATTCGGCGGTATTGTGGGATGAAGCGGCCCGGACCGACTTTACACGTACGCTTACGTGAGACTGGTTCCACCGACAGACATGCACTAGATGCGTAAGGTGGCTGGCGGGTGTCTGTCTCTCCTACTTTAGTCGGATCGGATTCAATGAAAAGGGTCCTTATGAAGGGTAAATAAAAATTGACAAATCACGTTGTGGTTTTGGCGTAGGTAAGAAACGTTCTTGCTAGAAAACCTATAGATGCCACGTAAAAATTTGCAACAACAATTAGAGGACGTCTAACTTGTTTTTGCAGCATGTGCTATGTGACGTGGTATATCCAAAATGAAGATGTGATGAATGATATATGTGATGTATGAGATTGATCATGTTTTTGTAATAGGGAATCACGACTTGTATGTCGATGAACTTGACAACCGGCAGGAGCCATAGGAGTTGTCTTAATTATTGTATGACCTGCGTGTCACTGAATAATGCCATGTAATTACTTTACTTCATTGCTAAACGTTAGCTATAGTAGTAGAAGTAATAGTTGGTGTGACGACTTCTTCAAGACACGATGATGAAGATCATGATGATGAAGATCATGGTGTCGAGCCGGTGACAAGATGATCATGGTGCCCCGAAGATGGAGATCCAAGGAGCAAGATGATATTGGCCATATCATGTCACTTTAATTGATTGCATGTGATGTTTCTCATGTTTATGCATCTTGTTTACTTAGAACGACGGTAGTAAATAAGATGATCTCTCACTAAAAATTTCAAGAATTGTGTTCCCCCTAACTGTGCACCGTTGCTAAAGTTCGTTGCTCCGAAGCACCACGTGATGATCGGGTGTGATAGGTTCTAACGTTCGCATACAAGGGGTGTAAGCCCTTTACACACGCGATACACTTAGGGTTCACTTGACGAGCCTAGCATGTGCAGACATGGCCTCGGAACACGGAAGACCGAAAGGTCAAACACGAGTCGTATAGAAGATACGATCAACATGAAGATGTTCACCGTTGATGACTAGTCCATCTCACGTGATGATCGGACACGGGCTAGTCGATTCGGATCGTGTATCACTTAGATGACTAGAGAGATGTCATTCTGAGTGGGAGTTCACTAAAATTTGATTAAGATGAACTTAATTATCATGAACTTAGTATAAATTCTTTACAATATCTCTTGTAGATCAAATGGCCCACGCTCCAGTTTCCCTCAACTTCAACGCGTTCCTAGAGAAAACCAAGCTGAAAGACGATGGTAGCAACTATACGGATTGGGTCCGTAACCTGAGGATTATCCTCATAGCTGCCAAGAGATCATATGTCCTTGAAGCACCGCTAGGTGATGCACCTGCTCCCGATGCGGCCCAAGACGTTTTGAACGTCTGGCAGTCGCGTAGTGATGATTACTCCCTGGTTCAGTGCGGCATGCTTTACAGCTTAGAGTCGGGGCTCCAAAAACGTTTTGAGCACCACGGAGCATATGAGATGTTCGAAGAGCTGAAAATGGTTTTCCAAGCTCATGCCCGAGTCGAGAGATATGATGTCTCCGACGCATTCTACAGCTGTAAGATGGAGGAAAACAGTTCTGTCAGTGAGCACATCCTCAAGATTTCTGGATTGCACAACCGCTTGTCTCAGCTAGGAATGAATCTCCCAGATGAAGCGGTCGTTGACAGAATCCTCCAGTCGCTCCCACCAAGCTTCAAGAGCTTCGTGTTGAACTTCAATATGCAGGGGATGGAGAAATCCATTCCCGAGGTGTATTCGATGCTGAAATCAGCGGAGGTGGACATCAAGAAAGAACATCAAGTGTTGATGGTCAATAAAACCACTAAGTTCAAGAAAGGCAAGGGTAAGAAGAACTTCAACAAGGACGGCAAGGGAGTTGCCGCGCCCGGTAAGCCTGTTACCGGGAAGAAGCCAAAGTATGGACCCAAGCCTGAGACAGAGTGCTTTTATTGCAAGGGAACGGGTCACTGGAAGCGGAACTGCCCCAAATACTTAGCAGACAAGAAGGCCGGCAACGTCAAAGGTATATATGATATACATGTTATTGATGTGTACCTTACCAGCACTCGTAGTAGCTCCTGGGTATTTGATACCGGTGCGGTTGCTCACATTTGTAACTCAAAACAGGAGCTGCGGAATAAGCGGAGACTGGCGAAGGATGAGGTGACGATGCGCGTCGGGAATGGTTCCAAGGTCGATGTGATCGCCGTCGGCACGCTACCTCTACATCTACCCTCGGGATTAGTTTTAAACCTTAATAATTGTTATTTAGTACCAGCTTTGAGCATGAACATTGTATCTCGATCTCGTCTTATGCGAGATGGCTACTCTTTCAAATCAGAGAATAATGGTTGTTCTATTTATTTGAGAGATATGTTTTATGGTCATGCCCCGCTGGTCAATGGTTTATTTTTGATGAATCTCGAACGTGATGATACACATATTCATAGTGTAGATGCCAAAAGATGTAAAGTTGATAATGATAGTCCCACATACTTGTGGCATTGCCGCCTTGGTCATATTGGTGTCAAACGTATGAAGAAGCTCCATTCAGATGGACTTCTAGAGTCTCTTGATTATGAATCATTTGACACGTGCAAACCATGCCTCTTGGGCAAGATGACCAAGACTCCGTTCTCCGGAACAATGGAGCGAGCAACCAACTTGTTGGAAATCATACATACCGATGTGTGCGGTCCAATGAGTGTTGAGGCTCGCGGAGGCTATCGCCATGTTCTCACCCTCACAGATGACTTGAGTAGATACGGGTATATCTATTTGATGAAACACAAGTCTGAGACCTTTGAAAAGTTTAAGGAATTTCAGAATGAGGTTGAGAATCAACGCGACAGAAAAATAAAGTTCTTGCGATCGGATCGTGGGGGTGAATATTTAAGTCATGAATTTGGCACACACCTTAGGAACTGTGGAATTGTTTCGCAATTGACACCGCCCGGAACACCTCAACGTAACGGTGTGTCCGAACGTCGAAATCGTACTCTGTTGGACATGGTGCGATCTATGATGTCCCTCACCGATTTACCGCTATCTTTTTGGGGTTATGCTTTAGAGACTGCCGCATTCACTTTAAATAGGGCTCCGTCGAAATCCGTTGAGACGACTCCGTATGAACTTTGGTTTGGCAAGAAACCGAAGCTATCGTTTCTAAAAGTTTGGGGTTGCGATGCTTATGTCAAGAAACTTCAACCTGAAAAGCTCGAACCCAAATCGGAAAAATGCGTCTTCATAGGATACCCAAAGGAAACAATTGGGTACACCCTCTACCACAGATCCGAAGGCAAAGTCTTTGTTGCCAAGAATGGATGCTTTCTGGAGAAAGAGTTTCTCTCGAAAGAAGTGAGTGGGAGGAAAGTAGAACTTGATGAGGTGACAGTCACCCCTCCTGAACCGGAAAGTAGCGCAGCGCAGGAAATTGTTCCTGAGGTGCCTGCACCGACAAGGGAGGAAGCTAATGATGATGATCATGAAGAAACAGATCAAGTTACTACTGAACTTCGAAGGTCCACAAGGGCACGTTCCGCACCAGAGTGGTACGGCAACCCTGTCCTGGAAATCATGTTGTTAGACAACGGTGAACCTTCGAACTATGAAGAAGCGATGGCGGGCCCGGATTCCAATAAATGGCTTGGAGCCATGAAATCCAAGATAGAATCCATGTATGAAAACAAAGTATGGACTTTGGTGGAATTGCCTGATGATAGGCACGCCATATAAAACAAATGGATATTTAAGAAGAACACAGACGCAGATGGTAATGTGACCATCTATAAGGCTCGGCTTGTCGCTAAGGGTTATCGACAAGTTCAAGGGATTGACTACGACGAGACTTTCTCTCCCGTAGCGATGCTGAAGTCAGTCAGAATCATGTTAGCTATTGCCGCATTCTATGATTATGAGATATGGCAAATGGACGTCAAAACAGCATTCCTTAACGGCTTCCTCAAGGAAGAGTTATATATGATGCAGCCAGAAGGTTTTATCGATCCAGAGAACGCTAACAAGGTATGCAAGCTCCAGCGCTCGATTTACGGGCTGGTGCAAGCATCTCGGAGTTGGAATATTTGCTTTAATGATGTGATCAAAGCGTTTGGCTTTATACAGACTTATGGAGAAGCCTGTATTTACAAGAAAGTGAGTGGGAGCTCTGTGGCATTTCTCATATTATATGTGGATGACATATTGCTGATGGGAAATGATATAGAATTCTTGGAAAATGTAAAGGCCTACTTGAATAAAAGTTTTTCAATGAAGGACCTTGGAGAAGCTGCTTACATATTAGGCATCAAAATCTATAGAGATAGATCAAGACGCCTCATTGGTCTTTCGCAAAGTATATACCTTGACAAAATATTGAAGAAGTTCAATATGGATTAGTCAAAGAAAGGATTCTTGCCTGTTTTGCAAGGTATGAGATTGAGCAAGGCTCAGTCGCTGACCACGGCAGAAGACAGAGAAAAGATGAGTGTCATTCCCTATGCCTCGGCCATAGGTTCTATCATGTATGCCATGCTGTGTACCAGACCTGATGTGAACCTTGCCATAAGTTTGGTAGGGAGGTACCAAAGTGATCCCGGTTCGGAACACTGGACAGCGGTCAAGAACATCCTGAAGTACCTAAAAAGGACTAAGGATATGTTTCTCGTTTATGGAGGTGACGAAGATCTCGTGGTAAAGGGTTACGTCGATGCTAGCTTCGACACAGATCTAGATGACTCTAAGTCACAAACCGGATACGTGTATATTTTGAATGGTGGGGCAGTCAGCTGGTGCAGTTGCAAGCAGAGCGTCGTGGCGCATTCTACATGTGAAGCGGAGTACATAGCTGCTTGCGAAGCGGCACAGGAAGGAGTCTGGATGAAGGAGTTCATCACCGACCTAGGAGTCATTCCAAGCGCGTCAAGCCCGATGACTCTCTTCTGTGACAACACTGGTGCTATTGCTATTACCAAGGAGCCCAGGTTTCACAAGAAGACCAAGCACATCAAGCGCCGTTTCAACTCCATCCGGAATTATGTTCAAGATGGAGATATAGATATTTGTAAAGTGCATACGGATCTGAATGTTGCAGACCCGTTGACTAAACCTCTTCCACGGGCAAAACATGATCAACACCAGAACTCTATGGGTGTTCGATTCATCACAATGTAACTAGATTATTGACTCTAGTGCAAGTAAGAGACTGTTGGAAATATGCCCTAGAGGCAATAATAAAAGTATTATTATTATATTTCCTTGTTCATGATAATCGTCTGTTATTCATGCTTGAATTGTATTATACGGAAACAGTGATACATGTGTGAATATATAGACCACAATGAGTCCCTGGTAGGCCTCTAGTTACCAGCTCGTTGATCAACAGATGGTCACGGTTTCCTGACCATGGACATAGGATGTCAGTGATAACGGGATCACATCATTAGGAGAATGATGTGATGGACAAGACCCAATCCTAAGCATAGCACGCGATCGTATAGTTCGTAATGCATAAGCTTTTCGGTGTCAAGTATTTATTCCTTAGACCATGAGGTTGTACAACTCCCGGATGCCATAGGAATACTTTGGGTGTGCCAAACGTCACAACGTAACTGGGTGGCTATAAAGGTACGCACCGGGTATCTCCGAAAGTGTCTATGGAGTTGGTATGAACCGAGACTGGGATGTTGTCACTCCGTATGACGGAGAGGTACCTCTGGGCCCACTCGGTAAGACATCATCATAATGAGCTCAATGTGACTAAGTAGTTAGTCACGGGATGATGGATTACGGATCGAGTAAAGAGACTTGCCATGACGAGATTGAACAAGGTATCGGGAATACCGACGATCGAATCTCGGGCAAGTACCGTACCGATGGACAAAGGGAATAACATACGGGATTGAGTGAATCCTTGACACGGTGGTTCATCCGATGAAGATCATCGAGGAACACGTGGGAGCCAACATGTGTATCCAGATCCCGCTGTTGGTTATTGACCGGAGAGTGGTCTTGGTCATGTCTACGTGTCTCCCGAACCCGTAGGGTCTACACACTTAAGGTTCGGTAACGCTAGGGTCATAGAGATACATGCACGTGGAAACCCGAAAGTTGTTCGGAGTCCCGTATGAGATCCCGGACGTCACGAGGAGTTCCGGAATGGTCCGGAGGTAAAGAATGATATATAGGAAGTCCAGTTTCGGCCATCGGGTGATCTCCGGGGGTCACCGGGAGTGTCCCGGGACCACCGGAGGGGTCCCGAGGGTCCACCGGGTGGGGCCACCCATCCCGGTGGGGCCCCTAGGCCGCAAGGGGGAAGTGACCAGCCCTAATGGGCTGGTGCACCACATGGGCCCTCCTCCCCATGCGCCTAGGGTTGAAACCCTAGGGGGGAGGGGGCGCCACTTGCCTTGGGGGGGCAAGGATTCCCCCCTGGCCGCCGCCCCACCCTGCAGATGCCATCTGCAGGGCTGGCGCACCCCCCCTGGCCCCCTATATATATGTGGGGGGGGGAGAGGGCAGCCGCACCCTTGCCCTGGCGCCTCTCTCCCTTCCCGTCACACCTCCGTCTCCTCAACGCAGGGCGCCCGGCGAAGCCCTGTAGGAATCTCCACTGCATCCACCACCACGCTGTTGTGCTGCTGGATCTCTGACGACCTCTCCTCCTCCCTTGCTGGATCAAGAAGGAGGTGACGTTGCTTTACCGGACGTGTGTTGAACGCGGAGGTGCCGTTCGTTCAGCGCTAGATCATCGGTGACGAAGAACGCTTAGAGTACGACTACTTCATCCACGCTTCTTCGAAAGCTTCCGCTCGCAATCTCCATAACGGTATGTAGATGAACTCTTATTTGCTCGTTGCTAGATGTCTCCTTAGTTGGATCTTGGTGAAAGCGTAGAAATTTTTTGAATTCTGCTGCGTTCCCCAACACCCACGGCTTATCACCGACGACGATCGTCGGAAGAACCGTAGGCGGGCGCACCGTCTCAGCCTGGCCGAGATGGACGAGGAAGCCATGGCGACGTGGCGCCAAAACTTCCCGCAAGACATCATCAACGAGCACCAGTTCTTGGCCGAGAAGAGGGCAGAGAGGAAGAAGGGGAGGGAGGAGCGAGCGGCCTATCGCGAGGACAAGCGATCGCGGAAGGCGGTTGCTAAATTCAACATCGAGCTAGGAGATCCATCCTCCTGGGACTCCACCGACGAACGGTTCCTTGACGCCTACGCTGAGACGTCGGATGAGGACATCACCGAGGCAGAGTCCGAGTCGGAGAATGACGAGTAGTAGTAGTTCCCAGGAGAAGATTATGTGAACTATCTATCTATCTTCGTACGTGAAACTGTGATTATATTTGCGACTATGTGATTCTATTTCAATAGCCGCCGAAACACGTCGAGCCTGGGCCGTTTTGCGTCGGAAATGGGCCGAAAATGGGCTGAAAGCGCCGAAACTGGGCCGATATCGGCGCCTGGGGGCGACGACTGGGAACGCACTAGCACCCAAGCCGAAACTAGCACCAGATCACCCCCAGGCAGCGGTTTTCGGCGCGTCTTGGGGGCGCAACGGCTGGAGATGCTCTTAGGTCTCTATCTGAAATTCTATCTTATTCTTGTATTTGTCCTATTCCTATGTTGTCTAAATCCTTCAAACCAAACACGTTGGTAAAGAATTTTACATACACATCGGTTATTTGGAATCAACAACGCTTGGATATATGTATATGGAAGAATGAAAAACATTCAGATGTGTGCAACATGTTAGACCATCCGCGGTGCCTACTCGATGAGAAAAAATGGCAAGCATTGTTGTTTGTTATATGCATGATTGCTATCATTGCCGCCGACACACTAATCCCTTTGAACAACGAACTTGGTTAATTCACCATGATCTAATGTATCAAATCAAGCTTTTTTCACCCCATTGGAGATGGTCTTAGGACATGATTATATACATGAAAACATTGTGCTTGTATAGTCATATATACTACATCTAATTAGTAAATAGTATTTATACTACTACAAATTATTGTTAGTTTTATGAATGGTAATGTATGCCCCTCACTTTTTACATGTATCAGTATACATGCCCTACGACATTTTTGTATAGATTGACTAGTCCCACTTATAAAATCTGGTGTTTTTAATCATGCACAGTTTTTCCCTTTTGATCTCTGGTTCACTAATAATTTCTCGCTTGATGGTACTAAATGTCTTAGGTGCCCGAGGAACTTTTAATTGGCAACTATCTAAATGAAGGAAATATCCATATTGGAAAGACTACTCCACATTCAATAGCAAATCTATTCAGAGAACAATTTCAAATTCACTTTGAGTTGTTCCTTACATTACGCTCAAAAGAATTGATAAGTGGTGGGCGCATGTTTTTGATGCTTCTGGGCCGAAAGAGCGAAGAGATGTTGACGCGTGGGGAAATTGGCACTGTGTGGGAATTGCTTTCTAAATCTCTCTGGTCACTCGTACTCAAGGTATAGTCAGCATGCCTATGTTATTTTCAAGTTTAATCTTCAGTTAGGATTAGACACTAAAACTCTTCGGAGCATTGATCGTTCCTATTCACCCTAAAATACATAGTAGTGGTTTTGTTCTTGTGAAACTTGATCTCTCATAGAATAGATACTAAAACCTTTTTGTATTATGCTTTCCATTAATAACCATATGTAATTTCAAAAATGTATTTAGCATGTGCTGAAACGCATGGCCCTTGAACAATTGCTACCATATTCTATATTTTATTTTACATCAATTTTACATCAAGTCTTACTGTGGTTACTCGTCCATTGTAGGGTCGAGTGGAAAAAGAGAAACTTGACTCATTCAACCTGCCACTCTATGCCCCATCAACAGAGGAGGTGAAGGCAATAATCAACCGCACAGAGCTGTTCGACATTGATCATGTGGGGCTGGTCGAAGTCAACTGGGACCCTCAAGATGATGACTCCGACGATGAGCACATGGTGCTTGACCCCACCAGCAGTGGGAGAAACCTCTCCATGACCATCAGATCAGTGTTAGAGCCGCTTATTGCTGGCCACTTCGGCGAGGGCATTATTGATGAGCTGTTCGCAGTGTATGCCTGCGTGGTTGCAAAGCATCTCGAGAAACGGAACGCCAAGTTGCCCAGCATCGTGGTCTCTCTGAAGAAGGCCATGCATTAAAACCTGAACTAGCGACATGTGCGTGAACGGTTTATATGCCAATATGTACGAATAAATTATATGTTCTACATGTGTTGTAGCTATTACGAGAAGACCTCAGATTCGAATGTATTTCAACTTCTCAATGAAGGATATTAAGAACAAAATAATTAGTAAATGTCCATGTTATATGTATATATATATATATATATATATATATATACACATATATATATTATAAAATACATGTGCGGGTCATGTGTGAGGCTGCCACGTACAATTTCTGACGGATCTCATCATGGCTCGACACATTATTAAGTGTATCTGAATACATGTAGTGTTGGTGGAGACTTCAATATCGTTGGACATAATGGTGAAAATACTTAGAAAATGCATCATTGTCATTTTACTGATTTTCATCAATTCTACTATTCATACGCTTGCTCTAAGGGAGTTCTGAACATGCATGCAAAATTTCATGAAGAAATAACAGTCCAAAAAAAGCTGCAGTAAAAAAATTGGACACTCCAAAAAGTCTCTTTCTCATAGCATCAATTTTGTTTTCTTACGGCAGCATTTTAGGAATGTTATTTCTTCATGAAATTTTGCACGCATGTTCAGAATTCATCAAACTTTGTCTCCAATTTTTTTAGATTTGTACTATTTTTAAAATTTTACTGTTTATACGGGTGCATATGTGTTCGGGTGCAGAAACTTCATGTCCGTGTATGGTGGTTATTGAGCGAGTCTTTCTGCCTCCTACTCTATCTTCAAATTCATCACATTTTTATAGCACTGACACTCATTCTCTAGATAGCGGGAGCACGACTGACTTGGTCATAAAATGGACGCGACGACTATTGACGCATGTCGTCTCACTTTGCCGCAGATTTGCTGATCTACAAGCCACTTGGTGGTCTTTTTTCACTTTCTTTTATACTTCTCATGTTTCAAAATATTAGGTGTATTAGTTTTTTCAAAAGTCAAACATGTGCAAGTTTGACAATTTTTTTAGTAAATATATCATATCTATCTACAATACAAAAGCAATTTCCGATAAATAAGAGGTTATGTAATCAAGTTGCAGCAAACTCACTTTTATCTCTTTTTTCCATTATTTTTTGTTCTCTTATTCTATCTTTGTTTGCATTTAATTTTTCTTCTATTCTCTCATCTCTTTTCTTTTTACAACAACATGTTGGTGACATATAACGACACTATTGGAAAAAAAACATCGGCGTCAGCCAGCGAAGCTTCATTATATTGGGAGAAGTTGCAAACACAGGGATTTAAAACAATGAGCTTATCTCGTCCGGCTTCTTACAAAGAGGTGGCATAGGTCGACAACGATCCATCCCGCTCTGCTACATCCCAAGCTATCTGGCTGGCTCCCTCGCTTTTTGCAACCCACGTTGAGTTCGAATGGCCGACGCCAGCTTCTCCATTTGCCTAGACCACAATAATTTTCGATGCCTCTCCTTCAACATGACGAGACTACTACAGTGGCGGCCGCCTCGAACGGGTCAAACTTTCTCAAAATTTTACAATGTCATATTAACATCATATCATGACGCCGTGTCAGGTTTCATACAACTCGGCGAAGTGCGTCGGGGGAGGGGGGGGGGCGAATGCCCCCTCCCTACTCTTCAAAAATTCTACAAAAGTCACATCTATAGTTTCCAATAAGAACTTATTATAGATTGCTATTAATTAGGACAGTGGCACGTCATATTCACTAGCGATTGCTATTAATTCATTTTATCAGCAACTACCATCCATTGTATTATGCTATTCCGATGAATTATATTACTATATTTTTTATGCCCTATTAATGTATTCGTACCTCCATGCATTTGATGTAGATGGGTGACTTTACCCAAGACGCATACACCAAGACGGGGGAGACTTATATGTTCAGTGAGATGATAGCTACCTTGGGGCATGAGTTCCACCTTCCAACACCAGAGTTTAGAGAAAGCTGCTACCTTCCACGACGACTGGAGTTAATCGTTGGATCATAGAAGCCAGGGTGAGAGGACACATCATTTCACCATCACGGAGGACATTGTTTTCATGAGGAAGTACTTTAACTGGGATATTAACGTGGAGCAGGTCATGCAGGAGTCACCTGGCCGTGATGCGTGGGCGTATCGCGAGGAGCTACCACCCGGAGACATGAGTGGGATGCCTTCGTGTGCCATCCATATGGACGGGTGTTGAGGAACAAGAAGGGTGGTTCCCCTGAACTCGCCAAGCTAAGAGCATCTACACCAGTGCGCCCCAAACCCGCCTCAAGCCTCCGGTGGACGGTTCGTGATTGGTCAGTGACCGAACCGTCCATCGGAGGCTTGAGGCGGGTTTGCGGCGCAATGGTGTAGATGCTCTTAGCTTGGCGAGTTCAGGGGAACCACCCTTCTTGCTCCTCAACACCCGTCCATATGGATGGCACACGAAGGCATCCCACTCATGTCTCCGGGTGGTAGCTCCTCGCGATACGCCCACGCATCACGGCCAGGTGACTCTTGCATGACCTGCTCCACGTCAATATCCCAGTTAAAGTACTTCCTCATGAAAACAATGTCCTCCGAGATGGTGAAATGATGTGTCCTCTCACCCTGGCTTCTATGATCTAGCGATTAACTCCAGTCGTCGTGGAAGGTAGCAGCATTCTCTAAACTCTGGTGTTGGAAGGTGGAACTCATGCCCCAAGGTAGCTATCATCTCACTGAACATATAAGTCTCCCCCGTCTTGGTGTACGCGTCTTGGGTAAAGTCACCCATCTACATCAAATGCATGGAGATACGAATACATTAATAGGGCATAAAAAATGTACTAATATAATTCATCGGAATAGCAGAATACAATGGATGGTAGTTGCTGATAAAATGAATTAATAGCAATCGCTAGTGAATATGACGTGCCACTGTCCTAATTAATAGCAATCTATAATAATTTCTTATTGTAAACTATAGATGTGACTTTTGCAGAATTTTTGAAGAGTAGGGAGGGGGCATTCGCCC
>LR738715.1:864673526-864704105 GCA_902687465.1 Secale cereale | reverse complement strand
CCCCCTCCCCCGACGCACTTCGCCGAGTTGTATGAAACCTGACACGGCATCATGATATGATGTTAATATGACATTGTAAAATTTTGAGAAAGTTTGACCCGTTCGAGGCGGCCGCCACTATAGTAGTCTCGTCATGTTGCAGGAGAGGCATCGAAAATTATTGTGGTCTAGGCAAATGGAGAAGCTGGCGTCGGCCATTCGAACTCAACGTGGGTTGCAAAGAGCGAGGGAGCCAGCCAGATAGCTTGGGATGTAGCGGAGCGGGATGGATCGTTGTCGACCTATGCCACCTCTTTGTAAGAAGCCGGACGAGATAAGCTCATTGTTTTAAATCCCCGTGTTTGCAACTTCTCCCGATATAATGAAGCTTCACTGGCTGACGCTGATGTTTTTTTTCCAATAGTCTCTTTATATGTCACCAACATGTTGTTGTAAAAAGAAAAGAGATGAGAGAATAGAAGAAAAATTAAATGCAAACAAAGATAGAATAAGAGAACAAAAAATAATGGAAAAAAGAGATAAAAGTGAGTTTGCTGCGACTTGATTACATAACATCTTATTTATCGGAAATTGCTTTTGTATTGTAGATGGATATGATATATTTACTAAAAAATTGGTCAAACTTGCACATGTTTGACTTTTGAAAAAACTAATACACTTAATATTTTGAAACATGAGAAGTATAAAAAAAAGTGAAAAAAGACCACCAAGTGGCTTGTAGATCAGCAAATCTGCGGCAAAGCGAGACGACATGCGTCAATAGTCGTCTCGTCCATTTTATGACCAAGTCAGTCGTGCTCTCGCTATCTAGAGAATGAGTGCCAGTGCTATAAAAATGTGATGAATTTGAAGATAGAGTAGGAGGCAGAAAGACTCGCTCAATAACCACCATACACGGACATGAAGTTTCTGCACCCGAGCACATATGCACCCGTATAAACAGTAAAATTTTAAAAATAGTACAAATCTAAAAAAATTGGAGACAAAGTTTGATGAATTCTGAACATGCGTGCAAAATTTCATGAAGAAATAACATTCCTAAAATGCTGCCGTAAGAAAACAAAATTGATGCTATGAGAAAGAGACTTTTTTGGAGTGTCCAATTTTTTTACTGCAGCTTTTTTTGGACTGTTATTTCTTCATGAAATTTTGCATGCATGTTCAGAATTTGTCAAAGTTTGTCTCCAAAAAAACCTGATTTTTTTTTTTCGTATTTTACTTTTCACCGGGGTGCATATGAGCTCGGTGCAGAATGGTACTTTTGATCCTACGCGCCGTTTACAGGGTCCAAGGAAGCGCCACGAACACAAGTCAGAAGAGACATTTCCGGGTCTGGTTGGCACAAGTTTGAAGAAACCTGGTCAGATCCAGGGCTTCCTAGTCGGGCCACACACCCTCACGGACAAAGCTCCAAAGAAATTTTACCGTGCTACACGAGAAAAGATGTGTGACCCTGAACACAAACATGAAACTCAACATAGATTTCGCAAGAACAAAAAAAAGACATTAAAAGAAACGTAACATGGGAATGATGGACCCTGCAGCTTCATTCCTTCGGATAACAAATTACTTCCCCTAGAAAAAGGATAACGGATTACTCGGCGACGCCGTGTATCAAACTATCAACTGGACACGTTATCTTTTCGCTCACTTAGTTCATCACTGTCTCTACCCCTATATTTTGTGACGACCCAGTCGACATGGCTCCTTTGCACCCTGCTTGCGGCTGACTCCTGTGGACGCGTTGATCTCGCCCAGCCAGGCATCGGCGACGTGCCGGTTAGCCGCCTCCGTCAGGTGGACGCCGTCCCAGTAGAGCCGAGCAGACGGATTACGGCAGGTCGTCGCGGCTGCATCGCCGCATGGAACCGTCGAGTTCATTCCGTACCTTCCAGGCCCTCCACAGCACACCATAAGTACGTCCTCTTCAAAACCTGCAATCATCGATCTATCAACGTCAATCACCTTCCATGATGACATTTTGTCTGTGTGCTATGCTAAGCAACTAATGTAGTTTCTTCCAGCAAAGTTGGCGGTGCTAACCGAACTTGTGAGGCGACTCCACCATCTCCATGATTGGGCCGAAGAAATCGGCGTAGATGATCCTGACGTCCCGGTGCTTGGCCCGGAGCTTGGCGAGAGCCGCCTGCAGCAGCGCATTGTGGTACACCCCCAGCTCGTTGTGCGCTGTCAGACACCCGGTTTTGGAGTCGTATGCTGCCGGTGGGGCGTCGGCGAACTTGGTCAGGATGGGCGGCGAGCATCCCGACGGGATCACGCCAGGAATAACCAGGCTTCTCGCCCCGTGCTTGATCAGCTTCTATTTACACGACAATTGGTTTATCATGGTGCTTGTACAACTTCATAACTACTAGTAGGTAAAAGTAGTAGAGTACCTCGATGGCCATGGAGATGGTGGCGACTACATCTGGAACGAAGGACCTGACTTCCTGCACCGTTATCCGTTGGAAAGAGAAGTGATAGTCGTTGACTCCGAACTCGCCCACCAAGAAGAGGGATCTGCCCAAGAATTTCTTGCACTCTGGATCCAAGATGCGTATCATTTGATTGAGTTTTCATTAAGCGTTGACTTCTAATCTAATCTAAGGCATGATAGATGCAGATGTAACCTCGGGCTGTGCGGCACAATGAGGGTTTCATGGACTCGAACCACTCCAGCTGCACGCCTAGGCTGGTGTTGAAGGAGAACTTGCTGGAGCCACCGGGGATGTCTCTCTCGTGGAAGAAACCGGCGTCCAGACAACGGCGGAGCTGGGGGTATTCCTGGGTATTCCCTGGAATACCAAAGAATTTTGGGCAATTGTTTTTTACTAGATATATCAATATACGGTGGACTCACTTGGGCACTTGGCCCAGCCCAAAGACAGCGACGCGGGGCTGCAGACAAGAGCGATCGGGCGTCTGGTCTCGTGCGCGAGTAGAGCAGATCGAATCGGCGAATCCCCTTTCCCCTTTCCCTAACCTAGCGCTAGTTGAGGCTCCTGCGGCGGCGGCGAGCGATTCTGGTGCTCCCTCAGTTCCTCCCCTCCCCTCCGGCCATCTCCCTCCCCAGCTCCCCTCCCCTTCGTGGCTCCGTCCGGCCCTCTCCTCCAGTCCTCCAGCTCCCCTCCACTTGGACCACCAGAGGGACAGGAGGAGGAGCAAAGCGGCGCATACTAGCTTGTGCATCCTGACCGTTTAATGGCGAAAGACGTTGAAACATGGGCAGAGGGCTCAAGTTGGCCTAAAAATAAACAAACAACTCTGCATGCCTCTCGCCTGCCAATGCCGCATCTTGTAGTTGGATCCACCGACTGGCACAACGTGGGCGCAGCAGCGTTGGTGCTGCTGGCCAATTTGTCTGTTGAACCGCAGTCCTAATCATCCACAGATGAGTTTGTCTGTAGAAACAGAAAAAAAAAATAGGATGAGAGTGTAGTGTACTGTTGAATACTACTCCCTCCGTTTTTAAATATAAGTTTTTGTAGAGATTCCACCATAGACTACATATGGAGCAAAATGAGTATAAGTCTTTGTAGATATTCCACCATTAGACTACATACGGAGCAAAATGACTCATTTTGCTCTGTATGTAGTCTATGGTGGAATCTCTACAAACAATTATTTTTAGGAACGGAGGGAGTATATGGTTGGAAAACCACATAAATTTGCTTCAAGGAGTGTTTAAAATCGCAGGAAAAAAACAAAGTAACAGTAAAAAAGAGGTTTGTTTAAAACACTACAATGCAATCCCTAGGAAAAAAAACCAAGGGTTCAAATCCTCCAAAATAATCAAAGTGTGTACATGACATATTTTCCTAATGATAAAAAATTCTACAAAATTCTTATGATTTTTATTTGAATAAGGACAGCACACATGAAACACCAAATTAGGGTGTGGATCATGACGGTTCAAATCGTACGAACTAAATGATCGATGTATCTATTTTTAGTATTTTCACCAAAATAAGGAACCCCGTGAAATGTGTTCAAATCATAGATACATGACACTCTAAATTTAATCTACATTAAGCATACAACATTACATTTTTAAGATCAAAGCTTGGCATTTTTCTGAATTCATTCTCTATATGTTAGGCATTAGTTTGATTTCTAGGCTTTTAATGAATATAACTCAATTTATACTACGTGTAGATTACAAAATTATTTAAAATTGAAAGATAATTCATATTTAAGTAGTCAACTAGCTTTGTAGTTCGTATATAATAACTACATGAAAAAAATTCAACATTTACTTGGGAAATTTCAAACCCTAACTACATGTCATGTTTTTTCTCATTTCTGAAAAATGTATATGTAGTCCAAAATTCTTTGAAATGTGGCATGGAGCCAGAGTAGGACCTTAAAAGCCTTAATTGAAAATTTGAAAAATATTCCAAATTTTGTGATGTAGATTATTGCTCTCAAATCGAAGCATGTTTCGAGCAAAACATCCTATCTTTCCTTGCACTATGGTTGTGCTGTTTTCTACTCCCTCCGTTCCTAAATATTTGTCTTTCTAGAGATTTTAACAAGTAACTACATACAAAGCAAAATGAATGAATGTACACTTTAAAATATGTCTACATACATCTGTATGTTGATTCTGTTTGACATGTCTAAAAAGACAAATATTTAGGAACGGAGGGAGTAGCTTCCACCTGATTTTTTCACTAATCTACACTTCTAAAAAAACGCATAGTGTTTCCATTTCTCCACTCTATTCCCACAATTCTCTATTTTCTTTTACTGTCCACAACTCCACCCGGTTTTGGTAGTGCCAATTCAATCACATCTCCTTCCTTTCTTAGGATGCAGTGGCGTGTCTTCCTAGCAGATCCACTACCATAAAAAAAATCAATCAAATATTGTCCATAACAGCCCCAGCTGATTCGCTACCATAGACGGCAAATCAACCTATCTGCACCTTCTACACTACCAAAAGAAGACATAACATTTCGGGTCCGGCTCACCTGCGGGGTTCCCTGCAGGAATTACCATGCAGGGCCAATATATGAACGCCACATGTCCTTGTGGACCCGTAGCTCAAATTAAATTAGATTCATTTTGTTTCTTCTTTACTAGTCTTTCTCACCACCAAAACGATCGCCGGCGCTGATGGTTCTTGCTCGTCGGACTGTGACGCCACTGCCGGTCGAGGACTACCGTGCAGCTGCTCGTTTTATCTTTTGCTCGTCACTACGAAGAGCTAGTGGCGGAGCTATGCACAGGCAAAACCGTGCCTTGGCCCGCCCAGCATTACGGCCATCGCGTGTATTATGTAGTAATTACTGTGCACATCTGCTACAGTATACAAAGGCGGCCCGCCCAGTCCCGCTGGGCTAGCTCCGCTAGTGCGAAGAGCCCTTCGCCGCCGGCGTCTTTGTGCGTCGTCTCTGCTATCACTTGGCCCATGCCGCCGGGGATCCTTCCTCCCACGGCGCCTCACCGACGTTCGTGCACGTGGCCAGCGTCCAGCCCTTAGTCACGGCCACACATGTTTTTCTTCGCTGAGGCATGTAGGATTTGTGAGGTCAATTAACACCTCCCCGTCAAATTAATTGAGTCAAAGCAATCTAAATGAGGAGATTAAGAAGCCGTCATTTTTTTGTCTGTTGGAGCACCGCCATGTTAATCTCCCGTTCCGGCGAGATTCAGCCTAAGTGATGGATGTCTATCATAACAAGCAAACCTAATGATTGAACCATGGAGTGGATATATGAATAAACAATGGATGGATCTCTCAGGCTTTTACTTTCACCACGCTAGCCACAGCAGCAGCGCGACCATGTCCAGGTGCTCGTGCTGCTCGCCGCTCCCGCTCTATAGTCTGCACCAACAAAAATCAGTTCATTTTTCTATCCGTTCTGTCGATTGGTACCAAATTAAAAGAGGTTAAGTTTTGAGTGAAACATTACCGGATCGTAGGCGGAGAGTGCAGGGCCGGACACGTCCACGACGGTGGTGGGCGTGGCTCGAGTACGACGGGGCGCGGGCCTGGGCGCCTTCTTCTTGCCACTCTGCTTGTGCTTGTTCTAGATCTGGGACAGGGCCGCGGAGGAGGCATCGTCATGAGAGGCAGCACGGCTGGAGCCTCGGCCGGGGTGGACGCCGGCATCCAGGACGTCCTCGATGGGCTAGTGGCGTCACAGCCGACGAGCAAGAACCATCAGGACCGGCAATCGTTCTGGTGGTGAGAACGGCCGGAGAGTAAAGAAGAAGCAAAATAAATCTAATTTAATTCGAGCTAGGGGTCCACAAGGACATGTGGCGCTCATATATTGGCCCTGCATGGCAATTCCTGCAGGGAACCCCGCAGGTGAGCCGGACCCTAACATTTCTATTTCACTCAACCTTTATCCGCCTTAATCTTCGGTCTAGCTTCAGTGAGGGATCGCTCCTCATTCAAGACAAATGATGACGCTCTTCAAGAGAACAAAACTGAAACCAAAGGCACGCTCTTAGTTTTTGGAAGATTTAAAAAATATATTATAATAATATATGTTCATATAATCTTGAATTTTAAAAAAGACATAAATGTGATGGATTCAAGGAAAACATGAAAACTGAAAAATGAACAAAATTTTGCAGTAATGTGCACTAATTTAAAAAAAATACTCCCCCCGTAAACAAATATAAGAGCATTTAGATCACTAAGATAGTGATCTAAACGCTCTTATATTTCTTTACAGAGGAAGTACTCATGAATTTTTTAAAGTTTCACGAATGTAAAAAAATACAGGAGAAAAACAGGAAAAAATCTGGGTAGAAAAAGGGGAATAAGCCAAATAAAACCGCAAGAAAACCTGTTCAAGAAAAAAAAGGAAAAAAAGAACAGCCTAAAAATGGTGCGCAAAATCGTTGTTTTAGTTGTAATGCCCAAACCCTATTAACCGCATGATGCGCCGGTTATAGGTGTTTGCGCAAACGGATGTAACTCTTTTATTTTTCTGGTCGCTCCTCATTCAGTGAGGGATCGCTCCTCATTCAAGACAAATGATGACGTTCTCCATTTTGATCGGCCCATGTAACTCTTTTTTTTTTCTGGTCTGCACTTTCTCGCAGTTCCACTTTTCCAGAAGCGAACCCAAACAGTTTTGTGAATCTTCCTTAAGCTTCCGGTCAGTTTTTCGAAGCTTGTAGAATTCTGGCTATTTATTCTTTTTATTTGGTTTTCTAAACCTTTTTTATTTAGTTTTTTTCTTTATCTTATCATTTTCATTTTTTTAATGCGTGAATTTTTTACATTTTGAAAATCTTCTTTAAATTTTTAAACTTTTTCTTCATGTACATTTTCCCAAATCTGTGAACATTTTGATTGAAATATCAAAGGATAAAATGTTTCTCATGCATACAGAAAAAATACAATGTGTACGAAAAAAGTTGATTAAGTATTTAAGAAAATGTTAATAAATCATTTGAAAATATTAATCAAGCATTTGAGAAATCTTAAATGTGTATAAAAAATGTTTGTCATGTATACAGAAAATATATACAAAACAAATACAATGTGTATGGAAAAATATTGATCATGTATTTAGAAAAAGGTAAATGATAATAAAAAATGATCCTGCCGTATACAGAAATTGTACATTGGGTGTCAAAAAGTGTTTATTGCCATTAAAAAAATGTTCATCGTGTATTGAAAAATGTGATAATGTATTCAAAATATATTGATCTTGTATTTGAATTATGTGAATCATGTATTTGAAAAATGTTAAATGTCCATATAAAAAATGTACTAGATTTATACCAAAAATCACAATGTGTATGAAAAAAATTAGACATAGAAAACCGTTTGCAAAAAATGTTCATCATGTATTTAAAAAATGTTAGACATATATAAAAAATATGTTTCTGATGTATACGGGAAATGTAAAATGTGTAATGAAATAGTTGACATATGTTGAACAAAAGGAAAACCGGTGGAATTTGACAACAAAAAACAGAGAAAAAGAAAGGAAACTGATAAAAAACAAAAAGTCAAAGAAAAGAAAACCGAAAAGGATAAAACAACGTAGAAAACCTTCTCATATGCCTTGCCTTCTCCCCTGCCACACTCCGGCCAACCACTCTGCCGCCGTCTCCAATCATCCGCTCAAGAATCCGACGCGGATAAGGTATCCAATGAGATACGTGACCCAGCATTGTTATGTTTCGGAAAAAAATGTACGCCATTGTCTTTGAGCATCGTTTTGTTATTCATTCTAGATGAATGCCCTTGTTCAATCTTTTTCAATGACTCATCCTTCGACGAGGATGAACAAATCGACTTTGTGATGGCTTTGTATGCACACACGATGGCAAACAAGAAGCCGAAGTGGGAGGTTCAGTGCCTGGTCATCTTAAGCTCCGTCCGAACAAGCAAACAGGCTACGGTAAGCTATTGGCTGACAACTTCGATGAGAATATGGTATATGGTGAAAAAACATTTAGGAGAAGATTTCGAATGTAAATGAGTTTTCTTGCCCATTGCTTGTGTTGTTGAAGAACAACATAGAAATTCAACTGGTCAACTAGGTCACATGAGCTTGAACAAAATTTGTGTTACCATGACAATGCTTGCATATGGAAGTCCAACTTATTCTATTGATGATTGGATTGGACTAGTTGAGAGTACTTGCATTAATAGTTCGAAAATTTTATGAGGTCCATCATTGAGATATTCGGAGAAGAATACCTTTGAGCTCCAAATGAAGAGGACACTGATAGATTTCTTGAGATGGGTGTATCAAAAGGCTTTCCAGGCATGCTTGTTAGTATCGACTACATGCATTGGAAGAGGAAGCTTTGCCGTACGGCATTGCATGGACAATTCAAAGAAAAGGTTAAAGATGCAACTATAATTTTAGAAATTGTGCCATCAAATGATATGTGGATTTGGCATTCATATTTTCGATTGCCAGGATCTAACAATGACCTGAATGTTCTGCAAAGATCTCATCTATCTTCCAGGATTTCGGTTGGAGAGTCTCCTCCAGTGAATTTTAAAATCAATGGGTCTCAATACAACATGGGCTACTATCTTACAGATGGCATATATCCTACATGGGCAACTTTTGGGAAGACAATATCAAACCCACAAGCTAACGAGAATTCTCACTTTGCTAGGAGACATGAAGCGTGTAGACAGGATGTTGAGCGGGCATCTGGGGTTTTGCAAGCTCAGTTTGCCATTGTTCGTGGTCCTTCATGCTTTTGGCATGAAAAGGACTTGTGGCGCATCATCACGTGCGTGATTGCATAACATGATCATAGAGGATGAGAGGGAACAACCGCCTTACTATCTCTATGAGAATGAGGGAATCAAAATTTACATACTACCAGTTTAGCAACAGATGATCAATGACGATTGCAGGAACTTCTCGACATGCATCAACAGATAGAAGATCGCGCCGGTCATGATAAATATTTTCATGATCTAGTTGAACATTTGTGGGTGCTTCGTGGTCAATAAACTCCGTACTATGTTTTTTTCCAATGTTTTTGAGCATCAGTTATGTTTTAATTTGAACTTTAATGTCAAACCAAATTTCAAATGTTGCTTTGAAATTATTATCAAGTATGAGAGTTCTATGTATAATTGTTTGAGTTATTATGATAATGTTAGACATATGCATGTGTCACTCTTATTAATGTTTAATGAAAAATAGAAGAATTAAGATTTTAGGGGGAGAAGTTTATGACAAAAGCTTCTCTCAGGAAACTTCCCTACAGACATCGAGTAAAACCAGTTTTACAGGAAGTTTTTTATGGGAAATGTTAGAGTTTCTCTAACTCTCCTGAATTCAATACTAAAAAAGGATGATATCAAAACCATTTTAATACATAATTCATTTTTTAAATAAGATCTCGCCTCGGTTTATAGATAAAGCACAAACCAAACCAAACTAAACAGTGGAACGGTACAAGGTGATAAGGAACCCTCTTACAAAGCAGAACCTAGGACAAATGGATCATGCAGACCACATGCCACTATGATGCAGAAATAGAATACAGAAAGATCTGAATACAATGCTACAATACGTCCTAGTACACCTGCGCTCCATGACAACGGCCTCAGGAGGGAGAACCACGGAACACATCATCACTGCTGAGTCCACAACAGACAAGGGTCTTCTCCTGAAGCCCTGACACGTAGAGGAGAACCACAACGACGTCTTCAAGAGGAGAAAGACACCCACTATCATCGTCGTCGTCAGTGTCAAAGCATGGAGCTTTCATAAATCCATTTCAACCAAATGAAATCCTATCAAGAAAATTATTTCTTTCCGTTTTAATAAAATGAAATGAAAAAGAGGGGTGTCAAAAGAGCCATGAGAGTATTTCCACTAGTGTTCATTAAATAGGCATTTTACATTCTTATCCAATGTATCTATCCGACAAAGAGTAGATTCTATCGGCTTAAAATGGAGCATTAAAAGGATATAAACACTATGAGCACACACCCGACATCTACATAGATATGATGTACGCGCGCGCGCACACACACAACACACAAGACGCTAGCGCCTTGCAAAAGTCATATAAGACTAAATCTATACGTAGATGAGAAAAAGGAAAAGAAAAACCTAAAGTGATGAGATTCACGGTCGGCAAACTATAGCGATGATGATATCCACACCAATTATTTCGTGACACCACATGGATGGTGATGTTTTCCAGCAAGAAAGCCTTCAGCAAGGGAGCAGCTCGACGTCGGTGTCACCGGATCTAACCACCAATATCAGAATCAAGTTTTTGACCTTGATGAGTCAGTCAGAGCATATTCAAGCAATGACTTCAAGAAGGTAACGACATAAATAAACATAATAATTACCAGGCAAAAACCAACTCAGGTCAAATCTAAGCTTTCACCTAGAGCTCGAGATTGGGTCCACGTAGCACCACCATCAAAGTCACTCATGTGTTGTCCCCCCACCAATTATCCGATGTATCTATAGAGAAATTTCTCAAACACGTTCACCATGTTAGATTTAGTGGTCCCTAAGAGCATCGTGTAGCCCTCTTATCTGGCTTGTATGACTTCGCTTTGTACCCCGAAGCTTCTTAATGATGCCTACGTGCGTACAATTGACACAGAGCCCTAGCCCTTAGGGTATACCCTCCTTTTTTTTGAAGAAAATCTCAAGCACTTCTTCGCAAATTAAATGTGACCATTCATTATATTTGGAACTAAACAAATCTCCTGGAAAAAATTGGCGCATATATTCATCTTAAAATCTACAGCGGGGAAATAAAGTTTTATTCGGCACTAAACATGACCAGGCGTCCACATTGTGTCTGGAGTATAAGGAACTCCATTGCCAAGAAAATATACATGGAGTAGCTATCTTCATAAGAAATGGAAGTTAACAGGTTCCACAATGAGGTACATATCATAGCAAATTATTTCAACTTTGGCGGTAAGTAGAACATGTCCTTTCCTTCTTGCACATGTCACCTGAAGAAGACCCAAATTTCATACTCATGGAGACTGGAGATCTGAAATTCCATACACTATAGGTTACGACCAGTTGAAATGTAGGACAACTACATGGTTCTACAGTTGCCAGGTTAATAGTGTAAAAACAGTAAAAAAAACACTTAGGCAACCATGCATTAGCGGCAAAAAATAAACGGTGCCCAACTAAGGATATGTGATTCTGCAGATAAGGGTTGCAAATATCTGAACCCTTTCATTTCTGGGCTACATATGAGAGAAACATGTATTGATTCATTTGCATGGCTAAATTTGATAAACTGAAACCGCGATTAGGATGGCATGTGGATAGTCAATTTCGTACCAGTATGACCTTGTAGCTCAACTAGAATGCCGTCCATTGAGCTGGTCGATTATTTCTTCTATGGAAGGTCTCCTCTGCCGATCAGTCTCAACACATTGCAGTCCAATTTCGATGCATTTTTTTATTTATCGGAGGCAATCTGCTTTTAATGATGGGTACTCTGATACGATGTGCTGCTCTGTCCAATTTTCACGCACCTGTGAACAAGATTGGAATTATAACCCCTCAAGATATACCACAATAGATCATTTGTAATATCAGCTTCTAAAGTTTAGTATCCAAATTATTAAGAAAATTTCCAGTTACCTTTTTAATAAACTGTTCTGCAGATGGTTTGTTCCCGCGGCAATTCTCCTCTCTTGTGGTGGTCTCCAGGATTAGTACACCTAAACTGTATATGTCTGACTTTGCGGAGATTTCACCTCTGTATAGATATTCTGGAGCAATGTATCCACTGCATATCATTAACTTCAACAATAAGTACTGCCAGCGAGGTTATCATGCAATTTAAATTATAATAAAGAATCACAAATTTATCACAGCTCATAGTCAACTTACTATGACCCCACCACATTTTGTGTGTTCATCCGTGTTTGTTCTTGACCGAAGAGTCGGGAGAGACCAAAATCCGCTATTTTCGGTACCATGTTACTATCCAATAGTATATTTTCGGGCTTAAGATCCATATGCACAATAGGAATGCTATGTACAAAGAGTAAACCCTCGCAGATCCCCTTAATTATGTTGAATCGTGTGTCCCAGTCCATTGGGGTATCTCCTGAAGAAGTGACACACAGGATTACTGAAGCACTCCAAGATAATGACTTGAATGTCATTTATTTGTTAGCGTGCTAATAGCTAAAATATTGATCACAGAAGACAAATTTGTATGTACAATTGCAACTTCTTTTCATCATGTCAACTGTTGTACCTATACTGTCATTGTATAGCATTTAAACCTGAACATGGTGTGACAACGATTGATGGCCAAACTCCAATTAATAGTGTATGATAGGGGTATTAGAAATGAATCGGGTAGTATGACATACCGAAAAGATTCTTCTTAAGGCTTCCCCCTGGTAAATATTCGTAGCATAGTACACTTTCAACAATGTCAGCAACAATATATCTTCCATTATTCTGCACAACTTTCTTTTGACTTTCATGACAGTAGCCAACCAACTTTACAACATTTTCATGTTGGAGAGCCATAATATTTACAATCTCGTTATTAAATGCTTTATCTCGTGGAAGGGGTGGATTTTCGGCAAGTTTCTTCACAGCAATGGTTTCCCCATCTGGCACTGTTCCCTGTTCAACCACAGACTCTTTCAGCAACATTTTTCAGCAACTTCTGAAAAGACAGAAACTGTTAAAGCACAACCATACCTTATAAACGGTTCCAAAAGCGCCTTCACCAATTATACACTTCTCTGAGAACTGATCTGTGATACTCTTCAGAAAGTCTAATGGAAGATGCTTGGGCAATGTGCTCAAAATGCTCGGCTTGTTCCCATCAGTTCTACCTCCGCTAGTGCCAGTAGCCATTTCTAATGATTTAAGAAGCGTTGATGTGACTCCTAATTTACCAAAGCAAAAACAAATTTATATAAATTTTGGGTTCCTCCAAGTTCTCCATATACGAGAGCAAAACAAATTATTATTTTTGCAAGACACAGCAAAGACAGATTGACAGTACACAAGACTAAACATACATGGATTGTTTGTAGACTAAGTCATAAACATGTTATTTTTCTCTCAAATACTCCCTCCGTCCCAAAATTCTTGTCTTAGATTTTTCTAGATACAGATGTATCTAACACTAAAGTGTAACTAGATACATCCATATTTGGACAAATGTAAGACAAGAATTTTGGGACGGAGGGAGTAGAAGCTTTTATAGATTTGCTGCCATGTATCTGGACGATACAAGCCCAGAAGAGTTCTGACTTCTGGCCACTGCATCAAAATTGCACGCAAACAAGCAAAGGCAAGCACACAACGGTAAAAGATGTACAAACTAGTATTAACATGGAAGAAAATACTCCTATCCATAGACATGGTTGTTCCATAGACATGGCTGTTCTAACAGCATCTGAAAACAATCAACTTCCAAATTAAAAGAACATACCTTGTGAAGACCGGACTCTTGAGGGATCCTCTAGCAGTTGTGAAGAGAGCAGAGAAATGGGGATGAAGCTTCTGAGAAGGAACCACTTGCTGCTAGGCTCAGCTGGATATGTACCAACCAAATGAGATGCCCACCTACCGCGTAGAAAAGTATGCATTGACTTGACTTCTGCCGACCATGTCTGACTCTTTCTGGGTGAAGAAAATAAATGTAGTACAATAATCCATGCCTACATCAGTCTAAATATACAATAATCAATAGTAAAAAAACAATAATCCATGTCTACATCATTCTGAATATTTCCACACTATAGCAGGGACATCGACGGTGACTCTGTGTGAGATGCTATACAGAGAATAACCCGCATTAATAAAACACACAGAGCACCAGTTCTAGTATTTGATCCCAGGTAGGCCGAAGGCACAACCGCCCATCTTGCCATCCATGCAATGATCAGTTGCGTCGAAATTTTGACACTTTCTCACACAAAACAGTATCCGAAGGTACTAAAAAGATTCCCAACCAACGAGAACGCACAAGATTTCCGGTCATGCCTGACCCACCTTGCTTGGCTTGGGATAAGAATGCACTGTTTCTCAATAATCTCACTCTTGCCCACTTGATTTATTGGGCTCGTCACAAAAGCCTGTGAGTTGTCTCCACAATTTTCTCGCACTTTTGGCAGCAATGTGAGAAAAGGACGGTTGATCAATTTTCCACTCAAATCACAATGGTGTTGGAGCATCTACAACCGAAAATGGTAAATTCGGCCTCTCAAACACCCGTAGACGCATCCGAGCGCCTCTGCGGGCACTGACCTGTTAGAGCATCTCCAGCCGCGCCCTCAAGAAGGCCCCCAGGCGTTTTCTCGTCCGCCGACGCGAAAAAATCGGCCCAGTCGCGCCCCCAAGAAAGCCCTCAGGCGTTTTTTCGTCCGCCGGCGCGAAAAAATCGGCCCAGTCGCGCCCCCAAGAGCCCAGTTTTCGCCGGCTCGGGCCGAAATTGGCGCCGGCGGACCCAAACCGAACCCGGTGCGCTGGGGGTCGCTCGTGGGTGCCGGGCGAATCGTTTTTGGCGTGAAGAGCCGCGGGCCTGCCGCGTCAGCGACTCGACTCTCTTCTCGCCGCTTCGTCGTCCTCATCGCCTCGTTTCCCGCGGCGAATCAATGCCAAAGCTGCGCGCGCTGCCGCGCCGGTCAGCCTCCATTGATATCTCACGGGCGGCGCAGTGAAGGCTGGGCGACGCGTCCCTCGGCCGCCACGCAATCACGCCACGCGTAACGCGCCGGCCAAGCCTACCACGCGGTGCCTCCACCTATAAAAGCCGACCGCAAGCGCGCCGGAGACTCGCACAGATCATCCACCGCCGACGCGCTCATTTCTCCCCCTTTCCTCCTCTCGCATCCCCAGTTGAGAAGCATAGCCGAGCATTTCCCCGGCGACGGCGCGGCGGCGAATGGATTCGGGCGCCGTCATCTGCACAAGGACAAAACTAACTTGATTACATGATAGATCCCATCCAACCCATCACCGTCCAGCAAGCCTACGATGGAATTACTCACACACGATGGTGAGCATCATGAAATTGGTGATGGAGGAAGGCTGATGATGATGATGGCGACGATCTCCACTCTCCGGAGCCCCGAACGGACTCCAGATCAGCCCTCCCGAGAGAGATTAGGGCTTGGCGGCGGCCCCGTCTCGTAAAACGTGATAATTCTTTCTCCTTGATTTTTTTCTCCACGAAACGGAATATATAGGACCTGGGGGTACGTCGGTGGGGCACCGGGCTGCCCTTGAGGCAAGGGGGCGCGCCCTGGGAAGGGGGTGCGGCCCCCACCCTCGAGGACGGCCCGTGGGCCCCCAGGTGTGGATCTTCTTGCCAGTATTTTTTATATTTTCTGAAATAAATCTCCGTTGATTTTCAGGCGATTCCGAAAACTTTTTATTTCTGCACAAAAACAACACCATGGCAGTTCTGCTGAAAACAGCGTCAGTCCGGGTTAGTTTCATTCAAATCATGCAAGTTAGAGTCCAAAACAAGGGCAAAAGTGTTTGGAAAAGTAGATACGTTGGAGACGTATCAGGCATCTACATCAACCCTATTGCCCTTCCGATGAAGTGTGGGTAGTTTACCACAGACCTACGGGTCCATAGCTAGTAGCTAGATGGCTTCTTCTCTCTCTTTGATCTTCAATATCATGTTCTCCTCGTTGTTCTTGGAGATCGATCTGATGTAATCTTCTTTTGCGGTGTGATCCGATGAATTGTGGGTTTATGATCAGATTATCTGTGAATAATAAGTTTCTTCTGTATTCTTTTATGCATGATCTAATATCTTAGTAATTCTCTTCGAACTATCGGTTTGGTTTGGCCAACTAGATTAGTTATTCTTGCAATGGGAGAAGTGTTTTGCTTTGGGTTCAATCTTGTGGTGCTCAATCTCAGTGACAAAAAGTGACATGGCACGTATTGTATTGTTGCCATCGAGGATAACAAGATGGGGTTTTCATCATATTGCTTGATTAATTCTGTTACATCATGTCATCTTGCTTAATGCGTTACTCTGTTCTTATGAACTTAATACTCTAGATGCAGAATCATTTCTGTCGATGTGTGGAGTAATAGTAGTAGATGCAGGCGGGAGTAGGTCTACTTGTGACGGACGTGACGCCTATATTCATGATCATTGCCATAGATGTCGTTATAATTATTCGCTCTTCTATCAATTGCTTTACAGTAATTTGTTCACCCACCATAATACTTGCTATCATGAGAGAAGCCTCTGGTGAAACCTATGGCCCCCGGGTCTACTTTACATCTTATAAGTTTCAGATCTACTATTTTGCAATCTTTTACTTTCCAATCTATAAACCAAAAACCCAAAAATATTTACTTTACTAGTTCATCTATCTCTATCAGATCTCACTTTTGCAAATAACCTAGAAGGGATTGACAACCCCTTTATAGCGTTGGGTGCAAGCTGGTTGTTTGTTTGTGCAGGTATTTGGCGACTTGTGTGTAATATCCTACTAGATTGATACCTTGGTTCTCATAACTGAGGTAAATACTTACTCTACTTTGTTGCATCACCCTTCCCTCTTCAAGGGAAAAACCAATGCAAGCTCAAGAGGTAGCACACAGTGGCGGTAAGTATTTCCCTCTGTTATGAAACCAAGGTTATAAATCTAGTAGGAGAACCAAGCAAGCTATGTAAACAACACATGCACACAAACAACAAATCCTCGCAACCCGACACATAGAGGGGTTGTCAATCCCTCTTGGGTAAGGTAGTATGATAAAAAGATAGATTGATAGATGCAAACAAATAAAAGTAAATAAAACACAGCAAGGAATTTTTGGGTTTTTGTTAAGATAGATCTGAAATAAAAGAAGAAAATAAATTGGAAACGCAAATAGCAATATAGATCTGAAAGAATATGATGAGAAATAGACCCGGGGGGCGTAGGTTTCACTAGTGGCCTCTCCCGGCATATGGTGGGTAAACATATTACTGTTGGGCAATCGATAGAAGAGAAAATAATTATGACGATATCCAAGACAGTGATCATGTATATGGGCATCACGCCCAAGATTAGTAGACCGACTCCTGCATGCATCTACCTCTATCCAGCATGCATCTAGTGTATTAAGTTCATGAAAGAATGAAGTAATGCCTTAAGAACGATGACATGACACTAGTAGAAAACAGGGCTTTGGTCCAGGCCTGCCCAGCCCATTAGTCCCGGTTCAATCAAGAACCGGGACCAATGGGGGCATTGGACCCGGTTCGTGAGCCCAGGGGGCCGGCCGGGCCACGTGGGCCATTGGTCCCGGTTCGTCAGGACCTTTTGGTCCCGGTTGGTGCGACGAACCGGGACCAATGGGTCTTGCTCCTGGCCCACCACCATTGGTCCCGGTTGGTGACTTGAACCGGGACCAAAGGCTCCCCTTTAGTCCCGGCTCATGTCACCAACCGGGACCAATGAGGTGCCTATATATACCCCCTCGCGCAAGAGCAGAGCACACTGCTCCGTTTTTTCTGGCCGAGGGGGAGAGGGCTTGGTGGTGCTCTAGCTCACCTCCTATGCACACAACGTGTTCGATGGAATGCCCGAGCCACACTAGTTAAGCTTTTCTCCTCTCGAAGCTCTATTTTCTCCGAGATTTGTCTAGGTTTAGCGGTCCGTCACGTCCCGTCCCCGTCTTCGTCGCCGTCGATCGCCCCCGCCAATCTCGTCACCGGCACCACCGTGGTGAGCCTCTTGTTATGTCCATGCTTTTCTTACTTTTATTATTGCTTGTTATTATTGCTTTAGATAGATATTTGTCTAATTTTCTTACGTTTATTATTGCTTGTTATTATATAGTGCGATGGTTTTGATATCCGCCCACGTGGGCCCTCATCCTGTCTACGATTCGGATGTGGTATATTATCTTTAATTTATAACTATTTGTTTTAGTGTTTATGACAATTATGCCGACCAACCTGACATGCATAGATGTTTTTATATGTCTAGGAGGTAGTTGAACCGGAAATTCCAACCGACCCTCTTGTGGAGAGGTAAAATTTAGTTGAAGAGGAAAACATTTCCTTAAAGAAAAACTTGGAAAAAATGGAGGAGGAGAAGATGGAATTGGAGTTGCATGTTGCGGAAGTCGTCGATGATCACAAGATCAAGATGGACCCTATTGTCGAGAGGTTAAATTTAGTTGAAGAAGAAAACAATTTCTTGAAGGAAAAAATAAAAAAAAATTGAGGACGAGAAGATGATATTGGAGTTGCATGTTGCGGATGTCGTCGATGATCACAAGATCAAGATGGATGCAATGCGGTTGAAGATTAGAAAGATTAGAAAATATGCCATTCATACCGAGGCTTGGTATCATTATGCCGTCGGATCAATTGTTACCTTGGTTGCGATTACGATCGCATTTGTTTTCGCATTGAAATGTTTTACATAGTTTCGATGTGTATGGACAGCTATATGTTGTTAGATGAGAACTATGTATGTACTTTGGTTTTAATGTGATGATGAACTTCTATTAATTTGGTCACTTAATTATCTATTTATGATGTTCTGTAATGGTTTTTGACACACTTAATTATATATAATGCACGCAGATGAACCGGCAATGGATGTACGGTGACAGACACACCTCCGAGTACATTAAGGGCGTGCATGAGTTTCTAAATGCGGCTGAGGCAAACAAGCAGAATGGTTTTATGTGTTGTCCATGCACTAAATGTGGGAATACGATGTCTTACTCTAACCGGAAAATCCTTCACTCCCACCTGCTTTACAAGGGTTTCATGCCACACTATAATGTTTGGACGAGGCACGGAGAAATAGGGGTTATGATGGAATACGGCGAAGAAGAAGAGTACGATGACAACTATGTGCCCCCTGAATACGGTGATGCTGCAATGGGGGGAGCTGGTGAAGATCAAGAGGAACCAGACGATGTGCCCAATGATGCTGCAACGGGTGAACCTGCTGAAGATCAAGAGGAACCAGATGATGATCTACGCCGGGTCATTGTCGATGCAAGGACGCAATGCGAAAGTCAAAAGGAGAAGCTGAAGTTCGATCGCATGTTAGAGGATCACAAAAAAGGGTTGTACCCCAATTGCGAAGATGGCAACACAAAGCTCGGTACCGCACTGGAATTGCTGCAGTGGAAGGCAGAGAATGCTGTGGCTGACAAAGGATTTGAGAAGCTACTGAAAATATTGAAGAAGAAGCTTCCTATGGATAACGAATTGCCCGACAGTACATACGCAGCAAAGAAGGTCGTATGCCCTCTAGGATTGGAGGTGCAGAAGATACATGCATGCCCTAATGACTGCATCCTCTACCGCGGTGCATACAAGGATCTGAACGCATGCCCGGTATGTGGTGCATTGCAGTATAAGATGAGACGAGATGACCCTGGTGATGTTGACGGCGAGCCCGCCAGGAAGAGGGTTCCTGCGAAGGTGATGTGGTATGCTCCTATAATACCACGGTTGAAACGTTTGTTCAGAAACGGAGAGCATGCCAAGTTGATGCGATGGCACAGTGAGGACCGTAAGAAAGATGGGAAGTTGAGAGCACCCGCTGACGGGTCGCAGTGGAGAAAAATCAAGAGAAAGTACTGGGGGGAGTTTGCAAAGGACCCAAGGAACGTATGGTTTGCTTTAAGCGCAGATGGCATTAATCCTTTCGGGGAGCAGAGCAGCAATCACAGCACCTGGCCCGTGACTCTATGTATGTATAACCTTCCTCCTTGGATGTGCATGAAGCGGAAGTTCATTATGATGCCAGTTCTCATCCAAGGCCCTAAGCAACCCGGCAACGACATTGATGTGTACCTAAGGCCATTAGTTGAAGAACTTTTACAGCTGTGGAATGGAAACGGTGTATGTGCGTGGGATGAGCACAGACAGGAGGAATTTGACCTAAAGGCGTTGTTGTTCGTGACCATCAACGATTGGCCCGCTCTCAGTAACCTTTCAGGACAGACAAACAAAGGATACCACGCATGCACACACTGTTTGGATGACACTGAAAGTATATACCTGGACAAATGCAGGAAGAATGTGTACCTGGGCCATCGTCGATTTCTTCCGACCAACCATCAATGTCGAAAGAAAGGCAAGCATTTCAAAGGCGAGGCAGATCACCGGAAGAAGCCCGCCATGCGTACCGGTGATCACGTACTTGCTATGGTCAATGATTTACACGTAATCTTTGGAAAGGGCCCCGACGCACTAGCTGTTCCAAACGACGCTGAGGGACACGCACCCATGTGGAAGAAGAAATCTATATTTTGGGACCTACCATACTGGAAAGACCTAGAGGTCCGCTCTTCAATCGACGTGATGCACGTGACGAAGAACCTTTGCGTGAACCTGCTAGGCTTCTTGGGCGTGTATGGAAAGACAAAAGATACAGCTGAGGCACGGGAGGACCTGCAACGTTTGCACGAAAAAGACGGCATGCCTCCGAAGCAGTATGAAGGTCCTACCAGCTATGCTCTTACGAAAGAAGAGAAAGAAATCTTCTTTGAATGCCTGCTCAGTATGAAGGTCCCGACTGGCTTCTCGTCGAATATAAAGGGAATAATAAATATGCCAGAGAAAAAGTTCCAGAACCTAAAGTCTCATGACTGTCACGTGATTATGACGCAACTGCTTCCGGTTGCATTGAGGGGGCTTCTACCGGAAAACGTCCGATTAGCCATTGTGAAGCTATGTGCATTCCTCAATGCAATCTCTCAGAAGGTGATCGATCCAGAAATCGTACCAAGGCTAAGGAGTGATGTGGCGCAATGTCTTGTCAGTTTCAAGCTGGTGTTCCCACCATCCTTCTTCAATATCATGACACACGTCCTAGTTCATCTAGTCGACGAGATTGTCATTCTGGGGCCCGTATTTCTACACAATATGTTCCCCTTTGAGAGGTTCATGGGAGTCCTAAAGAAATATGTCCGTAACCGCGCTAGGCCAGAAGGAAGCATCTCCATGGGCCATCAAACAGAGGATGTCATCGGGTTTTGTGTTGACTTCATTCCTGGCCTTAATAAGATAGGTCTCCCTAAATCGCGGTATGAGGGGAGACTGACTGGAAAAGGCACGCTTGGAAGGGACTCAATAATATGCAGGGACGGATATTCTTGGTCTCCAGCACACTACACAGTTCTACAGAACTCTACCTTGGTGACCCCGTATGTCTATGAACACAAGAACAGTCTGCGCTCCAAACACCCAGAGCAGTGCGACGACTGGATTACATGTGAACACATCAGGACTTTCAGCAGTTGGTTGGAAACACGTCTCAGAGGTGACAACACTGTTTGTGATGAGTTGTACTTGTTGTCCAGGGGACCATCTTTGACTGTATTGATTTACAAAGGATACGAGATAAATGGGAATACATTTTACACGATTGTCCAAGATCAAAAGAGCACCAACCAAAACAACGGTGTCCGCTTTGATGCAACAACCGAGAGGGGAAAGGACACATATTATGGTTACATAGTGGACATATGGGAACTTGACTACGGACATGATTTTAAGGTCCCTTTGTTTAAGTGCAAATGGGTAATCTGTCAGGAGGCGGGGTACAGGTAGACCCACAGTACGGAATGACAACAGTGGATCTCAAAAATCTTGGGTACACTGACGAACCGTTCGTCCTAGCCAATGATGTGGCACAGGTTATCTATGTGAAGGACATGTCTACCAGACCGAGAAAAAGAAAAGATAAGGAAGCGAATACATTATACGATGAGCCAAGGCGCCACATAGTTCTTTCAGGAAAAAGGGACATCCTGGGAGTGGAGGGCAAGACAGACATATCTGAAGATTATAAAAAGTTTCATGAAATTCCTCCCTTCAAAGTCAAGGCTGACCCAAGCATCCTGATAAACGATGAAGATTATCCATGGTTACGGCGCAATAAGCAAATGACACAAGCGAAGAAAAAGTGAAGACTTTTTTCCGCAACTATTATGATGATATCATGCCAACTTTGTAACAGACGAGTACGATACCATTGTCCGTTTTCTACATGCACATGCTATGCCAACTTTTTCAGAGTTCATTTGAAAACTATTAATTTAGGTCGAATTTTCTCTATAGGTGCATCTATGTTCATTTTTTTAGTAAAGTTAACCACAAACTTGTGATTCACACAAATTTCAAAGAATTCAAATTTTAATTATTCAAATTTGAAAACTAATGGCACTAACAGAAAGTTTATAATTTTTCTAAAATTAATGGCACTAACAGAAAGTTTATAATTTTGCTGACCTAAAAGCAAAAAGAATTAAAAAATAAAGCAAAAAACAAAAGAAAATAAATAATGCAGAAAACAAAACAAAAAACTTGCAAAAAAATAAAAATGGCAACAATAAGTATTTTGTTGTAAGTAGAAACAAAATAAAATAAATAAAGCAACAAAGAAAACAAATAATTTCAAATTTAAACTATTCAAATTCGAATACTACTGGCACTAACAGAAAGTTTGTAATTGGTTTTACCTAAAGCAACAAAGAAAGTATTTTGTTGTAAGTAGAAACAAAATAAAATAAATAAAGCAACAAAGAAAATAAAAATTAATTCAAATTTAAACTATTCAAATTTGAATACTACTAGCACTCAGAAATAAATAAAGCAAAATAATTAAAAACAAATAATTGGTGGCCTATAAGATCGGAGATGACTGGCCCGCATTTGTGGCCTATAAGACATCGGAAAAGAGTAAGAAGATGTCGGCGACAAACCAGAAAAATGCTGCGAAGAAGATGCATCACCATCGCACGGGGTCAGGTGGCTACCCAGAGCCCGGCCTAAGTGGGCCAAGGCTGAGAATGATCTGCTTCAGAAAGGGATCGAACCAGAGACAATGAACTGGCCAGACCGTTGCCGGACTTGGTTCTTCGGGGCTGGCGGAACCTTGGACCCTGTATCAGGGAGGTGCATTTGGACGAACAAGCAATTGGAAATACCACTCAAGAAGCTTCGGCAGTATATCAAAGCAGCGTAGCAAGGGACGTTCTTTTCCGACAGAGAGAACGACGAGCTCACAATGGCCCTCGGGAATCCTGAGCACCCTGGACGGACACGAGGCACGCCAGGCTCCGTTCCGTGGAGTGCTGGGTTTCCGGACGCAGGCGGTTACAAATGCCACGAGAGGAGGAAGAAAGTGCAGCAGACCGAAATGCAGGCGCTGCGCGCCAGAATACAAGTGATAGAGGAACGAGAAGCAAATCGGGACAAAAGAACTGCCGAAGCTTCCCCCGAAGCTACCCCGCCATTTCAGCGGAGAAGCAGCGTGGCTTCCACCGAGCTGCTTCAGCCGGAGCATGTCTTGACGGCTCCTGCCAGCTATCCCGTGGATGCTATCACGGAGTCTCAAAATTGCCACCTTATGACGCAATGGATAAATATGAAGGTCAAGGCGGCTGCTGGCTCTGTTTATCCTACTGGACCCGGCGCAACTTTTCACTGCCGGCCGATTCCAGAAGGATATGCTAGGGTGATGGTGGATGAAATAACAGAGGGATTTGAGGACCTCCAGCTTGACCACCCTACCGGTGAAGGGGAGACTCGGCTGGGTTCTTCACTGAAGACTCCATGCCTATGGCGGAAGGACCTCATCAACATTCTCAACTGGACGCCTCCGCCTCCTCCTCCTCCTCCGGCGAGTCAAGGCACTCCGCCTCCTCCACCGCCTCCTCCTCCGGTGAGTGACGATCAGGGCACTCCGGCTCCTTCTCCAGCGCGTGGCGGCACTCCGCCTCCTTCTCCGCCTGCGCCAGCGCGCCCTTGCAGCCAGCCTCGTCCTTCTCCGCCTAGTCAGCAAGGGCGGAAGAGACCTGCCGCCGCTCCGGCTGCTTCGGCGCGTAAGCAAGGAAAGAAGACAGTCGCTTCATCTGGTCTGCCGGCGTCTAGCAGTACAGCCAGAGGCGGGAGGCAATACAGATTTGGTCCTTCTCTCACGCCTCTAGAGAAGTTACCATACGAGAGGTCCGACGAGGAAAACACGAAGATCGCTGAAGGCGAAGTGAAGGACTGGCTTGAAGGGTTGAAATCACAGAGACATCCACCTCCGGAGGAGAAGATAGATCCGGTGAAAGCAAAGCGCACTCTTGCTGCCCTGAAGAAACCAGCGAAAAGTCAGCCGAAAGACAACTATGACCGCATTATTGAAAAGTCATTTCATGAAGCGAAGCGGTCGGGAAGTACTAAAAGTGATCAAAGGTTAGCAGAAGGACGAGCTGGGAAACAAATTGCCCAGCTCGGCGAACAAGCGGACCAATCGTGCCCCCCGCTCAAGGTGTCTAGCGACATCGTCGCTAATGATCCGAGGATGGTGCCCGGTTATAGAAATCTTGGAGATTACCTGCCCGATGATGTACATTATGATTTCTTGGAGGTGCAAATACAAAGATACGAGTACGGGAAGCCTCTCGGCAAAGATGAAAGATCTTTATCAACGATGATGCGTAGATTGCATGATTGGTACTTGAAAATCTGCAGAGAGTCCCGGGGAGGGATAGTTTGTATGTGAGAGTTAAACCGGAGCATGACCTCGTTGGAATTGAACTATTGCCTATTCCATTTGAGGAGTTCTATCAGTTTTTCAATCAATTGGCCCTCGATAAAGCAACGGTCACCTGCTACTGTCTATAAGTAGTACTACTTCTGTCATTAAGTCTCTCTATATATCTCAGCTCTTTCATTGCATGTATTTATAATTATCCTCACTATGTTATGCAGATTGAAGATCATCGAATTGAAGAAAAGACAAGTCGGTGATATTGGGTTCATTAACACATACCTCATAGATGCAACTGAGGTTACATTGCGTGCCTCAGATACCGAGGCCAACTTGCTATGATCGTTGGTGGTAAATGAAAACAAAGATATAATACTCTTTTCTTACAACTTCAAGTGAGTGTTACTGTCTTGTGCATATTCAGTTTCCCTTATATATCAGTCAAGGTTATAGTAATGTAATTGATGAGTTCATGCATGCGTGCGCAGATTCCACTATATTCTCCTAGAGATTAAGCTTGAGCAGGGAGTAGTAATTGTCTTGGACTCTAAACGAAAAGATCCCAAGGAGTATGCGGACATGACTCAAATGCTCGAGAAGTAAGTTAAATCGATCATTATCCACCATGCATATCAACAACTTTGTTCATTTCTGATATCAAGTAATTGTTTTCTTTGTCTGGCAGGGTTTGGAGAAAATTCACCAAAAAAGCTCCGGGACTGCCGAAGAAGCTGGAATTTAGACACCCGAAAGTAAGTACTATATAGTAGCATGTTCCGCGCATCTCCTATTGATTCAAGCGCTAGTTTCATCAATACCATTTGGCATTCTTGCTTATCAGTTTAATTGACCTCTATTTCTTGTAAAGTGGTTGTGGCCGGAACAAGGGAATGATTTCTGTGGATACTACATTTGCGAGTCCATCCGCCACACGACCTCTGAGCAGGGCTACTGACGCACAATTTGAAGTGCGTAAGCAATAATAATATTCACAATTTTATTTCATTACCATCATTTGTGTTGAGTTTCATTTATTCATATATATATATATATATATATATATATATATATATATATATATATATATATATATATATATATATATATATATATATATATACAGAAGATCGTAATCAACATATATATGCATAGAGAGAGTAGTAATATCGACCACCTCTCCTTCTCCGAGAGATTGGTCGAACAACAAGTTCTCGTATATCTATCCGACAGTACCGGGTACATATATACAATAATTATCTCTTACAAATATAATCTCCTATACGATGGACGCATGGTCCACATAGTATTCTCCGTCTGGCGCGATCACGTGTTCAAGGAAGAATGCCGCCAATTCCTCTTGAATTGCTCGCAGACGATCTGGTGTTAGGAGTTCATCCCGCATCCGAAACATCTAATTTGAAGTAGGGGGTCAATACATGAAATGATGCTATAAAATTGTGAATATTATTAATTGCTTACGCACTTCAAATTGTGCTTCAGAGTAGCCCCGCTCACAGGTCGTGTGGCGGATTGACTCGCAAATGTAGTATCCACAGTAATCATTTCCGGGTTCCTGCCACAACCACTTTACAAGTAATAGAGGTCAATCAAACTGATAAGCAAGAATGCCAAATGGTATTGATGAAACTAGCGCTTGAATCAAGATATAGGAGATGCGCGGAACATGCTACTATATAGTACTTACTTTCGGGTGTCTAAATTCTATCTTCTTCGGCAGTCCCGGAGCTTTTTTGGTGAATTTTCTCCAAACCCTGCCAGACAAAGAAAACAATTACTTGATATCAGAAATGAACAAAGTTGCTGATATGCATGGTGGATAATATTGATCGATTTAACTTACCTGTCGAGCATTTGAGTCATGTCCGCATACTCCTCGGGATCTTTACGTTTAGAGTCCAAGACAGTTACTACTCCCTTCTCAAGCTTAATCTCTAAGAGAATATAGTGGAAGCTGCGCATGCATGCATGAACTCATCAATTACATTACTATAACCTTGACTGATATAAAAGGGAAACCAAATATGCACAAGACAGTAACACTCACTTGAAGTTGTAAGGAAAGAGTATTATATCTTTGTTTTCATTTACCACCAACGATCGTAGCAAGTTGGTCTCGGTATCTGAGGGACGTCATTTAACCTCGGTTGCATCTATGAGGTATGTGTTAATGAACCCAATATCACCTACTTGTCTTTTCTTCAATTCGACGATCTTCAATCTGCATAATATAGTGAGGATAATTATAAATACATGCAATGAAAGAGATCAGCTATATAGAGAGACTTAATGACAGAAGTAGTACTACTTATAGACAGTAGCAGGTGACCGTTGCTTTATCGAGGGCCAATTGATTGAAAAACTGATAGAACTCCTCAAATGGAATAGGCACCAGTTCAATTCCAACGAGGTCATGCTCCGGTTTAACTCTCACATACAAGCTATCCCTCCCCCCAGACTCTCTGGAGATTTTCAAGTACCAATCATGCAATCTTCGCATATTCGTTGATAGAGATCTTTCATTTTTGACGAGAGGCTTCCCGTACTCGTATCTTTGTATCTGCACGTCCAAGAAATCATATTGTACATCGTCGGACACGTAATCTCCAAGATTGCTATAACCGGGCACCATCCTCGGATCATTAGCGACCATGTCGCTAGACACCTTGAGCGGGGGGCACGATTGGTCCGCTTGTTCGCCGAGCTGGGCAATTTGTTTCCCAGCTCGTCCTTCTGCTAACCTTTGATCACTTTTAGTACTTCCCGACCGCTTCGCTGCTTGAAATGACTTTTGAATCATGCGGTCATAGTTGTCCTTCGGCTTACTTTTCGTTGGTTGCTTCAGGGCAGCAAGAGTGCGCTTTTCTTTCACCGGATCTATCTTCTCCTCCGGAGGTGGATGTCTCTGTGCTTTCAACCCTTCAAGCCAGTCCTTCACTTCGCCTTGAGCGATCTTCGTGTTTTCCTCGTCAGACCTCTCGTATGGTAACTTCTCTAGAGGCGTGAGAAAAGGACCGAATCTGCATCGCCTCCCGCGTCTGGCTGTACTGCTAGACGTCGCCAGACCAGACGAAGCGGCTGTCTTCTTTCCTTGCTTACACGCCGGAGCAGGAGCAGCCGGAGCGGCGGCATGTCTCTTCCGCCCTTGCTGACTAGGCGGAGAAGGAGGAGCAGGCTGGCTGCTCGGGCGCGCCGGCGCAGGCAGAGAAGGAGGAGGCTGGCTGCTCGGGCGCGCCGGCGCAGGCGAAGGAGGCGGAGTGCCGCCACGCGCGGGAGAAGGAGCCGGAGTGCCCTGATCGTCACTCGCCGGAGGAGGAGGCGGTGGAGGAGGCGGAGTGCCCTGACTCGCCGGAGGAGGAGGAGGAGGAGGCGGAGGCGTCCAGTTGAGAATGTTGATGAGGTCCTTCCGCCATAGGCATGGAGTCTTCAGTGAAGAACCCAGCCGAGTCTCCCCTTCACCGGTAGGGTGGTCAAGCTGGAGCTCCTCAAATCCCTCCGTAATTTCATCCACCATCACCCTAGCATATCCTTCTGGAATCGGCCGGCAGTGAAAAGTGTCGCCGGGTTCAGTAGGAAAAACAGAGCCAGCAGCCGCCTTGACCTTCAGATTTATCCACTGCGTCATAAGGTGGCAATTTTGTACCTCCGTGATAGCATCCACGGGATACCTGGCAGTAGCCGTCAAGACAGGCTCCGGCTGAAGCAGCTCGGTGGAAGCCACGCTGCTTCTCCGCTGAGATGGCGGGGTAGCTTCGGGGGAAGCTTCGGCAATTCTTTTATCCCGATTTGCTTCCCGTTCCTCAATCGCTTGTATTCTGGCCCACAGCGTCTGCAGTTCGGTCTGCTGCATTTTCTTCCTCCTCTCGTGGCATTTGTAGCCGCCTGCGTCCGGAAACCCAACACTTCACGGAAGGGAGCCTGGCGTGCCTCGTGTCCGTCTAGGGTGCTCAGGATTCCCGAGGGCCATTGTCAGCTCGTCGTTCTCTCTGTCGGGGAAGAACGTCCCTTCATGCGCTAATTTGATATAGTGCCGAAGCTTCCTGAGTGGTATTTCCAATTGCTTGTCCGTCCAAATGCACCTCCCTGATACAGGGTCCAAGGTTCCGCCAGCCCCGAAGAACCAAGTCCGGCAACGGTCTGGCCATTGCATTGTCTCTGGTTCGATCCCTTTCTCAAGCAGATCATTCTCAGCCTTGGCCCACTTAGGCAGGGCTCTGAGGTAGCCACCTGGCCCCGTGCGATGGTGATGCTTCTTCTTCGCAGCATTTATCTGGTTCGTCGCCGACATCTTCTTACTCTTTTCCGATGTCTTATAGGCCACAAATGCGGGCCAGTCATCTTTGATCTTCTCATATATGCCCACGAATTCTGGAGTCTCTTTATCGCGGACAAACTTATTCAGTTTTTTCTTCCATGCCCTGAATTGGTCTGCCATTAGCAGACTTGATTAATTCCTCTTTAACTGGATTCGCCAGATCATCCTCTGGCAGTAGGATGAAATTTGACTTCAGCTCAGTCCAAAGATCTTCTTTCTGCATATCAGTGACATAAGACACCTGGGCGTCTTTTGCAGCCGGCTTTAACCATTGATGGATGCTGATCGGGATCTTGTCCCTAACCAGAACCCCGCACTGATTAACAAATGCGTTCTTTGTCCGGATGGGTTCAATCGGCTCGCCGGACCGCGAGATTTCTGAGATCTCAAACTTTTCATCCGGCCTCAACTTTTTCTTCGCGCCTCGTCTCTTTACCGAAGATTTGCTTGATTCGAAGGGCTAGAAAAAGGAACAAAGACGAGAGTTAATGAATGCATCAATTAACTAGTCAGCACAGGCTTAACTAACATATATACCTCCTGGCCGGACTCGGTTCGGTCACCGGAGCCAGCATCACGGTCTCCTTCTTGCACTGGCATTTGGTCACCGGAGCCGTCCTCACGGTCTACTTCTTCCATGTGCATTGGGTCACCGGAGCCATCAATATCATAGCCTAGATCTTCCAGCTGCAGCTCTCTTTCCACCTGCTCATTGGTGTCGTTGAGAAACGACAAGACGACATCTTGTCCGTCTGTGATTATGTCCATCAACATCGCTTCTTGTGCTAGGTCTCGGGTGTTGTCGTCCATAGTTTCTACAAATATTTACAACATGCCAATTATTATTCAAACATGACAGATGGATATATTAATGGCAAACGTAGAACTAGCTTCGACCCTCGACCCCTGGACGACCCTCGACTGCTCGGCGATCCACAACCCTAAACCCCCTCATGTCACATTTTGTCTAGTGTCAAAGGATTCAACAAAACCAATACTTCATCATTAGGCAAAAGTAACAGTCGCATGATGGTACGAAGCTCTCCAAAGTTATTTTGGAACGGAGTCCCAGATAGGATAATTCGTAACAAAAGACGGATTATCCTATCAGGAACTCCGTTCCAAAACAACTTTGCAGAACTTCGTACCAACATGCCCCGGTTACTTCTGGCAAATGATGAAGTCATGGATTTCTTCAATACTTTGACACTAGCTAGGCAACCTCTCGACCCCTCGACCCTCGACTGCTCGGCGATCCACAACCCTAGACCCCCTCATGTCA
>LR738715.1:864656908-864671831 GCA_902687465.1 Secale cereale | reverse complement strand
AATCTCCTCACATCGCGACGGCGCGGGGCGGGGCGACGGCGCGGGGCGGGGCGGCGCGACGGCGACGGGGCGGGGCGACGGCGCGGGGCGGGGCGGGAGCGCAGGGCGGGGCGACGGCGCGACGGCGACGGGGCGGCGTCGGGGGCGACGGCGACGGCGCGACGGGGCGACGGGGCGGGGAAGGAGATGTGAGGAGGCGTCGGGGGCGGGGAAGGAGAAACTGAACGAAATTTTCGCAAGTGTAGCTTATATAGGAGCAGTATTAGTCTCGGTTCGTGGCACAAACCGGGAGTAATACCCCCCTTTAGTCCCGGTTGGTGCCACCAACCGGGACTAAAGTCCCTTTTCAGCAGCCCAAAGGGCGGGAAGGAGGGGCGTTTGGTCCCGGTTGGTGCCACCAACCGGGACCAAAGGCCTTGCGCTGGCGCTGTGGTGGGAGTTTAGTCCCACCTCGCTAGTTGAGAGAGGCCAGCACCTGTTTATAAGCTGCGCTGCCTCTCTCCTCTCGAACTCCTCTGAAATGCAGGCTTACGGGCCTAATTCGACACTGCAATGCCTGTAGGCCTACTGGGCCTGCTGCGGGCCTGAATCCTGGCCCATGGTTGGGTTTCTAGTCGTATTCACGCCGTGCTGGCCCAGTAGGTGGCATTTTTTTTCTTTTTTTCTATTTATTTTTTCATTTCTACTTAGAACTAAATACTTATAGTTTTTTAGTGATTTCTTTTTTCTTTTAGGTCACAAAAATTATAAACTTTCTTTGTTGCTTTATTTATTTTATTTTGTTTCTACTTACAACAAAATACTTATTGTTGCTATTTTTATTTTTTTGCAAGTTTTTTTGTTTTGTTTTCTGCATTATTTATTTCCTTTTGTTTTTTGCTTTATTTTTTAGTTCTTTCTGGTAAAACCAATTACAAACTTTCTGTTAGTGCAAGTAGTATTCAAATTTGAATAGTTTAAATTTGAAATTATTTGTTTTCTTTGTTGCTTTATTTATTTTATTTTGTTTGTACTTACAATGAAATACTTATTGTTGCTATTTTTTTATTTTTTTTAAGTTTTTTTTTGTTTTCTGCATTATTTATTTTCTTTTGTTTTTTGCTTTATTTTTTAGTTCTTTCTGGTAAAACCAATTACAAACTTTCTGTTAGTGCAAGTAGTATTGAAATTTGAAAAGTACAAACGGACAATGGTATCATACTCGTCTGTTACAAAGTTGGCATGGTATCATCATAATAGTTGCGGAAAAAGGTCTTCACTTTTTCTTCGCTTGTGTCATTTGCTTATTGCGCCATAACCATGGATAATCTTCATCGTTTATCAGGATGCTTGGGTCAGCCTTGACTTTGAAGGGAGGAATTTCATGAAACTTTTCATAATCTTCGGATATGTCTGTCTTGCCCTCCACTCCCAGGATGTCCCTTTTTCCTGAAAGAACTATGTGGCGCTTTGGCTCATCGTATGATGTATTCACTTCCTTATCTTTTCTTTTTCTCGGTCTGGTAGACATGTCCTTCACATAGATAACCTATGCCACATCATTGGCTAGGACGAACGGTTCGTCAGTGTATCCAAGATTTTTCAGATCCACTGTTGTCATTCCGTACTGTGGGTCTACCTGTACCCCGCCTCCTGACAGATTGACCCATTTGCACTTAAACAAAGGGACCTTAAAATCATGTCCGTAGTCAAGTTCCCATATGTCCACTATGTAACCATAATATGTGTCCTTTCCCCTCTCGGTTATTGCATCAAAGCGGACACCGCTGTTTTGGTTGGTGCTCTTTTGATCTTGAACAATCGTGTAAAATGTATTCCCATTTATCTCGTATCCTTTGTAAATCAATAAAGTCGAAGATGGTCCCCTGGACAACAAGTACAACTCATCACAAACAGTGTTGTCACCTCTGAGACGTGTTTCCAACCAACTGCTGAAATTCCTGATGTGTTCACATGTAATCCAGTCATCGCACTGCTCCGGGTGTTTGGAGCGCAGACTGTTCTTGTGTTCATCGACATACGGGGTCACTAATGTAGAGTTCTGTAGAACTGTGTAGTGTGCTTGAGACCAAGAATATATGTCCCTGCATATTATTGAGTCCCTTCCAAGCGTGCCTTTTCCAGTCAGTCTCCCCTCGTACCGCGATTTAGGGAGACCTATCTTATTAAGGCCAGGAATGAAGTCAACACAAAACCCGATGACATCCTCTGTTTGATGGCCCATGGAGATGCTTCCTTCTGGCCTAGCGCGGTTACGGACATATTTCTTTAGGACTCCCATGAACCTCTCAAAGGGGAACATATTGTGTAGAAATACGGGCCCCAGAATGACAATCTCGTCGACTAGATGAACTAGGACGTGTGTCATGATATTGAAGAAGGATGGTGGGAACACAAGCTCGAAACTGACAAGACATTGCGCCACATCACTCCTTAGCCTTGGTACGATTTCTGGATCGATCACCTTCTGAGAGATTGCATTGAGGAATGCACATAGCTTCACAATGGCTAATCGGACGTTTTCCGGTAGAAGCCCCCTCAATGCAACCGGAAGCAGTTGCGTCATAATCACATGGCAGTCATGAGACTTTAGGTTCTGGAACTTTTTCTCTGCCATATTTATTATTCCCTTTATATTCGATGAGAAGCCAGTCGGGACCTTCATACTGCGCAGGCATTCAAAGAAGATTTCTTTCTCTTCTTTCGTAAGAGCATAGCTGGCAGGACCTTCATACTGCTTCGGAGGGATGCCGTCTTTTTCGTGCAAACGTTGCAGGTCCTCCCGTGCCTCAGCTGTATCTTTTGTCTTTCCATACACGCCCAAGAAGCCTAGCAGGTTCACGCAAAGGTTCTTCGTCACGTGCATCACGTCGATTGAAGAGCGGACCTCTAGGTCTTTCCAGTAGGGTAGGTCCCAAAATATAGATTTCTTCTTCCACATGGGTGTGTGTCCCTCAGCGTCTTTCGGAACAGGTAGTGCGCCGGGGCCCTTTCCAAAGATTACGTGTAAATCATTGACCATAGCAAGTACGTGATCACCGGTACGCATGGCGGGCTTCTTCCGGTGATCTGCCTCGCCTTTGAAATGCTTGCCTTTCTTTCGACATTGATGGTTGGTCGGAAGAAATCGACGATGGCCCAGGTACACATTCTTCCTGCACTTGTCCAGGTATATACTTTCAGTGTCATCTAAACAGTGAGTGCATGCGTGGTATCCTTTGTTTGTCTGTCCTGAAAGGTTACTGAGAGCGGGCCAATCGTTGATGGTCACGAACAACAACGCTTTTAGGTCAAATTCCTCCTGTCTGTGCTCATCCCACGCACGTACACCGTTTCCATTCCACAGCTGTAAAAGTTCTTCAACTAATGGCCTTAGGTACACATCAATGTCGTTGCCGGGTTGCTTAGGGCCTTGGATGAGAACTGGCATCATAATGAACTTCCGCTTCATGCACATCCAAGGAGGAAGGTTATACATACATAGAGTCACGGGCCAGGTGCTGTGATTGCTGCTCTGCTCCCCGAAAGGATTAATGCCATCCGCGCTTAAAGCAAACCATACGTTCCTTGTGTCCTTTGCAAACTCCTTCCAGTACTTTCTCTCGATTTTTCTCCACTGCGACCCGTCGGCGGGTGCTCTCAACTTCCCGTCTTTCTTACGGTTCTCAGTGTGCCATCGCATCAACTTGGCATGCTCTCTGTTTCTAAACAAACATTTCAACCGTGGTATTATAGGAGCATACCACATCACCTTCGCAGGAACCCTCTTCCTGAAGGGCTCGCCATCAACATCACCAGGGTCATCTCGTCTCATCTTATACAGCAATGCACCGCATACCGGGCATGCGTTCAGATCCTTGTATGCACCGCGGTAGAGGATGCAGTCATTAGGGCATGCATGTATCTTCTGCACCTCCAATCCTAGAGGGCATACGACCTTCTTTGCTGCGTATGTACTGTCGGGCAATTCGTTATCCTGCGGAAGCTTCTTCTTCAATATTTCCAGTAGCTTCTCAAATCCTTTGTCAGCCACAGCATTCTCTGCCTTCCACTACAGCAATTCCCGTACGGTACCGAGCTTTGTGTTGCCATCTTCGCAATTGGGGTACAACCCTTTTTTGTGATCCTCTAACATGCGATCGAACTTCAGCTTCTCCTTTTGACTTTCGCATTGTGTCCTTGCATCGACAATGACCCGGCGGAGATCATCATTTGGTTCCTCTTGATCTTCAGCAGCTTCACCCGTTGCAGCATCATTGGGCACATCGTCTGGTTCCTCTTGATCTTCACCAGCTCCCCCCATTGCAGCATCACCGTATTCAGGGGGCACATAGTTGTCATCGTACTCTTCTTCTTCGCCGTCTTCCATCATAACCCCTATTTCTCCGTGCCTCGTCCAAACATTATAGTGTGGCATGAAACCCTTGTAAAGCAGGTGGGAGTGAAGGATTTTCCGATTAGAGTAAGACATCGTATTCCCACATTTAGTGCATGGACAACACATAAAACCATTCTGCTTGTTTGCCTCAGCCGCATTTAGAAACTCATGCACGCCCTTAATGTACTCGGAGGTGTGTCTGTCACCGTACATCCATAGCCGGTTCATCTGCGTGCATTATATATAATTAAGTGTGTCAAAAACCATTACAGAACATCATAAATAGATAATTAAGTGACCAAATTAATAAAAGTTCATCATCACATTAAAACCAAAGTACATACATATATAGTTCTCATCTAACAACATATAGCTCTCCATACACATCGAAACTATGTAAAACATTTCAATGCGAAAACAAATGCGATCATAATTGCAACCAAGGTAACAATTGATCCAACGGCATAATGATACCAAGCCTCGGTATGAATGGCATATTTTCTAATCTTTCTAATCTTCAACCGCATTGCATCTATCTTGATCTTGTGATCATCGACGACATCCGCAACATGCAACTCCAATATCATCTTCTCGTCCTCAATTTTTTTTATTTTTTCCTTCAAGAGTTTGTTTTCTTCTTCAACTAAATTTAACCTCTCGACAATAGGGTCCATCTTGATCTTGTGATCATCGATGACTTCCGCAACATGCAACTCCAATTCTATCTTCTCCTCCTCCATTTTTTCCAATTTTTTCTTTAAGGAAATGTTTTCCTCTTCAACTAAATTTAACCTCTCCACAAGAGGGTCGGTTGGAATTTCCGGTTCAACTACCTCCTAGACATAATAAAACATCTATGCATGTCAGGTTGGTCGGCATAACTATCATAAACACTAAAACAAATAGTTATAAATTAAAGATAATATACCACATCCGAATCGTAGACAGGACGAGGGCCCACGTGGGCGGATATCAAAACCATCGCACTATATAATAACAAGCAATAATAAACGTAAGAAACTTAGACAAATATCTATCTAAAGCAATAATAACAGGCAATAATAAAAGTAAGAAAAGCATGGACACAACAAGAGGCTCACCACGGTGGTGCCGGTGACGAGATCGGCAGGGGCGATCGACAGCTGCGAAGACGGGGACGGGACGTGACGGACCGCTAAACCTAGACAAATCTCGGAGAAAATAGAGCTTCGAGAGGAGAAAAGCTTAACTAGTATGGCTCGGGCATTCCATCGAACACGTTGTGTGCATAGGAGGTGAGCTAGAGCACCACTAACCCCTCTCCCCCTCGGCCAGAAAAAAAACAGAGCAGTGTGCTCTGCTCTTGAGCGAGGGGGTATATATAGGCACCTCATTGGTCCCGGTTGGTGCTACAAACCGGGGCTAAAGGGTGCCTTTGGTCCCGGTTCATGCCACCAACCGGGACCAATGGTGGTGGGCCAGGAGCAAGACCCATTGGTCCCGGTTCGTCGCACCAACCGGGACCAAAAGGTCCAGACGAACTGGGACCAATGGCCCACGTGGCCCGGCCGCCCCCCTGGGCTCACGAACCGGGTCCAGTGCCCCCATTGGACCCGGTTCTAGATTGAACCGGGGCTAATGGGCTGGACAGGCCTGGACCAAAGCCCTGTTTTCTACTAGTGCTTCTATCACTGAGACTGAGTATCGCAAGATTGAACACATTACAAAGCACCTCTTCCCATTGCAAGATAAATCAATCAAGTTGGCCAAACAAAACTGAAATATCGAAGAAGAAATACGAGGCTATAATAATCATGTATAGGTAAAAAAATCTGATCATAAACTCACAATTCATCATATCCCAACAAACACACCGCAAAAGGAGTCACATCAAATAGATCTCCGAAGAGAACATTGTATTGAAGATCAAAAAGAGAGAAGAAGCCATCTAGCTATTGCGACTGCGGGCCCGTAGGTTTGTGGTAAACTACACACGCATCATCGGAGGAGCACCAATGTCGATGATGCACCCTTCCGTGATCGTGTTTCTCTCCAGCGGAGTGCTAGAAAATGGCTCTAGATTGGATCTAGTGGTTCTGGAACTTGCGGCAGCTGAAACAAATTTTCTCCTACCCCCTAGGGTTTCTAGAATATTTGGGTATTTATACAGCTGAGAGGCGGTGGAGGGGGTCTCCGTGGGCCCCACTACCCACCAGGGCACGCCAAGGGCCTGGGGCGCGCCCTGGTGTCTCCTGGGGCCCATGGGCCTTCCTTCGTGTACTTCTTTGACTCTCTAGATGTCTTCTAGTCCAAACAAAATCTCCAAAAAGTTTCATTGCATTTGGACTCCGTTTGATATTGATATTATGCAAAGTAAAAAACAAGCAGAAAACAACATCTGGCATTGGGCACTATGTCAATATGTTAATCCCAAAAAATGATATAAAGTTACTAGAAAATGATTGTAAAATATTCAAGAATAATAATATAACAGCATGGAATAATAAAAAATTATAGATGCGTTGGAGACGTATCAAGCATCTCCATCCTTTGGTCGAAGGAGGGCTATCTATGCAAAGAGGTCATCATCAAAAATTCTGTTTTTAATGGCAGCAACAACTGCAACCACTAGATCATAGTCGCAATCTAGGCCGAAAAGGATGTAGTCAACCATCTTAGGATCAGGGACCGGTCGACCAGCAGCCACCAACTCATCTCCTAGGATCTACATCTTCGACATGAACAAGGTGCTCGGCATGGTTCCCTTCTTGGTATCGACGATGGCGATCCTCAGGTTTGTAACCCGAGACTGTGACTGCGAGGCGAACAGGGTCGTGAGCGCAGTCCACAGATCGAATGTGCTTTTTTTCCCACAACCTGTGAAAGAATCTCCTTCGACAGAGAATTGAGCAAGTAGCTAAGAACTTGTTGATCTTTGGACAGCCATGGTCCGTAGACCGGATTGCGCACAATGATCATGCTCTTATCTGACTGCTACGACACCACCGTCTTCGAGGGCGCTGCATCAGTGTCGTCCAGGAGACCGGTGACCTGTGCTCCTCGTAGGTCCCGCACCACTTGGGCCATGCAGAGGAGGAAGTTCCCCCTGGATAATTTCTCAATTGGCGGCTGGCCAACGTTGAGGATGACCGGAGCTGAGCTGGAAGACATGGCAAGGTGGTTTTGATCAGACGCTAGATAGATTGGAAGAGGTTGGTTCGGTATACCATGTAGGGATTTGTGAAAGCGTTCCTATACTCTCCATAAAGAGTCATGTGAGTTATATGGATCGAGGCAGGAAGATCCCCTGCCGTGGCTTACAAGACATACCCGATCGCATGGATACAGGATGTTATAGGAGATACGCGACAGGAAAGAGAGATCACTTCTGTTTCGGTACAACCCCCAAGCACAAAGATGGCTACGATTACTCCATACCTGTTTATAATAAAGAGCAGAATGGCCTTTCTTCTAAAGTACGTCCGTGTGGTGGCCTGTGTACAACCAAGTGTGCCTATACGACGCCAGGGACCATGCATACCTATACAAGCCAGGGACGATGCATGACTGGGCCGGCTAACAGGGCACGAGGCCACATGTACTATTTGAAAGCGCGGCGTAAAATTCCTAAGAAAAAAGCAAGATTGGAATAGGCTGTATACCGAGTTCCGCTTCGGTATAACCCCCTCACAAAACGTATAAAGGGTAGTATAGACCTTTCACAAGTCGTATCCACTATATAATGGATTGTCCAGTATAAGCCGTATGGATACGAGGCGCTAATTGCCAACTGGGCCGGCCCAAGTCATGTTCCGTATTCTGTCACTAATTGAACGAGCTGCTTGCCACTAAACCGACAGACAACTTCTGGTTTCCAATAGTGCGGATTATATAAGAATAAACAATGACGTACATACATAAGAACATTTCTGGAAAATTCAAAACTATTCTTCAACAAAATTCTGAACAATTTGGAAAAGTCGAATAACTTTGAAAAAGAAACTTCTTTCTGAAACTCCAAATTTTCTGAAAATGGAACAATCTTTGAAATTCCAACATATTTTTGGAAAAAGTGAATAATTTTTGGGAAACCTTACATTTTTTTATAAATGTGAACAACTTTTGTAATCCAATTTTTTAAAAAAAAATGCAAACAAAATTTCAAATTCCATACATTATTAGGAAAATACAAAACAAAAATTTCAAAAATATGATTTAAAAAAAAGCACAAACATTTCTAGAAACCCGGCCCAAATTTTGGAAAAAAAACAAACTTTGTTTTTGGATCTGTGAAGTATTTTTGAAAGTGGAAACATTTTTTAAAATCAATATTGTTTTCATTTCTGAACCAAATTTTAAATAAGATATTTTTCAACTTCTAATGTTTTTTGAAAAGTGCAAATATTGTTTGATATTAAATTATTTTTTAATGTACAGTTTTTAAAATTTGAAGAATTTTTCTATGACATGAACAATTTTCAAAAATTCCATAAAAAATTCCAAAAGATGAACATTTTTTTAAATGCAAACGGTTTTAGAAATTCCCAACATGCCAAGTGTTTGAGTTTTCAACAAGTTTAACATTTTATGGAGTTTTCTCGGTGAAACGTGACTGATCAATGGCCGAACATGACGCAACTTGCATACGGTGTCGAAAATCGTTCAAACCTGACATGGATGCCTACCATGGGCATGCTTGCCTACTCGAAAAAGTTGGAGCCATTCAATTTATGTCCAAAAATAGACCGTGTTCAACGTAGGGTGTTCGGATAAGCCAAAAAAGTCAGTGTGAGAGCGTTTTTTCGGCATTGTCAAATGACCCCAATTTTTTTCATGAGATTATATGACCAATTAAAGGTATTGTGCCAAGTGTTTTGAGCTTTCGCTATTTTTTGCATTTTTTTGGAGTTGTCTCGATGACAATGGGCGATAAATGGTCGGACGTGACGCAAGTTGCATAAGTTGTTGCAATTCATTCAAACCTGGAATAGATGCCCACCATGGACATGCCCACCTACTGGTAAAAAGTTGGGGTCGTTTTATTTATGTCAAAAAATATACCATGTTTAACGAAGGGTGTTCAGTTAGGCCAGAAGGGTCCATATGAGAGCATGTTTTTTTGGCATCGTCAATGACCTCAAAACTTTCTCATGATCTTATATGACTAACTCAAAGCACCATGCCAAGTCGTTTGAGTTTTCCACAATTCTTGCATTTTCTGCAGTTTTCTCGATGAAAAATGGTTGATAAACAACTGGACATGACGCAACTTGCATGCAGTGTCGAAAATAGTTCATATCTAGCATGGATGCCTACCATGGGCGTGCCCATCTACTGGCAAATGTTGGGGTCATTTCAAGAACGTCCAAAACTAGACCATGTTCAAGAGAGGGTGTACAAGTAAGCTAGACGGCTCTGTTTGGGAGCACATTGTTTCTTGATATCCTTAAAATGCCCCCAATATTTCTAATGTCCTTGTATGACCAATTCTAGGCATCATGCCTACTTGTTTTAGTTTTTGACAAATTGTCGTTCAAACTAGGCATGGGTGCCTACCATGGGCATGCCCACCTGCTTGCAAAAGTTAAGGACATTTTAAGGATGTCCTAAAATAGACCATGTTCAATGGAGAGTGTTCGGGAGAAGGGTCCGTTTGAAAGCATGTTGTTTTTCGACATCCGTCAAATGGCTTCAATTTTTTTCCCGCCAACTTCTATGACCAATTCGAGGCATCAAACCAAGTTGTTCGGATTTTTAAGAACTTTTGCATTTCTAAACTTTTCTCGGTGGAAAAGGACCGATAAATGGCCGGACATATCACAACGTGCAAACGATGTCAGTATTCGTTCAAAACTGGCAAGGATATCTCATATGTCTGTGCGAGGCTGCTGCAAAAAGTTAGGGTCATTTATCCATACTCCAAAAGACCACCAGTTGAGAGGACCATGACACACTAGGTCAGACGGATGCATTCATGAGCATATAGTTTTTTCTATTTTAAGGCTTCTTTTATTTGAAATTTTCGTCATTATCAATCAAAATTAATATTTTTATGTCCTAAACATTTCTTGAAAATTATAAAAAAAATGGATGCTTTTGTTATTTACGATGTCTGGCATTATCAATCAACATGATTTTGTTTTGAAACGCAACCATTTTTATATTTGTGAAAATTTCACGCATTTGGAAAAACAGGGAAAAAAAGAAATAAAAACCAGAATGTAACAAAAACAAAACCGGTTTTAAAAAACACAAAAAAACCGACATGAATATTCAAAAAACAAGTTTTGCCACATAAGAAGCCAGAAAGAAAGGCAGTGTTCAAAATGTTAGTTCTTAAGTTTGCACGCTCCTCATCTTTCTTTAAAATTGTTCAAAATGTTGTTTGAAAAACTATTCTTAACATTTTGAACTAACATATCTCTTTAAAAAAATTGAAATGTTGATGGTTTTTAAAAACTGTTGTTCATACTTTTAAAAAATGTTCATGATTTTTTTAAAAAGGAATTTTCAAAATGTGTTCAAGTTGGCCAAAATTTTGTTGAATTTGTGAACATTATTCTATTTTTAAATTTTATTTAGAATTTCCAGCAAATGTTGGAAATTTTTTGAAAAGGTGTCCGAATTCTACGTTGGTGTTACCTCTGTTCGGGTTTTTTAGGCTGGAAAGCTACCGGTGGAAATCCACTTTTGTAAAAATATATTCGACGTTGCTTTTCCCTCAATGCAAATTAATTGCAAGTTGTTAAACGAAAGCTGCGCTCCGATTGGGCCATGGGCCATGCAGCCAATATATGCGCGTGGTAAAAGTAAAGCAATGCATGCGAGAGCGTTGCGGGATGCGAGGAAATTTGGCAATTAATTTAGGCTAGTTAATATCCTTCAATCGTGCTCACTAATTGGGCAGATTAAAAACCAAAACCTCGCCCCGATGTGTCTTAGTCTTGGCAATCCTGTCGGTTGGTCCAATAAATTCGGGCGCAGTAATTGTTAAGGTTGCACGATTTCTGGTATTATCAATAATGTTGGTCAGCTCAGGTGGTTAGTCTCTTAGCCTCATGTGCAAGAGGTCTATGGTTTGATTCCTAGCGCCGGATCATACATTTGTTTTATGAATTTTTACATTTCGCAAACAATGCACTTCCTACAGATGTGACCGGAAGTGCTGTATACTCCCTCCGTCCGGTGAAGAGTGTACATTTAGAAATTTTAGGACAAATTATGGAGTTGAGTAAAAAATGCATTGGAAAAGTGCAAACCACCATCTCTCTCCTCTTTAATTACCCAACCCTCAATAAGCTAAGTGCATGTAGAAATTAAGAAGACCATGTGTATATTGTTATTGGTCTTGATTACCGTGTGATGAGAGAGAAGTATTTTTCCCACTTTAAAGTGCATTGGGAAGATGGAAGTACACTCTTTTGTGGACAAATTTTGAAGCTATATGTACACTCTTCACCGGACGGAGGGAGTACCATGTTGGGATTTGTGGACGGGTTCCTACTTCCGTAAAGAGTCGCGTGAGTTATATTGATCGAGGCAGGAAGAGCCCTGCCATGGCTTACAAAACATACCCGATCGCATGAATACATGTTGTTACAGAAGATAGGAATAGGAGTTATTACGGGAGAGGAAAGAGAGATCACTTTTGTTTTGGTACACCCCCTAAACACTTAGATGGCTGAAATAACTTCATAACTTTTTATAATAAAGAGTAGGATGGTGTTTTTCTAAAGTATTAGCACGGATTGCCACTCCACTACAATGCCCCTGGTGTTATTTAAAATCACGGAATATATAAGAACAGATGAAAGAAGGAACATCCAGTTCAGTTCTCGCCTGCATATATGCTGGGCTCCGATTTTGCCGGAGACATACCCCCGTATGTTGGCATCTGAACCGCTTTTCACGCCCCCCCCCCTAAACCATACATTTTACCTGAAACCCATAAGTCGCAACTTGCATATGGTGTCAAAAATCATTCAAACCTGACGTGGATGCCTGCCATGAACATGCCCACCCGTTTGCAGAAGTTGGGGTCATTTGAAGGGCCAAACATAGACCATAATCAACGGTGTATGTTCGGGTAGGCGAGAAGGCTCCGTGTGAGAGCAAGTCATTTCCCGGCATTCTTGAAATGCCCCCAATGTTTTTCATGCCTTGCATGACCAATTCAAGGCACTATGCCAAGTTGTTTTAATTTTTGACAAGTTTTGCATTTTCGGAGTTGTCTTGGTAAAAGAAGTCCGATAAACAAAGCGGCCGTGTCACAAATTGCATACGGTGTCAGAAATCATTTAAATCTAGCATGTATGACTACCATGGTCATGCCCACCTCCTTGAAGAAGTTGGGGTCATTTTAAGAATGTCCGAAACTAGACCATGTTTAATGGAGGGTGTTTGGGTTGGCCAAAAGGCTCCGCCTGATGGTACGTTGTTTCTCGACATCTTTCAAATGGCCTAATTTCTATTCCATCTCCTTCTGTGATCAAATCAAGGCACAATGGCAAGTTATATGAGTTTTCAATTATTCTAGCATTTTTTCTGGAGTTATCTCAATGAAAACTGGTCCATAAATAGTTGAACGTGACACAACTTGCATATGGTATGGGCAATTCATTCAAACCTGGCATAGATTCTGAACATGAGCGTACCACCTACTGGAAAAGTTGGGGTCATTTCATGCATATCTAAAATAGACCATGTTGAACAGAGGGTGTTCGGGTATGCGAGAAGGTTAGTTTGAGAGCATGTATTTTCGGCATCCATCAACTAACCCCAATATTTTCCATGATCATATATGACTAATTAAAGGCACCATGCTAGTTGTTTTGCTTTTCGATAAATTTGGCTCCTTCTGGAGTTCCCTTGGTTAAAAAAGGCTGATAAATGGTCGGACATGTCGTAACTTGCATGTGGTGTTGGAAATCGTTCAAACTTGGCATGAATCCTTACCATGGGCATGCCCACCTGCCTGCAAGAGTTGGGCTCATTTCAAAAATGTTCAAAACCAGGCCATGATCAATGGAGAGTGCACCCGGGCGGGCATGCCCATGGTAGACAACCATGTCAAGTTTGAACAATTTCTTACACCGAATGCAAGTTGCGACACATTCAACCATTTGATAGGTCTTCTTTTACTCAGAAATTGCAGAATTTGTCAAAAAGCAAATCAACTTGGCATGGTGCATTGAATTGGTCATAAAAGACCATGGAGAAAATTAGGACCATTTCAGGGATGTTGGAAAACAATGTGCTCTGAGATGGACCCTTCTAACCTTACCAGAACAATCTTAGTTGAACATGGTGTTTTTCTGGATTTATTGCCCTTTTTGACGGATGTCAAGAAACGTGTTCTCAAACGAAGCTTTCTGGCCTACCAGACACCCTACGTTGAACATGGTGTTTTTGGACATTCTTGAAATAATCCCAACTTTTGCCGGCCGTTAGGATCGTAGGCATCCATGCCATGTCTGAAGTAAAAAAGTATTTGAAAACATAATTTGAACATGTACTTTTTTTTTTTGAGTTTTTAACATAACTACTAAATCCAAAGGTATAAAATTGAAAACAACAAGTTTTTCTTAAGCATTTGATAAATATTTTACAGAAAAGAAGAGTTTAAAATCATTATCTAAATTGTTACTTAAAACATGTATATTGGTATTCAAAAGGGAGAAAAACGGATTAATAAAAAAATGAAGAAATAGAAGAAAAAAACGCTTAGGCCTTGTCTAAACCAGATGAGGACATCGCTACCGACAGCCGCATGTTGGGCCGGCTCAAGAGCTCACAATTTTGGAAAACTTTCAACATTTTCTTTACAAAATATTCATGGATTTGAAAAGCTTCACAAAATTTCAACAAAAGAAATCGGCTAAGAAAAGTTGCAAAACATCATTTTCAGCTTTGAGAACCTCGGCTTCCCAACCATTATTTTCTGGTTATGGGAACCTTCTCGGAGGTCCTGAACCGCGTTTGTTCTTTTTTTATCTATTTCTGTTTTTCATTTTTCGTCTTCTTCGACTTTTCTAGTTTTTCCTCTTTATTGTTTATATTTCTCATAGATCAAAATTTTCAGAATTCAAATTTTGCTCGTGTTTTCCTGTTTTTTTGTGTTTGTTACTCTTTTTGAATAATGTTCGTGTCCAAAATATTGTTTGATTTTTTTTACAAAAATGTTCGTGTTTTACATCCTGAGCAAGTTTGAAAGACATGAACAATTTTTTAAAACAATTCTGTACAAAATTTTAAAATATGATTATTTGTATTTTATGAACAAAAAAGGAAAACTCAAAACCCGAGCAAAAACCATGCAGAAAAAAAAGCGGAAGCCAAACCGAAGAGTGAAGATGCTGTGTCTTTTCTTAGTGTTATCTATGTCGCACAAGAAGAGGAAAAGAAGTTAAGTAGGCATACTAGATCATCTATCTCAGAATGTTTGAGCGCTTGCACACTGTGCATTAGCACTGTTGTTTGAATCCCAGGTTAGACATCCATTTTTTTTTTGCAGTTTAAAACTAAAAAAGAAGTACACCGGCTGAGCCCATGAGGGGGGGGGGGGGG
>LR738715.1:864611723-864656819 GCA_902687465.1 Secale cereale | reverse complement strand
GGGGTTGTACTGAAGCATGACTGGAGAGAGGTATACAATTGGGATTATATTGTAAGTCTCTATGTCTAAGAGCATCTCCAGCCGTTGGCCCCCCAGGACGCGCCAAAAACCGCCGCCTGGGGGCGAGCCAGCGCTAGTTTCGGCTTGGGTGCCAGTTCGTTCCCAGGTCGCCCTCAGGCGCCGATATCGGCCCATTTTCGGTGCTTTCAGCCCATATTCGGCGCTTTTCAGCCCATTTCCGGCGCAAAACGGCCCAGGCTCGACGTTCTCGTAGATAGTTCACAGAGATAGATAGATAGATAGTTCACATATATAGATAGATAGATAGTTCACATAATCTTAACCCTACGATAGATAGATAAATAGTTCACATAATCTTAATCCTACGACCTACTACTACTAGTCATTCTCCGACTCGGACTCTGCCTCGGTGATGTCCTCCTCCGACGTCTCAGCGTAGGCGTCAAGGAACCGCTCGTCGGTGAAGTCCCAGGAGGACGCATCGCCTAGCTCGACGTTGGACTTAGCGACCGCCCTCCGCGCTCGCTTGTCCTCGCGATAAGCCGCTCACTCCTTCCTCCTCTTCTTCGTCTCCGCCCTCTTCTCGGCCAAGAACTGGTTCTCGTTGATGATGTCTTGCGGGAAGTTTTGGCGCCACATCGGCATGGCTTCCTCATCCATCTCGGCTAAGTTGAGACGGTGCGCCCGCCTACGGTTCTTCCGACGATCTTCGTTGGTTCTAAGCCACGGGGGAGGCGCCAACTCCTGTGCCCGCTCCAGAGTCGGCACGTCCGTGAAGTTCATGTCCCAACGGGAACGCCGGAGGGGCCACGCCGCAGCGTCGTACGCGCGGGCGCCCTCCTGAGCGGTGTCGAAGGTTCCGAGGCGGAGGCGCACGTCGCCCGACTGAATCTCGGCGGAGTAGGTGCCGGACGGACGAACCCGGACGCCGCGGTAGCCCGCACCTCCCCGGTGGCGAGGCGGCATGGGGGTGCAGTGCGTGTCGGCGACGAAGCAGCCAGCGACCGGAGGAAGCAGTGAACCGTGCGTGGCAGTGTGGAGAGTGCGGTGGGGCGATGGGCTGCGGTGTGGGCGTTCACCAGCGTGGTGCCGGGTGACGCGACGGGTCGCTGAGCGACATCAATGGGCAGGCGACGGCTCGGCAGTGCGGCAGCTTTGGCATTGATTCCCGCGGGAACCGAGGCGATGAGGACGACGAAGCAGCGCGTCGCTGACAGGGCGGGCCCATCACATTCGCGCCAAAAAACACCTCGTCCGGTGCCCCCAGGCGACCCCAGCGCCCCGGGTTCGGGTTGGATCCGCCGGCGCCAGTTTCGGCCCAATCCGGCGATTTTCGGCGTCCTGGGGGCGCGACTGGGCCATTTTTCGGCACCGGCGCCTAAAAAGTGGGCTGGGGGGCCTGTTGGGGCGCGGCTGGAGATGCTCTAACAGAGGCGGCAGTGTGCTCTCGGGCACATGAGAGGGGATAGGGAATACGAGTAGGGGGAGATGAAAAAAGAATGAGCAGCTTAGGACCAAGCTTAGCCCCGCCTCGGGATTGTGGTCATCCGTTCAAAAAAAGAAGGATTGTGGTCAGCAAGTGGGAGGTGGCAGCCGTCCACGCGCAAGTAGTGAGCACACGCCTTCGTGCGTAATCACAGTGAGCACACACCTTCGTGCCTAATCGCCCGAGGTTGAAGATGAAGTAGCCCCTAGTGAGTTGGGCTACGGGACTCGCGGGCTATGCCTACGGCCCAGGGCCGTCGGCATGGGCCACAATGTCGTTGGCATAGGTATATGCCTACATCTGCCGTCGGCATAGGCCCATCGGCATAGATCACGTCAGCGTAGTCTTGTCAGACCGTCGGCGTACTAAAGCCGTCGGCATAGCCGCCTATGTCGACGGCTTTCGTACAGCCGTCGGCATAGTTTCACCGTCGGCAAAAAAAAAAGACGAGACGACAGCTAACGGCGTCGTCGCAAAGTCCAACCAACCAAGAGCTGCCACGTGGTGAAACTATGCCTACGGCTTTGCCGTCGGCATAGTCCTGCCACGTGGCAGCTAATGGTTGCTCCTAGCTGAGTACTATGCCTACGGCTTTGCCGTAGGCATAGATGATCTATGCCGATGGCTTTGCTGTAGGCATAGTCCTCGGCTAGGAGCTACCACATGGCATTTATGCCGACGGCTTTGCTGTAGGCATATATGCAAACCTATATTGATGAATAAATAATACAAGTGATATTGCAAAAAGTGAATAAAAGAAACTATATTCATAATATATGGAACACTACAATTATTTGGTCTGAATAATAAACAATAGACTTTATTAATATAAATGTCAATTACAAGCATTCAGGAATTACACTTAGAGGAAAAAAATAAAAGAAGAAAGAAAAAGTCCTAAACTAAACCTATACTAAACTATCTAGTTCTTCATCTTCTACTTCTTTCTTCCGGTTCATCAACCTGCAAAACAAGAAACAACAAACAGGAAAAACTTGATCAAGGTTTAAATGTAGCATTCCCCTTAGCAAAATCCTTTGCTGTAGGAGCTAGCACTTAGGAGTTTGGAAACATTAGTCAAACCCCAATCAGATTAAGTTGATCAAAGAAACAGTAGAAGAGAGCCAACACTGCGTAAATGGAGCCAATAACCCAAGACAGAAGTAGAGCCAACAAAATATAGATCAAAGCCAAACCCAAAGATCAACTCAAACTAGCACTAACTCCATGATTAGGGGATCCCTCAATTAAACTAACCCACTACTAATCAACTAGCCCAGAGGTAGCGTTTGAAGTAGGGATTGTCCTCAGGCAGCCTAGTAGTGCTAGGACTATTGCATCATTGGATCAAGTAGTGCAGCATTTGTTGTTAAGTAACGATGAGAGCCTCAGGACACCATCATTGGCATGGCAAGATTAAGGAGCACCTGTTCTTATCAGTGCGTAGGAGAGAGAGAAAGAAAGTGAAGAGACCAGTGTAGCATCTGTTCAAATCAGATTTAAGAGAGAGGGAATTGGCAAGGAAAGATATAGTCCATAACCTGCAAGAATAAATAGGCCAATGATAGCACATTTACTAAACATCTGTTGTAAGCAGAACACATACACCCACTTACACATGGGTACTATTCTGTATATAGGTACACAAGCACAACACATGCATCTGGTATAGATAGGAGTATAAGCATGCATCTAAATCATCTGAAACATATGAAATAGCTAATGCAAAGAAAGAATTATCACTTCATGCAACCATCAGGACTATGTCCTGTGCGATATACAACTAAACCACCAGTAGATGATGTACTAAACAATACAAGAAATACCAATACATGGTATTTAGATAAAGACTAGTATATATCAAAGACAGTACCAGCTTGAAAGAGATACTATAATTTTATACCACTATGGGAGCAAATCATGAACTACAGAGTAATTACAGTAAAGAGATGAATCAGTATATGTTGATCAATAAGAGAGTTACAACTATATACAAATGAAGGACTATATCCTTTATAAGATAACAAAGAAACATTAGCACTTGTACATATGAACAAATAGAACCAGCAGCCAACTAATAAAGAAAGTAGCATGTGCTATATGACAGGAACAATAACATCTATAAGACCAAGATAATTGCAATGATAACAGTAGGGTCATGCCATCATTCGATCCAATCATTGCAGAACTAGTTGAGCGACAAATCAAATATAACAGTAGTTCCATTGGTTCAGCCAAGTTAACAAAAGTTTACTTCCTACTAATTTTGCAACTCGTGATAATAAAGAAAGCAGAGCTCGACATCACAGCAACAAAAGTGGTAGACTGGGAGCCTGGAATCATGCACGTCAAATCGCAGAGCAGAAAAATAGCAGTACTACATGGAGCAATAAGAAACTCAACGGACAGGGGTAACATTTGGAAGTAGACAAGCAAGTACTACAATAGCTAGGTAGGCTAAATTGAAGATTAAAAAAATCATAAGTTGAGCATGATTATACACGTCAAGGGGAAGGGGTTCACGGCAGGGACCTTCAGGTCATGGCATGGCTTGCATCTCTCCTCCTCATGTGCATTGGTTTGCATCCAATCCTTGCAGTCCAATCCATAGACGTCCCTCCCTCCCTGCATATCTAGAACAACACGACACTTAAATTTCATCAAGTTCCGTTGCTACTGAATAAAAGAGGAGCAAGATGAATATGCTGCATAAGACACTAGACCATAAAAGCACGCGTTGCTGCGCCCACCATCTTAAGAATATACCAACAAAACAATAGTGCATCCTAACAAAGAAATTATATAAATATCTAGGGGGAAATCTAGTTATTTGTACCACTTGGAACAATAGAACTTGGTTCTATCTCCACCCAGAATATTTTTATGTTCAAAAACTCCATGGATCTCATTTTGGATAATAGAGTGCCGGTACCACAGTAAGTCATAATACCAAAGTACTCCTCAACATTCTTGTCTATCCACTCCATGGATCTCATTTTGGATAATAGAGTGCCGGTACCACAGTAAATCATAATACCAAAGTACTCCTAACAAGGACAAACAACATTCTTATCTATCTATAGCGAGCAGGCATAATGAAATCAACAATCACAAAATTAGAAGCAATATTTCAGAAAATAATCCTACAACTTCGGCATGAATATTTCAGAAAATAATCTACCTTGTTAGACTATCTTGAACCCTATGCAATACAGGTTCTGTTGTGTATGCGTTCGATGCATTTCGTACTTCCTGCAAAGAGGAACTGCAAGTTGAGAATTTAGATGCCAAACATCATACATATGAGAATGTAAAAAGGTATTGCTATTGAAAAATAAAAAGTAATTGAAGATATATAAACTGAGATAGTACTGAACTACTAATTCTTCAGACTATCTTGAGCTGATGAAAAAGTAACCATGCTGGCAAAAGTACTTGCGGCTATTGAGACATGGGGTCATAATACAAAAAACTCAATCTATTTAAATGAGGTGTATTATTACCATATTAGCAGATCTTCTCCTTTTGTTAAACATGCTTCTCTTCTCAGGTTCCAATATTTCTTCATCACTTTAACAGCCGATCAGAGCATCTTTGGAAACTGAATTATAGTAAATTAATTTCCATACCAACAATGGTTTGATAAAATAAGTGAAGCTATCAAGCATAGAAACCTCTACAATAGTAGATGGCTTGCTGCTCCTTTGTGTGATCAATGTCATACATACATCTATTACTTTCGTATAGGAAGCGATTTGAACCAATAATTATCTAGCAACCTAAAGATATTCAGTTTCAATTAGCTTTCTTAGTTAGTAAAGTGGAAAAACCAAGCTAATAATTTAAGACACATAACAGCCTAGCTGATTAAGTATTAACTCTCCACGTGATTTGTTATATAGCATACATAAACAAACACATGTTTCTTTTAGCTACCTAGGCGGAAGTGAAGATTGACCAAAATCACATTCATATCAAGCAACGTGAAGCATCATTATACAAAGAAAAAGGGGGAACAGAGGAGTGCAGAGGGGCTCACCATGGGGGTGCTTTAGCCGATGCAGTGCACCGCCGTCACGCCGTGGAGGGGGCCGCCGTCTCGCCGGAATTTACCCGCCGCGTGCGTCCGCCCCGCAGCCACCGGGTGCAGGAGCACAGACCACGAGGCGGAGCCGCCCATGGGACTTACGGTGGGCATCGGAGAGGGCGGAGCAGAGTCGCCAGCGACCCGCCGGAGTTGGAGGGGACGCTACCCTCGAAACCCTAGCCATGGGGGGTCGTGGGTGAGCTCTCGGGGCCGCGAGAGGCGGATCTGGCCGGAGGGAAGGGAAGAGCAGCGGCAGGGGAGCACGGATCTGTGCTGCGCGCCGGCGAGGGCCGCCGGAACACACCGGAATCAAGCGGCGTAGGCAGCGGCGGCGAGGGTTTCACGGGTGGGGCGAGGGAGAGATGGAGAGGGAGAGGCGTGCGGTGGGTTTCTGTCCCCCTTGTTTTTCGTTTTCTTTTTTCCCTCCTTTTCTTTAGATGGATGGATGTGGCATGTAGTGTGGAGAGATGGATGGATAGATGTGAGCCATGTCATCAATCCATGCCACAATTGGTTCCACCAATGAGATTTAAGCTATTGCAAATGTATTTTCTCCTCTTATTCCGAGTAAACACTTAACAATTTTGGAGAAGGGCATCGGTCTAAATGGGCAGAATGCCATATATGATGTATTCACGGTACGTGTAGGCCTGGTGCAACCAAAGGACGGGCAGGACCCACCACCCGGGGGCGTATGTACCTCGGCGACATGCCGGATCTGGCCGTTAAAATCCACTGAAAATCATATGATGCCGGAAATCCTCGGGACCTGGCACGGTGTCATCATATGGCCCTCGTAGGGTGTGGTAAAATTTTGAGCGCATTTCGTAGAAGCCTGGCCGGGGGCCGCTTGTAAACTACACGATCTCCAAGGTAATATATAGCTATCGAGAGCGAACTTGTCCGATTTGTGAAGGAAGTGTGTTGCCCGTTTCTCCATTGACCTCGAAACTTCTCGTGATTTCAAAGGGCGCCATCGCATGACACGTGGCAGGACATGGCATTTTTCATGGCCGCCTGCAATATTTGAGACATTTATTGCATTCGTAGGGTTTCAATGCGGGAAGTTACAGATCTGCATGGCGACCACCTGAAATGATGTCCAGAAGTGGTTTGTCAAATCATATATGATGTGTTTGCGGTATGTGTGGCCCTAGTGCAACCAAAGGAGGGGCGGGCCCCACCAACGAAGGGTGAATGTGCCTCATCGACATGCCGGATCTAGTCGTTAAAATCCACGGAAAATCATACGATGCCGGAAATTCTCGAGACCTAGCACGGTGGCGTCATGTGGCCCTTGTAGGTTGTGGTAAAAGTTTGAGCGCATTTCGCAGAAGCCTAACCGAAGGCCTCTTGTAAACTGCACCATTTCCGAGGTAGTATCTAGCTATCGAGAGAGAACATGCCCGGTTTTGTGAAGGAAGTGCGCTGCCCGTTGCTCCGTTGGCTATTTCAACCCTCCATCGCACTTGTATGCATATATTAAGACACACCGCAAGTTTGGGTACCATTGCTACCCCCAAGGCCCCCGACTGGCCTAATCCTAGCCCGGTTGACCCGAAGATCTAGGCCTTTGTTTTTTACCGGACGGCCTTTGACCAACGTACTTTTACACCTGGTTGTGACGGGTCAGCCCATAGGAACATTTTAGAACAAGGTCTAGGCCCAACCCACCAGCGGACCCCCCTCGTGTCGACCCGATGCGACCATTTCCCCCCTCGAGCGTGGGGCTCGACGAGGCTGACGGAGTCGTGCTGCTCCGGACCTAGGGTTTCACGATGACGGCCCCAGATCCAGAGGGCCAGGCCTCTGGACCTAGCGTGGCGAGCACGCAGGCGGCGCGGCGCGACCCCTTGGGGGGTGCGGCGGCGGCTTCTTGGTTGTGCCCCGACGGATCCAGGTGGCGGAGGCTGCGGGTCACCACGGCAGCGGCCATGGTCGGCGGCGGCAAGGTGCAGGTGGCAGGTCCCCACGACGGTGCCACTCCCCTGCTCGACGCGACCCCCTGCGGTGGCTGACCTTGTTTGGCAGCCATCCGGCGGCTGCTGCTCTGTGCTGGCCGGTGCTTCCCTACATCGACGGTGACGACACGTGGTTTCCCTCTCGGTGCTGATGGTCCTCTCCGGCGGTCTGCTTCCCCGTCTCTTGTCTGCTCTGCTTCGGCGGTAATTGGGGTTCCGGTCTTGGGCCGGGGCGAAATCCCTGCGCGGCGATGGCCTGCGCTAACAACGGCGACACCTGAGGGTGCCGTAACCTCCATGGAGGCGCTGTCATGGCCCGGACTGACCCTCTCCTCGAGCACGGGGGAAACCCTTGGTCCAGTTCTTTGGACAAGGCAGAAGCGGCGTCTTAGCGCCATTCCCTTCTTGAAGGCGTTGCTTGGGTCGCACTGGGAGTCCCCAATGCAGCAGCTGGAGATGGTGACCTCCCCGGTCTTCCGGCGAGGCTTGCTGGTAATGCGATGCTGTGATGAGGGCCGCAGCATAGAGCATGGGCGTCCGGGGTGCTATGTACGCCGGCGCCGACATGTCCAAAACGATGGCTTCACTAGTCCTGTTTAGGTCCTGCCATCCATATGTCGTCTCCTAGGCACTTATGGGTGGAAGGTATGTTGGCCTGGACAGCCCTGGAGATGCAGTCTTCTTTGGAGGCGCCTGGCAATGGCTGTGACACGGCCTTGAGGCTCCGAGTCTAGTTACCTCGCCGATCATGGTTGGAGGCTGGACAGGGCTAGACCTTTCATCGTTGCAGTCCGTAGTTGGTAGCACCTCCTCGCCTGCTCGTTTGGTGAGGACGATGGTGTGTGTGTGTGCGTGTGTCCCTCCTCTTGGGAGGTTGTACCTGTACTGCTGCTCTCTTCCTGTTCAATGAAATGAAACGCAAACTCTTTTGCGTTTTCTCAAAAAAAAAGTGTATTTTAAGTTTAGATAAGTTAGATTTTAATTAAACAAATTTTAACTTAAAAAAATAAAAATATTTTAAAATAAAAACAAATAATATCTACGGCCATAGGCATAGTTCTCGGCCAGAGGCTGCCAGGAGGCGCCATGTGGCGGGGCTATGCCTACGGCCTTGCTGTAGGCATAGATGGAAAACTATGCCTACGGCTTTGCCGTCGGCATAGCTCTGCCACGTGGTATCTCCTAGTAAAAGAATATAGATAATATCTATGCCGACGGCCGCCGTCAGGGCCGTCGGAATAGATTTGACGGCGTCAGCCCGCCGTTTGTCCCTGGGCCACCAGGGCCACATCTATGTCGACGGCCTAACTATGCCTACGGCCACCGTAGGCATAGATGAAGGTATGCCGACGGCTTCTCTATGCCGACGGCTTTCCCAGGCCGTCGGCGTAGCTCGAGTTATGCCGACGGCCCCGACAAAAAGCCGTCGGCATAGCCCCCTTTTCCGGTAGTGGCTTGCATAAGTGGACGCACATGTAAAGATTTTAAGCAGTCCCATGTCCCATGTGTTAGCAACGCACCCAACTAACGGTCAATAGATTTGACCCAATGAGGTTGAGGCGTCAGAAGGAGGGAAAAAGTAAGAAAAATTACTAGGATGTGCGGGCAAAACTGAGTAGACGCCACGTGCTTTCAGCGCCTAGCGCTGGGCGCTGGCCCGGGCAATCGAGCGCCCACGTGAGGCGCATGCAGACTCAACCAAAGCTGCCACAGCGCAAGTTCGTTGGAGTAGCCTGGGAGCGGTTGCTGCCTATATATATAAGACGAACAAGGCACGAAATGAAAACTTAATCACCGTGTCAGACGACCACACGTTGAACGGCCGAGGCGGAATGCGCATGCATGCAGGGGTTGATTTGATATGGATAGTGCAGTGCCGACATGCGTCAGGCAGGCTTTACATCTTTCTCTAATAACAATAACAATGCGTGCTAGCAGGAGTTCTTTCGATATGCCACTATAAATTATTTCACAAGATATTATCAAGAAATTTATTAGCTTCCCTCATAGTAATTTTCATAAAATTACCTCCCACAGCGGAATTTAAAAGATTTCTAGAAACGAAGATCAATCCCGCATAAAAAATGTGTATGATCATCCATAAATTCAAGCCATGAGTAAGATAATTTCTTATCATCAATTTCTTTTTTTCTCAATATTGGGCTACATGCTCATCCTCATGTTGCTTGAAATTCATAATTTGGTTTCTAAGAGAAATAATTTTCGCTGGTAGAAAATATTTAGTGGTAAAAGCATCTTCGGACTTATCCCAAGAATCAATATTATTTCGTGTCAAAGATGAAAACTTAATTTTTGCGCGATCTCGTAATGAAAAGGGAATAATTTTAATTTGACAATATCATTATCATCATTCTTTTTGTTTTGCATATAACACAATTCTACGAAAGTGCTTATATGAGATGCGGCATTTTCATTAGGACTACCAGAAAATTGTTCTTTCATAACAAGATTCAATAAAGTAGCAGTAATATCACAATTCTCCGCACTAGTGGCGGACAGAGCAATCGGCGTACTAATAAAATTACTATTATTAGTATCAGAAAAATCACACAATTTTGTATTTTCATGAGACCCCGTAACTAGCCAAACAAGATAAAAAACAAACAAGATATCAAGCAAGAAAAAGGCAAATGGAAAGAAGGCAAATAAAAAGGTAAATATTTTTATGTTTTTAGAAAATGTTTTAGAAGTGGGGGGTGAAAACGAGCGGCAAGTGGCAAGTAATGTAATTGCAAGGAGATGAGAGTTTATGCGTAGGTACTTGATAGATGTTGATGATGCCTCCCGAGCAACGGTGCCAGAAATTATTCCTACTACTTGTGATCTGCGTTTGTCTTTCCCTGAAGAGGAGAGGATGATGCAAATGAGTTAAGAAACCAAGGTTATCAATCCAGTAGGAGAACCAAACAACACTATGTAAAAAGCATCAACACACAAACAACAAATCCTTGCAACCCAACGCAACAAGGGGTTGTCAATCCCTCGAAGGTTACGTGCAAGATTAAATTGTATGGTATTTGATAAATAGATAGATTGATAGATGCAAATAAAATAAAAGTAAATAAATTGCAGTAAGGTATTTTTGTATTTTTGGTTTAATAGATCTGAAAATAATATAATATAAATAGACTCGGGGGCCATAATTTTCACTAGAGGCTTCTCTCTTGAACATAGCATACGGTGGGTAAACAAATTACTGTTGGGCAATTGATAGAAAATCAAATAATTATGACGATGTCAAAGGAAATGATCTTGCGTATAGGCATCATGTCCGAAATTAGTAGACCGACTCCAGCTTGCATCTACTACTATTACTCCAAACATCGACTGCTATCCAGAATGCATCCAGTGTATTAAGTTCATGAAAAACTGAGTAACGCTTTAAGCAAGATGACATGATGTAGACAAGATAAACTCACGTATGAATAAACCCTATCTTATTACCTATAATAGCAATGATACATGTGTATCATGTCTCCTTCTGTCACTGAGATTGACCACCACAAGATCAAACCCATCACAAAGCACATCTTCTCATGGCAAGAATAAATCAATCTAGATGGCCAAACTAAACCAATAAATTGGAGAAGAAATACGAGGCTACACAAATCATGCATAAAAGAGTTCAGAGAAAATTCAAATAATATTCATGGATGATAGATCTGATCATAAACTCAAAATTCATCGGATCCCAACAAACACACCGCAAAAGGTCATTACATCAAATAGATCTCCAAGAAGATCAAGGAGAACATTGTATTAAAGATCAAAAAGAGAGAGAAAGCCATCTAACTACTAGCTATGGACCCGTAGGTCTGTGGTAAACTACTCTCGCATCATCGGAGAGGCGACAAAGTTGATGTAAAGCCCCTCCGTGATCGTTGCCCCCTCCGGCGGAGTGCCAGAAAAGGCCTCTAGATTGGATCTCGTGGTTCTAGACCTTGCGGCGGCGGAAAAAGTAATTACTCTTATTCTTTGTTGGTTGCATGATTTTAGAGTACTTATGGAGGAAGAATTAGGTCAAATGGAGCTACGTGGGCCCCATGATCCACCAAGGTCTACCCCCTGGGTCATGCCCTGGTGCCTCGTGCGCCACTGCTCCATCTTCTCACGTCCTCCTGAAGTTTCCAGGAACTCTTATTGCCAGAAAAAAAATCTCTAAAAAGTTTCGTGCCATTTGGACTCCAGTTGATATGGATATTCTGTAAAACCAAAATTATGCCAAAAGTAGCAACTGTCACTGGGCACTAACTTAATAGGTTAGTACCAAAAAATGATATATAATTTCTTGTAAATGTATATAAAACATCAAGATTAATAATATAACAACATGAAATAATAAAAAAGTTATAGATACGTTGAAGACGTATTAGACGTCGGCATAGGTATGCACCAGGGCGGACGGACAGCCGCCATGTGGCAAGGATATGCCGATGGCCTAGCCGTCGGCTCAGCTCTAGATCTATGCCGACGGCGAACCTGTCGGCATATCCTTGCCACATGGCGGTTGTTGGCTTGACCGTCTAGCCGAAGGCGCCGTCAGCTGCCGTCACAAGGGGGAAGCTGCCGACGGCGCAACAATATGCCGAGGAGTTTTCTGTGCCGGCGGCTTGGGCTAGGTACGCCGACGGGGCTATGCCGATGGCTGCCATCGGCGTAGGGGTATTCTGACGGGGTTTACCCCTATGCCGACGGATGTGGTCTGTCGGCATAGATCCCTATTCCGGTAGTGATGAGTTTCACCGGGGTGGACCCTCTTCCCTCTTAATTTTCAATCAAAACTCACGTGCCTGTAAATCCTTTGTAACTTTATGGGAGACTACAGTGCACCACGTGCTTTCAGCGCTAGGGCTTGGCGCTGGCCCGGGCAATCGAGTGCCCACGTGCGCCACATGAGGCGCATGCAGTGGAGAACTGGAGACACAACCACAGATGCTACAGAGCAAGTTCGTTGGAGTAGCCTGGGAGCTGCTGCCTATATATAAACGAACGTGGCACGAAACAAAGATTTTTTTTCAAAACTGTGCCTAAATTTATACGAATTTTGAGAAATGTGTGGCTGTTTGCAAAAAAACCAAATATATGACCCGGTCGGTCTTAAGTGGGCCGAAAGGGGGCCTCTCGGCCACGACTGGGCCGACCAGCCACCCGTCGGCCTCGGCTGGGCCGACCAGTGGCCTGTCGGCCTGGCCTGGGCCGACCAGTGGCCCGTCGGCCTGGCCTGGGCCGACCAGTGGCCCGTCGGCCTGGACTGGGCCGACCGGCACTGGAGAAAGGCATGAGTTAGCAAAGAAGCATATTGCAGATAAACAAAACACACCTTATTGTAGCCGTGTCATGGAGTACATGGCAAAGAAGATAGAGAAAGCAAAGAAGCACACTGTCAGACTCATAGGTAATCAGGAAATGAGGTATGAGGTTCAGCTTCCTACTGATGGTTTTGGTTCTGCAAATGAGGTGAAGACGCACGAGGTAAAAATAGGGAATGAACTTTATCCATCTTGTGAGTGTACATGCAACAAACCGGAGTTGCTGCACCTACCTTGCTCACATGTGTTGGCTGCATGTGGCCAGATTAAGTTGGACGCTATCTCCTTCATGTCCCCGTACTATTTAAAAGAAGCAGTACTCAATGTCTGGACAGGTGAGATGACTGGGTTTAGAGTCGTCGGCAATTTCAACAAGGTAAACGACGGGGATAGAGTATACATCCCGGATCCAGGACTTCGGCGAACAAGCAGGGGCAGACGTAAGGTAAAACGCATCCGAAACGATATGGACCAATCTGAAGCTGGTGGAGCAACCAGACAATGTTTGCTATGTGCGGCTTATGGGCATAGGATGAAATATTGTCCTGGACTGAACAAAGACGGTGCTTCCACATCGACGAGTGCTTCCACATCGACGACAGTAGCAGCACGTGGTGGTCGTGGCAGTCGTGGTGCTCGTGGCAGTCGAGGTCGAAGGGGCGGACGAGGAAGGAATAACTCAGAAGCTATATAATGTGCTGCCAAGTGGTTTAGTTTGTAATATGTCAGACTATGTTTTAATTAGTAATATGTCGGACTATGTTTTAATTAGTAATAAGTGCGGACTATGTTTTAGTTTGTAATATGTCGGACCACGTTTGAATTTGTAATATGTCGGAAGGCGAGAACAATATTCGCGGGAAACAGAGGCGGGAAGAATTTTGGCGGCAATGAAAATATGGAAAAAATAGGTGGGAAGAATTATGGCGGGAAAATGAGGCGGGAAGAATTTTGAGGCTGATGCACTCGTCTAAAAAAAATGTGGCTGATGTAGTTGCTAGCTGGCAGAGGCACTGGTCGGCCCAGACTAGGCCGACAGGCCACTGGTCGGCCCAGGCGAGGCCGACAGGCACTGGTCGGCCCAGGCTAGGCCGACAGGCCACTGGTCGGCCCAGGCTAGGCCGACAGGCCACTTCTCGGCCCAGTGCTGGCCGACGGGTGGCCTTTCGGCCCACTCTAAGCCGACAGGGTCATAGATTTGTTTTTTTTTAAACAGACAAACATTGTTCAAATTTCGTATAAATTTAGGCATACTTTTGAAAAAAAATCCGAAACAAAAACCTATTCAACATGTCATACGACCTCGCGTTGAACGGCCGAGGCGCGCGGAATGCGCATGCATGCGCGTGCGTTCCGATCGATGATGGGCCGCTGATTTGATATGGATAGTGCAGTGCCGACATGCGTCAGGCAGGCTTTACATCTTTCTCTAATAACAAAATGCGCGCGCTGCAGATGATTAGCTTTGGATAATGCATCTTTTTCTTATAACAATGCCTGCGCGTTGCAGATGATTAGCTTTGGATAATACTACTGCGGTCCATATCCTCGTCTAGTATAGCGGAACGAGAAACAACAAGGAAGAAGGCAGGTGATAACGCCAACTCCACACCATACTTTACTGTACTATATGTACGCACTACTACCACCTAGTTACCAACCTTAACCGCCAGCTTGCTACAGTAACTAGCTGCGTCCTCAGTACGTCCTCTGCATAATGGCTTCTTCCCGTGCCTCTCATCACCGGCTCGCCGGCGTCCTCTTCCTCTTACTGCTCGCTGCTCGCGCCACGGCAGCGGCTGCACCGGCACCGGCACCTCCGCTCAAGACCGTTCCGGTGGATGTTGGGGTGATACTGGACCTGGCGACGGGGCTGGGGAAGAAGGGCCTCCTCAGCATGAGGATGGCGCTCCGCGACTTGTACGCTGCGCACCCAGGCTACACCACCTGGGTGAGGCCGGCTCCACGTCCGGGACTCCAACCGCGACGTCCTCGCCGCCGCGTCTGCAGGTACACACCCTCCGCGCTAACTGTAATGCTGAATCTACCATGTGTTCATCTTGCATAAGATCGATATTTCTGAAGAAAAAAAAATGCAGGACTAGACGTCTTTGAAATAACAGTAATATATACTCCCTCCATTCTCAAATATTTGTCTTTGTAGACATTTCAAATGGACCAAAATATATGGCTGTATGTAAACACATTTAGATTGTAGATTCACTTATTTTGCTTCGTATGTAATCACTTGTTGAAATCTATAGAAAGACAAATATTTTGGAACGTAGGGAGTATACGATTGTATAATAAAATTAGAAACATATAATAAAATTAGCAACATATATATCATTGTTTTCCTTAAATGCAATTGAGAATAATATCTGAAAAATATAATCATTGGCTATTCTCAAAAGAAAAGAAAAATCCATTTGTTGCGCATTATTAGATGGATATGATTTTTGAAATATATTGCACGCTTCTATCTATCAATTCGAATTTTTGGATGAATTGACTAAAGAATGAATTCAATAAGAGTTTATACAGTATTCCTATGGAAAAGTACACATGTTCTTATTTAGGGGCAGTTCATATTTCCCCCCTCCATGCTCAGCATGACGCTATGGTAAATCATATAGGAATTCTGCTAAACATGCCAAATTCTTTAATAACCTTCCGAAATACTCTATCGCTACTACTGCCCGCTACATGGCTGCTGAGAGAGGTCGTTGCGAAATCGTTTCTCACACGATTTGAAATTTGTGCTCAACCCCACCCCCACCCACCCATTCAAAAAAGAAAACAATCCACCCCGCCCCACGCATAAAAAATATTTAAAAAATCTGCACCCCGCCCCATCCATGTAGGAAAAATGAAATGTTTAAAAATCCGACGTTGGATTTTCCCGCCGAACACTCGATATTTGCCAGCCTAAAACAGATAAATTTATCAATGAGGAGTTGCCATATTCTAAACTGAAAATTATGATGTACTAGTGTTAAAAAATGTCAGAAAAAAAATCATGTTGCAGCGAGTAATTTTCATGCGTCCGATTGGGATCCTAGGTACTCCGTGAGGCCGTCAGGTTTTTTAACGTATGTGACGCCACCAGCCCAGCAGTCGAAACGAAAAAGAAAACCCAACCCCTGCCCGAAGCAGAGCAGCAACCGCTGAACCGGAGGCCGTGGAAGAGCGTTTCGCGGAGCAGGCGGAGCGGGCGCAGGTCGTCCTGCAGGCGCTCCGGTCGGCCGCACAGCAGCCCAGCGTCCGTCCCGCCTCCGCCCCGGTTGCTGCTCTGCTCGCCCCGTGTGTGCGTGCGGCCGACCGGAGCGCCTGCAGGACGACCTGCGCCCGCTCCGCCTGCTCCGCGAAACGCTCTTCCACGGCCTCCGGTTCAGCTCTCTCGCCGCCAAGCGCCTTCGTCGTGAGCTCTCTCCGCTTACACATTCCGTCAAACACATCCCGTGCGTCGCTATAAGCCCCGGTTTTGGCTGGCTTCCCCTGTTCGTTCCTCTCTGGGCTCAGGCAGGCCCGCGCGTTCCCTTCTCCTCCTCGTCCTCGCGGCGTGCAAGCGCCGCTCGTGAGACCGGATGTTAATTATTCTCGACTCCTAATTTCACGTATTTTTTTCAGGTGGTTTTCTTACCACATGCACCAGATGTGACGATTGCTTTGGTCAACTGATTTGATCATCCTTTGGCCTTGCAGCAACAGATCTCATCGACAACGAGAAGGTTGGGATGATCATCGGTCCGCAGAACAGTTTACAAGCAGAGTTCCTGGCCTACCTAGCAAACAAAACCAAGATACCTGTCATCACTTCCTCTGCAACAGGCGATGCGGTTAATCAGCATCATGTTCCTTACTTCCTCCGTGCCTGTGTCAAGGGCTCCTTCCAGGCCGGTCCAATTGCCGCCTTCGTCCAGGCCTATGGCTGGAAAAACGTTGTTCTTGTCTATGAGGACAGCAGTTACGGCGTCGGCATTCTTCCTTCCATTACTGATGCCCTTGAAGCCATTGATGTCCGTGTCATTAACCGTTCTGCCATCCCTGCTTCTTCCTCCGATTACCGCATTGATGCAGAACTGTACAAGCTCATGACCATGCAGACACGTGTCTTCATCGTCCATATGTTGCCAGCCGATGCTTCCCGCTTCTTCGCTCGGGCTTCAGCAACCAATATGATGACGGAGGGGTATGTCTGGATTGTCACAGATAACATTGGCATTGTCCTTGATGTGCTTCCCCAACATACCATTGAGACCATGCTGGGTGTTGTGGGTTTCCGGCCATATGTAGCAAAATCTGCGACGGTCAGCGGTTTCATGGCTCGTTTCGTCACTCGATACAGAGCCAAATTCCATCAAGATCCTGATGTTAGGGTGGCAAGACCCACCATCTTCCAATACTGGGCATATGATGTGGTATGGGCAATTGCATCTGCAACTGGGAAAGCCATAAATCTAGGGTCATCTACTCCAGGGAATATTGGCAACTTAGTACAAGTATCTCCTGCTGGACAAGAACTTCTCAATTCCATAATGGATGAGGATTTTGACGGATTGGCTGGAAGATTCAGGTTTGTTGATAGGCACTTGCCGGTTCCAGCATATGAGATTGTGAATGTGATTGAAGAGAAAACTAGACGCATTGGGTTTTGGAGCCCTGTTTTTGGACTATCTCCTTTTCTCAACTCTAGCACTCAACCAGTCCATGATGAACGCAGGTTACACGCTGATCAAGTCTTGAGAACTGTCATTTGGCCAGGAGATTCAACAACAGTGCCCAGAGGCTGGGACTTCCCAGTAAATGGCAAGATACTCCAGATTGTTGTGCCCGTGAGACGTGATTTTAAGGTTTTTGTGAATGTTGAGGCTAGTCCTAACTCCAGTGAACTTATTGTCAGTGGCTACAGCATTGATGTCTTTGAGGCTGCTGTGAAGAAACTACCATATGCAATGCGCTATAAGTACATTCCCTATGACTGTGCAAATTCTTATGACAAGCTGGTCTCGGAGGTTTACTTCAAGGTTAGCTCTCATTTTTTTAATAACCTCAACCAACATCTTTCTCTGCCTTTGAATGTGAAGTGCTTTTCAATTCACAATTAATAATTGCCTTTCTGTTTACATGTTTTGGTGGTAGACGTTTGATGCAGCAGTGGGTGATGTGACAATCATTGCCAATCGAACCAGGTATGCGGACTTCACAATGCCATACACAGAGTCTGGCGTGTCGATGCTTGTCCTAGCTAGGAAAGATGATGATGAACCAACCATGTGGGTCTTCTTAGAGCCGCTAACGAAGGACCTTTGGATGGCTACAGTAGCCTTTATGGTCGTCACTGGGCTATTTGTATGGGTGATTGAAAAGCCTATAAATGAGGAATTCAAAGGTTCCAAATGGAGACAGTTCAGCACTTCTTTCTACTTTGCATTCTCCACCTGGACTTTCACGCATGGTATGCCATTACGAACAGCCTTGTTTCATACAAAATTGCAAACTCTGCACATATTTATACTAAGAATTGCGACTTACTGATATTGTTATTTCTTTCACTCTATTGATATATAATTTCGTGACAGATCAAAAGTTCAAAAGCCTCCAGTCAAAAGTTATTGTAGTGTCCTGGTGCTTTGTAAACGCTAGTTATAGTGCAGAGCTACACAGCAAGCTTGTCATCAATGTTAACTGCAAAGAGGCTCCAGCCTTCAGTGACGGACCCAAGGCAACTTTTGCACAATGGTCACTATGTTGGATACCAGAATGGCTCATTTGTGCACTCAATGCTGAGGAGGCTTGGATTTGAGTAGCGCTGGATAAAGGTTTGTAGCACGCAGGAAGAATATGCAAAGGCATTGAAGCTGGGATCAAAGAATGGAGGAGTATCTGCCATCTTTGATGAGACACCATACATAAATTCTTTCCTCTTGCAGTACAACAAAGGGTTCCAGAAGGTCGGTCCCATTGACAGGACCGTTGGTTTTGGTTTTGTAAGTTTCTTGAACTTATGCTCAAGTCTTGGAACATGCTGACCTGGCTTCACCTAATATGTCGTACCCTTGTGCAGGTTTTCCCTAAAGGCTCTCCGTTGGTGGAGGATCTTTCCAAGGCCATGCTGAATTTGATAGAAGGGCCTGAAGGTTCTAATATTGAGAAGAAGTGGTTCAGTGATCCGATTTTGTCATTGGATTATGGCAGTCCGGACACCGACTCCTTGCGCCTCAGCTCACGGAGCTTTTTAGGTCTCTTCATCATAAATGGATGTGTTTTAGTTTTGATGATTATCATAAACTTGTCGAGGCGAGCTTGTGCAAAGTCCACTGCCAAAAGAAACACTACCTCTGCTAGTAATAGCGAGGCACAACCTTCGACGAGCGGCAACGGCGTGCCTGCTATCCAGTCCCTCTAGACTTCTGGAGAGTTCCGGATTATGAGTTTCCCAAAAGAAGTTATTTGTGTGTTTCAGTAAGCAGCTTGTTGCTTTATTTAAGTATGTTCACCAGCTGTGAAAAATGACTGAGGTAGCTGTAACATTGTTGCTAGCATGCCTAAATTTGATAAACTGACACCTTTATTAGTATGGCATGTTGATAGTCAATTCCGTACCTTGTAGCTCAATTAGGAATTGCTTGTATGGAAGGTCTCTTCTGACGATCAATCTCAACACATTGGATTCTGATTTCGATGAATTGTCGGATGCAATCTGTTTCTAACGATGGGTACACTAATGTGATGTGTTGTTCTTTCCAATTTCACGTGCATACGGACAAGATTGGAATTATGACCCTCAAGGTATACCACAAATGATCATTTGTAATATGAGCTTTCTAAAGTTTAGTGTTCAGATTATTAGGCAAATTTCTAGTTATGTTTTTAATAAATTATCCTGCATACGGTTTGTTCATGCGGCAATTCTCCTCAAATCGTTGTGCATGTCAGAGAAGCCTCTAGCAAAAGAGCTCACTTACATCCAACCACAAGTGGACAGGACACTCCTCAATGTGTTTCTCCTTTCCAGTAAAAACTGGCACTCTGCCAATTTCATTAAGATTGGGGCAATAAAATAAAATTATTTACAAGTTGAGAAGAAAACAAAACACAAACATGTGCTATATATAGAGGAGTTCATTTTTGACAAAACACATGTATGGAACCGATAAAACGACCAAATATGTGCACATATATAATGTTACAAGAACCAACCAGCTTTTGCAAAGACTTGGATGGGCTAGTGGCGGGTAGAAGTGAATCCAAGGAACAATCAGAAGAAAAAAAAAATATATATATAGCCCTTCAGGACGGAAGTGGTAATCCCTCAATCTTCAAGACAGGTTTCTTTGGGTGGTTGCCAAGTTTGTTCGTCATTTCAGCCTTGAATGTACCATCATTGCTACCAATAAGCGATACCTCTTTGAGTTCAGATAGAAAATCCAGGCCATCAAGAGCATATGTTGTCCCACTGGAGCAGTCAAGCTTGAGCATCTCAAGGTTTTTCATCGTCTCTGATCCAAATTCCACTGATAATGGGCTGGAGCTGCAACCAATCTCGAGGATCTTGACCTTTTTGTAGGCGGCCAACTCGCTTGCATCGATCTTGACGATAAAATTTAGGCTGGGGCCACTGGGCTGCTTGATACGAAGGCGTAGAATACAAAGTTTCGGCACCTCACCAAGGAATTTAATGTCTTGTTCATTCAAAGTGGCCACCTCCAGATCCATCTTGGTGAGTTTGCTGAACTGGTCGCTCAATACTTGCTGACATTCAAGGTCGCTTGGTAACGGCAACTTATCTTGGAGCCCATACAATTTAAGGCTCCGTAGATTCTTCCAGGGCAAGGATATCTCATCATCCAAGAAACAGCCTTGACTGTCCTTGTCAAGCCGGACTGACAAGGATTCCAGATGAACATGACCCTTGATTGCAGAGAAAAACGCTTTGATGTTCTTTCTGTTGATGCCAGACACTCCGAGCTTGCGTAACTGGGTGAGCTTCTTGAGGGCTTTCACCATGGCCTTCCCTCCTGAAGCAGCAACATTCACAACACCAAGCGTGTGCAAAGCCGTTAGCTTCCCAATTCCTGCAGGCACCTCAACGCCGACTATATTGTGGCATGTGCAGATTTTGGGTAGCCAGCTGGATGCACTAGGCGATGTGGATGCTGGGATGTCCTTGGTGCCAGCGCGAATGTACTGCAGCTTCTGCAACTTGGTGATGTTCTCTGGCAGGGCGACTATGGAGGTGCCTCTGACATCCAAAGTCTGCAGTTGCCTCAGATGATCCATACTGCCTGGCAGATGGCGGATCTCACGCCGTCCTCGCAATGAGAGGAACTTGAGGCGACGCAGCCATTTTACCATGTTCTCAACATCATCATAATCTAAACCTGATGCATCCTCTAGATCAAGCACCCGAAGAAGAATCATATTTTCAGAGATGAAGAAAGATTCCCACTTCCCAAACACCGTTAGTGACCTTAGCCGCGAGAAATCCATGCTCTCAAACACAATTCTGTCTCTATTCCAGTCGTGTAATATGATAAGGTGACGTCCTGTGCGCCGAGTGGTCAGGGCACAATTAGCCCCCAGCTCAAACATAAGGTTTTCTTCTTTTCGCCGCGGGATGATGTACTCGCGGATGAAACCATTGACCTGACATAACACCATCCTTGTATCCAATGCATTGGTGACTAAGTGCGGTAGCTGCTGGATTATGCTCAGATCAAGGAGCTCGGAAAACTGCCTCTCCCCATTCTCCTCTGCAGATTCTTCATCACCGTCCCTGGAGTAGCCCTCTGAAATCCACCGCCTTACTAGTCTCCTTCGCCGAACGGGGTGGTCTCGAGGAAAGATTGACAGGTAGAAGATGCATGGCTTGAGTGAATCCGGGCAAGTATGGAAGTAGGAATGCATCCAACCAAATAGAGCACGTAGACTATCGTAGTCTGGCATGGTCTGCAGGTGGTGCATAAATCTCTGATTCAAAGAAACTACAGTATCCATCCATGTGACCGTTTGTTTGGCCAATGCGCCTGCTATGGCAACAATTACTTTGGGGAGACCTCCACACTTCAAAATAAGTTCTTTTACTTGGAAATCTTCTAGAGCTGTCATGACAGATGGATTTGTCTTGGATACCTGTACAGTTCCAACAATTTAAGATTAAATAATGTCAACTATACTAATCTAATGTCTCAGGTGCAGAATATAGTGTGCCCCTATCTTTAAAACATGCATCATACTACGGGACGTGGAGTATCTGCTCCCGGGCTCAAATGAGCCCGGGTGAACAGTAAAATCGAAAAAAAATCGAGAAAAATTCAAAAAATTCCAAACTTTTTTTGGGTGAAACATTGACAAAAGTTCTACGTGCATGCAAAAATTCGTCATGAAATAACATTCCTAGAAGGCGTGCCAAAAAAAACAAAATCAGTACTCTGAAAATGCTACTTTCAAAAGCATTTTGGAGCACTGATTTTGTTTTTTTTTGGCACGCCTTCTAGGAATGTGATTCCTTGACGAATTTTTGCATGCACTTAGAACTTTTGTCAATGTTTCATCCAAAAAAAAGTTTGGATTTTTTTGATTTTTTTTTTTCGATTTATTTTCGATTTTACTGTTCACCGGGCTCATTTGAGCCCTGGAGCAGAAAGGCACTTTCGCATACTACGTACATAACTTCAGAAATAAATGACGTTAGTCATGTCATACTCATACACATTCCAAGTTGTAATGTAAAATTTCAAGGAATAAATAGAGTAAAACTGACTCAGTAAGGTAATCTTTATTCTATATTATTGAAACTCAACGGATGGTTAACAGTATATCAATATTTCTTTTCCTTGCTCGCTAGCCTTGACCAACCCGAGATTTGCTGGGTTATAAGCAAAGTCGTATTAATTACTAAGCGGCAGGATCATCACACCTTCACACATCAGAACCATATGTTCATGGTTGAAGGCACACAATGTGGCTGGCTACATGGGTACACTTCCACACGTATGCAGCTACATGTTATTCTGTGGACTAATTTTGCAGTGCAAAACATGTGCCGTAATTTGAAATCGGTACACACTGTACTAATTAAGTACACAATGGTCAATATGGCCAACTTATTCAATTCATTTTAACAACATGGACATAAAACCGATGTTACTTCTCACACCTATAAAATATAGATTGAGACTTGAGGGTTCAGACAATATATAAAGTTTCTTGATATCGCTCAGTGAGGCCTTGTTTGGTACTAGGGTTTCTGAGGGGATTGGTGGGGATAATCCCCATAGGGATTGGGTGAAACCCCAACCTTCACCCAATCCCTTCAAATCCCCATTTATCCCCAATACACTAGGTAGGGGTAGTGTATTGGATATTGAGAAAAATGCACATAGGTCTTGGGGTTTTGTGGGGAAATGTGGTGATAAAACATGTCAAATACACTAGAACCAAACGGTGTTTCAGGATATTTGGGGATTTAGGGGTTTGACCGGTATAATCCCCATCAATTCCCTAAAATACACTAATACCAAACAAGGCCTGAAGGGGGTGAATAAACACATGCATTAGGGGTTAAGTTTCTGAAAACATGCATGCACGAAACTAGTGGTGAGGGAAAAACATACCTCAGCTCTGAACAGACGTAAGGCTGCTGCAGCTTCTAGACCTTTGACATTAAACATGAGCTCTTCGCTATTTGCACAATGTGCAGCAATGCTTTTATCAGTTGTAATGACTATAATAACACTCATAGAGGATCTAGGCATTGCCAAAGAAGACTGTATCAAGTCCCACTCTTTTTTGGACCGGACATCATCAATAACAATGAGCCACCTTGATTCCTTAAAATGAAAATCCGGAGGTAAGCTCCGACGGAAATCCCTTAAATTGAAAGGATGAGATACATTCACCCAGCGATACTTCTCAAATAGTTTTGTATCGCACATTTTCTCATCGTACAACTTCTTCACCAGAGCTGATTTCCCAACACCCGCAATCCCCCATACAGACACAACTTGGCAAGACCTTATACGTGCTTTTGCTGGATATTCAGAAAGTTCTTTCATTTGTGACTCACGTCCAACGAGACACGAATCCTTGTCAGCTTGTTTCTTGCCTTTATCTCCACCGTCATAAGAACCCTGTACACCATTATACATATATGTGTTGAGAATGGTTTTGACACACAAGGATATCTAGAGAGAGGCAAAGTACATGTTGAAACAAAAAACTAACAAGTTTTTAGGTTTATATAATAGGAAATAGTTCATCCATTGCAGATCCACGTTTTATCTATCTACTAGCAAAAGAGCCCGTGTGTTGCAACGGGGGAGAAAACATAACACACGCTCTTAACCCGACAACCATCACTCAAGACCATAATAGGTCCATTTCCTTTATTTATGCGAGGCATCATATTTGTGTTGCCGCTTATCCTACTTCTCACACTCGCCGGTGATGGCCTCGGTGTTCACACAAAACAAAACAAAATGTGTTTGAATATCTGTCTCGCTTTCTCTCACTTTCGCGATGAGAAATCCGTTGTTTTCCCCTGCGACATTTTTCAGAGGTATGCATGTGTAGTTATTGATGTTTTCTATTCCCTATATGGTTATAGTGAGGTGTTTATTTGCAATCCAGATCGCTGCCGATACGAAATAAAAAATGGATCTTGCGCTATAAATTATAAGTTTGCTTCCAATACAATATTTAAAAAATATTTAACAGGTAAAATTATCATCATATTTAGATTCCACACATTTTTCTAATAATATTTCATATATAATATGTTAAAATCAAAGTTACAGTTTAAAAGATACGTATAATTTAGAAAATCATTTGTTTGACTTAAATATATTCAAAAATAATATTTAAAAATACTTAAAAGGTAAAAATAATCTCATATTCATATTCTACATATTTTTGTAATCAAATTTCATATATAACATGTTCAAATCGGAGTTACGGTTTAAAAGATATGGATGATTTTAAAGAGCATTTATTTGATTTAAATATGATCCGCGGATGAATTACCTAAAATATCAGGGGGGTTTTGAAAAATGTAAAATAACAGTTCGGGAGTGACTTAAATCCGGACTGCGGGTTGATTTCAAGAAAACACAGGGATTTTTGTGTAAAATAGAAAAAAAACGATTCGATTTAACTTAAAATAGGACTCAGGATTGAATTCTCTGAAATAAAGGGACTTTTCTGAAAAATGTCATGACGGACGAAAAGGAACCCAATTTGCTTTATTAGTCCTAGCAAAAAAGCCCGTGCGTTGCAACGGGAGAGAAAACATAACACACGCTCTTAACCCAACAACCATCACTCAAGACCATAATAGGCTCATTTCTTTATTTTTGCGAGTCATCATATTTGTGTTGCCGCTTATCCTACTTCTTACACTCACCGGTGATGGCCTCGGTGTTCATACAAAACAAAACAAAACGTGTTTGAATATGGTTAATCCTAAGACATCTCTCTCTGCCTCTCTCCTCCCTCTCCCTCTCGCTCTCTCTCGCTTTCTCTCACTCTCGCGATGAGAAATCCGTTGTTTTACCCTGCAACATTTTTCAGAGGTGTGCATGTGTAGTTATTGATATTTTCTATTCCTTATATGATTATAGTGGGGTGTTTATTTGCAATCCGGATCGCCGTCGGTATGAAAGAAAAAATGGATCTTGCGCTATAAATTATAAGTTTGCTTCTAAAACAATATTTAAAAAATATTTAACAGGTAAAATTAGCATCATATTTAGATTCCACACATTTTTCTAATAATATTTCATATATAATATGTTAAAATCGAAGTTACGTTTTAAAAGATACGTATAATTTAGAAAATCATTTGTTTGACTTAAATATATTCCAAAATAATATTTAAAATGACTTAACAAGTAAAAATAATCTCATATTCATATTCTACAGATTTTCCTAATCAAATTTCATATATAACATGTTCAAATCGGAATTACGGTTTAAAATATATGGATGATTTAAAAAATTATTTATTTGACTTAAATATGATCCGTGGATGAATTACCTAAAACATCAAGGGGGGTTTTCGAAAAATGTAAAATAACTGTTCGGGAGTGACTTAAACCCGGACTGCGGGATGGTTTCAAGAAAACACAAGGATTTTTGTGTAAAATATGAAAAAAAACGATTCGCTTTTACTTAAAACAGGACTACGGGTTGAATTCTTTGAAATAGAGGGACTTTTCTGAAAAATACCATGACGGACGAGAAGAACCCAATTTTTTTAATTATTATTAGGTAAAGATACATGTCCTACAAATACAAATAGTACTTGTTAGCAAAATTTTCTAGGTGTGTAGTGAACATCTAGATATACTTGTGGAAACATATTCAGAATGTTCTGCAGACCTAATTAAATGTATTTTTGTATTAGAAAAGGAAGGCAGCTTACCTTGTTGAAGAGGGCACAAACAGAGTGGTCGGGCGAGAACTGCTTGAGCTCTAGTATCCGGTACGGGGCCCCGACGCAGGAGCTTGCCACTTCGGGTTGCTGCGTGGACACGATGATCCAGCTGCCTTTCATCGAGTCCGGGAGGAAAGTCCTCAAAGCATGCCAATCGGCCATGTTTGACAGGTCCTCCAGGACGACGAGGTACCTCCCCTGTGTGACTAGCTCCTGGAAGCCCCTGAAGAGAGCTTCCTGGGTTCCCTGCAGCACATCTGTGCCTGTGGCTGCACAGAACTGAAGCATCAAGCTCCGGATGAAATCTTGGGGACTGAAAGGACGCATCAGCTTCACCCAGGCGCGGCGGGTGAAGGTCCTGCAGATCTCTGGGTCAATGTAGCTCTTGGTTATGATGGACGTGGTCCCATTCTCGCCGGCTGAGCCCCAGACGGAGATCACCTGAAGGCCGTGGCCGGCACCAACTTCTCTGGTGATCAGCTGGGTGAGGTCGACGACGTGGTGCTCTCTCCGGGCGGCATCCCTCGCCTCGGCGAGCATGTCCGTGTCGCCGGCGGCGGCTGCCGCCGTCAGCTGCTGCTGCGGGACGGGCTTGGCGCCGGTGTCGCCGATGAGGCTGTAGCGCGCGTTCCTGGTGCTCACGTCCGCGACCCTGGCCTTGAGCTGCTCGATCTCGTCCACCGCCTGGTCCAGAGCCGGAGGGCGCGGCGGGCGCGCCCAGGGAACGCAAAGCCGGCGGAGGCGGAACCAGAAGCTGGTCTTGCCCTTGTCGAGGTGGACGACGAGCTCGATGCAGTCCTCCACGTCGTAGGCGAGCTCGCGGATCTGGCGCACCCAGGTGCGCACCACCGGGTTCTCGACGCGCTCGGCGTTGGCGACGTCGAGAAAGGACTGCATTATCTCGAACTCGCCGGTGATGAAGACGAGGTCGCGCCGTGCGCTCTGGCGCAGCTTGGCCTCCTCCTGGACCGCCGCGTGCGCCTTGCTCAGCGTCCCCGCCACCACCGACTTGGCCAGCCCCACCGCCAGGTCCGCCATGGCTGGCCGCTCCTTCCTTGCTTCCTGGAGCACTCGGGGATTTGGAGATAGCGGAAGGGGGGTGGGAGGAGGAAGAAGGGGATCGGGGATCTCGGTCTCCTCAGTCCAAGTCTTCGTCTGGCTACATCTACATCCACCACTTGACCTGAGGCAGGTCAAGTCGTCGTCGGCATATGGGAAAAAAGATCCATCTAGCCATACTTGATTTTTATATCCAAACAGAGACATGCAAAAAAGAAATAAACACTACTAGGGAACACCTTATACACAGAATCTTAGCAGCAGCGCGGCACAAAAAGAGGCGTTCCTGCTAATTAGCAGTAGCGAGGATAAGGAAACCACGCTACTGATGTAAATTTGGCAGTAGCGCGTGTTGTCTAAACCGCGCTGCTACAAAAATCCATCGACAGTACCCGCCAACCTAAGTTTACCAGCAGCGCAGTGTCACGATGTGCGCTACTGCTAATGCAGTAGTAGTAGTAGCGCGCTTTTTAGTCACGTCGCTGCTGCTAATTTTGAAATTGTCCACACGGTTGGCTCATTTAGCAGTAGAGCGTGTGACGAAAGGGCGCTGCTGCTACGCTCTTAGCAGTAGCGCGCTACTCCTCCCGCGCTACTGCTAAGACGCAGCACCCCACCACCTTTACAAGCGTCCCCATCTCCTCTCCTCCCTTTCCCCAACCTCCCACATCCTCCCTCTCTCACTCTTCTTCTTCCTCAGTACTTCTCCCGCCATTGCTCTCAGAAAAAAAAAGAAAAGTGAGAGAAAATAAAGGAAAAGAAAATAGAAGGAAACAAACATGAAGACTGTTATATAGGTACTGGTTATAGCAGCAGCGCTTTTATGAGAAACGAGCTACTCCTAGTCAAGATAGCAGTAGCGGTTTCTACACGAAACCGCTATAACTACCTGGAGTAGCTATAGCGTGTTTTTCGTAAATGCGCTACTGCTATGTCCACTTAACCCCCAAAATCCCCACTCCTCTCTTCATCCCGCCTTTTTCCCCCCAAATCCCCACACACTCTCTCTCCCCCGTCGCGCCGCCGGAGCCCTGCCCTCGCCGCACCTCTGCGCTCGACCTCGAGTGACCCCGGCGCCGGCTCCGGCCCGGCCCCCGACCCCGACCCCGGCGCTCGCCCACGGCCCCGACCCCGGTCCCGGCCCCGACCCCGACCCCGGCTCCGGCCCCGGCGCTCGACCCCGATCCCGACCCCTCCCTCTGTAAGCCTCCCACCGCTCCTCCTCTCTATGGTAGCTAGATTTTTTGGTTAATTCACTTAGGTTTTAGTTAGGGCAGATGTTTAATTAGGTTATATATTTTGTTATGAATTTAGCTAGTTTTTTTCTTCAAGTTCTATATTTTTCTTCCTTTTATATGCAAATTTGAAGTGGACATGTGATATGTGAACATGTGATGTTTTGGACATGTCATATTTGGAATTTGGACATGTCATTTGGACATGATGATTATGTGCAGGGTAAATGATCCGAGTGGCCTATGTTACGCCGGAATGTTGATTCATTTCCATTCCGGTGAATTTCAGGCGCGCGATATGTCCATTTTTTAGCAAAGGTCATGCCGAAATTTTCCTTGAATTTTGGCATGATTTGTGCTATACAGTAGGCATATCGAGTGCTGCGAGCTGCTAATGAGGATATGGATGATCTGCCCGGGCAGGAAGGTCATAGCAGGGATTGCAAAAAGTCTCTCCTCATGAAATCCACACAGGACAAGCCTAAAGATGTCGCCTCAACACAAGCTCAACTAGCCGGGGGTCGTACAGTGCTTAGCCCGGGAACATTAGGGTAGGGGTTAACGAAGGGTCTGGAAGGTGTGCCCAATAAAAAGTAGAGGAAGAGATCGGGGAAGATAGCTGCCTCCATACAAGCCAGAGCACATAGCAGCCTGATATGTCTCCAACGTATCTATAAGTTTTGATTGTTCCATGCTATTATTTATGAAGTCTTGGATGTTTAATGGGCTTTATCATTCACTTTTATATCATTTTTGGGACTAACCTACTAACTCAAAGGCCCAGTCCAGATTGCTGTTTTTTTTGCCTATTTAAGGGTTTTGCAGAAAAGGAATATCAAACGGAGCCCAAACGGAATGAAACCTTCGCGAGAGATATTTTTGGAGGAAATCACGCTCGGGAACCTTCAGGACCAAGTCAGGAGACGAAGGGCCAGCCCTCGAGGGTGGGGGGCGCGCCCCCTTCCCAGGGCGCACCCCCTGTCTCGAGGCTGGCCCACACGACCCCGGTGCCCTCCTTCTTCCTATATGTACCTATGTACCCCAGAAACTCCATACGTAGAGAGAAAACCCTAATTCCACCACCGTAGCTTATGTTCCCGTGGAGATCCCATCTTGGAGCCTGTTCCGGGAGGGGGATCCATCACGGAGGCCTTCATCATCATCATCGTCATTGCCCTCATCATGAGTTGTGAGTAGTTTACCACAGACCTTCGGGTCCATAGCTAGTATCTAGATGGCTTCTTCTCTCTCTCTGGATCTCGATACAAAGTTCTCCTCGGTCTTCGAGGAGATCTATTCGATGTAATCTCTTTTTGCGGTGTGTTTGTCGAGATCCGATGAATTGTGAGTTTATGATCAAGGTTATCTATGAAAGATATTTGGTTCTTCTCTGAACTTTTTATGTGTGCTTGATACGTCCAAAATGCATCACTATTCTGTATCATAATTTATCCTTATTCATTGATATATTTCACATAACGATGATGTTCTTATGATGTTTTGGCTTATTTTACACAGTTTGCAACTTTCCGGTGCCGAAGCAGCAGATGCAGGATTCAGCGGTAAAAAGTGGACGCTGAGTTGCTGAAGAAGAATACCTCCAAATTACCTGAATATCGACGGAGAGTATTTTCCAGACGGATCACGAAGGCACGCAAAAGGGCAACCAGAGGGGGGCCACAGGGTGTCCAGGCGCCCTGGGGGCGCCCCCCCTGGCCGCGCCGGGGGGGGGGGGGGGCGCCTGGAGCCCCTGGCCCACCTCCGGCTGCCCCCTTTTGCCTACATACTCCCCGTTATCCGAAAACCCTAAAAACGGGAGTTTTTACGGAGTTCCGCCGCCGCTCCGTGGCGGAAACCTACAGAGAAGAAAAAGTCATCTCCGGCGGGCAGATTTCGCCGGGGAGATCACCTCCCAGAAGGGGAGATCATCGCCATCGTCATCACCATAGTCACGGGCATCATCGAGATCATCATCAACATCATCCCAACATCAGCACCATCTCCATCTTCATCCAAATCTCATCTCACAATTGCAACTTGTGTTGTAACCCGTACTATCTATCCTCTCTACTCCATCGGTGTTGATTACTACTTTGTGGTGAATGCTATTGAGTTTTGTTGGAGAAATATTATTATGTCCGGATTGTTTATCATCCATTTATCTCCACTGATCATGATCTTTTTTATGTCTTGTGAGTAGTTACCTTAGTTCTTGAGGACATGGGAAAAGTCTTGTTGTTAGTAGTCATATGTTGTTGAAGTAATATGTGTTGTTTGATACTTAAGTTGTGTTGTTATTTTGCTAGTGGTGTTGTGTGAGTCGAACACTCAACACTTCGCCTTATTAAGGACCTAGGGGAATACATTGTGTACAAATAATGCTTACGGTGGGTTGCCGGAGTGACAGAAACCTGAACCCCAGTTCGCACGCTTTTGCACAAGGGAACGATGGATCATCGATCGTATTGCTATGGTTAGGATTTTTCCTTAAATACTATCTTTTATTTGCGGATGCTTGCAAGGTGTTTAATCATAAGAGTGCACTCATCTTAGTCTAGAGAGTGTACTGGCATAGATCCACCCACTCAACACTTATCAGCACATAACATAGTACCGATACGGAATATGGCGAAAGCACATGACTACCTCTCCCGTGTGTCCTCAAGAACTCTTTAGCCTTTATAAGTTCAGTTGCTAGGCCTCTCCTTTGCTCAGAAAGGATTGGGCCACTTGTTACTCCTCAGTGCCTTTTTACTTTGTTCGCTTTTACTTTCCTGTTGCTTATATCAAAAAAACCCCTAAAAAGTTATCTTTCAGTGCTTGCAGTAATTCCTTGCTCAGAATCGCTTATCAATACCTTCTGCTCCTCGTTGGGTTCGACACTCTTACTTATCGAAAACGCTGCAATAGATCCCTTACGGTTGTGGGTCATCAAGTACCGTTTTCTGGCGCTGTTGCCGGGGAGCGTAGCGCTATTGGTAAAGTGAAACTGGTAAGGAAGTTTTTATATTTCTGTTTTATTTATTTCTGCTGTTGCTGCTCTTTGTCCTTATGGACAACCTTGCTATTGGATCGTTGCTTGTGGGAAGACGCCCGACACCTGTGGTGGTTGCTCCTCCCCCTACTGAAATTGTGCCCTATAAAATACCAGTTGGTATTATCGATTATGTTCTGGCTAATCGTTATGCAGGAGACAGACATCCCGGTGAACACTTGCTATATCTGTCACAACTATGTTCATTATTTAAGCTTGCAGGTGTATCAATGGAGTTTGTCATGAGGAAATTGTTCGCCGTATCGCTTATAGATAAAGGTTCAGATTGGTATAAGCTTCTTGATAACTCGCACTTGCTTGATTGGCAAGAGCTTATGTCTCTCTTTTATACTAAGTTTTATCCTCTTCATGAAATTCATCGAGACAGGAACTATATCTATAACTTTAGGTCTCGTGACGGAGAAAGCATTCCTCAAGCTTGGGGGTGATTGAAGTCCCTAATGCTCAAATGTCCTATTCATGAGCTCCCCAAGGAAATTATACTTACAAATTTTTATGCCAGGCTTTCTCGTCAGGATAAGGAGATGCTGGATGCCTCCTCTAGTGGGGTATTTCAGACAAAGAGTGTTGAAGAAAGGTGGGATCTCATTGAAAGGATCCAGAGGAATACCGAAGATTGGGAAATCGATAAAGGTATTGAACCCGCTATAAATTATGAGCATGATTATATTGAGAGCTATGTGAAAACTGATTACTTCAATATTTTTTGCTCTAAGATTGGTCTTGATTCCCATCTAATGATTGATTTCTGTAAGGATTTTGCCTCTCACGTTGATTCTTTTAAAAAGAAGAGAGACCAGCATCATGAACCTTTTAAAGAGCTACTTGTTGATATTCATGTTGCTGACCCTTTTTTGCCTGCAGTTATATATGAAAAGCCTCCTTTTCCCGCAAGGATATGGGAACACTCTATTGTGACAGGCGTAATAAATAAAAGTGAGAGAAGAATTGATGAGCCTGAGGACCAGATCAAGGTCGATCCTCAAGTTGCATTGATTAAAGACCTTGTTACTAATGATGTTTTGGATTCCAATGTAAATTTTTGTGCTGTTTCCACTAACCTTGTCACAGCCTCAGGTACTCCAGTGGTATCTGTTAAAATTGGAGATCACAATTATTATGGGCTATGCAATTTGGGATCGAGTGCAAGTTCTATCCCCTATTCACTTTATGAAGAGATCATCGGTGAGATTTCCCCTTGTGAACTTGAAGGAGTTGATGTTACCATTCATCTTGCAAACAGAACAACTATCTCTCCTATCGGAATTGCGAGGGACGTTGAAGTCCTATGTGGAAAGGTAAAATACCCTATTGACTTTCTAGTACTTGGTTCAGAGAGGGACAATTTTTGTCCTATTGTTTTTGGTAGACCTTTTCTTAGAACTTGTGGAGCTATAATAGATTGCATGAAAGGTAAAGTTTTTGTTGAATTCAATGGTGAGCCATATGAATTTAATTTTTCTAAGTTCTCTAAGCAGCCTCGTGGTACCGATTTACCTAGTGATGATAAAATTATTGAAAGTATTGCTTCTATCGCTATTCCCCCTAATGATCCTTTGCAGCAATATATGGAGGAGCACAAGAATGATTTGCATATGCAGGAAATAAATGAACTAGATGAAATATTCTTGAGGCAACCTGCTATCCTGAAGCACAACCTCCCGGTTGAACCTTTGGGAATTTTATCAAAACCAAAAGATGACCCGGTGTTCGATCTTAAACCTCTTCCCGATACGCTCAAGTTTGCTTATTTAGATGAAAAGAAAGTATATCCTGTTATTATTAATTCTAACCTTTCAGGATATGAAGAAGAGCGACTATTGGAAGTACTTCGTAAACACTGAGGCACAATTGGCTATACCCTTGATGACCTTAAGGGGATTAGTCCATCTATCTGTCAACATACTATCAACCTTGAGCCTGATGCTAAACAGTTGTTGATCATCAACGACGGTTGAACCCGAAGATGATGGATGTTGTAAGAACTGAGATTCTCAAGCTTCTAGCCGCAGGTATTATCTACCCTATAGCTGATAGTAAGTGGGTAAGCCCGGTACATTGTGTTCCTAAGAAAGGAGGTACAACTGTGGTTCCTAATGATAAGAATGAACTAATACCTCAGAGAATTATTATTGGGTATAGAATGTGTATTGATTACAGGAGGCTGAACAAGGCAACCAGGAAGGATCATTACCCGCTGCCATTCATCGACCAAATGCTTGAAAGGTTATCCAAAAATACCCACTTTTGTTACCTCGATGGCTATTCTGGCTTCTCTCAAATTCATGTTAATACCGCTGATCAAGAGAAGACCACTTTTACTTGTCCCTTTGGTACTTATGCTTACAGGCGTATGCCTTTTGGTTTATGTAATGCCCCTGCTACTTTTCAGAGGTGTATGTCTGCTATCTTTCATGGTTTCTGTGAGGATATTATGGAAGTCTTCATGGACGATTTCTCCGTCTATGGAACTTCCTTTGACCATTGTCTCCACAACCTTAATAAAGTTTTGCAGAGATGTGAGGAGACAAATTTGGTACTCAACTGGGAGAAGGGCCACTTCATGGTTAACGAAGGAATTGTTCTTGGTCACAAGATTTCCGAAAGGGGAATTGAAGTGGACAAGGCCAAGATCGAAGCAATTGAGAGGATGCCCTATCCAAGGGACATCAAAGGTATTCTCAGTTTTCTTGGTCATGCTGGTTTCTATAGAAGATTTATTAAAAACTTTTCTAAGACTTCGAGGCCCCTCACTAATCTTCTCCAGAAGGACGTTCCTTTTGTATTTGATGAGGATTGTACGGAAGCTTTTGAAGTTCTTAAGAAAGCCTTAATAACCGCTCCTATAGTACAACCACCTGACTGGAATTTACCTTTTGAGATTATGTGTGATGCTAGTGATTTTGCTGTTGGAGCTGTTTTAGGACAAAGAGTTGATAAGAAATTGAATGTTATACATTATGCTAGTAAAACCCTTGATAGTGCTAAAAGGAATTATGCTACTACTGAGAAGGAATTCTTAGCTGTAGTGTTTGCTTGTGATAAGTTTAGGCAGTATATTGTTGATTCCAAAGTTATTATTCATACTGATCATGCTACCATTAAGTACCTTATGACAAAGAAGGATGCCAAGCCGAGGCTTATCATATGGGTACTCTTTCTTCAAGATTTTGATTTGCAGATTGTTGATAGGAAAGGAGAAGACAATCCGATGGCGGACAATCTTTCAAGGATGGAAGATATACAGCATGATCCCATCCCAGTCAACGATAGTTTTCCAGACGAGCAACTTGCCGTTGTAAAAGTACAATCTCTTTCCGATCCTTGGTTTGCAGATTAAGCTAATTTTATTGTTGCAAAGTATTTGCCTCCAGGTTTAACATTTCAGCAAAGGAAGAAGTTCTTTCATGATTTGAGGCACTACTTTTGGGATGACCCACATCTTTTCAAGGAAGGCCCCGACGGGATCGTGAGAAGATGCATACCGGAACATGAGCAGAAGGACATTCTCAGACAGTGTCATGATAGTCCCTATGGAGGACATCATGCCGGTGAGAGGACTGCACATAAGGTTCTTCAATCAGGTTTTTATTGGCCTACTCTCTTTAAGGATGCTAGAAATTATGTTTTAGCCTGTGATAAATGTCAGAGAGTTGGTAACATTAGTAGAAGGAATGAGATGCCTATGAATTACTCACTAGTGATTGAACCTTTCGATTGCTGGGGTTTTGATTTTATGGGTCCTTTTCCTTCTTCGCACAAGTACACTCACATTTTAGTAGCCGTTGATTATGTGACCAAGTGGGTTGAAGCAATCCCCACTGAAAGTGCTGATCACAAGACATCTTTGAAAATGCTCAAAGATGTAATTTTTCCTAGGTTTGGTGTACCTAGGTATCTCATGGCTGATGGAGGATCACACTTCACGCATGGTGCTTTTAGAAAAGCTCTAGCCAAATACGATGTCAATCATAGAATTGCTTCACCATATCATCCTCAAACTAGTGGGCAAGTTGAGCTCACCAATAGAGAGATTAAGTTGATCTTGCAGAAGACAGTAAACATGAATAGAAAGGATTGGTCAAATAAGTTAGGAGATGCTTTGTGGGCGTATAGAACTGCTTACAAAAACCCCATGGGCATGTCCCCCTATAAGATGGTGTATGGCAAGGCTTGCCATTTGCCATTAGAGTTAGAGCACAAAGCTTTCTGGGCTGTTAGAGAGCTTAATGCTGACCCAAAATTAGCTGGTGAGAAGCGTCTCATGAACTTGACTTCTCTAGATGAATGGAGAAGTGAAGCTTACGAGAGCGCTAAAATGTTCAAGGAAAAGGTAAAGAAGTGGCATGATAGGAGGATTCTGAAACGTGAACTTAATGTTGGTGATAAAGTTTTGTTATTTAGATCCCGTTTCAGGTTTTCTCCAGGCAAACTACTTTCCAGGTGGGAAGGGCCATTTCATATTGAAGAAGTTTATTGGTCTGGTGCAATTAAAATTAACAATTTTGAAGGCACCAAACCTCAAGTTGTGAATGGGCAAAGACTTAAGCATTACATAGCAGGAGACCCTGTCAATGTTGATGTGAATATAATATACACAACAACTCACGAAGAACATGTTGCAGCCCTGTTTCAGACGCCAGCAGTAGCAGAATAAAGAAAAGGTATGTATTACGGTAAGGAAACATCTCGAACCGCCATAAAAGTTCCATATTATGAGTTTTTGCAAAATTAGTAAAATTTTGAGCCTAAGTGGAGCCGGAGACAAGCTCCAGGGGGTCCAGGCGCCCCCCTGGAGTGCCCTACCTCCTGGCCGCGCCGCCAGGGCGCCTGGACACCCGGGAGTCCGTCTCCGACCCCGCTTTAGCCTGTTACCTTCCTTTATGTGCATAAATTTTTTCTATATATTTGCTCGGATTGTTCCGGCAACATATCTCGCGATTTCGTGTGTTTTCTTTTCGATCTGTTTCTGCCAGGGAATCTTTCAGCTGAATCTAGGTGCCATGGCTTCTCCAAGTTCCCCCAAAGACAAGTTCGTCGTCAACGTCATCAACCCTTACCTCGCTCAGGTGAAGAAGCACCCTCAGGTTGTTCGGATGGAGGACGGTGTCCTCCATCAAGAAGATCTGAAGGGACCTATCAAGGAGGGGAGCATCCAAGCCAGGCTAGAAGAAGTGGAGCAAGAAGTCTTCAAGTACAAGAAGATGATCGAGCGTGGTGTTGAAGCTAACTTTGACATCATCAACGAGCTGAAGGCCTACTTCCTAAAGGAGATGAAGGAGATGTGGGAAAGCATCACCGCATCTGAAGAAAGAATTACAGAGCTCCAAGGGCAAATTTATGATCTACATCACCAGAACTGTGAGTATGAACTAAGGTTTATGCGCATGGGTATGGGTGCTGCATGCAGGATTCAGGAGACAAACTTCTCATATGAGACTGGAGAACCCCTTCCATGGAAGCGCTTCGCCGAGGACTACGTGATCAACGCCAACAAGAATGAGGAGTGAAATCTCCTTGGGTAACGGCATTCCCCTGGCTTGTTCCAAGCGTGGGGGAGTGCCCGGTATCTTTATCTTTACCTTTTGTCTTTTAGAGTCAAGTAGAGTCGTATCATGTCTAGGGAGGTTATTATATGAAATAGGTGTGTGCATTGAGGTCTATCACTCCTTCGGTGGAGAGATTGTATCCGTGAGTGTGGAGTCGTCTATGATGGAATATGTCGGTGTATTAAGGTAGGGGTACCTCAGTACCCCAACTTGTGCACGAGCAGTAGCAGCTTCCCGCGGCAGGGCCTACCACGCGCTTGCCGGAGACCTTCCTGCTCCATATAAGACCATTCAAAAACAAAGTATACAAGACAGAAGATCAAGACCCCGGCAAGTGGAGCTTGCCGGGAAGACCGTCCCAAGCTCAAGATTACCTCACTAGCACAAGACCCTGGCAAGAGGAGCTTGCCAGGAAGGCCAGAAGATTACATTACAGAAGACATGCCTCGGCGCGACATGCGCCCCGGCAGGGCCCGGGGAGCGACAAGCTTCAGAGCCCGGCGAGCTTCCGGGCCCGGCAAGGTCAAGACCCCGGCAAGGTGCTTGTCGGGGAGAGTTGCGCTGTGTGCCCGCGCTCCAGCTCATCGGTCCACGCGTCGCCCTGGGGCCACTCCAGGGACGCGTGGCGGATGGCTGTGCAGCCTGGGGGACACGGTGGCACTCCACGGTGATAAAGTTATCGCCGTGGCAAACGGAGACGCAAGGGCGGGCGCTTTTGGGGTCGACGGCGACGTGCATTAAATGCTCTTGTCCCCCACTGTCAAAGTAGGTGATGACCACTGTTCATGCACTGTTGCTCCACTATTCCCGCACTGTTACAACTACCACCACTATTACATTTTTACCCTTTCTCCTACGTTGACACCTGTCGGTGACCCCTTGCACTATAAAAGGAGGCCCATGCACAACGTAGAAAGGGTTCGGAACCTAGATCACTCATTCGCTCGGTGTAGCTAGTTCTTCAAGCTCCCGAGCTCCAATACTCAATACAATCAAGCAGGAGTAGGGTTTTACGCGTCCATCGCGGCCCGAACCTAGGTAAACTGCCCGCGTGCTCACCACGATCCGCTCTTTGTGCTCCCTCCGCTCCCTTACCGCACGAACAAGGGGCTCCGGAGGTGCTCGTGGTGGACAGTTTCCCCCGACATCTTTGGCGCGCCAGGTAGGGGGCGTCGAGGTTGTGCGAACCTGATCCGGCGTTCACGCGGGCGCACTTTTCATCAACCTCTCCAGTTTCATCAGCAACCTCATCAGCAACAGCGACATGGCCCCGAAGAAGAAGGCTTCGGAGGTCGCAGGCCCGTCTGCGTCTCATCCGCCGCCACCGGAACCAACGGTGGGCGGGGGAGACGCCGTCGGGAGGGTGGTCGCCGGCGAGGAAACTCGCGGCGCCACCAAATCCAAAGACAAGACGGACGACCGAGCCTCGGTCTCCGTGGACGCGCCACGTCCATCTCAGCAAACGACAACCCAGCAGCGCCATGCCACAGGAGGTGGCATCCGCTTGCTGGGCCAAGGGCAAACCGGAGGCTCGCGGGACGCTCCGGGCCATCGTCCTGGCGCGAGCAAGGCGCGGTCGCCGGGGCGGGACCCTGCTCCTTCTAACCCAGTTAGGAGTCCGAGCATATCCCGCTCCTCGCACCGCTCGCCCCCGCTCCCCTCCTCTCCAGCAGAAGCGCTCGCAAGGGCGCAACTGCTCCTCGACTTCCCTCCAGCGGCAGACAAGGCCGAAGACTGGAGGGCCACCATCCAGAGCCTGATCGCCTTCGCCAACAACGATACGCCACAGCAGCCGGCGACCTCGCGGCCACGGCAAGTCGAGAAGACGAAGGCCGACGGCGACAAGACCGCCGAGGGTGCAACCACCGTGCACTCCCCGCCGCGGAAGCAGAAGACGCCCCCCCGCCGGAACAACGCCGACGACGGCTCCACGGCGTCGTCGGATCCGCGGGCTCGTCGGGACCAGCGCCAAGTCCTTGACGACTGGCGACAAGAAGACGCTCGAACGACGATCGAGCGCCGCGGAGAAGCTCGGCGACAATCAGATCAGCGAGCTGGAGCCGCTGTCGACACGTGCGCGCCCGGTGAACCAGGCGACTTGCCGTACGCGGCAGGTTGCCCTGCGTTTACCCGTGAGCTGCGGCGCGTCCAGTGGCCCAGCATGAAGAACTTCAAGCCCGACGTACCGGAGAAGTACGACGGCAAGACGCACCCCTCGGAATTCCTCAGCATTTACACAATCGCAGTGCAGGCTGCCGGGGGGCGCGACGAGAAGATATTGGCGAACTACTTCCCGCTAGTGCTTAAGCCAAACGTCCGTTCTTGGCTTATGCACTTGCCGGAAGGCTCCATTTCTTCTTGGGCGGACCTTTGCCATCAGTTTGTTGGCGCCTTCACGGGCGGCCACAAACCCCACGGCCAGGAGAGCGATCTCCACATTCTGGCCCAGAAGGAAGGAGAACCCCTGCGCAAGTATATCCAACGCTTCAGTCGTGTGCAGCACAACATCCCTGACGTCCACCCTGCCGCGGTTATCAGCGCGTTCCACCAGAACGTGCGTAACCGCCGCATGCGTGAGGAGATGGCCATGACCAAGATACGGGATGTCAGCGAGCTCTACGCTCTAGCTGATAAGTGCGCACGCGCCGAAGAGGGGAGGAAACTCCCCGGAGAGGATGCTGGCGCAAGGGGAAGTGACAGCGACGACGCCGCCCCGGCAAAGAAGAGCCGGCGGCAAAACAACAGAAGGAAGAACAAGAAGGAAGTGCTTGCCGTCGAGAAGTCCGGCAAGGAGGCTCCCGCCAAGCAAACACAGGCTGGCGGCTCCGGCAAGGAGCCTGCCCCTGTAGCGGCAGCCGACAAGCAGGACGGCTCCGACAAGCAATACTGCAAAATCCACCGCACCAAGGGCCACGACCTCTCCAACTGCAAACGCGTCGAGTACCTCGTCGAGCAGCAGAAAGCTGAGTACGAGAGGCGCGACAAGGAGAAGGCCCAAGGTGGCGGAGGAGAACCGAGCAAGAAGCGGCCATTCAATGGCCGGGGAGGACGCCGCGGCAAGGCAAAGCAGCGGCAAGGTGACCGACCTCCCCGGGGCCGCGACAAGGACGAAGAAGACGACGACGACGACATGGAGGATGAAGATAACAGCGAGCAGGAGTTCCAGAAGGCCACGGAGGTCCTGTGCGTCGACGGTGGCGCCTCTCTGCATACTTCCCACCGCCAGCTCAAGCAGTGGGTGCGGGAAGTGAATGCAGCGGAGCCGCCCGTGGAGTCGCGCAGGCTCCTCAAATGGTCCAGCACGCCCATCATTTTTGATCTTGAGGATCACCCTGACCGCACCACTGCGGTCGGGTGCTTGCCGATGCTGGTCTCACCCACCACCTGCAACCTCAAGGTCACTAAAATGTTGGTTGACGGCGGGGCCGGGCTGAACTTGATCTCCTCTTCTGTGATCAAGAAACTCCAAATCCCAGATGGCGAGCTCGAAGAGACCGGTTCTTTCCAAGGAATCAACCCGGGAAGGAGCAAACCCAAGGGGAAGATAACTCTGCCGGTGACCTTTGGCGGGGAGCTCAACTTCAGAACTGAGCGCATCACATTCGACGTCGCCGACATCCCATTACCATATAATGGGATACTCGGCCGTCCCGCCCTCGCCAAGTTCATGGCAGCTTCCCACTATGCCTACAACGTACTCAAGATGCCGGGGCCGATAAGCGTCATCACTGTCCATGGCGACAAGAAAGATGCGCTTGTCTGCGCCGACAAGATCTACCGGGACGCAGCAGCCGCAGCAGAGAAGGATACACTTGCCGCTGAAGCTCCCGGGGGGAAGAAGACCAAGACCAAGTCCGGCAAGTGCTCTGGGACCCACTCCGGCAACCGCACCTCTTCGGAGTGCTGCGCTGCCGTCGAGGACGTTCCATCGAGCTCCACCGGCAAGTGTAAGAAGGGGATGGCCGCTCCTCCGGCAACCAAGAAGGTGTCCGCCAAGGAGGACGGCACTGGTGGTACCTTCACCATCAGTGCCACGCTTGACAGCAAATAGGAAAGCGCGCTCATTGCCTTCCTGCGGGCGAATGTTGATGTGTTTGCCTGGCAACCATCCGACATCCCCGGTGTTCCCAGGAAGGTAATTGAGCACAAGCTTGCTGTTTGTCCTCATGCGCAGCCCGTCAAGCAGAAGGTCAGAAAGCAAGCCGTGGAGCGCCAAGAATTCATTGCTGAGGAAATCAAGAAACTAGAAGAAGCAGGCCTAGTTAGAGGCGTGATCCATCCGACGTGGTTGGCAAACCCAGTCGTCGTGCGCAAGGCCAATGGGAAGTGGAGACTGTGTATAGACTTCACCGATGTGAATAAAGCATGTCCCAAGGATCCATTTCCCTTGCCGCGCATTGACCGGATCGTTGACTCCACTGCCGGATGTGAGCTACTCTCTTTCCTCGATGCATATTCAGGCTACCACCAGATCTTTATGGCCGAAGAAGATGAAGAGAAGACTGCATTTATCACTCCATGTGGCACTTATTGCTTCATACGCATGCCATTTGGACTGAAGAATGCAGGATCAACATTTGCAAGGGTAGTGCACACTGCTTTCGAGCCACAGATCCACAGAAATGTAGAGGCTTACATGGATGACATCGTGGTGAAGAGTAAGAGCAAAGATACCCTGGTCCAAGATTTGGAAGAGACATTTCAGAACCTGCGCAAGATACAGCTTAAGTTGAACCCCGAGAAGTGCGTCTTTGGAGTCCCCTCCGGCAAGCTTCTCGGGTTCTTTGTGTCACAGAGGGGGATTGAAGCCAACCCCGACAAGATCAAAGCCATCGAGCAGATCGAAGCCCCGAAGCGCGTCAAGGATGTCAGAAGGCTTGCAGGTTGTGTGGCTGCCCTCAGTAGGTTCATTTCGAAGTCTGCAGAACGCGCCCTACCTTTCTTCAAAATCTTGAAGAAGGCAGGTCCCATGAAGTGGACTCCGGAAGCGGAGGCAGCGCTGCGGGACTTGAAACGGTACCTATCCTCCACTCCAATACTTGTCGCACCTAGACCACAGGAGAAGTTGCTGCTATACCTAGCGGCAACCAACCAGGTGGTTAGTGCTGCGTTAGTAGCGGAGAGGGAGGCCGACGAGGAGTCTGCACCACCGGCAAGCGAATCCAGCGACAAGCAGGGGGCTGCTCCGACAAGCTCTGGCCCCGACAAGGACAACTCTGCGCAGGAACAGGAAGAAGTGCGGAAGAAGATGGTGCAGCGCCCGGTGTATTTTGTGAGTTCCCTCTTGCAGGGGGCCAGATCAAGATACTCCGGGGTGCAAAAGTTGCTTTTCGGCCTCCTCATGGCCTCGAGAAAGCTGCGCCATTACTTCCAGGCACATGAGATAACAGTGGTCACTCGCTTTCCGCTGAAGAGGATATTGCACAATCCAGAAGCAACATGCAGGATCGTTGAGTGGGCACTAGAGCTGTCAAGCTTCGGACTCAAGTTTGAAAGTACCTCAACCATACAGAGCCGAGCTTTGGCAGAATTCATAGCTGAATGGACCCCGACGCCCGATGAAGAAATTCCAGAGACAAGTGTACCCGCACAAGAAGCGACAAGTGAATGGGTGATGTACTTTGATGGTGCCTTCTCGCTGCAAGGCGCCGGTGCCGGCGTGGTACTCATCGCGCCCACCGGAGAGCACCTCAAGTATGTTATCCAGATGCACTTTCCCAGGGAGCAAGCAACAAACAACACTGCTGAATATGAAGGCTTGCTTGCCGGCCTCAGGATTGCGGCCGAACTTGGGATCAGGAAGCTGATTGTGCGGGGAGATTCTCAGTTGGTGGTCCGACAAGTTAACAAGAGTTACCAGAGCCCTTTGATGGAAGCTTATGTAGATGAAGTGAGGAAGCTTGAAGAGCACTTTGAAGGTCTGCAAATGGAGCACGTCCCGAGAGCTCAGAATGAAATTGCAGATGGCCTTTCGAAGTGTGCGGCGATGAAGTTACCTGTGGAACCAGGGACCTTCTTGCTCAAGCTAACTCAGCCATCCGTTACACCATCAATTGGGCAGACCAAGAAGAGAAAGTTGGTCTCCGGCGACTACTTGCCGGCGGATCTTCCTGAAACCGCCGCCAAGGTCCCCAAGATCAACGATCAGAACGCTGAGGAACAGTTTGCTCCTGCAGATCCTCGGATATGTGCAGTTGAAGCAAGTGTTCCCGACAAGCCTCGCCACGGCGAACTTGCCGGGGGACCATCAGCTCCGGTGGAACCAGAGGTTCTTGCCGTAGAAGCTGAGGTTCCCGCAGCGGCCCTCGTGCCTTTAGTCCTTGCCGTTGAGCCTCGGGCTCCGGCATGGGCGCAGCAGATCGTCCGTTTTCTGCAAACTGGAGAACTTCCCGACGACCTAGAAGAAATAGAGAAGATAACCAGGCAGTCGAGTATGTACCAGTTCGTGGACAATGAGCTGTACAGAAGAAGACTCAATGGTGTCAGGTTGAAGTGCATTTCCAGGGAAGATGGACAGAAGCTGTTGGCGGAAATACACGGAGGCATATGCGGCCACCATATTGGCGCAAGGGCGCTTGCCGGGAAAGCTTTCCGGCAAGGGTTCTTCTGGCAAGAATCCCTCCAAGATGCAACTGCACTAGTAACCAAGTGTGAAGCGTGCCAGTTCCATGCAAAACAAATTCATCAGCCAGCTCAAGCTCTCCAGACGATTCCTTTGTCCTGGCCCTTCTCGATCTGGGGGCTCGATATCCTCGGCCCCTTCCCCCGAGCTGTGGGGGGCTTTGAGTACTTGTACGTCGCAATCGACAAGTTCACAAAGTGGCCAGAAGTGGAACCAGTGAGAAAGGTGACAGCACAATCAGCGGTCAGGTTCTTCAGGTCGATTGTTTGCCGTTTCGGGATCCCTAACAGGATCATCACCGACAACGGTACACAATTTACTAGTCGCACCTTCATGCATTACGTCCAAGACCTTGGCGCCAAGGTCTGTTTCGCTTCTGTAGCTCATCCGAGGAGCAACGGTCAAGCGGAGAGGGCCAATGCTGAAGTGCTGCGCGGGCTCAAGACAAGGACCTTTGATAGGCTGCGCAAGTGCGGAAAAAACTGGATAGAGGAGCTACCGGCGGCTCTTTGGTCAATCAGAACGACACCAAGTCGAGCCACCGGACAGACACCCTTTGCTCTAGTCTATGGAGCAGAGGCAGTTCTCCCCACGGAACTCGTATACAGATCTCCTCGAGTGCTCGCTTATGATGAGCTCGAGCAAGAGCAACTGCGACAAGATGACGCATTGCTCCTCGAGGAGGAACGTCTCCAGGCTGCTGTACGAGCTGCTCGATACCAGCAAGCCTTGCGTCGCTACCATAGCCGCAAGGTCAAGGCCAGGAGTCTCGAGGAAGGCGACCTTGTTCTTCGGCGTGTTCAGTCCGCCAAGAATTCCAACAAGTTGACGCCGAAGTGGGAAGGCCCTTATCGGGTGAGACAAGTCACAAGGCCCGGCGCTGTCCGCCTTGAGACCGAAGAAGGCTTACCGGTGAGCAACTCCTGGAACATAGAGCATCTTCGCAAGTTTCACCCATAAGGCGCGGTTGCCGTGATCCGCTCCGGCAACCACCTTTTGTACAAGCTTTGCCGCTGTTGCATGTAACCCTTTGTACAAAGCCGGGCGCAGACCCCGTGCATCAGTAAAGCTTTTGTGTTTTGCGCTATTTGCCTTTTCATGCTTTTCTTCGCTATTTGCATGCGTTATTTGGCATCTCTTGTGCAACATACGAATCCGGTAAGCATTAGCACGCCGAAAGGCCATATACTTGTTCCCCTTTTCTTTTTCCTTGCCTCTTAAGCAGAAGAAATGTTCCTCGCGCACAAGTTTGC
>LR738715.1:864598855-864611713 GCA_902687465.1 Secale cereale | reverse complement strand
CTATTTGCCTTTTCATGCTTTTCTTCGCTATTTGCATGCGTTATTTGGCATCTCTTGTGCAACATACGTATCCGGTAAGCATTAGCACGCCGAAAGGCCATATACTTGTTTCCCTCTTCTTTTTCCTTGCCTCTTAAGCAGAAGGAATGTTCCTCGCGCACAAGTTTGCCGGGGGGGAAGGAGATGGAAGATGAACCAAGTGCTGTTCAAGAAAGAGAAGCCTTACCGGGAAGCAAGCGATATATGAAAGCTAAGTTATTAGAATTTGACCAGTTCAAATTTTTAAATTTTAGTTGTCTTCCTTGAACAATCACACTTTGTATGAAAAACCTGTGCGCGGAGGAACCTACCCGTGACTAGCCGCACCCTTATCTTGTTTTCGAGTACGCTCAACGACTTAAGTGAGCTGCGGCAAGTGTCGCGCCCTTGTTTCGTTTTCGAGTTCACTCAACAAGCTAAGTGCGTTGCGACTAGTTGCGGCAAGGTTGCTTGCCGGTAAGACCTTGGCCAGCAGGCTGCTCGAAGTCTAGCACTCAGCGCTCGCGGCAAAGGCCCCTTGCCGGCAAGCTCCCTGGAAGCGTAGGGTGAAAAACATACAAAGTAAAGGACCAAGACAAGGAAGATAACATTGCACTGATTGATCAAATGAGATAAATATCTTACAAAGGATAACTTGTCGCAATGACTAATGAGTTCATAACACACCATGCAGTAACAAAAGAGATAAAGGAAAATGAAGCCTAATCTACGCGGTCGCCCTCGATCCTAGAGATCTTGTTCACTTTGGCGATAATGTGGGCGACCTGCGCCTTCAGTGCCTCCATATCCGCGTCGGCCGGCAAGCTGCGGAGAACGTTGGCGAGGTTTATGCCAGGATTGCGGTACACAATCTTCGTCAGTACGCGCTCCAAGGTTCCCGCGCAGAGCTGGCGCGACTCCTCGGCCAGTTGCGCGGGGAGCTTCTTCCGAAGATCTGCAAGAGCCGGCGCGATCCCTCTGAAGAAGAGGCTGAGCTTGGCGCTGTGGGGGAGGTTTGGATCCGGAGAGTATATAAGATGCTCAACCTTCAGCGCCAACAGCTCCTGGTCGATGTTGGATGCAGAGGCCACCAAGTCGTCGGTCCACACCTCAACGGTCCGGCGGAAGTTCTCAGCCGCAGTGGTGGCGCTCTCCACCAAGCCTCGCTCCTTGCGGAGCTCTTCCTTCAGCTTGGTTTCCCGGTCCCGGACGGCGTCGAGCGAGTCCTTCAACGTGGAAACCTTCAGCTCCAGATCCTCAATCGAATCCTTGGTGGCCTTCAGCTCGTCGCCCTGCTTGGAGAGACGCACCTGGAGTTCGGAGTTGGTGTGGGCGTCCTTCTCGCGCTCTGTGTTGAGCGCGGTGACCCTCTCCACGCTCGCTTTCAGGGACTCCTCCAGTTGCGCAACCTTGGCCGCGAGCTCCTCCTTGGCGGTCTCCGCGGCAGCCGCGGCGGCCTTCGCCTCCTTCATCTCTCCGCCAAGGGCCTGCTCTCGGGCGGCAAGGTCTTCCTCGTGGGAGTCGAGGTTGACCTTCCGTTGGGCGAGCTCTCCTTCTCGCCGGGACAGCTCTTCTCCGGCGAGTCGCTGCTGCTCCTCGGCCTCGGCCTTCTCCAGGAGCCACTCCTGGTACTCCCCGGCGAGCCTCTCGCGCTCCTCCGCCACGTCGCGGAGGGCAGCCTGGTTGGCGGCGCGGAGCTCCGCCGCGCGCTTCTCCATATCGGCGGCGGCCTTGGCGGCAAGGGCCTCCCGGGACGCGAGCTTCGCTTGCCTGGCCCGGTAAAGGGCCAGGAGCTGATGAAGCAGCTTCTCCTCCTCGGGCCCGTCGCTTCCGCTGGGCGCCTCGACGATCTTCAGTCCCGCGGAGGCGAGAACCTCTCCATCAAAAGCCTCTCCCTCCGCGGGGGCTCGCGACGAAGATCCCCACGGCACCTGGATGTAGACGCCGTTGGGGGCCTCAAGATAGTAGGCAGACGGCTCCTTTTCGGTGGAGGGGTCGGCGGCCGGCGCAGCGCTCGACGCTCCTGCCGCCTCCGGGCCGGCAGTATGGCCGCCGTCCCCCTCCCCGGCCGCTGCGTCTGCGGCCGGAGCAGTCTCCTCCGCAGCCGGCTCGGCGGCTCCCGCCGTGTCCTCAGCGACAGGGGCGTTGCCGCCGTCGCCCTGCGCGCCCTCCTCCACGACGATGGTTTCCGTCTCCATCTGTTCTGGGGGAGGAAGATCTAGAAGAAGAAGAAAAAGAAGAAGAGGTTCAAGCAAATATCAAAAAAAAAGACGAGTTCAAGAAGACGGAGTTGCAAAACATACCTTGGCGGACTTCGTCGACGGCGGGCTCCCTTGCCGGGGAGCTCTGCCTTGGCGGGGTGGCCGCCCTCGCCGGGCTGCTCGCCCTTGGAGGGGTACCCGCCCTTGGCGGGGCACTCTCCCTTGCCGGAGAGTTCGTCCTTGGCGGGGACGGCTGGGCCTGCGGCTCTTCGGGAGCGGTCTCCGGATGCTCCTGTGGCTGCGGCTCCACCTCTGCACAAAACAATCAAGACAACAACAAGAACAGCAAGGTGTCAATATAAGCAAGTTCCTCAAGCACGCCCGACGAGCGGAAAGACTGAAACCAAACTTACGCTGGGGGCTGCGCTGGGGGCTGCTCCTCGGAGCAGCGCTCGAGTCCGGCAGGCTCGTCTCCGGCGCGTCCCCAGTCGCCGCGACGGGCGAGTCATCCGCGACCTCGACGACGGGAACCTTGGCCTTCTTCGCCGCTCGCTGGGCCAAGGTCCTGAAATCGAAGCAAGAAGCAAGATCAGAATCAACAAGAATCAAGACAAAGTTAAAGAAGGTACAAAGCCTCGAGTTCTTACTCCTGTTCCTCGTCGTCGTCGTCGTTTCTCAGGGCGGAGAAGTCGAACGCCACCTGAGGCGCGTCCGCGCGACGAGCAGGAGGCGAAGACTCCCTCAGGCGCTTGGCGGTCCCCGGGGCTGGGGGCTGCGAGGACCCGGCCCCTGTGGACGCCGAGGCCCGGGGAGCAGGCGGAGCAGCTGCTCCGCTCTGCGAAGATCCTCCTCCGCTTGGCGCTGACGTGCGGGGCGCCTCCGCCGTGGCCTGTGCGCGGGTCGCCCCCGCCGTGGCCTGTGTGCGGGTCGCCCCCGCCGTGGTTGGTGCGCCGGGCGCCCCCGTCGCAGCTTGACTTCCCCGGGTAGCCCGCGCCGCCCGGCGAGTTGGTTGTTGTCGGGGCGCCTGCGCCCTCGTCCCCGTCGTCGCCTTGCGGAGACGCTTCATCGAAGATCGCCTAGGACTTGCCCGAGGCGGGGAGGTCTCCGATGACGAGGAGACGTCGTCGGCATAGAGCCCCAGAGACCTGTTGGAGTCCTCGTCGGCCCCGTCGTCGTCCTCCTCCTCCTCCTCCTCGGCAGGCTTGCTGGGCCCAGCGCCCTGCCCTGCGGCCGTTCTCCCTCCGGCGCCTCCACTCCCTCCAGCGCCTCCGCTCCCTGCGGCGCCTCTGTTTCCTCCGGCAGCGCCGCCTCTCGCCGCGGCCTCGGTCACGATTCCGGGGATCCCGGAGTGCCTCAAAGAAGGGACCCCGGCAAGCTCGTCGGGAGGAAGCTGCAGTAGTCTGCGGATCTCCGCCTCCTCTGCTTGGCAGGACGCATCCGCAGCCTCTGCCTCATCGGGTGTAAAGCCAAACTCTCCTGCCGCTGCGGCTGCAGCGGCCTCTTCAACCCGAGAAGCTATATAAGCAATCTCCTGGTCGGTGGTGTCCCGGGTGAGCCCCTTGATCTCATCTTTATTCTTCGGCACCTCCACCAGGTTGTCGAAGAAGCTCATGATGTCTGCTGACTTGGGCGGTATCCATGTGCGGTCCACGCCATGCGAGTCGCATGCGGGCATCATTGCGCGAAGAGGATCCCGGGCCGTGCTGTTGCAGAGGGGCACCACTCCCCGGGGAGCTCTGAACCACTCTGGGTGGGCCGGGTCGTGCTTAAAGAGTTCCCGGACCATCCCCTTCAGCTCCAGCGCCGTAAAGTTGAAGTTTAGCCCCGGGCGCAATCTCATTACGTCCGCCGCGTTGCCGTACTCCCATGCCGGCCTCTTCCTATCCTGTAGAGGGGCAATGCGGCGGCGGAGGAAATCTGCTCCCACCTCTCCGACGGACAACTTTGCTACCCGGAGACGAAGAATTCTGATGAGGGCGACGTTGAGCTTGATGTCGTCCGAATCCAACTCACTCCTGTCCCTGCCGCGCACGATGGCTGTTGTGCGCGGCGCAGTGAAAGGTTGCGGCTCGTCCTCAACTATCCAGCACCAGTCCGCACGCCACTCCTCCCACTTGCCGCGGAGATCCCCCGGCAAGTAGGACTCCTTCTTGTTCAAGCGGAAGACCCAAGAAATCCCTCCGGAGAGGGGGGCGCCGGCCTCTACTCTAGGGGTGAAGAAGTGCCTAAACAGCGCTACGTTCGGATAGATCCCAATATAGTTTTCGCACAGATGTGCGAAAACCGCCATCGTGAGGATGGCGTTGGGGGTGAAGTCAAGAAGGTGGAGGCCTTAGGTGTGCATGATATCGCAGAAAAAGTCGGAAAAAGGGGGACAAAGGCCGCAATGGAAGAAAGCTGCGAAGAAGAAGTACCCGCCGGGATAATTGTCCTTGGCGGCGGCAGGATAAGCTCTGGTCCGAGGATGCGCCTTGGTCTCCTTGGCCCAGAACAAGTAATACTTGTTCCAGAGCTCCCGCGCGCTGAGCCTCGGCGCGAAGACGACATTCCTCTTCCGCAGAAGAGCGAGCCTCGCCGCCTGGTCGGATTTCTCCTTCTTGGCCTTCTTGGCCTTCGCCTTCTCGGTCTTCGGGGCCATGGCGGAGGCGGCGAGGGAAGGGGGACGAAGAGTCTGGCGGCGCCGCAGATGCGGAAGACGGCGGAGGAGGTGCGGAGGCGGAGCGCAAGGGGGAATCTCTGGAGATGGAAGAAGAAGCAATGAAGGCGTAGGAGGGGAACCGCTCCTGCTTCCTCTGCTTTTATGGGGAAGTGGGGGACGTTTCGCTCTTTCCATTAAAAGAACGTGGCCACGTCCCATCCCACGACGCCGCAATCGACGCGTGCCGTTACGGAGGGACGCGGCGGATGCGGAAGTGGATTCGGCGCGCCGTGGGCCGCGCGTGCCCGTGCACTGTTTTGGGCCTGGCCCAACAGCGCTCGGCACCGTGTGTGGCCCAGGCCCGGGGGCTCCTGTCGGTGTACTAAGGTAGGGGTACCTCAGTACCCCAACTTGTGCACGGGCAGTAGCAGCTTCCCGCGGCAGGGCCTACCACGCGCTTGCCGGAGACCTTCCTGCTCCATATAAGACCATTCAAAAACAAAGTATACAAGACAGAAGATCAAGACCCCGGCAAGTGGAGCTTGCCGGGAAGACCGTCCCAAGCTCAAGATTACCTCACTAGCACAAGACCCTGGCAAGAGGAGCTTGCCAGGAAGGCCAGAAGATTACATTACAGAAGACATGCCTCGGCGCGACATGCGCCCCGGCAGGGCCCGGGGAGCGACAAGCTTCAGAGCCCGGCGAGCTTCCGGGCCCGGCAAGGTCAAGACCCCGGCAAGCTGCTTGCCGGGGAGAGTTGCGCTGTGTGCCCGCGCTCCAGCTCATCGGTCCACGCGTCGCCCTGGGGCCACTCCAGGGACGCGTGGCGGATGGCTGTGCAGCCTGGGGGACACGGTAGCACTCCAAGGTGATAAAGTTATTGCCGTGGCAAACGGAGACGCAAGGGCGGGCGCTTTTGGGGTCGACGGCGACGGGCATTAAATGCTGTTGTCCCCCACTGTCAAAGTAGGTGATGACCACTGTTCATGCACTGTTGCTCCACTATTCCCGCACTGTTACAACTACCACCACTATTACATTTTTACCCTTTCTCCTACGTTGACACCTGTCGGTGACCCCTTGCACTATAAAAGGAGGCCCATGCACAACGTAGAAAGGGTTCGGAACCTAGATCACTCATTCGCTCGGTGTAGCTAGTTCTTCAAGCTCCCGAGCTCCAATACTCAATACAATCAAGCAGGAGTAGGGTTTTACGCGTCCATCGCGGCCCGAACCTGGGTAAACTGCCCGCGTGCTCACCACGATCCGCTCTTTGTGCTCCCTCCGCTCCCTTACTGCACGAACAAGGGGCTCCGGTCCCATAGGTGCTCGTGGTGGACAGTTTCCCCCGACAGAATATTAATGAGAAGTCTATTGGTTCCTTTGCTGCACTCGGTATTCTCTTCACGCAATCGACCTTATATGATGATTCTTATGGGGAGTATTGACCTTATATCAGGTATGGCTGTGAAAACTTTATTTAATCTTGGCAAACATAGCTTTGGTCATAACAACAAGCATGATTTTCTTAAAAGTATCGACATAGCCAAAACCTTTATGTTATTATGCTTGAAGTGTTATGCTGACAAGGAAGACAACTTGATGTGTTATGATTATTTCAATGTTTATGCTTTATATTGCTTTGCATCTTAGTCATCATCAATTGTCCGTTCTCTCAAAACCTTTGCTAGCCTAACCCTGTACTAAGCGGAATTCTGCTTGTGCATCCATACCCTTAAACCAATACCTTCCATATGAGTCCACCATACCTTCCTATTCGTGGTATTCCACTACCACCTCCTAAAGTACAGAATTTATGTGTTATCCTTAAATGTTCAAAATCTTTTATTTTGTGCCTCTGTTTTAGCTCATGAGGAAGTAATAGTTAATTCATGGTCTTTTTGAGTTGGACAAGTTTCACCCCGGGATTGCATGTCTAATCTGCAAACCCCTAATACGAGAAGGAACTGGCAAAGAGTGCGCCCGGCTCATTAAAAAATATACAACAAACAAATCCTCCTTCACGCTTTGTTCATGAGAAATCAGAAAACTTTGGCAGTGATAAACAAAGGAGATTAAGAGGATGTGATCGTCCTCGTGCGGGAGCCGTTCCTCGAAACTTGTCCAGCTCGAGAAGTAATTGAGTTATCTATTAGCATTCGTTGACAAATCATGCACCTCTCAAAACTTGTTTTCATTCTGTTTGATTTAAGGATAGCACATGAGTTTTCCCTACTTCCCTAGAGCAGGGCCTATCTTTTAATTTTAGGATGAGTCAGTTATTCCTACTTCCATCTATTCTTAAAGAGAGCAGACATTTGATGTTGACAAGGATTCATTCATATAAAGTTGCATTAAGATTTGTCATATCATATCCTTGTTGACGTTATCATTTGATAAGTAAGTTGTTTGTCAAGCCCAGCTAAGGCAAGCATCTTCCTTTGTGTTAACATTTTCACTTCTTGCCTAATAACATGTTCTTTCAAAAGCTTCAATTAATCTCATCAAAACATAAAGAGAAAGAGCAAAAGTAAAAGCTATTAGTTGTTCTTTGACCAAAGGACATGTTTGCCATGATTTGATGAGTTTCCTTAGCCCTACTTTCGAATATAAGTGTTACCACTCTTTTATAAGGGCCTTATGAGTTGAAGATTGCCGTTGAGGATATTTGAGTTGGTGAAGAAGCTGTGATGCTTCTTGTCCGTATTCTATTTATCGACACTTCACTCTCTAAACTTGTGGACAGGTTTACCGAGCTCAGTATTCGCTTGGGGACAAGCGAGGTCTAAGCTTGGGGGAGTTGATACGTCCAAAATGCATCACTATTCTGTATCATAATTTATCCTTATTCATTGACATACTTCACATAACGATGATGTTCTTATGTTGTTTTGGCCTATTTTACACAGTTTGCAACTTTCCGGTGCCAAAGTAGCAGACGCAGGATTCAGCGGTAAAAAGTGGACGCTGAGTTGCTGAAGAAGAATACCTCCAAATTACCTGAAAATCGACGGAGAGTATTTTCCAGACGGATCACGAAGGCACGCAAAAGGGCAACCAGAGGGGGGCCACAGGGTGTCTAGGCGCCCTGGGGGCGCGCCCCCCTGGCCGCGCCGGGGGGGGGGGGCCTGGAGCCCCTGGCCCACCTCTGGCTGCCCCCTTTTTCCTATATACTCCCCGTTATCCGAAAACCCTAAAAACGGGAGTTTTTACGGAGTTCCGCCGCCGCTCCGTGGCGGAAACCTACAGAGAAGAAAAAGCCATCTCCGGCGGGCATATTTCGCCGGGAAGATCACCTCCCGGAAGGGGAGATCATCACCATCGTCATCACCATCGTCACGGGCATCATCGAGATCATCATCAACATCATCCCCAACATCAGCACCATCTCCATCTTCATCCAAATCTCATCTCACAATTGCAACTTGTGTTGTAACCCGTACTATCTATCCTCTCTACTCCATCGGTGTTGGTTACTACTTTGTGGTGAATGCTATTGAGTTTTGTTGGAGAAATATTATTATGTACAGATTGTTTATCATCCATTTATCTCCACTGATCATGATCTCTTTTATGTCTTGTGAGTAGTTACTTTAGTTCTTGAGGACATGGGAAAAGTCTTGTTGTTAGTGGTCATATGCTGTTGAAGTAATATGTGTTGTTTGATACTTAAGTTGTGTTGTTATTCTACGTTATTCTACTAGTGGTGTTGTGTGAGTCGAACTCTCAACACTTCGCCTTATTAAGGACCTAGGGGAATACATTGTGTACAAAGAATGCTTACGGTGGGTTGCCGGAGTGACAGAAACCTGAACCCCAGTTCGCACGCTTTTGCACAAGGGAACGATGGATCATCGATCGTATTGCTATGGTTAGGCTTTTGCCTTAAATACTATCTTGTATTTGCGGATGCTTGCAAGGTGTTTAATCATAAGAGTGCACTCATCTTAGTCTAGAGAGTGTACTGGCATAGATCCACCCACTCAACACTTATCAGCACATAACATAGTACCGATACGGAATATGGCGAAAGCACATGACTACCTCTCCCGTGTGTCCTCAAGAACAGTTTAGCCTTTATAAGTTCAGTTGCTAGGCCTCTCCTGTGCTCAGAAAGGATTGGGCCACTTGTTACTCCTCAGTGCCTTTTTACTTTGTTCGCTTTTACTTTCCTGTTGCTTATATCAAGAAAACCCCTAAAAAGTTATCTTTCTGTGCTAGCAGTAATTCCTTGCTCAGAATCGCTTATCAATACCTTCTGCTCCTCGTTGGGTTCGACACTCTTAGTTATCGAAAACGCTACAATAGGTCCCTTACGGTTGTGGGTCATCAGTGCTCATAATATCCTTGCAAGTCTCTTCGAATTATTGGTTTGGTTTGGCCTACTAGATCTATAGTTCTTGCAATGGGAGAAGTGCTTGGCTTTGGGTTCAATCTTGCGGTGTCCTTTCCCAGTGACAGTAGGGGCAGCAAGGCACGTATTGTATTGTTGCCATCGAGGATAAAAAGATGGTGTTTTCATCATATTGCTTGAGTTTATCCCTCTACATCATGTCATCTTGCCTAAGGCGTTACTCTGTTCGTATGAACTCAATACACTAGATGCATGCTGGATAGCGGTCGATGTGTGGAGTAATAGTAGTAGATGCAGAATCGTTTCGGTCTACTTGTCTCGGACCTGATGCCTATATACAATGATCATGCCTAGATAGTCTCATAATTATTCGCTTTTCTAGCAATTGCTCGTCAGTAATTTGTTTACCCGCCGTAGAATACCTCTATCATGAGAGAAGCCACTAGAGAAAACTATGGCCCCCGGGACTATTCTCAACGTATCAATCTAAATCTACTTTACTTTTCTTGCTTTTATTTGCTTTTTTATTAAACCAAAAATACCAAAAATATAAACTATCATCTCTATCAGATCACACTCTCGTAAGTGATCGTAAAGGGATTAACAATCCGTTATCGCGTTGGCTGCGAAGTTCTTATTTGTTTGTGCAGGTGCGAGGGACTGGCACGTGGTCTCCTACTGGATTGATACCTTGGTTCTCAAAAACTGAGGGAAATACTAACGCTACTGTGCTGCATCTCGCTTTCCTCTTCGAGGGAATTCAATGCAAGCTCAAGAGGTAGGAAGAAGAATTTCTGGCGCCGTTGTCGGGGAGGCTTACGCAAAAGTCATATACCAAGTACCTATCACAAACCCTTATCCTTCGCATTACATTTTTGCCTCTTGTTTTCCTCTCCCCCACTTCACCATTGCCATTTTATTTTCCCTTCTTCTGCCGTGTGTTTATCGTTCGCGTGCCTCTTGTTTGCTTGTGTTGCTATGTGCCCTCATTTAGCTTGCATCTTCGCTTGCTAAAGTATGAATCCTCATCCACTTGCTAATCTCTTTAAGAGATCCAATTATGTTGAACCTATTGCTAGTGAGCTGCGTGCACTAGATTATCTTTATGGGGTTTTGCTTGAAATTTATGAATCTGAAAATTGCGAGGAATTGTTGAAAGAAAAAGTGATTCATGTTAGCTCCTTAAATAAAAAGCATGATTGCAATGATGTTACTATAAATTCTATTGATGTCAATTGTGCTAATAATATGCAAAACCCTAAGCTTGGGGATGCTAGTTTTGCTATGTCTACTACTTGTTACAATAATCATGATTGGGGTGATTCTTCTTATGATCTTGAAAATTTATTTAATCCCCATGATGAATATAAGGTTGATAATAATGTTTGCATTAATATTGAAAGTGGGTTTGGAAGAGTGTCAACTTTAGAACCCACATACTTGGAGAATGTTCAATCTTATGAAACTTTTGATAAAAGTGGGTTTGGAGAGGTCATGACTTTGGTTAATGTTAATCCCACTATTTTGGAAGAGTGTCATCTTTGCATGCATGTGGATCGTGTTGAGAATATGTTATGTGATAGCTATTTTGTTGAATTTGACCATGATCCTACATGCAATTATTATAAGAGAGGGAAATATGGTTGTAGAAATTATCATGTTACTAAATTACCTCTCGTTATGTTGAGATTGCTATTGGCTCTTTCTTCTTCCTTGCATATGCCAGATCTTACTTGTCTTGGTAATTTCTTTTCCTATAAAATGCCTATGCATAGGAAGTATGTTAGACTTAGATGTGATTTTCACATGCTTTATGATGCCCTTTGTGTGCTTCAATTCTTATCTTTCATGTGAGCATCATTGAATTAATCGTGCCTAGCTAGGGGCGTAAAACGATAGCGCTTGTTGGGAGGCAACCCAATTTTTTGTTTTTTTGTTTTTGTTGCTGTTAGGGAATAAATATTGCATCTAGCCTCTGATTATATGTGTTTTCATGTTTTGTTTAGTGTTTGTGCCAAGTAGAACCTTTGGTAAGACTTGTGTGAAGTTTATATGATCTTGCTGTGAAAAACAGAATCATTAGCGCTTGCTAAAGTAGTCTTCAGATTTTACTGGAGCGTGCTTTTTAGTTGATTCTTTTTGATGCTGATTTGTAGACAAATTTTGCAAATTTACCAATTTAGTTTGAAGTTTTTGGAGTTCCAGAAGTAGGCGAACCCAGCAGATTACTACAGACTGTTCTGTTTTTGACAGATTCTGTTTTTCGTGTGTTGTTTGCTTATTCCGATGCATCTATGAGTAATATTGGAGGATATTGATGGGCCTCTAACCCCTCGTTGGTTACCCCAAGTGGAAGGTGTGAGATGCAGTGTTGTGGAAGTTTTTCCCTTAGCAATGATGCCAAGGATCGAATCCCCAGAGACTCCTAGGTTCAACAAGTAGGTGTCAACTGCTAACGGCGCCAGATATTAGCAATCAACGTGGACCTGCACACAGATACAAATAACTTTGCTCCCAACGAGTACAGAGAGGTTGTCAATCCCTCCGGCCTTGTAGTTCACAAAGGATTAAACGCAAATGATAGTAGTGATAGATAATGTTTGCAATAGTAAGTAATAGCGAAAAGTAAATAGCGGATGTGATCAATGATGGTAATATGGACCGGAGTCTCATGATGTTTGATGTCTCTCTCCCAAAAGACGATAATGTAAACGAATTACAGCTGGGCAATTGACAGGACCACGAACGCAAAGCAATGCTGACTACATTGCAAGAAAGGTTGAGGTTCAAAGCATGGGCGGTACGCCAAAGTAAGTAGACCGAAATCCATCAATATCTACTACTAATCATCCACCTTGAGATATCTATCCAGAACATCTCGCTGGTATTAAGTTGCGAGCCCCACCCATAGTGTAAACTCAAAGCAACAGACAACTGCATTAAAAGAACTTTGCGTAAAGTAAACAATCCTTGCACCCGCGGGCACAAGCACCGTTGTTTTCCCCCTTGTGGCAACAGCACATCCCCTAGACTCATGTTTCTGTCACTCAAACTAGTCATCGAGGGGCATGAACCCACAATCGAGAATAACGTTCCCTCTTGGAGTCACTACCTACTACTTTGGCCAAAGCAATAAATAACAACGGAGAACATCCAAGAATTACTTATGAACATAAATATAAAAGAGGTAGATCAAATATATTACTCAATCACAATCTGAACATAATCTCATAATCCATCGGATCCCAGCAAACTCATCATAGCAACAGCATAAGGATTACATATGTGCCTCGATCATGTAGGGCAGCTCACGAGGACTAATTAGTGAAGCACAAGAACGGGAGGAGAACATCACATAGCTACTGGTCATGGACTCATGGTCCAAGGGAGACTAATCACAACTCATCCGGAAGGCGTCCATGGTGGTGGAGAGGCTCCCGATGGTGATCCTCCCCTCCGGCAGGGTGCCGGGAAGAGTTCTCCTAGTGCTCCCGATCTTGGAAGCGGCGGCAGCGGCGGAACAGAGATGAGATCGCGAAAAAGAGTTCCCGTCCCGAGGGTTTCGAAGGACGCTCTAAATATATGCCAAAGGGGGGCACCAGACTGGGCTCGGGGGGCCCAGGCGCCCCCCGGCACGGCCCGGGGGG
>LR738715.1:864577231-864598802 GCA_902687465.1 Secale cereale | reverse complement strand
GGGCCCTGGTGGCCCCCCGGCTGTACTTCGGGCGCAAGGTAGGTTCTGGAACGCTGATTTTTTATATAATTTTTCTGGATTTTTCCTGACAGTTCTCGTAATGTGAAAACCTGAAATACAAAAACAGCCGAAAACAGAAACTGGCACTGGGGTGCACTGGATTAGTAGGTTAGTCCAAATATGATCAAAAGTGTATGGAAGTGTATAAATATCATAGCAATATCACCCAAAAGTGGCATGGAGCAAGCATAAATTATAGATACGTTTTGGACGTATCAGATATGAATAATAGAAAACTTGTATTACAGTAGGTTTAACACCAATAGAAACAAAGTATGAATTCCTTGCTGTTCCTTTGAGTGGTGGTTTGCTTTCTCTTACTAACGGAGCTCACGAGAATTTTTGTGTAAGTTTTGTGTTGTGAAGTTTTCAAGTTTTGAGTATTGCTTTGATGGACTATAGAAAAAGGAGTAGCAAAGGCCCAAGCTTGGGGATGCCCATGGAACCCCAAGAAAAATCAAGATAATCAAAAGCCTAAGCTTGGGGATGCCCCGGGTTCGTCTTCATCCATCGGTAACTATACTTGGAGCTATATTTTAATTCGCAACATGCTATGTGTTTTGCTTGGAGCGTCTTGTATAATTTGAGTCTTTGCTTGTTAGTTTGCCACAATAATCCTTGCTGGACACACCTATTTGAGAGAGTTAAATATGGCCTAGAAATTATTAGAACACTCTATGTGCTTCATTTACATCTTTTGAGTTGAATAGTTTTTGCTCTAGTGCTTCACTTATATCTTTTAGAGCACAGTGGTGGTAATATTTTGTAGAAATTGTTGAACTCTCATGCTTCACTTATATCTATTTGAGAGTATATTAAAACAGCATGGTAATGTGTTTAGGCTAAAGAAACTAGTCTTCACATGATAAACATCCAATGTCAATGTAGTAAAATTTTCACACCAAGTGCATTGAATAGAATGAGATGTTGGATGCTTGATAATTGTTTTCAGACATGAGGATAATGATATTAGAGTCATTCTAGTGGAGTTATTATGAAACTGAAGAATACTTGTGTTAAGCTTAGTGATTCCCGTATCATGCACGTATGGTGAACCGCTATGTGACGAAGTTAGAGCATGAGGTATTTGTAGAGTGCCAACCTTTGTGTGGAGGTCGGGGGCGCGCGATGGTTAACTCCTACCAACCTCCCCCCTAGGAGCATGCGTTGATTACTTTGTTTTTGATGACTCGTAGATTTTTGCAATAAGTATATGAGTTCTTATGACTAATGTTGAGTCCATGGATTATAGGCACTCTCACCTTTCCACCATTGCTAGCCTCTCTTGTACCACGCAACTTTCGCCGGTACCATAAACCCACTATATATCCTTCCTCAAAAAAACCACCATATTGTTCCTCAAAACAGCCACCATACCTACCTATCATGGCATTTCCATAGCCATTCCGAGATATATTGCCATGCAACTTCCCACCGTTTCGTTCATATGACACACATCATATTGTCATAGTGCCATGCATGATCATGTAGTTGACATCGTAGTTGTGGAAAAGCCACCATGCATAATTTTTCATATATGTCGCTCTTGATTCATTGCCTATGCCGGTACACCGCCGGAGGCATTCATGTAGAGTCATACTTGTTGTAGTATCGAGTTGTAACAAAAAGTGTAATGATCTTCATTATTAGAGCATTGTCCCGTGTGAGGGAAGGCCAATAAAAAAGAGAAGGCCCAAAAAAATATAGAGAGGGGAAAAAAAAAGAAAGAGAAAAGCCCCTCCAAAAAAATGAGAGAAAAGAGAGAAGGGACAATGCTAATATCTTTTTCCACACTTGTGCTTCAAAGTAGCACCATGATCTTCATTGTAGAGAGTCTCATGATTAGTCACTTTCATATACTAGTTGGAATTTTCATTATAGAACTTGGCTTGTATATTCCAACGATGGGCTTCTCAAATGCCCTAGGTCTCCGTGAGCAAGCAAGTTGGATGCACACCCACTAGTTTCTTTTGTTCAGCTTTCATTCATATTTAACTCTAGTGCATCCGTTGCATGGCAATCCCTGCTCACTCACATTGATATCTATTGTTGGGCATCTCCATAGCCCGTTGATACGCCTAGTCGATGTGAGACTATCTTCCTCTTTTTTGTCTTCTCCACAACCACTTCTATTCCACCCATAGTGCCATATCCATGGCTCACGCTCATGTATTGCGTGAAAGTTGAAAGGTTTGAATAGGATAGAGTATGAAAACAAGTGCTTGGCTGAAATCGTGGTTGTGCATGATATGAATATTTTGTGTGATGAAGAGGGAGCATAGCCAGACTATATGATTTTGTAGGGATAACTTCCTTTAGCCATAGTATTTTGAGAAGACATGATTGCTTTGTTAGTATTGCTTGAAGTATTGTTATTTCTTATGTTAATATAGACTTTTATCTTGAAACCTTCAGATCTGAACATTCATGCCACAATTAAGAGAATTACATTGAAAACTATATTGGTTAGAATTCCACATAAAAAATTCTTTCTTTATCATTTACCTACTCGAGGACGAGCAGCAATTAAGCTTGGGGATGCTTGATACATCTCCAACGTATCTATAATTTTTTATTGTTCCATGCTATTATGTATGAAGTCTTGGATGTTCAATGGGCTTTATCATTCACTTTTATATCATTTTTGGGACTAACCTACTAACCTAAAGGCCCAGTCCAGATTGCTGCTTTTTTTTGCCTATTTCAGGGTTTTGCAGAAAAGGAATATCAAACGGAGTCCAAACGGAATGAAACCTTCGCGAGAGATATTTTTGGAGGAAATCACGCTCGGGAACCTTCGGGACCAAGTCAGGGGACGAAGGGCCAGCCCTCGAGGGTGGGGGGCGCGCCCCCCTTCCCAGGGCGCGCCCCCCTTCCTAGGGCGCGCCCCCTGCCTCGAGGCTGGCCCACACGGCCCCCGGTGCCCTCCTTCTACCTATATATACCTACGTACCCCAGAAACTCCATACGCAGTGTGAAAACCCTAATTCCACCGCCGTAGTTTCTGTTCCCGTGGAGATCCCATATTGGAGCCTATTCCGGGAGGGGGATCCATCACGGAGGCCTTCATCATCATCATCATCGCCCTCACCATGAGTTGTGAGTAGTTTACCATAGACCTTCGGGTGCATAGCTAGTATCTAGATGGTTTCTTCTCTCTCTCTCGATCTCAATACAAAGTTCTCCTCGGTCTTCGAGGAGATCTATTCGATGTAATCTCTTTTTGCGGTGTGTTTGTCGAGATCCGATGAATTGTGAGTTTATGATCAAGGTTATCTATGAAAGATATTTGGTTCTTCTCTGAACTTTTTATGTGTGCTCATAATATCCTTGCAAGTCTCTTCGAATTATTGGTTTGGTTTGGCCTACTAGATCTATAGTTCTTGCAATGGGAGAAGTTCTTGGCTTTGGGTTCAATCTTGCGGTGTCCTTTCCCAATGACAGTAGGAGCAGCAAGGCACGTATTGTATTGTTGTCATCGAGGATAAAAAGATGGGGTTTTCATCATATTGCTTGATTTTATCCCTCTACATCATGTCATCTTGCCTAAGGCGTTACTCTGTTCGTATGAACTCAATACACTAGATGCATGCTGGATAGCGGTCGATGTGTGGAGTAATAGTAGTAGATGCAGAATCGTCGGTCTACTTGTCTCTGACGTGATGCCTATATATAATGATCATGCGTAGATAGTCTCATAATTATTCGCTTTTCTATCAATTGCTCGACAGAAATTTGTTTACCCGCCGTAGAATACCGCTATCATGAGAGAAGACACTAGAGAAAACTATGGGCCCCGGGTCTAATCTCAACGTATCAATCTAAATCTACTTTAGTTTTCTTGCTTTTATTTGCTGTTTTATTAAACCAAAAATATAAACTATCAGATCTCACTCTCGTAAGTGACCGTAAAGGGATTGACAACCCCTTATTGCGTTGGCTGCGAAGTTCTTATTTGTTTGTGCAGGTGCGAGGGACTGGCGCGTGGTCTCCTACAGGATTGATACCTTGGTTCTCAAAAACTGATGGAAATACTTACGCTACTATGCTGCATCTGCCTTTCCTCTTCGAGGGAATACAATGCAAGCTCAAAAGATAGCAATAAGAATTTCTGGCGCCGTTGCCGGGGAGGCTTACGCAAAAGTCATATACCAAGTACCTATCACAAACCCTTATCCTTCGCATTACATTTTCGCCTCTCGTTTTCCTCTCCCCCACTTCACACTTGCCGTTTTATTCGCCCTTCTTCTGCCGTGTGTTTATCGTTCGCGTGCCTCTTGTTTGCTTGTGTTGCTATGTGCCCTCATTTAGCTTGCATCTTCGCTTGCTAAAGTATGAATCCTCATCCACTTGCTAATCTCTTTAAGAGATCCAATTATGTTGAACCTATTGCTAGTGAGCTGTGTGCACTAGATTATCTTTATGGGGTTTTGCTTGAAATTTATGAATCTGAAAATTGCGAGGAATTGTTAAAAGAAAAAGTGATTCATGTTAGGTCCTTAAATAAAAAGCATGATTGCAATGATGTTACTATATATTCTATTGATGTCAATTGTGCTAATAATATGCAAAACCCTAAGCTTGGGTATGCTAGTTTTGTTGTGTCTACTACTTGTTACAATGATCATGATTGGGGTGATTCTTCTTATGATCTTGAAAATTTATTTAATCCCCATGATGAATATAAGATTGATAATAATGTTTGCATGAATATTGAAAGTGGGTGTGGAAGAGTGTCAACTTTAGATCCCACATACTTGGAGAATGTTCAATCTTATGAACTTTTGATAAAACTGGGTTTGGAGAGGTCATGACTTTGGTTAATGTTAATCCCACTATTTTGGAAGAGTGTCAACTTTGCATACATGTGGATCGTGTTGAGAATATGTTATGTGGTAGCTATTTTGTTGAATTTGATCATGATCCTACATGCAATTATTATGAGAGAGGGAAATAAGGTTGTAGAAATTTTCATGTTACTAAATTACCTCTCGTTATGTTGAGATTGCTATTGGCTCTTTCTTCTTCCTTGCATATGCTAGATCTTACTTGTCTTGGTAATTTATTTTTCTATAAAATGCCTATGCATAGTAAGTATGTTAAAATTAGATGTGATTTTCACATGCTTTATGATGCCCTTTGTGTGCTTCAATTCTTATCTTTCATGTGAGCATCATTGAATTAATCGTGCCTAGCTAGGGGAGTAAAACGATAGCGCTTGTTGGGAGGCAACCCAATTTTTTGTTTTTTTGATTTTTTTCTGTTAAGGAATAAATATTGCATCTATCCTCTGATTATATGTGTTTTCATGTTTTTTTAGTGTTTGTGCCAAGTAGAACCTTTGGTAAGACTTGTGTGAAGTTTATATGATCTTGCTGTGAAAAACAGAATCGTTAGCGCTTGCTAAAGTAGTCTTCAGGTATTACTGGAGCTCGATTTTTAGTTGATTCCTTTTGCTGCTAATTGGTAGACGAATTGCGCAAATTTACCAATTTAGTTTGAATTTTTTGGAGTTCCAGAAGTAGGTGAACCCAGCAGATTACTACAGACTGTTCTGTTTTTGACAGATTCTGTTTTTCGTGTGTTGTTTGCTTATTCCGATGCATCTATGAGTAATATTGGAGGATATGAATCATAGAAAACTTGGAATACAGTAGGTTTAACACAAATATAAACAAAGTATGAATTCTTTGCTGTACCTTTGTGTGGTGGTTTGCTTTCTCTTACTAACGGAGCTCACGAGTATTTTTGTCTAGGTTTTGTGTTGTGAAGTTTTCTAGTTTTGAGTATTGCTTTGATGGACTATGGAACAAGGAGTAGCAAAGGCCCAAGCTTGGGGATGCTCATGGCACCCCAAGTAAAATCAAGATTATCAAAAGCCTAAGCTTGGGGATGCCCCGGGAAGGCATCCCCTATTTCATCTTCATCCATCGGTAACTATACTTGGAGCTATATTTTTATTCGCAACATGCTATGTGTTTTGCTTGGAGCGTCTTGTATAATTTGAGTCTTTGCTTGTTAGTTTGCCACAATCATACTTGATGGACACACCTATTTGAGAGAGTTAAATATGGCCTAGAGATTATTAGAACACTCTATGTGCTTCATTTACATCTTTTGAGTTGAATAGTTTTTGCTCTAGTGCTTCACTTATATCTTTTAGAGCACGGTGGTGGTAATATTTTGTAGAAATTGTTGAACTCTCATGCTTCACTTCATACTATTTGAGAGTGTATTAAAACAGCATGGTAATGTGTTTAGGCTAAAGAAACTAGTCTTCACATGATAAACATCCAATGTCAATGTAGTAAAATTTTCACACCAAGTGCATTGAATAGAATAAGATGTTGGATGCGTGATAATTGTTTTCAGACATGAGGATAGTGATATTAGAGTCATGCTAGTGGAGTTATTATGAAATTAAAGAATACTTGTGTTAAGGTTAGTGATTCCCGTATCATGCACGTATGGTGAACCGCTATGTGACGAAGTTAGAGCATGAGGTATTTGTAGAGTGCCAACCTTTGTGTGGAGGTCGGGGGCGCGCGATGGTTTACTCCTACCAACCTCCCCCCTAGGAGCATGCGTTGATTACTTTGTTTTTGATGACTCGTAGATTTTTGCAATATGTATATGAGTTCTTATGACTAATGTTGAGTCCATGGATTATACGCACTCTCACCTTTCCACCATTGCTAGCCTCTCTTGTACCGCGCAACTTTCGCCGGTACCATAAACCCACTATATATCCTTCCTCAAAACAGCCACCGTATTGTTCCTCAAAACAGCCACCATACCTACCTATCATGGCATTTCCATAGCCATTCCGAGATATATTGCCATGCAACTTTCCACCGTTTCGTTCATATGACACGCATCATATTGTCATAGTGCCATGCATGATCATGTAGTTGACATCGTAGTTGTGGCAAAGCCACCATGCATAATTTTTCATATATGTCGCTCTTGATTCATTACTTATGCCGGTACACCACCGGAGGCATTCATGTAGAGTCATACTTGTTGTAGTATCGAGTTGTAACAAAAAGTGTGATGATCTTCATTATTAGAGCATTTGTCCCGTGTGATGAAAGGCCAATAAAAAAAGACAAGGCCAAAAAAAAATATAGAGAGGGGCAAATAAAAAAAAGAGAGAAAATCCCATCCAAAAAAATGAGAGAAAAGAGAGAAGGGACAATGCTACTATCTTTTTCCACACTTGTGCTTCAAAGTAGCACCATGATCTTCATTGTAGAGAGTCTCATGATTAGTCACTTTCATATACTAATGGGAATTTTCATTACAGAACTTGGCTTGTATATTCCAACGATGGGATTCCTCAAATGCCCTAGGTCTTCGTGAGCAAGCAAGTTGGATGCACACCCACTAGTTTCTTTTGTTGAGCTTTCATTCATATTTAGCTCTAGTGCATCCTTTGCATGGCAGTCCCTACTCACTCACATTGATATCTATTAATGGGCATCTCCATAGCCCGTTGATACGCCTAGTCTATGTGAGACTATCTTCCTCTTTTTTGTCTTCTCCACAGCCACTTCTATTCCACCCGTAGTGTTATATCCATGGCTCACGCTCATGTATTGCGTGAAAGTTGAAAGGTTTGAAAAGGATAGAGTATGAAAACAAGTGCTTGGTTGAAATCGGGATTGTGCATGATATGAATATTTTGTGTGATGAAAAGGCAGCATAGCCAGACCATATGATTTTGTAGGGATAACTTCCTTTAGCCATAGTATTTTGAGAAGACATGATTGCTTTGTTAGTATTGCTTGAAGTATTGTTATTTCTTATGTCAATATAGACTTTTATCTTGAAACCTTCAGATCTGAACATTCATGCCACAATTAAGAGAATTACATTGAAAAACTATATTGGTTAGCATTCCACATCAAAAATTCTTTCTTTATCATTTACCTACTCGAGGACGAGCACCAATTAAGCTTGGGGATGCTTGATACGTCTCCAACGTATCTATAATTTTTTATTATTCCATGCTATTATTTATGAAGTCTTGGATGTTCAATGGGCTTTACCATTCAATTTTATATCATTTTTGGGACTAGCCTACTAACCCAAAGGCCCAGTATAGATTGCTGTTTTTTTGCCTATTTCAGGGTTTTGCAGAAATGGAATATCAAACAGAGTCCAAATGGAATGAAACCTTCGCGAGAGATATTTTTGGAGGAAATCACGCTCGGGAACCTTCGGGACCAAGTTAGGGGACGAAGGGCCAGCCCTCGAGGGTGGGGGTCGCACCCCCCTTCCCAGGGCGCCCCCCCTGCCTCGAGGCTGGCCCACACGGCCCCCGGTGCCCTCCTTCTTCCTATATATATACCTACGTACCCCAAAAACAACATACGCAGTGAGAAAACCCTAATTCCACCGCCATAGTTTCTGTTCCCGTGGAGATCCCATATTGGAGCCTGTTCCGGGAGGGGGATCCATCACGGAGGCCTTCATCATCATCATCATCGCCCTCACCATGAGTTGTGAGTAGTTTACCATAGACCTTCGGGTGCATAGCTAGTATCTAGATGGTTTCTTCTCTCTCTCTGGATCTCCATACAAAGTTCTCCTCGGTCTTCGAGGAGATCTATTCGATGTAATCTCTTTTTGCGGTGTGTTTGTCGAGATCCGATGAATTGTGAGTTTATGATCAAGGTTATCTATGAAAGATATTTGGTTCTTCTCTGAACTTTTTATGTGTGCTCATAATATCCTTGCAAGTCTCTTCGAATTATTGGTTTGGTTTGGCCTACTAGATCTATAGTTCTTGCAATGGGAGAAGTTCTTGGCTTTGGGTTCAATTTTGCGGTGTCCTTTCCCAATGACAGTAGGGGCAGCAAGGCACGTATTGTATTGTTGTCATCGAGGATAAAAAGATGGGGTTTTCATCATATTGCTTGAGTTTATCCCTCTACATCATGTCATCTTGCCTAAGGCGTTACTCTGTTCGTATGAACTCAATACACTAGATGCATGCTGGATAGCGGTCGATGTGTGGAGTAATAGTAGTAGATGCAGAATCGTTTCGGTCTACTTGTCTCGGACGTGATGCCTATATATAATGATCATGCCTAGATAGTCTCATAATTATTCGCTTTTCTATCAATTGCTCGACAGTATTTTGTTTACCCGCCGTAGAATACCGCTATCATGAGAGAAGCCACTAGAGAAAACTATGGCCCCCAGGTCTATTCTGAACGTATCAATCTAAATCTACTTACTTTTCTTGCTTTTATTTGCTGTTTTATTAAACCAAAAATACCAGAAATATAAACTATCATCTCTATCAGATCTCACTCTTTTAATTGACCGTAAAGGGATTGACAACCCCTTATCGCATTGGCTGCGAAGTTCTTATTTGTTTGTGCAGGTGCGAGGGACTGGCGCGTGGTCTCCTACTGGATTGATACCTTTGTTCTAAAAAACTGAGGGAAAAACTTACGCTACTGTGCTGCATCTCCCTTTCCTCTTCGAGGGAATACAACGCAAGCTAAAGAGGTAGCACAGCCAGACGATGGATTCTGAAGAGCGTGTACCCGTGAAAGGTGCAGCCATTTTCCATCTCACGGGCGAGCCGATGCTACCACCAAAACCGCTGGAGGCACTATCAGGGGATCTCAGGGGACTGCACGACCATGTGATGTCGACTGAGAAAAGCCTACTAGCCTCGACGGATCCAGGATATCCGACATACGTGGCTAGTGTGCCTAAGGGGAAGTGCTACGTCGACACACGGCCCACGGAGGTGTTCTTCCTGCGGTTTGACCATATATTTGAGATGTTTCTGACAAGGCGGCTCGATTTTACAATCGTCCGCCTTTTTGCGCTACATATGAGCTCCGTCATGAAGAGAGAAGAAGTCTCGCAAATCTGTGTGGTGGATCCGTACTACGTGCATGAGTCTTTCTTGAGTCTCGGTGACTTTGAGCGTGAAACTGCTAGGGACTACCTCCAAAAGTTCATGGTACATAATAAAGACCAGGAAATTGTCCTCCTGCCTTATTATCCAAAGTAAGTCAGATCCGGACAATCCTTTTGTATATTTCAATCATTCCTTCTCGCTCATATGGAGAATAATTTGAGGTGTCTTTTTCCCACAGCAACAGGCGCGCTGTCCTTATCGTTCTTTACCCGCGAGTCTCCCACGCCGTGTATTTCGACCCTTCCAGAGACTATGAGAAAAAAGACTACACCCACATAATGAATATTCTAGATGATGCTCTCCAAGCCTTCAACATTAGAGGTGGCTACGTGCAGATCTGGAAACAAAGGAACAAGAAGATGGGTTTCGCGCATAAAACTAACTTCTGCTGCATCCATGTCCCAAAACCAAGCAAGAAGGATGGATTCTACATCGTCCATCTAATGATTGAGTTCAGCACAGATCACCAAAAGCTTCGTATGACAAGCAGAAATGATGATCATATCCACAAGTGGCTAGAATCTCATGGAGAAGCAGATTATAAACTTAGAGATGACTTCTTTCGCATCCAAAGGGACATTGCAACAATCATCATGAAAGAAGTCGTCGATGAGAAGGGGATGTTCCACCACGGCCCTATATCGCGAGCTGACGTCCGAACTCACATAGGCATGCAACGTCTAAACCTCATGCCGTTCAAGAAGCTAGGGTCCATCCTCGATGATATGGAAGGATGGAACTGAAGGAAATATGCCCTAGAGGCAATAATAAAGTTGTTATTTATATTTCCTTATATCATGATAAATGTTTATTATTCATGCTAGAATTGTATTAACCGGAAACTTAGTACATGTGTGAATACATAGACAAAACAGTATGTCCCTAGTATGCCTCTACTAGACTAGCTCATTGATCAAAGATGGTTATGTTTCCTAGCCATAGACATGAGTTGTCATTTGATCAACGGGATCACATCATTAGGAGAATGATGTGATGGACAAGACCCATCCGTTAGCATAGCACTTTGATCGTTTAGTTTTACTGCTATTGCTTTCTTCATGACTTATACATGTTCCTATGACTATGAGATTATGTAACTCCCGAATACCGTAGGAACACCTTGTGTGCTATCAAACGTCACAACATAACTGGGTGATCATAAAGATGCTCTACAGGTGTCTCCGAAAGTATTCGTGGTGTTGGCATAGATCAAGATTAGGATTTGTCACTCCGAGTGTCGGAGAGGTATCTCTGGGCCCTCTCGGTAACACACATCACAATAAGCCTTGCAAGCAAAAGACTAATGAGTTAGTCACGAGATGATGTGTTACGGAACGAGTAAAGAGACTTGCCGGTAACGAGATTGAACTAGGTATGGAGATACCGACGATCGAATCTCGGGCAAGTAACATACCGATGACAAAAGGAACAACGTATGTTGTTATGCGGTTTTGACCGATAAAAGATCTTCGTAGAATATGTAGGATCCAATATGAACATCCAGGTTCCGCTATTGGTTATTGACCGGAGATGAGTCTCGGTCATGTCTACATAGTTCTCGAACCCGTAGGGTCCGCACGCTTAACGTTTGATGACGATCGGTATTATGAGTTTATGAGTTTTGATGTACCGAAGGTAGTTCGGAGTCCCGGATGAGATCACGGACATGACGAGGAGTCTCGGAATGTCCGAGACATAAAGATTGATATATTGGACGGCTATATTCGGACACCGGAAGTATACCGGAAAAGTTTCGGATTTATCGGGAATGCCGGAGGGGGTTACCGGAACCCCCTACGAGAGGGGATGGTCCATAGTGGGCCTAAAGGGTGGGAGAGAGGCAGCCCATAGGGCTGGCCGGCGCCCCCACCTAGGAATCCTAGTTGGACTAGGATTGGGGGGGCGCCACCTCTCCTATTCCTTTCCCCCTTCTTCCTTTCGGTGAATCCTACTAGGAATAGGATTGCAATCCTATTCCTAGTAGGAATCCCTTCCCTAGCCGCACCAGGAGAGTTGGCCGGCCCCTCCTCCCTTGCTCCTTTATATACGGGGGCAGGGGGCACCCAAAGACACACAAGTTGAATTGTTTTAGCCGTGTGCGGTGCCCCCCTCCACAGAATCACACCTCGGTCATACCGTCGCGGAGCTTAGGCGAAGCCCTGCGCCGGTGAACACATCATATCCGTCACCACGCCGTCGTGCTGACGAAACTCTCCCGTGAAGCTCAACTGGATCAAGAGCTCGTGGGACGTCATCAAGCTGAACGTGTGCTGAACGCGGAGGTGCCGTACGTTCGGTGCTTGATCGGTTGGATCGCGAAGAAGTTCGACAACATCAACCGCGTCACTTGACGCTTCCGCTCCCGGTCTACGAGGGTACGTAGACACACTCTTCCCTCTCGTTGCTATGCATCTGGTAGATAGATCTTGCGTGATCGTAGGAAAATTTTAAAATACTACGTTCCCCAACAGTGGCATAATGAGCCAGGTCTATGCGTAGATGATATGCACGAGTAGAACACAATGAGTTGTGGGCGATACTAGTCATACTGCTTACCAGCATGTCATACTTTGCTTCGGCGGTATTGTGAGATGAAGCGGCCCGGACCGACATTACGCGTACGCTTACGCGAGACTGGTTTCACCGTTACGAGCACTCCTTGCTTAAAGGTGACTGGCGGGTGTCTGTCTCTCTCACTTTAGCTGAATCAAGTGTGGCTACGCCCGGTCCTTGTGAAGGTTAAAACAGCACATACTTGACGAAACATCGTTGTGGTTTTGTATGCGTAGGTAAGAACGGTTCTTGCTAAGCCCGTAGCAGTCACGTAAAACTTGCAACAACAAAGTAGAGGACGTCTAACTTGTTTTTGCAGGGCATGTTGTGATGTGATATGGTCAAGACATGATGAGTTATACGGTTTTGTATGAGATGATCATGTTTTGTGAAGGTGATCATGACGGTGCTTTGGAGATGGAGATCAAAAGCACAAGATGATGATGGCCATATCATGTCACATATTTTGATTGCATGTGATGTTTATCTTATTATGCTTCTTATTTTGCTTAGAACGACGGTAGCATTATAAGATGATCCCTTATTAAATTTCAAGGTATAAGTGTTCTCCCTGAGTATGCACCGTTGCGAAAGTTCGTCGTGCCGAGACACCACGTGATGATCGGGTGTGATAAGCTCTACGTTCAAATACAACGGGTGTAAGCCAGTTTTGCACACGCAGAATACTCGGGTTAAACTTGACGAGCCTAGCATATGCAGATATGGCCTCGGAACACTGGAGACCGAAAGGTCGAGCGTGAATCATATAGTAGATATGATCAACATAAGATGTTCACCATTGAAACTACTCCATCTCACGTGATGATCGGACATGGTTTAGTTGATTTGGATCACGTGACCATTTAGATGACCGGAGGGATGTCTATCTAAGTGGGAGTTCTTAAGTAATATGATTAATTGAACTTTAATTTATCATAAACTTAGTCCTGGTAGTATTAGCATATCTATGTTGTAGATCAATAGCTCGCGATGTTGCTCCACGTTTATTTTTTATATGTTCCTAGAGAAAACCAAGTTGAAAGATGTTAGTAGCAATGATGCGGAATTGTTCCGTGATCTGAGGTTTATCCTCATTGCTGCACAGAAGAATTATGTCCTTGATGCACCGCTAGGTGACAGACCTATTGCAGGAGCAGATGTAGACGTTATGAACGTTTTGACAAAAGCTCGATATGATGACTACTTGATAGTTTAGTGCACCATGCTTTACGGCTTATAACCGGGACTTCAAAAACGTTTTGAAACGCCACGGAGCATATGAGATGTTCCAAGAGTTGAAATTAGTATTTCATACTCATGCCCGTGTCGAGAGGTATAAGACCTCTGACAATACTTTGCCTACAAGATGGAGGAGAATAGCTCAACCAGTGAGCATGTGCTCAGATTGTCTGGGTAGTACAATTGCTTGAATCAAGTTGGAGTTAATCTTCCAGATAAGATAGTAATTGACAAAGTTCTATAGACACTATCACCAAGTTAGTAGAACTTCGTGATGAACTATAATATGCAAGGGATGACGAAAGTAATTCCCGAGCTCTTCACGATGCTGAAATCGGCGAAGGTAGAAATCAAGAAAGAGCATCAAGTGTTGATGGTTAACCAGACCACTTGTTTCAAGTAAAGGGCAAAGGGATAGAAGGGGAACTTCAAGAAGAATGACAAGCAAGTTGTCACTCCCGTGAAGAAACCCAAAGCTAAACTCAAGCCTGAAACTAAGTGCTTCTACTGCAAAGGAAATGGTCACTAGAAGTGGAACTGCCCTAGATATTTGGCGGATAAGAAGGATGGCAAAGTGAACAAAGGTATATTTGATATACAGATTATTGATGTGTATTTTACTAGTGTTCATAGCAACCCCTCGGTATTTGATATTGGTTCAGTTGCTAAAGAGTAGTAACTCGAAATGGGAGTTGCATAATGAACAAAAACTAGTTAAAGGATGAAGTGACGATGTGTATTGGAAGTAGGTCCAAGATTGATATGATCATCATCGCACACTCCCTATACTTTCGGGATTAGTGTTGAACCTAAATAAGTGTTATTTGGTGTTTGTGTTGAGCATGAATATGATTTGATCATGTTTATTGCAATACGGTTATTCATGTAAGTTAGAGAATAATTGTTGTTCTGTTTACATGAATAAAACCTTCTATGGTCATACACCCAATGAAAATGGTTGGTTGGATCTCGATCATGTGATACACATATTCATAATATTGAAGCCAAAAGATGCAAGGTTAATAATGATAGTGCAACTTATTTGTGGCACTGCCGTTTAGGTCATATTGGTGTAAAGCGCATGAAGAAACTCCATAGTGATGGACTTTTGGAATCACTTGATTATGAATCACTTGGTGCTTGCGAACCATGCCTCATGGGCAAGATGACTAAAACTCCGTTCTCCGGAACCGTGGAGCGAGCAACAGAGTTGTTGGAAATCATACATACTGATGTATGCGGACCAATGAGTGTTGAAGCTCGCGGCAGGTATTGTTATTTTCTGACCTTCACTGATGATTTGAGCAGATATGGGTATATCTACTTAATGAAGCACAAGCCTGAAACATTTGAAAAGTTCAAAGAATTTCAGAGTGAAGTGGAGAATCATCGTAACAAGAAAATAAGAGTTTCTATGATATAATCGTAGAGGTAAAATATTTGAGTTAGCGAGTTTGGCCTTCAATAAAAACAATGTGAAATAGTTTCACTACTCACGCCACCTGGAACACCACAGTGTAATGGTGTGTCCGAACGTCATAACCGTACTTTATTAGATATGGTGCGATCGATGATGTCTCTTACCGATCTACCACTATCGCTTTTGGGGTTATGCATTAGAGACAGCTACATTCACGTTAAATAGGGCACCATCTAAATCCGTGGAGATGACACCGTATGAACTGTGGTTTGACGAGAAACCTAAGCTGTCATTTCTTTAAGTTTGGGACTGCGATGCTTATGTGAAAAAGTTTCAACATGATAAGCTCGAACCCAAATCGGAGAAGTAAATCTTCATAGGATACCCAAAAAGAAACTGTTGGGTACACCTTCTATCACAGATCCTAAGGCAAGGTCTTTGTTGCTAAGAGTGGATCCTTTCTAGAGAAGGAGTTTCTCTTGAAAGAAGTGAGTGGGAGGAAAGTAGAACTTGATGAGGTAATTGTACCTTCTCCCGAATTGGAAGGTAGTACATCACAGAAACTCGTTCCAGTGATTCCTACACCAATTAGTGATGAAGCTAATGATGATGATCATGAAACTTCAGATCAAGTTTCTGCTGAACTTCGTAGGTCAACCAGAGTTCGTTCCGCACCAGAGTGGTACGGCAACCCAGTTCTGGAAGTCATGTTACTAGACCATGATGAACCTACAAACTATGAGGAAGCGATGATGAACCCAGATTCCGCAAAATGGCTTGAGACCATGAAATCTGAGATGGGATCCATGTATTAGAACAAAGTATGGACTTTGGTTGACTTGCCCGATGATCGGCAAGCCATCGAAAATAAATGGATCTTCAAGAGGAAGACCGACGCAAATGGTAATGTTACTGTTTACAAAGCTCGACTTGTTGCGAAAGGGTTTCGACAAGTTCAAGGAGTTGACTACGATGAGACTTTCTCACCCGTAGCGATGCTTAAGTCTGTCCGAATCATGTTAGTAATTGCCGCATTTTATGAAATCTGGCAAATGGATAACAAAACTGCATTCTTTAATGGATTTATTAAAGAAGACTTGTATATGATGCAACCAGAAGGTTTTGTCAATCCTAAAGGTGCTAACAAAATGTGCAAGCTCCAGCGATCCATCTATGGACTGGTGCAAGCATCTCGGAGTTGGAATATACGCTTTGATAAGTTGATCAAAGCATATAGATTTATACAGACTTGCGGTGAAGCCTGTATTTACAAGAATTGAGTGGGAGCACTACAACCTTTCTGATAAGTATATGTGAATGACATATTGTCGATCGGAAATGATGTAGAAATTTCTGGAAAGCATAAAGGAGTGTTTGAAAGGAGTTTTTCAAAGAAAGACCTTGGTAAAGCTGCTTACATATTGGGCATCAAGATCTATAGAGATAGATCAAGACGCTTGATAAGACTTTCGATGAGTACATACCTTGATAAGATTTTGAAGTAGTTCAAAATGGATCAGTCAAAGAAGAAGTTCTTGCCTGACTTGTAAGGTGTGAAGTTGAGTAAGACTCAAAGCCAGACCACGGCAGAAAAATATAGAGAGAATGAAAGTCATTCCCTATGCCTCAGCCATAGGTTCTATAAAGTATGCCATGCTGTGTACCAAACATGTTGTGTACCTTGCCATGATTTTGTCAAGGGGGTACAATAGTGATCCAGGAGTAGATCACTGTAAAGCGGTCAAAATTATCCTTAGTAAACTGGATGACTAAGGAAATGTTTCTCGATTATGGAGGTGATAAAGAGTTCGTTGTAAAGGGTTACGCCGATGCAAGCTTTGACACTAAATCCAGATGACTCTAAGTATCAATCTGGATGCGTATTGAAAGTGGGAGCAATTAGCTAGAGTAGCTCTATGCAGAGCATTGTAGACATAGAAATTTGTGAAATACATACAGATCTGAATGTGACAGACCCGTTGACTAAACTTCTCTCACAAGCAAAACATGATCACACCTTATTACTCTTGGGTATTAATCACATAGCGATGTGAACTAGATTATTGACTCTAGTAAACCTTTTGGGTGTTGGTCACATGGCGATGTGAACTATGGGTGTTATTCACATAACGATGTGAACTATCGGTATTAAATCACATGGCGATGTGAGCTAGATTATTGACTCTAGTGCAAGTGGGAGACTGAAGGAAATATGCCCTAGAGGCAATAATAAAGTTGTTATTTATATTTCCTTATATCATGATAAATGTTTATTATTCATGCTAGAATTGTATTAACCGGAAACTTAGTACATGTGTGAATACATAGACAAAACAGTATGTCCCTAGTATGCCTCTACTAGACTAGCTCATTGATCAAAGATGGTTATGTTTCCTAGCCATAGACATGAGTTGTCATTTGATCAATGGGATCACATCATTAGGAGAATGATGTATGATGTGATGGACAAGACCCATCCGTTAGCATAGCACTTTGATCGTTTAGTTTTACTGCTATTGCTTTCTTCATGACTTATACATGTTCCTATGACTATGAGATTATGTAACTCCCGAATACCGTAGGAACACCTTGTGTGCTATCAAACGTCACAACGTAACTGGGTGATCATAAAGATGCTCTACAGGTGTCTCCAAAAGTTTTCGTGGTGTTGGCATAGATCAAGATTAGGATTTGTCACTCCGAGTGTCGGAGAGGTATCTTTGGGCCCTCTCGGTAACACACATCATAATAAGCCTTGCAAGAAAAAGACTAAAGAGTTAGTCACGAGATGATGTGTTACGGAACGAGTAAAGAGACTTGCCGGTAACGAGATTGAACTAGGTATAAAGATACCGACGATCGAATCTCGGGCAAGTAACATACCGTTTGACAAAAGGAATAACGTATGTTGTTATGCGGTTCTGACCGATAAAAGATCTTCGTAGAATATGTAGGAGCCAATATGAACATCCATGTTCCGCTATTGGTTATTGATCGGAGATGAGTCTCGGTCATGTCTACATAGTTCTCGAACCCGTAGGGTCCGCACTCTTAACGTTTGATGACGATCGGTATTATGAGTTTATGAGTATTGATGTACCGAAGGTAGTTCGGAGTCCCGGATGAGATCACGGACATGACGAGGAGTCTCGCAATGTCCGAGACATAAAGATTGATATATTGGACGGCTATATTCGGACACCGGAAGTGTTCCGGAAAAGTTTCGGATTTATCGGGATTGCCGGAGGGGGTTACCGGAACCCCCTACGAGAGGGGATGGTCCATAGTGGGCCTAAAGGGAAAGAGAGAGGCTGCCCATAGGGCTGGCCGGCGCCCCCACCTAGGATTCCTAGTTGGACTAGGATTGGGGGGGGGGGCGCCACCTCTCCTTTTCCTTTCCCCCTTCTTCCTTTTGGTGAATCCTACTAGGAATAGGATTGCAATCCTATTCCTAGTAGGACTCCATCCCTAGCCGCACCAGGAAGGGCCGGCCGGCCTCCCTCCCTTGCTCCTTTATATACGGGGGCAGGGGGGCACCCAAAGACACACAAGTTGAATTGTTTTAGCCGTGTGCGATGCCCCCCTCCACAGAATCACACCTCGGTCGTACCGTCGCGGAGCTTAGGCGAAGCCCTGCGCCGGTGAACACATCATATCCGTCACCACGCCGTCGTGCTGACGAAACTCTCCCGTGAAGCTCAACTGGATCAAGAGCTCGTGGGACGTCATCAAGCTGAACGTGTGCTGAACGCGGAGGTGCCGTACGTTCGGTGCTTGATCGGTTGAATCGCGAAGAAGTTCGACTACATCAACCGCGTCACTTGACGCTTCCGCTTCCGGTCTACGAGGGTACATAGACACACTCTTCCCTCTCGTTGCTATGTATCTGGTAGATAGATCTTGCGTGATCGTAGGAAAATTTTAAAATACTACGTTCCCCAACAGGAACTTCTAGTGATTTACGATGCCGATGATGATGATATGTGTCGGTTGAACTTGTATACTTTCTGTAGCGATGAAACTTTGTGATATCCACGGTCCCTGCCAAACTTGCGTAATGCTACTTTGTTAGTTTGCTTACGATAACCTGCGTACCTCTAGTTATTTAGTTTGCGTACTGTATGTTGCATCTAGTTGCTAAACCTTTCGTGTTGCTCTAGTATATTTTGTTGCATATGATTGTACATCCTCTTGATGAAGATGCATCTCTAACAGGTACCTAGTTTCTTGATGGCGAGATGGCAGTGCTATGTCGTGTACAAAGGGAAGGTTCCGGGGGTGTACAACGAGTGGCCTGAGTGTCAGACGTTGTAGTTGTAAGTATTCGAGACTTGCATGTATTGCTATTTTCGGGATGATGACGAGATACCACTTTGTGTTGGATGATGATTATGATGAGACTATTTGTATGTATATGCTGTGATTACATTTGTGGCCTCGCAGCCATTTGTATGTGTATCATGATGACATTTGTACATGCTAAAGATTCTTGTATAAAGCATGTTCAAATATAAAACAAATATATAGAAAAAAACAAAAATAGTAAAATTAGCAGTAGCGAGTGGGGAAAAGTTAGCAGCAGCGTGACAGTAGCAGTAGCGCGTCCAGCCAAAGCGCGCTAGAGCTATTAGCAGTAGCGAGCTTGCGCGAAGCACGCTGCTGCTACACGTGTATAGCAGAAACGCGGGCGCCCTCGCGCTGCTGCTAAGGGTTAGCTGTAGCACCTTATTAGTAGCGCCGGTCCCCGCGTTACTAATATACCTAGAACCCGCGCTGCTGCTAGGCTTTTCCCTAGTAGTGAGAACCTACGTACTACGTCGATTATAGCTACTCTTCGTCGGAGATCACGACGATCTCCGTGCCCGTCTCCGGCAGCTTGGGCGACATCTGTAGCTCCGGCTGCTCCGCTCCAGCCTCCTCCGTCTCTATCTCTGCGTCTAGCTCGGCGAAGAGCGCGTCGGCCTCCGCCTGTCCCGCCAGAGGAACGCCTGGTTGGCCTTCACATTGGCATCATCTTGGATGCACTCCAGGATGACCTGTTGTCCACCATCTTGTCGGACTAGGCGACGGCGAACTCTGCCTCCGGCTGCTTCATGTTGAAGGTCGGCACCTGCTGGTCCGACTCCTCCGCCTCCTCGACCTCCATCGGAGCCATCTTCTCCTCCTCCTCCACCTCCGGCTCCGGCGAGTCCGGAGGTAGCGTGCGTAGCTTTCCTCTCTCAGATTTGCTACTGGATCACGTAGCGGCGCTCCGGCGTCAACATGGCATAGTAGGTGATCTTGCTCCGGACCATAGTGGAGTGGCAGAGCATGGACAAAGTGAAGGAAATATGCCCTAGAGGAAATAATAAAGATGTTATTTCTATTTCCTTATATCATGATAAATGTCTTTTATTCATGCTAGAATTGTATTAACCGGAAACTTAGTACATGTGTGAATACATAGACAAAACAGTATGTCCCTAGTATGCCTCTACTAGACTAGCTCATTGATCAAAGATGGTTATGTTTCCTAGCCATAGACATGTGTTGTCATTTGATCAACGAGATCACATCATTAGGAGAATGATGTGATGGACAAGACCCATCCGTTAGCATAGCACTATGATCGTTTAGTTTAACTGCTATTGCTTTCTTCATGACTTATACATGTTCCTATGACTATGAGATTATGCAACTCCCGAATACCGTAGGAACACCTTGTGTGCTATCAAACGTCACAACGTAACTGGGTGATCATAAAGATGCTCTACAGGTGTCTCCAAAACTATTCGTGGTGTTGGCATAGATCAAGATTAGGATTTGTCACTCCGAGTGTCGGAGAGGTATCTTTGGGCCCTCTCGGTAACACACATCATAATAAGCCTTGCAAGCAAAAGACTAAAGAGTTAGTCACGAGATGATGTGTTACGGAACGAGTAAAGAGACTTGCCGGTAACGAGATTGAACTAGGTATAAAGATATCGACGATCGAATCTCGGGCAAGTAACATACCGTTTGACAAAAGGAATAACGTATGTTGTTATGCGGTTCTGACCGATAAAAGATCTTCGTAGAATATGTAGGAGCCAATATGAACATCCATGTTCCGCTATTGGTTATTGATCGGAGATGAGTCTCGGTCATGTCTACATAGTTCTCGAACCCGTAGGGTCCGCACTCTTAACGTTTGATGACGATCGGTATTATGAGTTTATGAGTATTGATGTACCGAAGGTAGTTCGGAGTCCCGGATGAGATCACGGACATGACGAGGAGTCTCGCAATGTCCGAGACATAAAGATTGATATATTGGACGGCTATATTCGGACACCGGAAGTGTTCCGGAAAAGTTTCGGATTTATCGGGATTGC
>LR738715.1:864560968-864577221 GCA_902687465.1 Secale cereale | reverse complement strand
TACCGTCGCGGAGCTTAGGCGAAGCCCTGCGCCGGTGAACACATCATATCCGTCACCACGCCGTCGTGCTGACGAAACTCTCCCGTGAAGCTCAACTGGATCAAGAGCTCGTGGGACGTCATCAAGCTGAACGTGTGCTGAACGCGGAGGTGCCGTACGTTCGGTGCTTGATCGGTTGAATCGCGAAGAAGTTCGACTACATCAACCGCGTCACTTGACGCTTCCGCTTCCGGTCTACGAGGGTACATAGACACACTCTTCCCTCTCGTTGCTATGTATCTGGTAGATAGATCTTGCGTGATCGTAGGAAAATTTTAAAATACTACGTTCCCCAACAGGAACTTCTAGTGATTTACGATGCCGATGATGATGATATGTGTCGGTTGAACTTGTATACTTTCTGTAGCGATGAAACTTTGTGATATCCACGGTCCCTGCCAAACTTGCGTAATGCTACTTTGTTAGTTTGCTTACGATAACCTGCGTACCTCTAGTTATTTAGTTTGCGTACTGTATGTTGCATCTAGTTGCTAAACCTTTCGTGTTGCTCTAGTATATTTTGTTGCATATGATTGTACATCCTCTTGATGAAGATGCATCTCTAACAGGTACCTAGTTTCTTGATGGCGAGATGGTAGTGCTATGTCGTGTACAAAGGGAAGGTTCCGGGGGTGTACAACGAGTGGCCTGAGTGTCAGACGTTGTAGTTGTAAGTATTCGAGACTTGCATGTATCGCTATTTTCGGGATGATGACGAGATACCACTTTGTGTTGGATGATGATTATGATGAGACTATTTGTATGTATATGCTGTGATTACATTTGTGGCCTCGCAGCCATTTGTATGTGTATCAAGATGACATTTGTACATGCTAAAGATTCTTGTATAAAGCATGTTCAAATATAAAACAAATATATAGAAAAAAACAAAAACTAGTAAAATTAGCAGTAGCGAGTGGGGAAAAGTTAGCAGCAGCGTGACAGTAGCAGTAGCGCGTCCAGCCAAAGCGCGCTAGAGCTATTAGCAGTAGCGAGCTTGCGCGAAGCACGCTGCTGCTACACGTGTATAGCAGAAACGCGGGCGCCCACGCGCTGCTGCTAAGGGTTAGCTGTAGCACCTTATTAGTAGCGCCGGTCCCCGCGTTACTAATATACCTAGAACCCGCGCTGCTGCTACGCTTTTCCCTAGTAGTGAGAACCTACGTACTACGTCGATTATAGCTACTCTTCGTCGGAGATCACGACGATCTCCGTGCCCGTCTCCGGCAGCTTGGGCGACATCTGTAGCTCCGGCTGCTCCGCTCCAGCCTCCTCCGTCTCTATCTCTGCGTCTAGCTCGGCGAAGAGCGCGTCGGCCTCCGCCTGTCCCGCCAGAGGAACGCCTGGTTGGCCTTCACATTGGCATCATCTTGGATGCACTCCAGGATGACCTGTTGTCCACCATCTTGTCGGACTAGGCGACGGCGAACTCTGCCTCCGGCTGCTTCATGTTGAAGGTCGGCACCTGCTGGTCCGACTCCTCCGCCTCCTCGACCTCCATCGGAGCCATCTTCTCCTCCTCCTCCACCTCCGGCTCCGGCGAGTCCGGAGGTAGCGTGCGTAGCTTTCCTCTCTCAGATTTGCTACTGGATCACGTAGCGGCGCCCGGCGTCAACATGGCATAGTAGGTGATCTTGCTCCGGACCATAGTGGAGTGGCAGAGCATGGACAAAGTGAAGGAAATATGCCCTAGAGGCAATAATAAAGATGTTATTTATATTTCCTTATATCATGATAAATGTCTTTTATTCATGCTAGAATTGTATTAACCAGAAACTTAGTACATGTGTGAATACATAGACAAAACAGTATGTCCCTAGTATGCCTCTACTAGACTAGCTCATTGATCAAAGATGGTTATGTTTCCTAGCCATAGACATGTGTTGTCATTTGATCAACGAGATCACATCATTAGGAGAATGATGTGATGGACTGACAAGACCCATCCGTTAGCATAGCACTATGATCGTTTAATTTAACTGCTATTGCTTTCTTCATGACTTATACATGTTCCTATGACTATGAGATTATGCAACTCCCGAATACCGTAGGAACACCTTGTGTGCTATCAAACGTCACAACGTAACTGGGTGATCATAAAGATGCTCTACAGGTGTCTCCAAAAGTATTCGTGGTGTTGGCATAGATCAAGATTAGGATTTGTCACTCCGAGTGTCGGAGAGGTATCTTTGGGCCCTCTCGGTAACACACATCATAATAAGCCTTGCAAGCAAAAGACTAAAGAGTTAGTCATGAGATGATGTGTTACGGAACGAGTAAAGAGACTTGCCGGTAACGAGATTGAACTAGGTATAAAGATACCGACGATCGAATCTCGGGCAAGTAACATACCGTTTGACAAAAGGAATAACGTATGTTGTTATGCGGTTCTGACCGATAAAAGATCTTCGTAGAATATGTAGGAGCCAATATGAACATCCATGTTCCGCTATTGGTTATTGATCGGAGATGAGTCTCGGTCATGTCTACATAGTTCTCGAACCCGTAGAATCCGCACTCTTAACGTTTGATGACGATCGGTATTATGAGTTTATGAGTATTGATGTACCGAAGGTAGTTCGGAGTCCCGGATGAGATCACGGACATGACGAGGAGTCTCGCAATGTCCGAGACATAAAGATTGATATATTGGACGGCTATATTCGGACACCGGAAGTGTTCCGGAAAAGTTTCGGATTTATCGGGATTGCCGGAGGGGGTTACCGGAACCCCCTACGAGAGGGGATGGTCCATAGTGGGCCTAAAGGGAAAGAGAGAGGCTGCCCATAAGGCTGGCCGGCGCCCCCACCTAGGATTCCTAGTTGGACTAGGATTGGGGGGGGCGCCACCTCTCCTTTTCCTTTCCCCCTTCTTCCTTTTGGTGAATCCTACTAGGAATAGGATTGCAATCCTATTCCTAGTAGGACTCCTTCCCTAGCCGCACCAGGAAGGGCCGGCCGGCCTCCCTCCCTTGCTCCTTTATATACGGGGGCAGGGGGGCACCCACAGACACACAAGTTGAATTGTTTTAGCCGTGTGCGATGCCCCCCTCCACAGAATCACACCTCGGTCGTACCGTCGCGGAGCTTAGGCGAAGCCCTGCGCCGGTGAACACATCATATCCGTCACCACGCCGTCGTGCTGACGAAACTCTCCCGTGAAGCTCAACTGGATCAAGAGCTCGTGGGACGTCATCAAGCTGAACGTGTGCTGAACGCGGAGGTGCCGTACGTTCGGTGCTTGATCGGTTGGATCGCGAAGAAGTTCGACAACATCAACCGCGTCACTTGACGATTCCGCTCCCGGTCTACGAGGGTACGTAGACACACTCTTCCCTCTCGTTGCTATGCATCTGGTAGATAGATCTTGCGTGATCGTAGGAAAATTTTAAAATACTACGTTCCCCAACAGTGGCATCATGAGCCAGGTCTATGCGTAGATGATATGCACGAGTAGAACACAATGAGTTGTGGGCGATACTAGTCATACTGCTTACCAGCATGTCATACTTTGCTTCGACGGTATTGTGAGATGAAGCGGCCCGGACCGACATTACGCGTACGCTTACGCGAGACTGGTTTCACCGTTACGAGCACTCATTGCTTAAAGGTGACTGGCGGGTGTCTGTCTCTCTCACTTTAGCTGAATCAAGTGTGGCTACGCCCGGTCCTTGTGAAGGTTAAAACATCACATACTTGACGAAACATCGTTGTGGTTTTATATGCGTAGGTAAGAACGGTTCTTGCTAAGCCCATAGCAGCCACGTAAAACTTGCAACAACAAAGTAGAGGACGTCTAACTTGTTTTTGCAGGGCATGTTGTGATGTGATATGGTCAAGACATGATGAGTTATACGGTTTTGTATGAGATGATCATGTTTTGTAAAGTTATCGGCAACTGGCAGGAGCCATATGGTTGTCGCTTTATTGTATGAAATGCAATCGCCATGTAATTGCTTTACTTTATCACTAAGCGGTAGCGATAGTCGTAGAAGCAATAGTTGGCGAGACGACAACGATGCTACGATGAAGATCAAGGTGTCAAGCCGGTGACGAAGGTGATCATGACGGTGCTTTGAAGATGGAGATCAAAAGCACAAGATGATGATGGCCATATCATGTCACATATTTTGATTGCATGTGATGTTTATCTTATTATGCTTCTTATTTTGCTTAGAACGACGGTAGCATTATAAGATGATCCCTTACTAAATTTCAAGGTATAAGTGTTCTCCCTGAGTATGCACCGTTGCGAAAGTTCGTCGTGCCGAGACACCACGTGATGATCGGGTGTGATAAGCTCTACGTTCAAATACAACGGGTGTAAGCCAGTTTTGCACACACAGAATACTCGGGTTAAACTTGACGAGCCTAGCATATGCAGATATGGCCTCGGAACACTGGGACCGAAAGGTCGAGCGTGAATCATATAGTAGATATGATCAACATAAGATGTTCACCATTGAAACTACTCCATCTCACGTGATGATCGGACATGGTTTAGTTAATATTGGATCACGTGATCATTTAGATGACCAGAGGGATGTCTATCTAAGTGGGAGTTCTTTAAATTAATATGATTAAATTGAACTTTAATTTATCATGAACTTAGTCCTGATAGTTTTGCATATCTATGTCGTTGTAGATCAATGGCCCGTGCTACCGTTCCTTTATATTTTAATGCATTCCTAGAGAAAGCTAAGTTGAAAGATGATGGTAGCAATTACACGGACTGGGTCCGTAACCTGAGGATTATCCTCATTGCTGCACAGAAGAATTATGTCCTTGAAGCACCGGTAGGTGACAAGCCCCCTTCCGCTAATGTAGACGCTTTGAATGTCTGGCAATCGCGGTCTGATGACTACACGATAGTTCAGTGTGCCATGCTTTACGGCTTAGAACCGGGACTTCAACGACGTTTTTGAACGTCATGGACCATATGAGATGTTCTAGGAGTTGAAGTTAATATTTCAAGCAAATGCCCGAATTGAGAAATATGAGATTTCCAATAAGTTCTACAGCTGCAAGATGGAGGAGAATAGTTCTATCAGTGAACACTTGCTCAGAATGTCTGGGTACTACAATCATATGACTCAACTTGGTTGCAAAGTTGACGAGGATAGTGTTATTGATAGAGTTCTTCAATCACTGCCACCAAGCTATAAAGGCTTCGTGATGAACTATAACATGCAAGGGATGCAAAAGACAATTCCCGAGCTCTTCGCTATGCTCAAAGCTGCGGAGGTAGAAATCAAAAAGGAGCATCAAGTGTTGATGGTTAGCAAGACCACTAGTTTCAAGAAAAAGGGCAAGGGAAAGAAAGGGAACTTCAAAAAGAATAGCAAGTCAGTTGCTACTTCCACGAAGAAACCCAAATCTGGAGCCAAGCCTGAAACTGAGTGCTTCTACTTCAAGGGGACTGGACACTGGAAGCGGAACTGCCCCAAGTATTTGGCGGATAAGAAGGATGGCAAGATGAACAAAGGTATATGTGATATACATGTTATTGATGTGTACCTTACTAATGCTCGTAGTAGTACCTGGGTATTTGATACCGGTTCGGTTGCTAATATTTGTAACTCGAAACAGGGACTACGGATTAAACGAAGATTAGCTAAGGACGAGGTGACGATGCGCGTGGGAAACGGTTCCAAAGTCAATATGATCGCCGTCGGCACGCTACCTCTACATCTACCTTCGGGATTAGTTTTAGACCTAAATAATTGTTATTTGGTGCCAGCGTTAAGCATGAACATTATATCTGGATCTTGTTTATTGCGAGACGGTTATTCATTCAAATCAGAGAATAAAGGTTGTTCTATTTTTATGAATAATATCTTTTATGGTCATGCACCCTTGAAGAGTGGTCTATTCTTATTGGATCTCGATTGTAGTAATACACATATTCATAATATTGAAACCAAAAGATGCAAGGTTAATAATGATAGTGCAACTTATTTGTGGCACTGCCGTTTAGGTCATATTGGTGTAAAACGCATGAAGAAACTCCATAATGATGGACTTTTGGAATCACTTGATTATGAATCACTTGGTGCTTGCGAACCATGCCTCATGGGCAAGATGACTAAAACTCCTTTCTCTGGAACTATGGAACGAGCAACAGATTTGTTGGAAATCATACATACTGATGTATGTGGACCAATGAGTATTGATGCTCGCGGCGCGTATCGTTATTTTCTGACCTTCACTGATGATTTGAGCAGATATGGGTATATCTACTTAATGAAACACAAGTCTGAAACATTTGAAAAGTTCAAAGAATTTCATAGTGAAGTAGAGAATCATCGTAACAAGAAAATAAAGTTCCTACGATCTGATCGTGGAGGAGAATATTTGAGTTACGAGTTTGGTCTTCATTTGAAACAATGTGGAATAGTTTCACAACTCACGCCACCTGGAACACCACAGCGTAATGGTGTGTCCGAACGTCGTAACCGTACTTTATTGGATATGGTGCGATCTATGATGTCTCTTACCGATTTACCACTATCGTTTTGGGGTTATGCTTTAGAGACAGCTGCATTCACGTTAAATAGGGCACCATCTAAATCCGTTGATACGACACCTTATGAACTATGGTTTGGCAAGAAACCAAAGTTGTCGTTTCTTAAAGTTTGGGGCTGCGATGCTTATGTGAAAACACTTCAACCTGATAAGCTCGAACCCAAGTCGGAAAAATGTGTCTTCATAGGATACCCAAAAGAGACTGTTGGGTACACCTTCTATCACAGATCTGAAGGCAAAATATTCGTTGCTAAAAACGGATCCTTTCTAGAAAAAGAGTTTCTCTCGAAAGAAGTGAGTGGGAGGAAAGTAGAACTTGATGAGGTAATTGTACCTTCTCCCGGAATGGAAAATAGTACATCACAGGAAATTGTTCCAGTGATTCCTACACCAATTAGTGAGGAAGTTAATGATAATGATCATGAAACTTCGGATCAAGTTTCTACAGAACGTCGTAGATCAACCAGAGTACGTTCCGCACCAGAGTGGTACGGCAACCCAGTTCTGGAAATCATGTTACTAGACCATGATGAACCTACGAACTATGAGGAAGCGATGATGAGCCCAGATTCCGCAAAATGGCTTGAAGCCATGAAATCTGAGATGGGATCCATGTATGAGAACAAAGTGTGGACTTTGGTTGACTTGCCCGATGATCGGCAAGCCATCGAAAACAAATGGATCTTCAAGAGGAAGACCGACGCAGACGGTAATATTACTGTTTACAAAGCTCGACTTGTTGCGAAAGGTTTTCGACAAGTTCAAGGAGTTGACTACGATGAGACTTTCTCACCTGTAGCGATGCTTAAGTCTGTCCGAATCATGTTAGCAATTGCCGCATTTTATGATTATGAAATCTGGCAAATGGATGTCAAAACTGCATTCCTAAATGGATATCTCAAAGAAGAGTTGTATATGATGCAACCAGAAAGTTTTGTCGATCCAAAAGGTGCTAACAAAGTATGCAAACTCCAGCGATCCATCTATGGACTGGTGCAAGCATCTCGGAGTTGGAATATACGCTTTGATGAGGTGATCAAAGCATATGGTTTTATACAGACTTTTGGAGAAGCCTGTATTTACAAGAAAGTTAGTGGGAGCTCTGTAGCATTTCTAATATTATATGTAGATGGCATATTGTTGATTGGAAATGATATAGAATTTCTGGATAGCATAAAAGGATACTTGAATAAAAGTTTTTCAATGAAAGACCTCGGAGAAGCTGCTTACATATTAGGCATCAAAATGTATAGAGATAGATCAAGACGCTTAATTGGACTTTCACAAAGCACATACCTTGATAAGATTTTGAAGAAGTTCAAAATGGATCAGTCAAAGAAAGGGTTCTTGCCTGTTTTACAAGGTATGAAGTTGAGTAAGACTCAATGTCCGACCACTGCAGAAGATAGAGAGAAAATGAAAGTCATTCCCTATGCCTCAGCCATAGGATCTATCATGTATGCAATGCTGTGTACCAGACCTGATGTGTGCCTTGCTATAAGTCTAGCAGGGAGGTACCAAAGTAATCCAGGAGTGGATCACTGGACAGCGGTCAAAAACATCCTAAAGTATCTGAAAAGAACAAAGGATATGTTTCTAGTATATGGAGGTGACAAAGAGCTCGTCGTAAACGGTTACGTCGATTCTAGCTTTGACACTGATCCGGATGACTCAAAGTCACAAACCGGATATGTATTTTTATTGAACGGTGGAGCTGTCAGTTGGTGCAGTTCCAAGCAGAGCGTCGTGGCGGGATCTACGTGTGAAGCGGAATACATAGCTGCTTCGGAAGCAGCAAATGAAGGAGTCTGGATGAAGGAGTTCATATCCAATCTAGGTGTAATACCTAATGCATCGGGTCCAATGAAAATCTTTTGTGATAACACTGGAGCCATAGCCTTGGCGACGGAATCCAGGTTTCACAAGAGAACAAAGCACATCAAAAGACGCTTCAATTCCATCCGCGATCTAGTCAAGGAGGGAGATATAGAGATTTGCAAAATACATACGGATCTGAATATTGCAGACCCGTTGACTAAGCCTCTTCCACGGGCAAAACATGATCAGCACCAGGACTCCATGGGTGTGAGGATCATCACTTTGTAATCTAGATTATTGACTCTAGTTCAAGTGGGAGACTGAAGGAAATATGCCCTAGAGGCAATAATAAAGATGTTATTTGTATTTCCTTATATCATGATAAATGTCTTTTATTCATGCTAGAATTGTATTAACCGGAAACTTAGTACATGTGTGAATACATAGACAAAACAGTATGTCCCTAGTATGCCTCTACTAGACTAGCTCATTGATCAAAGATGGTTATGTTTCCTAGCCATAGACATGTGTTGTCATTTGATCAACGAGATCACATCATTAGGAGAATGATGTGATGGACAAGACCCATCCGTTAGCATACCACTATGATCGTTTAGTTTAACTGCTATTGCTTTCTTCATGACTTATACATGTTCCTATGACTATGAGATTATGCAACTCCCGAATACCGTAGGAACACCTTGTGTGCTATCAAACGTCACAACGTAACTGGGTGATCATAAAGATGCTCTACAGGTGTCTCCAAAAGTACTCGTGGTGTTGGCATAGATCAAGATTAGTATTTGTCACTCCGAGTGTCGGAGAGGTATCTCTGGGCCCTCTCGGTAACACACATCATAATAAGCCTTGCAAGCAAAAGACTAATGAGTTAGTCACGAGATGATGTGTTACGGAACGAGTAAAGAGAATTGCCGCTAACGAGATTGAACTAGGTATAAAGATACCGACGATCGAATCTCGGGCAAGTAACATACCGTTTGACAAAAGGAACAACGTATGTTGTTATGCGGTTCTGACCGATAAAAGATCTTCGTAGAATATGTAGGAGCCAATATGAATATCCAGGTTCCGCTATTGGTTATTGACCGGAGATGAGTCTCGGTCATGTCTACATAGTTCTCGAACCCGTAGGGTCCGCACGCTTAACGTTTGATGACGATCGGTATTATGAGTTTATGAGTATTGATGTACCAAAGGTAGTTCGGAGTCCCGGATGAGATCGCGGACATGACGAGGAGTCTCGGAATGTCCAAGACATAAAGATTGATATATTGGACGGCTATATTCGGACACCGGAAGTGTTCCGGAAAAGTTTCGGATTTATCGGGATTGCCGGAGGGGGTTACCGGAACCCCCTACGAGAGGGGATGGTCCATAGTGGGCCTAAAGGGAAAGAGAGAGGCTGCCCATAGGGCTGGCCGGCGCCCCCACCTAGGATTCCTAGTTGGACTAGGATTGGGGGGGGGGCACCTCTCCTATTCCTTTCCCCCTTCTTCCTTTTGGTGAATCCTACTAGGAATAGGATTGCAATCCTATTCCTAGTAGGACTCCTTCCCTAGCCGCACCAGGAAGGGCCGGCCAGCTTCCCTCCCTTGCTCCTTTATATACGAGGGCAGGGGGGCACCCAAAGACACAGAAGTTGAATTGTTTTAGCCGTGTGCGGTGCCCCCCTCCACAGAATCACACCTCGGTCGTACCGTCGCGGAGCTTAGGCGAAGCCCTGCGCCGGTGAACACATCATATCCGTCACCACGCCGTCGTGCTGATGAAACTCTCCCGTGAAGCTCAACTGGATCAAGAGCTCGTGGGACGTCATCAAGCTGAACGTGTGCTGAACGCGGAGGTGCCGTACGTTCGGTGCTTGATCGGTTGGATCGCGAAGAAGTTCGACAACATCAACCGCGTCACTTGACGCTTCCGCTCCCGGTCTACGAGGGTACGTAGACACACTCTTCCCTCTCGTTGCTATGCATCTGGTAGATAGATCTTGCGTGATCGTAGGAAAATTTTAAAATACTACGTTCCCCAACACAAAGCGCCGAAGCGGGAGAGGAAGGAGGTGGATGGGCTCGGACTGGCAGCACGGAGAGAGGAGGAGGGGGTTGGGTTCGGGTTGCGGGACACCGGCTGGCTTAAATAGCCGGTTTTCATCTCGGGCGAAGAGCCGGAGCGGCGCCACGTGCCGTTCACACTGCAGAGACGGATGCGGCGCCCGTCGGACCGATGGGTTTCCGGGCGTTTCCGGCTGGGACCCCTTCGTCAACCCGATGTGGCTGGCGGGCCCAGGCTCCCACATATCCACCCCATATTTGATCTGGATATGGGGGTGCTGGTCAACCCGGGTGTTTGAGGACGGTTTGAGATGTCCGTCTGGGTCAAAAAATTATGACCGAGCAGTGACCGGCCTGCCCGCCCGAGCGTATGAGACGGGTTTGAGAGGTCTGGTGTAGATGCTCTTACGTGTCACAAGTCACCACTTTTCCATATTTTATTTTTTTAGTACAACTTTCCCATTTGCAGGGTTGTGCCCATACATGACTTTCTTTCACTAGTAGAAAACAAGGCTTTGGTCCAGGCCTGTCCAGCCCATTAGCCCCGGTTCAATCTAGAACCGGGTCCAATGGGGGCACTGGACCCGGTTCGTGAGCCCAGGGGGCCGGCCGGGCCACGTGGGCCATTGGTCCCGGTTCGTTTGTACCTTTTGGTCCCGGTTGGTGAGACGAACCGAGACCAATGGGTCTTGCTCCTGGCCCACCACCATTGGTCCCGGTTGGTGGCATGAACCGGGACCAAAGGCACCCCTTTAGCCCCGGTTTGTAGCACCAACCGGGACCAATGAGGTGCCTATATATACCCCCTTGCTCAAGAGCAGATCACACTGCTCTGTTTTTTTTCTGGCCGAGGGGGAGAGGGGTTAGTGGTGCTCTAGCTCACCTCCTATGCACACAACGTGTTCGATGGAATGCCCGAGCCACACTAGTTAAGCTTTTCTCCTCTCGAAGCTCTATTTTCTCCGAGATTGGTCTAGGTTTAGCGGTCTGTCACGTCCCGTCCTCGTCTTCGCCGCCGTCGATCGCCCCCGCCGATCTCGTCACCGGCACCACCGTGGTGAGCCTCTTGTTATGTCCATGGTTTTCTTACTTTTATTATTGCTTGTTATTATTGCTTTAGATAGATATTTGTCTAATTTTCTTACGTTTATTATTGCTTGTTATTATATAGTGCGATGGTTTTGATATCCGCCCACGTGGGCCCTCCTCCTGTCTACGATTCGGATGTGGTATATTATCTTTAATTTATAACTATTTGTTTTAGTGTTTATGATAGTTATGCCGACCAACCTGACATCCATAGATGTTTTATTATGTCTAGGAGGTAGTTGAACCGGAAATTCCAACCGACCCTCTTGTGGAGAGGTTAAATTTAGTTGAAGAGGAAAACATTTCCTTAAAGAAAAAATTGGAAAAAATGGAGGAGGAGAAGATGGAATTGGAGTTGCATGTTGCGGAAGTCATCGATGATCACAAGATCAAGATGGACCCTATTGTCGAGAGGTTAAATTTAGTTGAAAAAGAAAACAAATTCTTGAAGGAAAAAATAAAAAAAATTGTGGACGAGAAGATGATATTGGAGTTGCATGTTGCGGATGTCGTCGATGATCACAAGATCAAGATGGATGCAATGCGGTTGAAGATTAGAAAGATTAGAAAATATGCCATTCATACCGAGGCTTGGTATCATTATGCCGTTGGATCAATTGTTACCTTGTTTGCGATTATGATCGCATTTGTTTTCGCATTGAAATGTTTTACATAGTTTCGATGTGTATGGAGAGCTATATGTTGTTAGATGAGAACTATATATGTATGTACTTTGGTTTTAATGTGATGATGAACTTTTATTAATTTGGTCACCTAATTATCTATTTATGATGTTCTGTAATGGTTTTTGACACATTAAATTATATATAATGCACGCAGATGAACCGGCAATGGATGTACGGTGACAGACACACCTCCGAGTATATTAAGGGCGTGCATGAGTTTCTAAATGCGGCTGAAGCAAACAAGCAGAATGGTTTTATGTGTTGTCCATGCACTAAATGTGGGAATACGATGTCTTACTCTAACCGGAAAATCCTTCACTCCCACCTGCTTTACAAGGGTTTCATGCCACACTATAATGTTTGGACGAGGCACGGAGAAATAGGGGTTATGATGGAAGACGGCGAAGAAGAAGAGTACGATGACTACTATGTGCCCCCTGAATACGGTGATGCTGCAATGGGGGGAGCTGGTGAAGATCAAGAGGAACCAGACGATGTGCCCAATGATGCTGCAACGGGTGAAGCTGCTGAAGATCAAGAGGAACCAAATGATGATCTCCGCCGGGTCATTGTCGATGCAAGGACACAATGCAAAAGTCAAAAGGAGAAGCTGAAGTTCAATCGCATGTTAGAGGATCACAAAAAAGGGTTGTACCCCAATTGCGAAGATGGCAACACAAAGCTCGGTTCCGTACTGGAATTGCTGCAGTGGAAGGCAGAGAATGCTGTGGCTGACAAAGGATTTGAGAAGCTACTGAAAATATTGAAGAAGAAGCTTCCGAAGGATAACGAATTGCCCGACAGTACATACGCAGCAAAGAAGGTCGTATGCCCTCTAGGATTGGAAGTGCAGAAGATACATGCATGCCCTAATGACTACATCCTCTACCGCGGTGCATACAAGGATCTGAACGCATGCCCGGTATGCGGTGCATTGCGGTATAAGATGAGACGAGATGACCCTGGTAATGTTGATGGCGAGCCCGCCAGGAAGAGGGTTCCTGCGAAGGTGATGTGGTATGCTCCTATAATACCACGGTTGAAACGTTTGTTTAGAAACAGAGAGCATGCCAAGTTGATGCGATGGCACAGTGAGGACCGTAAGAAAGACGGGAAGTTGAGAGCACCCGCTGACGGGTCGCAGTAGAGAAAAATCGAGAGAAAGTACTGGAAGGAGTTTGCAAAGGACCCAAGGAACGTATGGTATGCTTTAAGCGCGGATGGCATTAATCCTTTCGGGGAGCAGAGCAGCAATCACATCACCTGGCCCGTGACTCTATGTATGTATAACCTTCCTCCTTGGATGTGCATGAAGAGGAAGTTCATTATGATGTCAGTTCTCATCCAAGGCCCTAAGCAACCCGGCAATGACATTGATGTGTACCTAAGGCCATTAGTTGAAGAACTTTTACAGCTGTGGAATGGAAATGGTGTACGTGCGTGGGATGAGCACAGACAGGAGGAATTTGACCTAAAGGCGTTGCTGTTCGTGACCATCAACAATTGGCCCGCTCTCAGTAACCTTTCAGGACAGACAAACAAAGGATACCACGCATGCACGCACTGTTTAGATGACACTGAAAGTATATACCTGGACAAGTGCAGGAAGAATGTGTACCTGGGTCATCGTCGATTTCTTCCGACCAACCATCAATGTCGAAAGAAAGGCAAGCATTTCAAAGACGAGGCAGATCACCGGAAGAAGCCCGCCATGCGTACCGGTGATCACGTACTTGCTATGGTCAATGATTTACACGTAATCTTTGGAAAGGGCCCCGGCGCACTAGCTGTTCCGAATGACGCTGAGGGACACACACCCATGTGGAAGAAGAAATCTATATTTTGGGACCTACCCTACTGGAAAGACCTAGAGGTCCGCTCTTCAATCGACGTGATGCACGTGACGAAGAACCTTTGCATGAACCTGCTAGGCTTCTTGGGCGTGTATGGAAAGACAAAAGATACAGCTGAGGCACGGGAGGACCTGCAACGTTTGCACGAAAAAGACGGCATCCCTCCGAAGCAGTATGAAGGTCCTGCCAGCTATGCTCTTACGAAAGAAGAGAAAGAAATCTTCTTTGAATGCCTGCTCAGTATGAAGGTCCCGATTGGCTTCTCGTTGAATATAAAGGGAATAATAAATATGGCAGAGAAAAAGTTCCAGAACCTAAAGTCTCATGATTGCCATGTGATTATGACGCAACTGCTTCCGGTTGCATTGAGGGGGCTTCTACCGGAAAACATCCGATTAGCCATTGTGAAGCTTCCTCAATGCAATCTCTCAGAAGGTGATCCATCCAGAAATCGTACCAAGGCTAATGAGTGATGTGGCGCAATGTCTTGTCAGTTTCGAGCTTGTGTTCCCACCATCCTTCTTCAATATCATGACACACGTCCTAGTTCATCTAGTCGACGAGATTGTCATTCTGGGGCCCGTATTTCTACACAATATGTTCCCCTTTGAGAGGTTCATGGGAGTCCTAAAGAAATATGTCCGTAACCGCGCTAGGCCAGAAGGAAGCATCTCCATGGGCCATCAAACAGAGGATGTCATCGGGTTTTGTGTTGACTTCATTCCTGGCCTTAATAAGATAGGTCTCCCTAAATCGCGGTACGAGGGGAGACTGACTGGAAAATGCACGCTTGGAAGGGACTCAATAATATGCAGGGATGGATATTCTTGGTCTCAAGCACACTACACAGTTCTACAGAACTCTACATTAGTGACCCCGTATGTCGATGAACACAAGAACAGTCTGTGCTCCAAACACCCGGAGCAGTGCGACGACTGGATTACATGTGAACACATCAAGACTTTCAGCAGTTGGTTGGAAACACGTCTCAGAGGTGACAACACTGTTTGTGATGAGTTGTACTTGTTGTCCAGGGGACCATCTTCGACTGTATTGATTTACAAAGGATACGAGATAAATGGGAATACATTTTACACGATTGTCCAAGATCAAAAGAGCACCAACCAAAACAGCGGTGTCCGCTTTGATGCAACAACCGAGAGGGGAAAGGACACATATTATGGTTACATAGTGGACATATGGGAACTTGACTACGGACATGATTTTAAGGTCCCTTTGTTTAAGTGCAAATGGGTCAATCTGTCAGGAGGCAGGGTACAGGTAGACCCACAGTACGGAATGACAACAGTGGATCTGAAAAATCTTGGATACACTGACGAACCGTTCGTCCTAGCCAATGATGTGGCACAGGTTATCTATGTGAAGGACATGTCTACCAGACCGAGAAAAAGAAAAGATAAGGAAGCGAATACATCATACGATGAGCCAAAGCGCCACATAGTTCTTTCAGGAAAAAGGGACATCCTGGGAGTGGAGGGCAAGACAGACATATCCGAAGATTATGAAAAGTTTCATGAAATTCCTCCCTTCAAAGTCAAGGCTGACCCAAGCATCTTGATAAACGATGAAGATTATCCATGCTTACGGCGCAATAAGCAAATGACACAAGCGAAGACTTTTTTCCGCAACTATTATGATGATACCATGTCAACTTTGTAACAAACGAGTATGATACCATTGTCTGTTTGTACTATTCAAATTTCAATACTATTTGCACTAACAGAAAGTTTGTAATTGGTTTTACCAGAAAGAATTAAAAAAAAGAAAAAAAAGAAAAGAAAATAAATAATGCAAAAAACAAAAAAAAAATTGCAAAAAAATAAAAAATAGCAACAATAAGTATTTCATTGTAAGTAGAAACAAAATAAAATAAATAAAGCAACAAAGAAAACAAATAATTTCAAATTTAAACTATTCAAATTTGAATACTACTTGCACTAACAGAAAGTTTGTAATTGGTTTTACCAGAAAGAATTAAAAAATAAAGCAAAAAACAGAAGAAAATAAATAATGCAGAAAACAAAACAAAAAAACTTGAAAAAAATAGCAACAATAAGTATTTTTTTGTAAGTAGAAACAAAATCAAATAAATAAAGCAACAAAGAAAACAAATAAATAAAAATAGCAACAGTAAGTATTTTGTTGAAAGTA
>LR738715.1:864446822-864559783 GCA_902687465.1 Secale cereale | reverse complement strand
CGTCAAGGGTAGAGATTTCGCCGAGGGGCCGAGGGTCGTCGAGGGGTCGAGAGGCCGAGGGTCGAGGGGTCGAGAGGCCGAGGGTCGAGGGATCGAGAGGCCGAGGGTCGTCGAGGGACCGAGGGTAGAGGGTCGAGAGGTTGCCTAGCTAGTGTCAAAGTATTGAAGAAATCCATGACTTCATCATTTGCCAGAAGTAACCGGGGCATGTTGGTACGAAGTTATGCAAAGTTGTTTTGGAACGGAGTTCTTGATAGGATAATCCGTCTTTTGTTACGAATTATCATATCTGGGACTCCGTTCCAAAATAACTTTGGAGAGCTTCGTACCATCATGCGACAGTTACTTTCGCCTAATGATGAAGTATTGGTTTTGTTGAATCCTTCCACACTAGCCAAAATGTGACATGAGGGGGTCTAGGGTTGTGGATCGCCGAGCAGTCGAGGGTCGAGGGGTAGAGAGGTTGCCTAGCTAGTGTCAAAGTATTGAAGAAATCCATGACTTCATCATTTGCCAGAAGTAACCGGGGCATGTTGGTACGAAGTTATGCAAAGTTGTTTTGGAACGGAGTTCCTGATAGGATAATTCGTCTTTTTTTATGAATTATCCTATCTGGGACTCCGTTCCAAAATAACTTTGGAGAGCTTCGTACCATCATGCGATTGTTACTTTCGCCTAATGATGAAGTATTGGTTTTGTTGAATCCTTTGACACTAGACAAAATGTGACATGAGGGGGTCTAGGCTTGTGGATTGCCGAGCAGTCGAGGGTCGTCCAGGGGTCGAGTGTCGAAGCTAGTTCTACGTTTGCCATTAATATATCCATCTGTCATGTTTGAATAATAATTGGCATGTTGTAAATATTTCTAGAAACTATGGACGACAACACCCGAGACCTAGCACAAGAAGCGATGTTGATGGACATAATCGCAGACGGACAAGATGCCGTCTTGTCGTTTCTCAACGACACCAATGAGTAGGTGGAAAGAGAGCTGCAGCTGGAAGATCTAGGCTATGATATTGATGGCTCCGGTGACCCAGTGCACATGGAAGAAGTAGACCGTGAGGACGGCTCCGGTGACCCAATGCCGGTGCAAGAAGGAGACCGTGATGCTGGCTCCGATGACCGAACCGAGTCCGGCCAGGAGGTATATATGTTAGTTAAGCCTGTGCTGACTAGTTAATTGATGCATTCATTAACTCTCGTCTTTGTTCCTTTTTCTAGCCCTCCGGATCGAGCAAATCTTCGGTAAAGAGACGAGGCGCGAAGAAAAAGTTGAGGCCGGATGAAAAGTTTGAGATCTCAGAAATCTCGCGCTCCGGCGAGCCGATTGAACCCATCCGGACAAAGAACACATTTGTTAATCAGTGCGGGGTTCTGGTTAGGGACAAGATCCCGATCAGCATCCATCAATGGTTAAAGCCGGCTGCAAAAGATGCTCATGTGTCTTATGTCACTGATATGCAGAAAGAAGATCTTTGGACTGAGCTGAAGTCAAATTTCATCCTACCGCCAGAGGATGATCCGGCGAATCCGGTTAAAGAGGAATTAATCAAGTATGCTGCTCTTTCAAAGATGGCAGACCAATTCAGGGCATGGAAGAAAAATCTGAATAAGTTTGTCCGCGATAAAGAGACTCCAGAATTCGTGGGCATATATGAGAAGATCAAAGATGACTGGCCCGCATTTGTGGCCTATAAGACATCGGAAAAGAGTAAGAAGATGTCGGCGACAAACCAGATAAATGCTGCGAAGAAGAAGCATCACCATCGCACGGGGTCAGGTGGCTACCTCAGAGCCCGGCCTAAGTGGGTCAAGGCTGAGAATGATCCGCTTGAGAAAGGGATCGAACCAGAGACAATGCAATGGCCAGACCATTGCCGGACTTGGTTCTCCGGGGCTGGCGGAACCTTGGACCCTGTATCAGGGAGGTGCATTTGGACGGACAAGCAAATGGAAACACCACTCAGGAAGCTTCGGCAGTATATCAAAGCAGCGCATGAAGGGACGTTCTTCCCCGACAGAGAGAACGACGAGCTGACAATGGCCCTCGGGAATCCTGAGCACCCTGGACGGACACGAGGCACGCCAGGCTCCCTTCCGTGGAGTGCTGGGTTTCCGGACGCAGGCGGCTACAAATGCCACGAGAGGAGGAAGAAAATGCAGCAGACCGAACTGCAGGCGCTGCGGGCCAGAATACAAGCGATAGAGGAACGGGAAGCAAATCGGGACAAAAGAATTGCCGAAGCTTCCCCCGAAGCTACCCCGCCATCTCAGCGGAGAAGCAGCGTGGCTTCCACCGAGCTGCTTCAGCCGGAGCCTGTCTTGACGGCTACTGCCAGGTATCCCGTGGATGCTATCACGGAGGTACAAAATTGCCACCTTATGATGCAGTGGATAAATCTGAAGGTCAAGGCGGCTGCTGGCTCTGTTTTTCCTACTGGACCCGGCGACACTTTTCACTGCCGGCCGATTCCAGAAGGATATGCTAGGGTGATGGTGGATGAAATTACGGAGGGATTTGAGGAGCTCTAGCTTGACCACCCTACCGGTGAAGGGGAGACTCGGCTGGGTTCTTCACTGAAGACTCCATGCCTATGGCGGAAGGACCTCATCAACATTCTCAACTGGACGCCTCCGCCTTCTCCTCTGCCTCCTCCGGCGAGTCAGGGCACTCCGCCTCCTCCTCCGGCGAGTGACGATCAGGGCACTCCGGCTCCTTCTCCGGCGCGTGGCGGCACTCCGCCTCCTTCGTCTGCGCCGGCGCACCCGAGCAGCCAGCCTCCTCCTTCTCCGCCTGCGCCGGCGCGCCCGACAAGCCAGCCTGCTCCTCCTTCTCCGCCTAGTCAGCAAGGGTGGAAGAGACCCGCCGCCGCTCCGGTTGCTCCTGCTCCGGCGCGTAAGCAAGGAAAGAAGACAGCCGCTTCGTCTGGTCTGGCAACGTCTAGCAGTACAGCCAGAGGCGGGAGGCGATGCAGATTCGGTCCTTCTCTCACGCCTCTAGAGAAGTTACCATACGAGAGGTCCGACGAGGAAAACACGAAGATCGCTCAAGGCGAAGTGAAGGACTGGCTTGAAGGGTTGAAAGCACAGAGACATCCACCTCCGGAGGAGAAGATAAATCCGGTGAAAGCAAAGCGCACTCTTGCTGCCCTGAAGCAACCAGCGAAAAGTAAGCCGAAGGACAACTATGACCGCATGATTCAAAAGTCATTTCAAGCAACGAAGCGGTCGGGAAGTACTAAAAGTGATCAAAGATTAGCAGAAGGACGACCTGGGAAACAAATTGCCCAGCTCGGCGAACAAGCGGACCAATCGTGCCCCCCGCTCAAGGTGTCTAGTGACATGGTCGCTAATGATCCGAGGATGATGCCCGGTTATAGCAATCTTGGAGATTACGTGTCCGACGATGTACAATATGATTTCTTGGACGTGCAGATACAAAGATACGAGTACAAAAAGCCTCTCGTCAAAAATGAAAGATCTCTATCAACGAATATGCGAAGATTGCATGATTGGTACTTGAAAATCTCCAGAGAGTCTGGGGGGAGGGATAGCTTGTATTTGAGAGTTAAACCGGAGCATGACCTCGTTGGAATTGAACTGTTGCCTATTACATTTGAGGAGTTCTATCAGTTTTCAATCAATTGGCCCTCGATAAAGCAACGGTCACCTGCTACTGTCTGTAAGTAGTACTACTTCTGTCATTTAGTCTCTCTATATAGCTGATCTCTTTCATTGCATGTATTTATAATTATCCTCACTATATTATGCAGATTGAAGATCGTCGAATTGAAGAAAAGACAAGTAGGTGATATTGGGTTCATTAACACATACGTCATAGATGAAACCGAGGTTAAATGGCGTCCCTTAGATACCGAGACCAACTTGCTACGATCGTTGGTGGTAAATGAAAACAAATATATAATACTCTTTCCTTACAACTTCAAGTGAGTGTTACTGTCTTGTGCATATTTGGTTTCCCTTATATATCAGTCAAGGTTATAGTAATGTAATTGATGAGTTCATGCATGCGTGCGCAGCTTCCACTATATTCTCTTAGAGATTAAGCTTGAGAAGGGAGTAGTAACTGTCTTGGATTCTAAATGTAAAGATCCCGAGGAGTATGCGGACATGACTCAAATGCTCGACAGGTAAGTTAAATCGATCAATATATATTATCCACCATGCATATCAGCAACTTTGTTCATTTCTGATATCAAGTAATTGTTTTCTTTGTCTGGCAGGGTTTGGAGAAAATTCACCAAAAAAGCTCCGGGACTGCCGAAGAAGCTAGAATTTAGACACCCGAAAGTAAGTACTATATAGAATTTTGTTCCGCGCATCTCCAATATCTTGATTCAAGCGCTAGTTTCATCAATACTATTTGGCATTCTTGCTTATCAGTTTGACTGACCTCTATTTCTTGTAAAGTGGTTGTGGCAGGAACCCGGGAATGATTACTGTCGATACTACATTTGCGAGTACATCCGCCACACGACCTGTGAGTGGGGCTACTCTGAAGCACAATTTGAAGTGCGTAAGCAATCAATAATATTCACAATTTTATAGCATCATTTCATGTATTGACCCCCTACTTCAAATTAGATGTTTCGGATGCGGGATGAACTCCTAACACCAGATCGTCTGCGAGCAATTCAAGAGGAATTGGCGGCATTCTTCCTTGAACACGTGATCGCGCCAGACGGAGAATACTATGTGGACCATGCGTCCATCGTATAGGAGATTATATTTGTAAGAGATAATTATTGTATATATGTACCCGGTAGTGTCGAATAGATATACGAGAACTTGTTGTTCGACCAATCTCTTGGAGAAGGAGAGGTGGTCCATATTACTTCTCTCTCTCTCTCTCTCTATATATATATATATATTATATATATATATATATATATATATATATATATATGTTGATTATACGATCTTCTGTTTCCTTCGTTTGCTTACTAGCTAGCTAGCTAGCTAGCATGTCTAGTCCTCTCTATACGTATGTGTAGTACGTAGCGTCGACCAAGCACGGACATAAGAGAGGACACTTCTCTCTATTAATTAGCTAGCTAACACAATATGAAACACCTAAATTAACCCCCCAAAACCTCCAACCCCTCCTCCCCTTTCAAAAAAAAAAAACAAAAACCACAGCCACAGAAATGCTGACGCGTGGATGCCTTTTGGTCCCGGTTGGTGCCACCAGACGGGACCAAAGCCCCTCCTGCCTGGGCTCGGCGCACAGGCCACGTGGACACCATCTGCCCCGGTTCTGGATCGAACCGAGACTAAAGGGTCAGAGAATTAGTACCGACACTTTTGTCCCGGTTCAAGAACCGGGGCTAAAGGCCCTAAGAAACCGGGTCTGATCTCCCTTTATCTACTAGTGTTTAGATCCAAAGTGATGTACTCATTCCCTTCACAAATATAAGATGTTCTGATAATATTTTGAATCGAATATGTATAGACACACTTCAGTGTGTTTGTTCACTCACTCAAGTCTGTATGTAGTCTATATTAAAATATCTGAAATATTTTATATTTATGAAGTGGGTGGATACTCATACTGAGTTCCTCTTTTATAATCCCATGGTTTAAAATTAGAGAAAAGTCCAATTTTTGCTCAACTTCGATGTCAGACAACTTACGGTTCAAACTTTACAAACCCAACAATTTACTCCTATTCGATCTAGTCCGATGACTCCGGCGATCATGTCGAGCTCTCGCAGCCGCTCTGACTTCGATCTCAACGTTGATGAGGATCTGGCCCTCCACATTGCCCCCAAGAGGTCCAAGGTAGACACGAGGGGCTGTTCCGGATCAGCCGCCTTGTCTCTCCCCCACTGACACAGAGAAGATGCCGGCGCTGGCCCATCCTTACCCACGTGTAGCTTTGCTAGGGCTGCACAGTCCACGCCTCCCCCATGCCGTCCCTTGCCCCCGCCGGCCGCTGAACGCGCACGCCGGAATCAGAGGCACGCGTCGACCAGCACGAGAGGCAACGCGCAAGGGAGACTAAGGTTTCGGGGCACTCCATGTGCCGCCGCCGTGGGTTGCCGGTGTAGCCCGACGAGGACGAGTGGCTCCTCTCATGGGTCTAACGTCGCCGGTGGCTAATGACGGCAGAGACAGACATGAGACGGCTCCGTCGGACGAACGCCAAGGCGCTCTCACTTGCCATTGAGCACTCAGAACACGTCCGGATATGAGATACGTGGATGCTGACGACGAAATTTAAGGACTGGCAGGTCAGTGCCCGCAGGCACGTCCGCGCATGTTTGAGATGCCGAATTTGCCATATCCGGATGTAGATGCTCGATCTAACACCATTGTGATTTGAGCGAAAAATTGCTCAACCCTCCTTTTCTCACGTTGCCGCCAAAAGTGCGAGAAAAATGTGGGGACAACTCTTACAGCCTTTTTTGACGAGCCCAATAATTCAAGTGGGCAAGAGTGAGATTATCGAAAAACAGTGCATTCTTATCCCAAGCCAAGCAAGGTGGGTCAGGCATGACCGGAAATCTTGTGTGTTCTCGTTGGTTGGGAGTCCTTTTTGTACCTTCGGATACAGTTTTGTGTGAAAAAGTGTCAAAATTTCAACGTAACTGATCATTGCTTGGATGGTAAGATGGTAAGATGCTCCGTGTGTTTTACTAATGCGGATTATTCTCTGTATAGCATCTCACACGGAGTCACCGTCAATGTCCCTGCTATAGTGTGGAAATATTTAGAATGATGTAGACATGGAGTATTTTTTTTACTATTGAATATTGTATATTTAGAGTGATGTAGGAGTGGATTATTGTACTACATTATTTTTTTCTTCACCCAGAACGAGTCAAACATGGTCGACAGAAGTCAAGTCAATGCATACTTTTCTACGCGCTAGGTGGGCATTTCATTGGGTTGGTACTTATCCAGCTGAGTCTGGTTCCTTCTCAGAAGCTTCAGCCCCATTTCTCTGCTCTCTTCACAACTGCTAGAGGATCCCTCAAGAGTCTGATCTTCACAAGGTATGTTCTTTTAGTTTGGAAGTTTATTGTTTTCAGATGCTGTTAGAACAGCCATGTCTATGGATAGGAGTGTTTTCTTCCATGTTATTACTAGTTGCTACATCTTTTACCGTTGTTTGCTTGCCTTTGCATGTCTGCCTGCAATTTTGATGCAGTGGCCAGAAGTCAGAATTCTTCATGGCAAAAAATCTATAAAAGCTTCTATTTCAGAGAAAAATATTATGTTTATGACTTAGTCTACAAACAACCCATGTATGTTTAGTCTTGTGTACTGTTAATCTGTCATTGCTGTGTCTTGCAAAAATAATAATCTGTTTTGCTCTCGTATATGGAGAACTTGGAGGAACCCAAAATTTATATAAATTTGTTTTTGCTCTGGTAAATTAGGAGTCACATCAACGCTTCTTAAATCGTCAGAAATGGCTACTAGCGCTGGCGGAGGTAGAACTGAAGAGAACAAGCCGAGCATTTTGAGCACACTACCGAAGCATCTGCCATTAGACTTTCTGAAGAGTATCACAGATAAGTTCTCAGAGAAGCGTATAATTGGTGAAGGCGCTTTTGGAACCGTTTATAAGGTATGGTTGTGCTTTAACAGTTTCTGTCTTTTCAGAAGTTGCTGAAAAATGTTGATGAAAGAGTCTGAGGTTGAACAGGGAACAGTGCCAGATGGGGAAACCATTGCTGTGAAGAAACTTGCCGAAAATCCACCCCTTCCACGAGATAAAGCATTTAATAATGAGACTGTAAATATTGTTGCTGACATTGTTGAAAGTGTACTCTGCTACGAATATTTACCAGGGGGAAGCCTTAAGAAGAATCTTTTCGGTATGTCATACTACCCGATTCAATTCTAATACCCCTATCATACACTATTAATTGGAGTTTGGCCATCAATCGTTGTCACACCATGTTCAGGTTTAAATGCTATGCAATGACAATATAGGAACAACAGTTGACATGATCAAAAGAAGTTGCAATTGTACATACAAAATTTTCTTTTATGATCAATATTTTAGCTATTAGCACGCTAACAAATAAATGAAATTCAAGTCATTATCTTGGAGTGCTTCAGTAATCTTGTGTGTCACTTCTTCAGGAGATACCCCAATGGACTGGGACACACGATTCAACATAATTAAGGGGATCTGCGAGGGTTTACTCTTTGTACACAGCATTCCTATTGTGCATATGGATCTTAAGCCCGAAAATATACTGCTGGATAGTAACATGGTACCGAAAATAGCGGATTTCGGTCTCTCCCGACTCTTCGGTCAAGAACAAACACGGATGAACACACAAAATGTGGTGGGGTCATAGTAAGTCGACTATGAGCTGTGATTAATTTGTGATTGTTTATTATGGTTTAAGTTGCATCATAACCTCGCTGGCAGTACTTACTGTTGAAGTTAATGATATGCAGTGGATACATTGCTCCAGAATATCTATACAGAGGTGAAATCTCCACAAAGTCAGACATATACAGTTTAGGTGTACTAATCCTGGAGACCACCACAAGAGAGGAGAATTGCCGCGGGAACAAACCATCTGCAGAACAGTTTATTAAAAAGGTAACTGGAAATTTTCTTAATAATTTGGATACTAAACTTTAGAAGCTGATATTACAAATGATCTATTGTGCTATATCTTGAGGGGTTATAATTCCAATCTTGTTCATAGGTGCGTGAAAATTGGACAGAGCAGCACATTGTATCAGAGTACCCATCATTAAAAGCAGATTGCCTCCGACAAATAAAAAAATGCATCGAAATTGGACTGCAATGTGTTGAGACTGATCGGCAGAGGAGATCTTCCATAGAAGAAATAATCGACCAGCTCAATGGACGGCATTCTAGTTGAGCTACAAGGTAATACTGGTATAAAATTGACTATCCACATGCCATCCTAATGGCGGTTTCAGTTTATCAAATTTAGCCATGCAAATGAATGAATACATGTTTCTCTCATATATAGCCCAGAAATGAGAGGGTTAAGATATTTCTTTTTTTGGATTAGTTTGAATTGCATACTACATATGTCATGAGGGTTAAGATATTTGCAACCCTTATCTGCAGAATCACATATCCTTAGTTGGGCACCATTTTTTTTTTTTTTTGCCGATCATGCATGGTTGCTTAAGTTTTTTTTTTTTTACTGTTTTTACACTATTAACCTGCCATCTGTAGAACCATGTAGTTGTCCTACATTTCAGCTGGTCGTAACCTATAGTGTCTGGAATTTCAGATCTCCAGTCTCCATGAGAGTGAAATTTGGGTCTTCTTCAGGAGACATGTGCAAGGAAAGGACATGTTCTACTTACTGCCAAAGTTGAAATAAGTTGCTATGATATGTACCTCATTGTGGAACCTGTTAACTTCCATTTCTTATGAAGATAGCTACTCCATGTATATTTTCTTGGCAATGGAGTTCCTTATACTCCAGATACAATGCGGACGCCGGGTTATTTTTAGTGCCAAATAAGAATTTTATTTCCCCGCTCTAGATTTTAAGATGAGTATATGCGCCAATTTTTTCCAGGAGTTTGTTTAGTTCCAAACATAATAAATTGTCACATTTAATTTGCGAGAAAGTGCTTGACATTTCTTCAAAAAAGGAGGGTGTACCCTAGGGCTCTGCGTCAATTGTACGCACATAGGCATCATTAAGAAGCTTCGGGGTACAGAGTGAAGTCATACAAGCCAGATAAGAGGGCTACATGATGCTCACAAGGACCACTAAATCTAACTTTTTTTTTTAAAAGGAGGTTATCCCCCGGCCTCTGCATCGGATAGATGCATGGTGAACGTGTTTGAGAAATTTCTCTATAGACACACAGATAATTTGTGGGGGACAACATATGAGTGACTTTGATGGTGGTGCTACGTGCACCCGGTCTGGAGCTCTAGGTGAAAGCTTAGATTTGACCTGAGTTGGTTATACCTAACAATGATAATATTTATTTATGTCGTTACCTTCTTGAAGTCATTGCTTGAATATGCTATGACTGACTATTCAAGGTGAAATACTTGATTCTGACCTTGGTGGTTAGATCCAGTGACACCAACGGCGAGCCGCTCCCTTACTGAAGGCTTTCTTGCTGGAAAACATCGTCATCCATGTGGTGTCACGAAATGATTGGTGCGGATATCATCATCACTACAGTTTGCCGACCGCGGATCTGATCGCTTTAGGTTTTTTTTCCTTGTCTCCGCATAGCTTTGGCCTTATATGACTTTGCAAGGTGTTGGTGTGTTGTGTGTTGTGTGTTGTGTGTGTGCGGGCGCACGTACATCATATCTATGCAGATGTTGGGTGTGTGCTTAGTGTTTATATCCTCTTAATGCTCCATTTTAAACCGATAGAATCTACTCTTTGTCGACTAGATACATTGGATATGAATGTAAAATGCCAATTTAATGAACACCAGTGGAAATACTCATGGCTCTTTCGACACCCCTCTTTTCATTTCGTTTTATTAAAACGGAAAGAAATAATCTTCTTGATAGGATTTCATTTGGTTGAAATGGATTTATGAAAGCTTCATGCTTTGGCGCTAACGACGAAGCTAGTGGGTTTCTTTCTCCTCTTGAAGACGTTGTTGCGGTACTCCTCGGTGTCAGGGCTTTGGGGAGAAGCCCTTGTCCGCTGTGGACTCGGCAGTGATGATGTGTTGCTCGGTTCTCCCACTTGAGGCCGTTGTCATGGAGCGCAGGTGTACTAGGACGTACTGTAGCATTGTATTCAGATCTTTCTGTATTCTATTTATGCGTCGTAGTCTCGTGTGGTCTTCATGATCCATTTATCCTAGGTTGTGCTTTCTAAGAGGTTCCTTATCACCTTGTACCGTTCCACTGTTTACATTAGTTTGGTTTGTGCTTTATCTATAAACCGGGGCGAGAGCCTATTTAAAACATGAATTATGAATTTAAATGGTTTCGATATCATCCTTTTTTGAGTATTGAATTCAGGAGACTTAGCGCAACTCCAACATTTCCCATTAAAAACTTCATGTAAAAACGATTTTACTCGATGTCCGTAGGGACGTTTCCTGAGAGAAGCTTTTTTCATAAACTTCTCCCCCTAAAATCTTAATTCTTGTTTTTTTCATTAAACATTAATACGAGTGACACATGCACATATCTAACATTAACATAATAACTCAAATAATGATACATAGAACTCTAGTACTTGATAAGAACTAGCAAGATGTCTGATCGTTGCACGGAACATCAATATGCATTTATATGAGTACTTTATTCTGTGGGACATAAGGATGAACGAGGAAAGGCCTTATCTACAAATATGGAGAGGAGTGCGGGTATCTTTTTTGCAAAGTTGTCATAGTTTCCTTCCTATCCGTCAGATATAGATCGGACGGCCAATATGCAGGATGACAGGCACACCATCATCACAAACTCTGTTTTTACAAGAGTAGAGATTTCAAAGCAAAATTGTTTGAAATTTGGTTTGACATTCAAGTTCAAATTTAAATATAACTGATGGTCCAAAACATTGGAAATAAAACACAGTACGAAGTTTATTGACCATGAAGCACCCACAAATGCTCAACTAGATCTTGACAATGTCATCATGATCGGCGGGATCTTCTATCCGTCAATGCATTTCGACAAATTTCTGCAATCATCATCCATCCATCTATGGTCGAACTGGTAGTATGTAAATTTTGATTCTGTCCTTCTCATAGAGATAGTAAGGTGGTTGTTCCCTCTCATCCTCTATGATCATGTTATGCAATCACGCACGTGATCATGATGTGCCACAAGTCCTTTTCATGCCAAACGTGTGAACGACCACGAACAATGCACTACTAGGGAAAACCCTAGTAGTAGCGCTGGTTTTAGAGCTACTAGTAGCGCTTGTACCAGCGCTACTACTAACGCGCTACAGCTAACTAGTAGCAATAGCGTTTGTTCTGAAAAGTTTGATCAAGTTTGGATTAGTACTACTTTCGACATGCACCACATGTTGCCTTCACTTCAATCTAATCCATGTGATTAGTACTACTTTCGATATGCACCACATGTTGCCTTCACTTCAATCTAATCCATGTGATTAGTACTACTTTCGACATGCACCACATGTTGCCTTCACTTCAATCTAATCCATGTTCATTTCACCCACTGATATATAATGACTCATCATGCTCATATAACAACTTAGCATCATGCATCATCATAATAACAAGTCATACTCATCATCTTCATACAACTTCTACTCATTATCATAATAACAAGTCATACTCATCATCCTCATAGTCATCTAACCAACCCCATTTAATTGTTCTTAGCACATGATCATGAGTATTAGCTAGGACCTAAATACCTTCTTAAGGTAAAATAGCATAAAACAAGATATGCCCTGACTCTCCATTATGGATAATGGAGATCGTCTTGTCTCCAATTCTTGCGCTTCGCTTCCTTTTGCTTCCAATTACCTCCGTACGATTGACCATACATTTTTTCCAATCTGTGATTGTCATGTGTTGATCTCTTTTTGAAATCCAGTATGGATAGCTGAGATAAGTAGGATGACCTGGCCATAAGTTTATAACATCAAGGTGACCTATCAGAAACATCATCAGATGAGGCACATAATCATTTGGGATTATCTGTTGAAATGCATAGTAATAACTTCATAGTTAGCAACGTAGTTGAGTTTTGGAAGTATTTATGCAAAAGAAGCACGAATGTCGTAATAGTAAAAAAATCTTACCATTTATCTCCATGGATGTTAACGTAGTTCAACACGTGCACTAGTGGCACGTATTGACCATAATGTGAAGGAGTTTGATAATAGATATTGTAATTCTCAAGATCAGCAATAAATGAGATCAGATGATCTTTCTCCTGATAAGTTAATTATGAGCCATCGATGTAGTAGGTTCTGTCTACTATCTTCCACACATTCTTTGAAGAATGACAATAAGCTATCGATGGAAATAAGTTGTCAACGATTTTGAAATAAACAATATAAATAACTTAATAACTATGTTTCAGAAACTCACATAGCGGTATAATTGGAGGCGTATCAACAAGGACCCAAATGTCCATATTGTTTTGGGCGATGTTATGATCACCAAGATCCATGGTGACAAGCATACCATCCTGAAAATCATAGATCTTGCAAAGTGCTTCCCAATTCGTGCAACCAAAATGGATTCCGTTCTCAGAATTGTATAGATTTACAGCTAAATCAACACCATGATGGGTCCTTAGTTGAATTATCTTTGTTTCCATACTTTCGTGATCTTCAAAATCTATCCTCTCCAAGACATACCGTCTTGCATGGCATGGGATAAGCTAGTCGAATTGTAAAAGACGAAAATATTACACGTTGAGGAAGCAGATGTCATGCTTAATTTCAGAAAAACACTAGTCATCGTTGCGTACCGTTTCAACATCGAAGGTCTCCTGGAGCTTAATGCTGAAGCGCCGATCTTCTTCTAGGTGAGGCATGTCGCACAGACCCTGCTTGTCGTAGCACTAGTCGCACTCTGGGAGACTTTCGTCATCCGACGACGATATCAACGACATTTCCTGTGTTCATAATTCAAAAATTAAACTTCTAAAATTGAATATATGTACTACAAAAACTAAATTAGATAATTATTATTCATCACGGGTTGACTATCGGTCTGTTGGGATTCTTCTTCCTCTCTCATATATGGTGGGCACTCCCTCACTGATTTTTCGACCGTCGATGATGGTCGCTACTCCTCCTTCCCCTAGTGCATAACAAAGGTCTATCACAAGGAGAAGAAGGAGAAGCGACCCCCACGACGACAGTCGACATTCTTCTGTTGGGGAACGTACTATTTTAAAAAAATTCCTACGATCACGCAAGATCTATCTACTAGAAGCATAGCAACGAGCAGGGAGAGTGTCTCTACGTATCCTTGTAGACCGAAAGCGGAAGCGTTTAGTGATGCGGTTGATGTAGTCGAACGTCTTAGCGATCCAACCGATCAAGCACCGAACATACGACACCTCCGCGTTCAGCTCACGTTCAGCTTGATCCTGTTGAGCTTCACGAGAAAGTTTCGTCAGCACGACGGTGTGGTGACGGAGATGATGAAGCTACCGGCACAGGGCTTCGCCTAAGCACTGCAACGGTATGACCGAGGTGTGTTTCTGTGGAGGGGGCACCGCAAACAGCTAGAACAATGTTTCTTCTGTGTCTTTGGGTGCCCCCTGCCCACGTACATAAAGGAGCAAGGGGGAGGTGCGGCCAGCCCATGTATGGCGCGCCAGAAGTAGGATTCCAACTCGTAGTAGGAATAGGAATCCCCTTTCCTATTCCTACTAGGAGTAGGAAAGGAAGGAGGAGAGGAGAAGGACGGAGAGGGGCGCCCCCCACTCCTAGTCCAACTAGGAACCCTAGGGGGTGCGGCCAGCCCTAGTGGGCTACCTCTCTCTTTCCCTCACTGGCCCACTATGGCTCATATTGGCTCCTACATATTCTACGAAGATCTTTATCGATCAAACTGCATAACAACATACATTGTTCCCTTTGTCAAAGGTATGTTACTTTCCCGAGATTCGATCGTCGGTGTCTCAATACCTAGTTCAATCTCGTTACCGGCAAGCCTCTTTACTCGTTTCGTAATACATCATCTCGTGACTAACTCAGTAGTCATTTGCTTGCAAGGCTTATTATGATGTGTATTACCGAGAGGGCCCAGAGATACCTCTCTGACACTCGGAGTGACAAATCTTATTCTTGATCTATGCCAACACCACGAAAACTTTCGGAGACACCTATAGAGCATCTTTATGATCACCCTGTTACGTTGTGACGTTTGATAGCACACAAGGTGTTCCTCCGGTATTCGGGAGTTGCATAATCTCATAGTTATAGGAACATGTATAAGTCATGAAGAAAGCAATATCAGTAAAACTAAACGATCAAGTTGCTAAGCTAACGGATGGGTCTTGTCCATCACATCATTCTCCTAATGTTGTGATCCCGTTGATCAAATGCCAACTCATGTCTATGGCTAGGAAACATAACCATCTTGGATCAATGAGCTAGTCTAGTAGAGGCATACTAGGGACACTCTCTTTTGTCTATGTATTCACACATGTACTAAGTTTCTGGTTAATACAATTCTAGCATTAGTATTAAACATTTATCATGAGATTAGGAAATAAATAACAACGTTATAATTGCCTCTAGGGCATATTTCCTTCAGTCTCCCACTTGAACTAGAGTCAATAATCTAGATTATAGAGTAATGATTCTAACACCCATGGAGTCTTGGTGCTGATCATGTTTTGCCCGCGGAAGCGGTTTAGTCAACGGGTCTGCGATATTCAGATCTGTATGTATCTTGCAAATATCTATGTCTCCCTCCTTGACTTGATCGCGGATGGCTTTTAAGCGTCTCTTGATGTGCTTTGTTCTCTTGTGAAACCTGGATTCCTTTGTCAAGGCTATTCCTCCAATGTTGTCACAAAAGATTTTCATTGGTCCCGATGCACTAGGTATTACACCTAGATCGGATATGAACTCCTTCATCCAGACTCCTTCATTTGCTGCTTCCGAAGCAGCTATGGACTTCGCTTCACACGTAGATCCCGCCACGACGCTCTACTTGGAACTGCACCAAGTGACAACTCCACTGTTCAATAAAAATACATATCCGGTTTGTGACTTAGAGTCATCCGGATTAGTGTCAAAGCTTGAATCGACGTAACCGTTTACGACGAGCTCTTTGTCACCTCCATACACGAGAAACATATCCTTTATCCTTTTTAGGTAGTTCAGGATGTTCTGGACCGCTGTCTAGTGATCCACTCCTAGATTACTTTGGTACCTCCCTGCTAAACTTATAGCAAGGCACACATCAGGTCTCGTACACAGCATTGCATACATGATAGATCCTATGGCTGAGGCATAGGGAATGACTTTCATTTTCTCTCTATCTTCTGCAGTGGTCGGGCATTGAGTCTTACTCAACTTCACACCTTGTAACACAGGCAAGAAACCTTTCTTCGACTGCTCCATTTTGAACTTCTTCAAAACTTTATCAAGGTATGTGCTTTGTGAAAGTCCAATTAAGCGTTTTGATCTATCTCTATAGATCTTGATGCCTAATATATAAGCAGCTTCACCGAGGTCTATCATTGAAAAATTCTTATTCAAGTATCCTTTTATGCCATCCAGAAATTCTATTTCTTTTCAAATGAACAATATGTCATCCACATATAATATCAGAAATGCTACAGAGCTCCCACTCACTTTCTTTTAAATACACGCTTCTCCAAAAGTCTGTATAAAACCATATGCTTTGATCACCTCATCAAAGCGTATATTCCAACTCCGAGATGCTTGCACCAGTCCATAGATGGATCGCTGGAGGCTGCACACGTTGTTAGCACCTTTAGGATCGACAAAACCTTCTGGTTGCATCATATACAACTCCTCTTTGAGGTATCCATTTAGGAATGCAGTTTTGACATCCATTTGCCAGATTTCATAATCATAAAATGCGACAATTGCTAACATAATTCGGACAGACTTAAGCATCGCTACGGGTGAGAAAGTCTCATCGTAGTCAACTCCTTGTACTTGTCGAAAACCTTTCGCAACAAGCTGAGCTTTGTTGATAGTAACATTACCGTTGGCGTCAGTCTTCCTCTTGAAGATCCATTTATTTTAAATGGCTTGCCGATCATCGGGCAAGTCAACCAAAGTCCACACTTTGTTCTCATACATGGATCCCATCTTAGATTTCATGGCCTCAAGCCATTTTGCTGAATCTGGGCTCATCATCGCTTCCTCATAGTTCGTAGGTTCATCATGGTCTAGTAACATGACTTCCAGAACCGGGTTGCCGTACCACTCTGGTGCGGAACATACTCTGGTTGATCTATGATAACCCACAAGTGTAGGGGATCAGTTGTAGCCTCTTTCGATAAGTAAGAGTGTCGAACCCAACGAGGAGCTACATGTATAACAAATATTCCCTCAAGTTCTATCGACCACCGATACAACTCTACGCACGCTTGACGTTCGCTTTACCTAGAACAAGTATAAAACTAGAAGTACTTTGTAGGTGTAATGGGATAGGTTTGCGAGAATATAAAGAGAACGTAAACAAAACTAGGGGATGTTTAGGTAAAGAAGCAATAAAGTTAAGCTAGACATATAGTGCTCAAGTAGTGGATCCACCGGGATCACAAGGTATATCAAAGACAATTTTAATTAGCAATGATTTGGCATTTAGTAGTGAGCACAAAGTGATATTTGTCATGCAAAAACAAAGTCTAACTCTCTTTCTATGCATAGGCATGTCATACAAGAACAATTCATGCACATCAAGTAAAGGCCAATGCATAGTATAAGCAGTTTCTTGCAATTTTATCATATTGGAAACATAGAGAGGCGGAGATGTAGTCCCTCTCTCATAATAATTGCAAGTAGGAGCAAAAAGCACATGCATATTATACTCATCAAAATCATCATGTGTAGTAGTAGAACGCAACCCATCAAAAGAACCTTCACATACTTCGTTCAATGGCGATCCACAGTCACTCTAGGACGCTCAGAACGTGACACCTAACCGGCTGGAGGAAGCACAATCCTCAAGTGTAACAAGTCTTCAAATCACACAGACAAAAAGACTTCAGTGATGCTTAAATCTCTTTGGATCTGGGCGTTTTGGGATTTGTCATCACAAGGATCTTTTCTCTCAAAGGCTTCGGAGGTAGGTTGCTCTCAAACGACAAAAGCCGTGCACTAACTCTTAGAAGCCACCAATTTATGGTGTAGGGGGTGGGATATTTATAGCCATGAGGCAACCCGACATGATATGTCCGAAATGACCCTTGGTCACTAAGGAACTGACACGTCTCCAACAGTCCGATTGTGAACACACGCGACAACTTTACTTGAGCTCCAAGTAAAGTTTACCTATCTAGCTCTGGATATGATTTGCTCTCATTTGTCTTCGATTGAAGACATAGGTGTTTTGGTTCAGCATCACATCAGTCATTCGACTATGTTCACTTGGACCCCACTTAACAGTACGGTGGTTCCTATGACTCAAGAAGGAATAAAAAGAACTACGAAAGGAACTATGTCTTGACATTCTATAGTCTTCAATGAGTGTCTTCATAGGTCATTATCTTCACGTGAATGTGTTCACGCAGCACCACTGTGTTCAATGTCTTCACACATTTTTAGGGGTTATCTCTGGAAGTTAAACCGAATCTGTGAGGGACTATTACCTGTGTTATCCTGCAATTCTTACAAACACGTTAGTCCCTCAACCACGTTTGTCGTCAATACTCCAAAACTAACTAGCTAGGGGGCACTAGATGCACTTACAATCTCCCCCTTTTTGGTGATTGATGAAAAACAGGTTGAAGTTTTCAACGGGGATAAAATATGTGAAATTATGGATAACATGGTCAATGGCTTCATAATAGTGAGAGGGCTCCCCCTGAAGATGTGCACAAAGTAGTTTTGGTTTTGAATGCAAAGGCACATGGCAAGTTTTGCTTTGTGGAGATCGTCTTCAATATTATGAAGACAATCCATCATGCATGCAAGGATGTAGTGAAGATAATGATATGCATAATGGAAAATGGGCGTCTGCTGAATGACTTCGTGCGCATAGGATAGATAATTTAACCAGGCATAAGAAAACATCAGCAAATGTAGCAGACGACCATCAAGTTTTAAGTGTTACAACTCAAGAGCCAAAAGTTTCAAAACGGGAGTTGTAAGAGCTTAGCAAAAATAATGCACCCGACCCATATGGACCCGCTTGAAGACTATCGACTCATATGCTTCTTCCCCTTTTGTCAGTAAGGACCAAAAAGGTTTGAAGACACAGAGTATCTACGCGTTCCCAGGCGGTGAAGACGTTGGAGGAGTCGGGTCGACGTTGGAGGTTCGTGGTGCAGAGGGGCCTCACGCAGAATCGTGATGTAGTGAAGTGATTGCTGGGGAAGTGTCGTCTTCTTCTTCATCGATGACACGAGCAACAACAGTTGCAGCTGAAGATGAATACTCATAATCTTCAATAGATGGGGTTGGACGCCAAGTCACAGCTTGTGGAGGACTGGAATCAAACTTGAAGCGCTCAGTGAAGCCATCTGCTTGAAGATCACCTTCAGAGCATAGCAGGGTAAAGCTCTTCCAGGACCGCCGACATGCTTCATGTGCAAAAAACAAATTCTTGGTAGCCAAGTTGCGAATGCGATTTACATCAGTGAGAAGACTTTGCATCTGTCGCTTCATCTAGTCATGATGCCTATCCTGCTTCTGGTGAAGTGAAACAAGAAGCTCTCGCTCATTCAGGACACAAGAATGCTTCTTTGGCCGTTGAGCAATGGTGCTACCAGTGGCATCTGTGTTGGTACGATGCGGGAGGCGCACATGCCCGGCTAGAGGATAAGCAGTAATATTTGCATTAGGCACATACACACTTTCAACTTGCTGTGTGAAGCTTTGGCGATCAGCATTGAGCAGTTGAAGTGGTTGCTTGGCAGGCTTGGCATAGATGGCTTCATGAGACATATCAACCCCAGGCAAGAAGACAACTTGGTTGCGTGCAGAAGCTTGGTAGCTGATAGTTGAATGAAGCTTAATGAGCCTCATGATCCAAGGAGCGTAGAGCTTGAGGCCAAATAGATCAATACCAGAGGCAGCCAGTTGGCGAATGAAGAAGTCATGAGTATTGAATCTGATGCCATTGAAAATATAGAAGACCAAAGTCTTCATGACGCCATTCAGAGTAGCTTCAGACGAGTGTCCCTTGACAGGCCAAAGAGTACGCATCAGAATATGGTATATGGTGCGAGGCAAGTACTCGTGGTCTTTGACGAAGAATTCCTTTGGAAGATCAGCATCAAGGGGCAATGGCTTAATCATGCTAAGCATTTCACTCATATTGGGTTCAAGTTTCTTGAAGATGCTTTGAAGCTCTTTCTGATGTAAAGAACAGCCTGGTTCGTGCAACTGATCACCATGAGTGGGCAGGGAAGTAAGCTCAAGTAGAGTCTGAGCATTAGCTTCATGATGAATGTCACCTGTCATCCACTCAAGGAGCCATGTCTTCGGATCCCCGATGTATCCTCTGATGTGAAGAGTGGCAAAGAATTGCAGGAGAAGCTCTTCATTCCAGTGGTCCTTGGCGGTGATGAAGGGAAGCAATCCAACTTCTCTGAACAGTCAGGGGCTTCTTCAAGGCAGGGCAGTCCAGCAATGGCATCACAATCAAGACGTTGATGCAGAAAAATCCGGTCTTGATTGTACAGAGTGCAAGAGTAATAGCTTCATTGCTGAAAGCTCCAGAACCTATCAGAAGAAATCTTGGCCTTCTTGTATGGGTTCTTAGCAGAATCAAAGAAGGTGTTGTTTGCCCTGAAGCTATGCACACTGAATGAGCCTTGTGTTGTTGCGGCGCTGGGAAGCCGAGGCAATCTGGGCTTCGGATTCAGAGTCGGAGGCCGACCGTCCACATGATAGTCATATTGTGGGCCTGGTGCAGCATGAAGCTTCAGAAGTGGCCATTTGACAGTGACAAGCTCATCATCTTTATTGTAGGCTCGGGCCATGGTGAAGGGCTTAGAAGAAGGAGCAGTCACTTCAGGAGCAATTACTTCAGGAGCAATCACTTCAGGAGCAGCAACGACTTCATTCTGCACATTGGCTTCAGTCATGACAGTGTCATTCGCTTCAGTATGCATAGATGTGTCAGCCACTTTTGCGTCCGATTCAGTGGCTTCAGGGAGAGTGGACTCATGCACAACTGTATCGTGGTGAATGGGTTCTTGCATGACGGGCACCTCTTCTTGGACAACAGTTTCTTGGGGAGGGGGAGTAACTTCGCGGGTTTCTTCTTTCTCTTCATCGGTTGATGCAGCCAGAATATCTTCAGTCATCTTGGCTTTAGATTCAGGAGCAGACACTGAAGGAATGGCATCAATATTAACAAACATTACCCACTGTATTCTATCACAATTCTATGGCCCCAAGTCAAGGAGGCTTCAACAAGAATTCAAACATATGCAAATAATTAAGTTATAATAGCAATCTGTGAAAACAGAACAGTCTGTAGTAATCTGAACATTAACCATACTTATGTAACTCTACAAATTATTTCAAAATTAGGAAAAATCAACAATTTGTATAGCAAGACTTTTCAAAAAGTTTCAGATCCTTTGGACATTCCAGTAAAAAAATTAAAATCTCGCACTACAGCCAAAGTTTCTGTTTTTGCACCGCACAAACCAACAAGCAGTTTAATCATCCTAAAGGAAACTCTTGGCACCTTATTTTTATAATACAATGGAACTGTACAAGGGGATAATTATTTTTATTGAAAAGTTTCTGTAATTCAAGATTTGCAAAGTTCCCATGGGCATGAACAAAGTTCAAGGAGCTCCCCCATTTCAACGGTGCTCATCCTTCTTACTTTCACTCTTCTTTTTGAAAAAGTTTTAGGTTCCCCAATTTTTTTCTTTTTAAACTTGATAAAAGCACACAACATAAATAAATGACTCTCTAAGACTTCCTGGTTGTCTCCCTGGCAGCGCTTTCTTTAAAGCCATTAAGCTAGGCATATAGTGCTCAAGTAATGGATCCACCCGGATCCCAAGGTATATCAAAGCCAATTTTAATTAGCAATGATTTAGCATTTAGTAGTGAGCACAAAGTGATATTTGTCATGCAAAAAAAATTCTAACTCTCTTCCTATGCATAGGCATATCATACAAGAACAATTCATGCACATCAAGTAAATGCCAATGCATAGTATAAGCAGTTTCTTGCAATTTTATCATACTGGAAACATAGAGAGGTGGAGATGTAGTTCCTTTCTCATAATAATTGCAAGTAGGAGCAGCAAGCACATGCATATTTAATCATCAAAATCATCATGTGTAGTAGTAGAACGAAACCCATCAATAGAACCTTCACAGACTTTGTTCACTGGCAATCCACAGTCACACTAGGACGCTCAGAACGTGATGCCTAACCGACTGGAGGAAGCACAGCCCTCAAGTGTAAAAAGTCTTCAGGTCACACAGATAGAAAGACTTCAGTGATGCTTAAATCTCTTTGGCTCTGGGCATTTTGGGATTTGTCCTCACAAGGATCTTTTCTCTCAAAGGCTTCGGAGGTGGGTTGCTCTCAAACGACAAAAGTCGTGCACTAACTCTGAGCAGCCACCAATTTATGGTGTAGGGGGTGGGCTATTTATAGCCATGAGGCAACCCGACATGATATGTGATGACCCTTGGTCATCTCTGGAAGTTAAAACGAATCTGTGAGGGACTATTACCTGTGTTATCCTACAATTCTTACAAACACGTTAGTCCCTCAACCATGTTTGTCCTCAATACTACAAAACCAACTAGGGGGCACTAGATGCACTTACAATCTCCCCCTTTTCGGTGATTTTTGACAAACAGGTTGAAGTTTTTAACGAGGATAAAATATGTGAAATTATGGATAACACGGTCAATGGCTTCATAATATTGAGAGGGCTCCCCCTGAAGATGTGCACAAAGTAGTTTTGCTTTTGAATGCAAAGGCACATGGCAGATTTTGCTTTGTGGAGATCTCCTTCAATATTATGAAGACAATCCATCATGCATACAAGGATGTAGTGAAGATAATGAGATGCATAATGGAAAATGGGCGTCTGCTGAATGACTTCATGCACATAGGATAGATAATTTAACTAGGCATAAAAAACAGCAGCAAATGTAGCAGACGACCATCAAGTTTTAAGTGTTACAACTCAAGAGCCAAAAGTTTCAAAACGAGAGTTGTAAGAACTTAGCAAAAATAATGCACCCAGCCCATATGGACCCGCTTGAATACTATCAACTCATATGCTTCTCCCCCTTTTGTCAGTAAGGACAAAAAAGGTTTGAAGACATATAGTATCTATGCGTTCCCAGGCGGTGAAGACGTAGGAGCAGTCGGGTCGACGTTGGAGGTCGGTGGTGTAGAGGGGGCTGACGCATAATTGTGATGCAGTGAAGCGATTGCTGGGGAAGTGGTGTCGTCTTCTTCATCGATGACACGAGCAACAACAGTTGCAACCAAAGATGAATACTCAGAATCTTCAATAGATGTGGTTGGACGCCAAGTCGCAGCTTGTGGAGGATTGGAGTCAAACTTGAAGCGCTCACTGAAGCCATCTGCTTGAAGATCAGCTTCAGAGCATAGCAGGGTAAGGCTCTTCCAGGACCGCCGACATGCTTCATGTGCAACAAACGAATTCTTGGTAGCCAAGTTGCGAATGCGATTCACATAAGTTAGAAGACTTTGCATCTGCCGTTTCATCTAGTCATGATGCCTAACCTTCCTTCCAGTGAAGTGAAACAAGAAGCTCTCGGTCATTCAGGACACGGGAACACATCTTTGGCTGTTGAGCAATGGTGCTACCAGTGGCATGAGTGTTGGCACGATGCGGGAGGCGCAGATGTCCGGCCAGAGGATAAGCAGTAACATTGGCATTGGGCACATACACACTTTCAATATGTTGTGTGAAGCTTTGGCGATCAGCATTGAGCAGTTGAAGTGGTTGCTTGGCAGGCTCAGCATAGATGGCTTCATGGGAAATATCAACCTCATGCAAGAAGACAACATGGTTGCATTCAGAGGCTTGATAGCTGATAGTTGAATGAAGCTTAATGAGCCTCATGATCCAAGGAGCGTAGAGCTTGAGGCCAAACAGATCAATACCAGAGGCAGCCAGTTGGCGAATGAAGAAGTGATGAGTATTGAATCTGATGCCATTGAAAATATAGAATACAAAAGTCTTCATGACGCCATTCAGTGTAGCTTCAGACAAGTGTCCCTTGACAGGCCAAAGAGTATGCCTCAGAATATGGTATATGGTGCGAGGCAAGTACTCGAGGTCTTTGACGAAGAATTCCTTTGGAAGATCAGCATCAGGGGGCAATGGTTTAATCATGCTAAGCATTTCACTCATATTGGGTTCAAGTTTCTTGAAGATGCTTTGAAGCTCTTTCTGATGTAAAGAACAGCCAGGTTCGTGCAACTGATCACCATGAGTGGGCAGGGAAGTAAGCTCAAGTAGAGTCTGAGCATTAGCTTCATGATGAATGTCACCTGTCATCCACTCAAGGACCCATGTCTTCGGATCCCTGCTGTATCCTTTGATGTGAAAAGTGGCAAAGAATTGCAGGAGAAGCTCTTCATTCCAGTGTTCCTTGGCAGTGACGAAGGGAAGCAATCCAACTTCTCTGAAGCAGTCAAGGGCTTCTTCAAGGCAGGGCAGTCCAGCAATGGCATCACAATCAAGACGCTGATGCAGAAAAATCCGCTCCTGATTGTACATAATGCAAGACTAATAGCTTTGTTGCTGAAAGCTCCAGAACCTATCAGAAGAAATCTTGGGCTTCTTGTATGGGTTCTTAGCAGAATCAAACAAGGTGTTGTTTTCCCTGAAGCTATGCACACTGAATGAGCCTTGTGTTGTTGTAGTGCTGCGAAGCCGAGGCAATCTAGGCTTTGGCTTCAGAGTCTGAGGCCGACGCTCCACATGATAGTCATATTGTTGGCCTGGTCCAGCAGGAGGCTTCAGAAGTGTCCATTTGACAGTGACAAGCTCATCATCTTTATTGTAGACTTGGGCCATGGTGAAGGGCTCAGAAGAAGGAGCAGTCACTTCAGGAGCAATTACTTCAGGAGCAATCACTTTAGGAGCAGCAACGACTTCATTCTGCATATTGGCTTCAGTCATGACAGTGTCATTCGCTTCAGTATGCACAGATGGGTCAGCCACTTTTGCGTCAGATTCAGTGGCTTTAGGGAGAGTGGACTCATGCACAATTGTATCTTGCTGAATGGGTTCTTGCATGATGGGCACCTCTTCTTGGACAACAGTTTCCTGCGGAGGGGGAGTGACTTCATGGGTTTCTTCTTTCTCTTCATCGGCTGATGCAACCGGAATATCTTCAGCCGTCTTGGCATCAGATTCAGGAGAAGACACTGAAGGAATGGCATCAGGAAACACTTGACGTGCCACTGAGCTAGAATTTTGCTTTCCATCTTCAAGAATGCCTGACATGGAGGCTTGAGGTCTGAGTCCTTTACGAAGCCTTCGAAACTTGGGCGACACAATTGGTGCAGCCCATAATGTAGTAAATATCAACATATAAGCATGATGAAAAATGGACGTATCAACTCCCCCAAGCTTAGACCTCGCTTGTCCTCAACCGAAAGTTGATATCGAAAAATATGTCCACATGTTTAGAGATAGAGGTGTCGATAAAAACAAAATACGGACATGAGGGCATCATGATCATTCTCATAACAGCAACATATATATAATGTCATATGATTCTTATGCTAAAGTAACAATTCATCCACAATATCGAGTATGAATCATAAACTTCATTGAAAACTAACAAACTTTGTTCTCGTTCATTGAAGCAATTGCAATTTATCGTAACATAAGAAAGAGTCAATATAAGGGCTTTTCAGCAAGCCTACATACTCAACTATCATATTGTCTTTCACAAATTCTCACACTCACGCAATACTTATGGTTATGGAGTTTTAATCGGACACAGAGAAAGATAGGGGCTTATGGTGTTGCCTCCCAACCTTTTACCTCAAGGGTAATGTCAACAGTAATAGACCATGAAAACTTACATCCAAGTGTGTATATATGTCAAGTTCTTTCCACCACAATGTGCTTGCCAAAGGATAAAATGTAAAAAGGAAAGGTGGAATTCACCTTGACACTTGTAAGGCATGAATAATAGAGAGGCCCTTCGCAGAGGGAAGCAGAGGTTGTCATGTATTTTAATGGTTGGATGCACAAAGTCTTAGCATAGAAGAACTTCACTTTATATTGCCACTTGTGATAAGGACCTTTATTATGCAGTCCGTCGCTTTTATTACTTCCATATCACAAGATCATATAAAGCTACTCCTACACTAATAAATCATACATATTTTAGCGAGTTTGCAGCATGACAACTTACTTGGAAGGATATTTCTCAATCCATAGGTAGGTATGGTGGACTCTCATGGAAAAACTGGGTTTAAGGATGTATGGAAGCACAAGTAGTATCTCTACTTGGTGCGAGGAGTTTTGGCTAGCATGAGGGGGAAAGGCAAGCTCAACATGTTATATGATGCATGACAATATACTTTATTTTTGATATAAGAAGACATAACCCATTATGTTGTCATCCTTGTCCAACATCAACTCTTTGGCATGTCATACTTTAATGAGTGCTCACAATCATAAAAGATGTCCAAGACAGTTTATTTGTATGTGAAGCCTCTCTTATTTTATTACTTCCTATTAATTGCAACGATGCCCAAAACTATGTTTGTCAACTCCCAACAACTTTTATTTATCATACTCTTATATGTGAAGTCATTACTTCCCATAAGATCAATATGATCGCTCTGGTACTTATCATATTTTTTTATCATGACCCAAGTGAGGAAATCAAGCCCTTGACTCAACACTAGTCTTTATTATATAGCTCACGGACTCGATTACAAAGGGTAAAGATCAAAAAGCAAACACAACTAGATCATGCTAACTTTATTCTACAAGATAAAAATACTACCAAAAGGAACGAACTAAGTAAAACGGTAAAGATAGGAGTGATGGTGATACGATACCGGGGTCACTCCCCCAAGCTTGGCAGTTGCCAAGGGGAGTGCCCATACCTATATGATTATGTCTCCTTCTTCGGGGGTGGTGATGATGGAGTTGAAAGTAGTGACACCGGATCATCATATATCGAGCGTAGGAGATCTTCCAGCTTGCAGATAATACCTTTGAGTGCAGCAATATAGTCCTTCAACAAAATATTTTCACTTGTGAGATGCTTGTTTCGAATTTGAGCTAACTCAATCATCCTGAAAGTTTAAATCTCAGTTGAGGTAAAGAGATTGGGAATAGATTTAGGGATGTCTTCTTCTCCCGATGCCGGAGCCGGATCTTCCACCTCCATCTTGATCTTCTTCTCCTTATGGATCTCCTCGGTCCTTCCCTCTTCAGATCTATCTTCATTAGCCAAGCATCGTTTCCTTCGTTGTTGGAGGAGGGAGACGACATCATGCCTAGCTTCGCAAACCCTAGCAGAAAATAGCTCGAAACAAGAACAGAGGATTTTTGCGTGATACAGAGGTCAAAACCTTCGGGAGTATATATAATGAATTTTTACCGACCAAAAGGAGTAACCCACAAGAAAACGGAGTCCGGGAGGCACAGGAGCTGCCAACGAGGCAGGGGGGCGCGCCCTCCACCCTCGTGGACGGCTCGTGTCTCTTCCGGACCGCGGCTTATTTTTCTATTTTTCTAAATATTCCAAAACGGAGAAAAATTGCCTTTAGAGCTGTTTTGGAGTCGGTTTACTTACCGTATCACATACCTCTTCCTTTTCGAAGGCTGAATCGTTCTGGAAAGTGTCCCTTATGTATTCCTCCGGGGTTACGGTTTCAATAATATTGGTTTCAACATTTATAGGATTACCTGAGATATAATGTTTGATTCTTTGACCGTTCACCACCTTCGGATTTGTGCCTTTGAAGTTGTTGATTTTTATAGCACCGGAACGATAGACCTCCTCGATAACGTAAGGTCCTTCCCACTTGGAGAGAAGTTTTCCTGCAAAAAATCTTAAACGAGAGTTGAATAGCAAGACATAATCACCTACGTTAAACTCACGCTTTTGTATCCTTTTGTCATGCCATCTTTTAACTTTTTCTTTAAACAGTTTGGCATTCTCATAGGCCTTGGTTCTCCATTCATCGAGACAACTAATGTCAAATAGCCTCTTCTCACCGGCAAGTTTGAAATCATAATTGAGCTCTTTGATAGCCCAATATGCCTTTTTTCTAGCTCAAGAGGTAAGTGACAAGCTTTTCCATATACCATCTTGTATGGAGACATACCCATAGGATTTTTCTATGCAGTTCTATAGGCCCATAATGCATCATCAAGTTTCTTGGACCAATTCTTCCTAGACCTATTAACTGTCTTTTGCAAGATTAGTTTCAACTCCCTATTACTTAATTCTACTTGACCACTAGTGTGTGGGTGATAGGGGGATGCAATTCTATGGTTGACATCATATTTAGCAAGCATCTTACGGAAAGCACCATGAATAAAGTGTGAACCACCATCAGTCATTAGATATCTAGGGACTCCAGACCTCGGAAAAGTAACTTCTTTAAGCATCTCAATAGAGGTGTTATGATCAGCACTACTAGTTGGAATAGCTTCTACCCACTTAGTAACGTGATCAACAAAAACTAAAATATGTGTGTATCCATTAGAGGTAGGAAACGGTCCCATATAGTCAAAGCCCCAAACATCAAATGGTTCAATAACAAGTGAATAATTCATAGGCATTTCTTGACGTCTACTAATATTACCAATTCTTTCACATTCATCACAAGATAGAGCAAACTTACGGGCATCCTTGATGAGAGTAGGCCGATAAAAACCAGATTGCAATACCTTGTGTGCAGTTCTATCTCCCGCATGGTGTCCTCCATAAGCTTCGCAGTGGTACTTGCGTAGGATCTGTTCCTGTTCATGCTCAGGTACACAACGTCTAATAATACCATCTACTCCTTCTTTATAAAGATGTGGGTCATCCCAGAAGTAATGTCTCAAATCATAGAAGAACTTTTTCTTTTGCTGGTATGTGAAGCTAGGAGGTATAAACTTGGAAGCATAATCAGCATACCATGGAGCAGTACGAGAAGTATTTATGACAGCTAGTTGTTCATCAGGAAACCTATCATCAATACATTGTGGGTCATCAAGTATATTCTCTAACCTAGACAAGTTATCTGCAACGGGGTTCTCAGCTCCCTTTCTATCAATAATATGCAAGTCAAATTCTTACAGCAAGAGAACCCATCTAATAAGTCTAGGTTTAGCATCTTTCTTTAACATAAGGTATTTGATAGCAGCATGATCAGTGTGAATAGTTACTTTAGAATCAACTATATAGGGTCTAAACTAATCACAAGCAAATACAACTGCTAAAAATTCTTTCTCGGTAGTAGCATAATTTCTTTGGGCACTATCTAGAGTTTTACTAGCATATTGGATAACATTTAATTTCTTATCAACTCTTTGCCCTAATACAGCTCCTTCAGCATAATCACTAGCATCGCACATAATCTCACAGGGCAAGTTCCAGTCAGGAGGCTGGACAATATGTGCAGAGATTAATGCTTTCTTAAGTATTTCAAATGCTTCTATACAATCATCATCAAAGACAAAAGGAATATCTTTTTGTAGGAGATTAGTCAGAGGCCTGGAGATTTTGGAGAAGTCCTTTATGAACCTCCTATAAAACCCGGCGTGACCAAGGAAACTTCGTATACCTTTGATGTCCTTTGGGCATGGCATCTTTTCAATAGCATCAACTTTAGCTTTGTCAACTTCAATACCTCTTTCAGAAATTTTATGTCCCAAGACAGTGCCTTCATTAACCATAAAGTGGCACTTCTCCCAATTCAAGATGAGGTTAGTGTCTTCACATCTCTGCAAAACTCGATCAAGGTTGCTTAAGCAATCATCAAAATAAGTTCCGTAAACGGAGAAATCATCCATGAAAACCTCAACAATCTTTTCACAAAAATCAGAGAATATAGCCATTATGCATCTTTGAAAGGTACCAGGTGCATTACATAAACCAAAAGGCATACGTCTATAAGCAAAGGTACCTAAAGGACAAGTAAAAGTGGTCTTTTCTTGATCCCCTTTTGACACAGGTATTTGAGAGAAACTAGAATAATCATCTAGAAAGCAGAAATGAGTATGTTTGGATAACCTTTCTAGCATTTGATTAATAAATGGCAAGGGTTAATGATCTTTCTTGGTAGCTTTATTTGCGGGATCAATTCATCTTTATCATTAGGAATGACAGTCATACCTCCTTTCTTAGGGACACGATGGACATGACTTACCCACTGTCTATCGGCAACTGGATAGATAATACCTGCCTCTAGAAGCTTTAGTATTTCCTTCCTTACCACTTCTTTCATCTTAGGATTTAACAGTCGCTGATGATCAATAACTGTTTTAGCATTTTCTTCCAATTTTATCTTGTGTTGGCATATAGTGGGACTAATGCCCTTAAGATCATCCAGAGTATATCCAATAGCAGCTCGGTGCTTCTTCAGAGTTTTCAATAGCTTTTCTTCTTCCTGCTCTGAAAGGTTAGCACTAATAATAACAGGGTATATCTTCTTTTCATCAACATAAACATACTTAAGATTATCAGGCAAAGGTTTAAGTTCAAACATGAGATCGCCCTTGGGTGGAGGAGGATCCCATAGGATTTCAACAGGCAAGTTGTTTTTCAGTACGGGTCCCTGTTTAAAGAATATTTCATCTATTTCCCTTCTCTCATTCATATGCATATCAATTTCATGATCGAGCAAGTATTGTTCTAAAGGATCATTAGGAGGCACGGCAATAGAAGCAAGACCAATAATCTGATCCTTACTGGGTGCTTCCTTTTCAAGGGGTTGTATACGGAATTTAGCAAAGTTAAAATCATGAGACATATCCCCTAATCCAACAATAACAATATCTTTCACGCAGTCTATCTTGGCATTAACAGTATTCAAGAAAGGTCTACCAAATATAATGGGACAAAATTCATCTTGTGGGGAACTAAGAACAAGAAAATTAGCAGGGTATTTAACCTTCCCACACAAGACTTGAATATCTCTAACAATCCCAACTGGTGAAATAGTGTCTCTATTATCCAACTTAATAGTAACATCAATCCCTTCTAACTCAATAGGTGCAATATCATGCATAATTTCTCGATATAAATCATGAGGGATAATACTCGCACTAGCACCTACGTCACATAAACCATGATAGCAATGATCTCCTATCTTAACAGAGATAATAGGCAAGCCTAAAATAGGTCTATGTTTACTCCTAGCATTGGGTTTGGCTATTCTAGCAGACTCTTCTTGGAGATAAATAACATGTCCATCCAAATCTTCTACCAAGAGATCTTTAACCATAGCGACACTAGGTTCAACTTTAATTTTCTCAAAGGGTGTAGGTGTTCTAGTATTACTTTTACGAACTACAGTTGAAGCTTGAGCATGATCCTTAATTCTAACAGGGAAAGGTGGTTTCTCAATATAAACAGTAGGAATAACAGGATCAACATTATAAGTGATAGTCTTTTCTTCAACTTTAACAGGTTCAACTACTTTTACTTCAATAGGGGGTGATATTTAAACCACTTCTCCTTGGGGAGATCAACATGAGTAGCAAAAGATTCACAGAAAGAAGCTACTATCTCAGAGTCAAGTCCATATTTAGTGCTAAACTCACGGAAAACATCGGTATCCATAAAAGCTTTAACACAATCAAACTTAGGGCTCATACCTGACTCCTTACATTCATCGAGATCCCAATCTTCAGATTTGCATTTAATTCTTTCCAATAAATCCCATTTGAATTCAATAGTCTTCATCATAAAAGAACCAGAACAAGAAGTATCGAGCATGGAGCGATTATTAAGAGAAAGTCGAGCATAAATTTTTTGAGTAATCATTTCTCTGGAGAGCTCATTATTGGGGCATGAATATAACATTGACTTAAGCCTCCCCCAAGCTTGGGCTATGCTTTCTCCTTCGCGAGGCCAAAAATTATAAATATAATTACGATCACGATGAACCTGGTGCATAGGGTAGAACTTCTGATGAAATTCCAACTTCAGACGATTATAGTTCCATGATCCCATGTCATCACATAGCCTAAACCATGTCAATGAATCTCCCTTCAAAGATAAAGGGAAGACCTTCTTCTTGATAACATCCTCTGGCATACCTTCAAGCTTAAACAATCCACAAACTTCATTCACATATAATAGATGTAAATCGGGATGCAATGTTCCGTATCCTGTAAAAGGATTTTCAAGCAGTTTCTCTATCAAACCCGAAGGAATTTCAAAGCAAACATTTTCAGTAGGTGCAATAGGTTGAGGAGCAACTCTTTGCTCTTCTGGTCGGGGTGAAGATACCCCGAACAAGCCCCTCCAAGGATATTGAGCCATAGTAACAAGTGACAATAAATTTCAGCATACTATATAAATGTTTCCTTACCAAAGGCGCTTCACTCCCCGGCAACGGCGCCAGAAAAGAGTCTTGATGACCCACAAGTGTAGGGTATCTATCGTAGTCCTTTCGATAAGTAAGAGTGTCGAACCCAACGAGGAGAAAAGGAAATGATAGGCAGTTTTCAGTAAGGTTTTTTCTGCAAGCACTGATATTATAGGTAACATATAGTTTTGTGATAAGATAATTGGTAGCAAGTGACAAAAGGTAAAAGTAAATAAGGTGCAGCAAGGTGGCCCAATTCTCTTTGTAGCAAAGGACAAGCCTAGACAAACACTTCTATAAAGGAAAGCGCTCCCGAGGACACATGGGAATTATCGTCAAGCTAGTTTTCATCACGATCGACTGATTCACGTTCGGTACTTTGATAATTTAGTATGTGGGTGGACCGGTGCTTAGGTGCTGTCCTTACTTGGACAAGCCTCCCACTTATGATTAACCTCTAATGCAAGCATCCGCAACTACAAAAGAAGTATTAAGGTAAACCTAACCATAGCCTGAAACATATGGATCCAAATCAGCCCTTACGAAGCAACGCATAAACTAGGGTTTAAGCTTTTGTCACTCTAGCAACCCATCATCTACTTATTACTTCCCAATGCCTTCCTCTAGGCCCAAATAATGGTGAAGTGTCATGTAGTCGACGTTCACATGACACCAATAGAGGAAAGACAACATACATCTCATCAAAATATCGAACGAAGACCAAATTCACATGACTACTAATAGCAAGACTTCTCCCATGTCCCCAGGAACAAAAGTAACTACTCACAAGACATAATATTGTTCATGATCAGGGGGGTATTAATATGCATAATGGTTCTGAACATATGATCTTCCACCAAGTAAACGAACTAGCATCAACTTCAAGGAGTAATCAACACTACTAGCAACCCACAGGTACCAATCTGAGGTTTGGGTACAAAGATTGGATACAAGAGATGAACTACGGTTTGGGAGGAGCTGGTGCTGGTGAAGATGTTGATGAAGATAGAACTCCCCAAGATGGGAGAGTTGTTGGTGATGACGGCGGTGACGATTTCCCCCTCCTGGAGGGAAGTATCCCCGGCAGAACAGCTCTGCCGGAGCCCTAGATTGGTTTCCGCCTCAGTTCTGCCCCGAGACGGCGGCGTCTGGTCCCGAAAGCCTCCTTCTTCTTTTTCCAGGTAAAAACACCTCATATAGGAGAAGATGGGCATCGGGGGCCTTCCGGCTGGCCCACGAGACAGGGGGGCGCGCCCCCCACCCTCGTGGACAGCCGGTGGCCCCCCTCGTGAACTTCTTTCCCCAGATATTTTTTATATTTTCTGAAACGACATTCTGTTGAGTTTCGGGGTTTTTGGAGTTGTGAAGAATAGGTTTCCAGAGTTTTCTCCTTTTCCAACCTAGAATTCCAGGTGTCGGCATTCTCCCTCTTCTTGTAGACCTTGTAAAATAAGAGAGAAAAGGCATAAGTATTGTGACAAAACATGTAAGAACAGCCCATAATGCAATAAATATCAAAATATAAGCATTATGCAAGATGGACATATCAAGAAGCCACGCGCCCCCTCCTCCTCTAGTACGAATTGGACAAGGGGAGGGGGGCGGCGCCCCCCTTTCCTTCTCTTCCTCTCTCCCTTCCTTCTCCCCTCCTACTCCAACTAGGAAAAGAGGGAGTCCTACTCCCGGTGGGAGTAGGACTCCTCCCTTGGCGCACCCTCCTCCTGGCCGGCCACCTCCCCCTAGCTCATTTATATACGGGGGTAGGTGGCACTTCTAGACACACAAGTTGATCAGTTGATCTCTCCCAATCGTGTGCGGTGACCCCATCCACCATAGTACACCTCGGTCATATCGGAGCGGTGCTTAGGCGAAGCCCTGCGTCGGTAACATCATCAACTCCGTCACCACACCATCGTGCCGACGAAACTATCTCATGAAGCTCAACTAGATCAAGAGCTCGTGGGACATTATGAAGCTGAACGTGTGCTGAACGCGGAGGTGCCGTACGTTCGGTGCTTGATCGGTTGGATCACGAAGAAGTTCGACTACATCAACCGCGTCACTGGACGCTTCCGCTTTCGGTCTACGAGGGTACGTAGACACACTCTCCCCTCTCGTTGCTATGCATCTAGTAGATAGATCTTGCGTGATCGTAGTAATTTTTTTGAAATACTACGTTCCCCAATAGTGGTATCAGAGCCAGGTCTATGCGTAGATGATATGCACGAGTAGAACACAAGTGAGTTGTGGACGGTACTAGTCCTACTGCTCACCAGCATGTCATACATTGATTTGGCGGTATTGTGAGATGACCCGGACTGATATTACTCGTACGCTTACGCGAGACTGGTTTCACCATTACGAGCACTCGTTGCTTAAAGGTGACTGGCGGGTGTCTGTCTCTCTCACTTGCGAATCGAGTGTGGCTACGCCCGGTCCTTGCGAAGGTTACAACAACACATAATTGACAAAAAATCGTTTTGGTTTTTGTATGCGTAGGTAAGAACGGTTCTTGCTAAGCCCGTAGCAGCCACGTAAAACTTGCAACAAAAAAGTAGAGGACGTCTAACTTGTTTTTGCAGGGCATGCTGTGATGTGATATGGTCAAGACATGATGAGTTATACGTTATTGTATGAGATGATCATGTTTTGTAAAGTTATCGGCAACTGGCATGAGCCATATGGTTGTCGATTTATTGTATGAAATACAATCGCCATGTAATTGCTTTACTTTATCACTAAGTGGTAGCGATAGTCATGGAAGCAATAGTTGGCGAGACGACAACGATGCTATGATGGAGATCGAGCTGTCACGCCGGTGACGATGGTGATCATGACGGTGCCTTGGAGATTGAGATCAAAAGCACAATATGATGATGGCCATATCATGTCACAAATTTTGATTGCATGTGATGTTTATCTTATTATGCTTCTTATTTTGCTTAGAACGGCGGTAGCATTATAAGATGATACCTTACAAAATTTCAAGGTACAAGTGTTCTCCCTGAGTATGCACCGTTGCAAAAGTTCGTCGTGCCGAGACACCACGTGATGATCGGGTGTGATAAGCTCCACGTTCACATACAACGGGTGCAAGCCAGTTTTGCACATGCAGAATACTCGGGTTAAACTTGATGAGCCTAGCATTTACATACATGGCCTCGGAACACTGGAGACCGAAAGGTCGAGCGTGAATCATATAGTACATATGATCAACATAAGATGTTCACCATTGAAAACTACTCCATCTCACATGATGATCGGACATGGTTTAGTTGATTTGGATTACGTGATCATTTAGATGACTAGAGGGATGTCTATCTAAGTGGGAGTTCATTAGTAATACGATTATTTGGACTTTAATTTATCATGAACTTAGTCCTGATAGTTTTTTTGCATATCTATGTTGTTGTAGATAAATGGCCCGTGCTACCGTTCCCTTGAATTTTAATGCATTCCTAGAGAAAGCTAAGTTGAAAGATGATGGTAGCAATTACACGGACTAGGTCCGTAACTTGAGGATTATCCTCATTGATGCATAGAAAAATTATGTCCTTGAAGCACCGCTAGGTGACAAGCCCCCTCCCGCTAATGTAGATGCTTTGAACGTCTAGCAGACGTGGTTTGATGACTACACGATAGTTCAGTGTGCCATGCTTTACGGCTTAAAACCGGGACTTCAACAACGTTTTGAACGTCATGGAGCATATGAGATGTTCCAGGAGTTGAAGTTAATATTTCAAGCAAATGCCCGGATTGAGAAATATGATATTTCCAATAAGTTCTACAGCTGCAAGATGGAGGAGAATAGTTCTACCATTGAACACTTGCTCAGAATGTCTGGGTACTACAATCATATGACTCAACTTGGATGCAAAGTTGACGAAGATAGTGTTATTGATAGAGTTCTTCAATCATTGCCACCAAGCTATAAAGGCTTCGTGATGAACTATAACATGCAAGGGATGCAGAAGACAATTCCCGAGCTCTTCGCTATGCTCAAAGCTATGGAGGTAGAAATAAAAAAGGAGCATTAAGTGTTGATGGTTAACAAGACCACTAGTTTCAAGAAAAAGGGCAAGGGAAAGAAGGGGAACTTCAAGAAGAATGACAACAGTTGCTACTCCCACGAAGAAACCCAAGTCTGGAGCCAATCCCGAAACTGAGTGCTTCCACTGCAAAGGGACTAGACACTGTAAGCGGAACTGCCCCAAGTATTTGGCGGATAACAAGGATGGCAAGGTGAACAAAGGTATATATGATATACATGTTATTGATGTGTACCTCACTAATGCTCGTAGTAGCACCTGGGTATTTGATACCGGTTTAGTTGCTAATATTTGTAACTCAAAATAGGGGCTACGAATTAAACTAAGATTGGCTCGGGACGAGGTTACGATGCGCGTGGGAAATGGTTCCAGAGTCGATGTGTTCGCCGTCGGCACGCTACCTCTACATCTACCTTCGGGATTAGTTTTAGACCTGAATAATTGTTATTTGGTGCAAGCGTTAAGCATGAACATTATATCCGGATCTTGTTTATTGCGAGACGGTTACTCATTTAAATCCGAGAATAATGGTTGTTCCATTAATATGAAAAATATCTTTTATAGTCATGCACCCTTGAAGAGTGGTCTGTTCTTGTTGGATCTCGATCGTAGTGATACACATATTCATAATATTGAAGCCAAAAGATGCAAGGTTAATAATGATAGTGCAACTTATTTGTGGCACTGCCGCTTAGGTCATATTGGTGTAAAACGCATGAAGAAACTCCATAGTGATAGACTTTTGGAATCACTTGATTATGAATCACTTGGTGCTTGCGAACCATGCCTCATGGGCAAGATGGCTAAAACTCCGTTCTTCGGAACAATGGAGTGAGCAATAGATTTGTTGGAAATCATAGATACTGATGTATGTGGACCGATGAGTGTTGAAGCTCGTGGTGGGTATCATTATTTTCTGACCTTCACTAATGATTTAAGCAGATATGGGTATATCTACTTGATGAAGCATAAGTCTGAAACATTTGAAAAGTTCAAAGAATTTCAGAGTGAAGTAGAGAATCATCGTAACAAGAAAATAAAGTTTCTATGATCTGATCGTGGAGGTGAATATTTTGTTGGAAATATGCCCTAGAGGAAATAATAAAATGGTTATTATTATATTTCCTTGTTCATGATAGTTGTCTATTGTTCATGCTTTAATTGTATTATCCGGAAACAATAATGCATGTGTGAATACATAGACCACAATGTGTTCCTAGTAAGCCTCTAGTTGACTAGCTCGTTGATCAATAGATGGTTAAGGTTTCCTAACCATGGACATTGGATGTCATTGATGATGGGATCACATCATTAGGAGAATGATGTGATGGACAAGACCCAACTCTAAGCCTAGCACAAGATCGTGTAGTTCGTACGCTAAAGTTTTTCCAATGTCAAGTATCTGTTCCTTAGACCATGAGGTTGTGCAACTCCCGGATACCGTAGGAATACTTCGGGTGTCCCAAACGTCATAACGCAACTGGGTGGCTATAAAGGTACACTACGGGTATCTCCGAAAGCATTTGTTGGGTTGGCACGAACCGAGACTGGGATTTGTCACTCCGTATGACGGAGAGGTATCTCTGGGCCCACTCGGTAATACATCATCGTAATGAGCTCAATGTGACAAAAGGGTTGGTCACAGGATGATGTGTTACGGAACGAGTAAAGAGACTTGCCATAACGAGATTGAACAAGGTATCGGTATACCGACGATCGAATCTCGGGCAAGTATTATACCGCTAGACAAAGGGAATCCTATACAGGATTGATTGAATCCTTGACATCGTGGTTCATCCGATGAGATCATCGTGGAACATGTGGGAGCCAACATGGGTATCCAGATCCCGCTGTTGGTTGTTGGCCGGAGATATGTCTCGGTCATGACTGCATGGTTCCCGAACCCGTGGGGTCTACAAATTTAAGGTTCGACGACGCTACGGCTATAGGGAATGTAGTATGTGGTTACCAAATGTTGTTCGGAGTCCCGGATGAGACCCCGGACGTCACGAGGAGTTCCGGAATGGTCCGGAGGTAAAGATTTATATATGGGAAGTCCTGTTTTGGTCACCGGAAGTGTTCTAGGCATTAACGGTAACGTACCGGGACCACCGGAAGGGTACCAGGGGTCCACCGGGAGGGGCCACCAGCCCCAGAGGCTTGCGTGGGCCAATTGTGGGAAGGGACCAGCCCGTAGGTGGGCTGGTGCTCCCCCCACCAAGGCACAGGGCGCAGGGGAGAGGAGAGGGGGCAAACCCTAGGTGTAGATGGGCCTTATGGCCCACCCTAGGGGCGTCCCCCTCTCTCCCCCTCCAGGTCGCCCCCCCAGATGGGATCTGGGGCTTCCGCCACCCCTAGGGGGGAACCCTAGATGGGGGCGCAGCCCCTCCCCTCCCGCTATATATAGTGGGGGTTTCGGGGCTGCCAGATGCACGAGTCTCCTCTTCTCTTGGCGCAGCCCTAGCCCTCTCCCTCCTCGTCTCTCGCAGTGCTTGGCGAAGCCCTGCTGGAGTGCCACACACCTCCACGACCACCACGCCGTCGTGCTGCTGCTGGACAGAGTCTTCCCCAACCTCTCCGTCTCCCCTTGCTGGATCAAGGCGCGGGAGACGTCACCGGGCTGCACGAGTGTTGAACGTGGAGGCGCCGTTGTTCGGCGCTTAGATCGGATTCGACCGCGATCAGAATCGCTTCGTTTACGACTCCAGCGACCGCGTTCTTGCAATGCTTCCGCATTGCGATCTTCAAAGGTATGAAGATGTACTCCCCTCTCGTTGCTAGTAATCTCCATAGATAGATCTTGGTGATGCGTAGAATTTTTTTTGATTTTCTGCACCAATCCCCAACAATGGCATCATAAGCTAGGTCTATGCGTAGTTACTATGCATGAGTAGAACACAAGTTGTTGTGGACGTAGATCATGTCAATTTACTTGCCGCTACTAGTCTTATCTTGATTTGGCGGCATCATGGGATGAAGCGGCCCGGACCGACCTTACACGTACGCTTACATGAGACAGGTTCCACCGACTGACATGCAGTAGTTGCAGAAGGTGGCTAGCGGGTGTCTGTCTCTCCCACTTTAGTCGGATCGGATTCGATGAAAAGGGTCCTTATGAAAGGTAAATAGCAATTGGCATATCACGTTGTGGTTTTTGCGTAGGTAAGAAACGTTCTTGCTAGAAACCTATAGCAACCACGTAAAAACTTGCAACAACAATTAGAGGACGTCTAACTTGTTCTTGCAGCATGAGCCGTTGGATGTGATATGGCCAAAAGGATGTGATGAACGATATATATGTGATGTATGAGATTGATCATGTTCTTGTAATAGGAATCATGACTTGCATGTCGACGAGTATGACAACCGGCAGGAGCCATAGGAGTTGTCTTATTTTACTGTATGACCTGTGTGTCATTAAAAACACCATGTAATTACTTTACTTTATTGCTAACCATTAGCCATAGTAGTAGAAGTAATGTTTGGCGAGACAACTTCGTGAAGACACGATGATGGAGATCATGGTGTCATGCTGGTGACAATGATGATCATGGAGCCCCAAAGATGAAGATCAAAAGGAGCAAAATGATATTGGCCATATCATGTCACTATTTGATTGCATATGATGTTTATCATGTTTTACATCTTATTTTCTTAGAACGACGGTAGTAAATAAGATGATCTATCACTAAAATTTCAAGAGTTGTGTTCCCCCTAGTGCACCATTGCCGAGGTTCGTTGTTCCAAAGCACCACGTGATGATCAGGTGTGATAGGTCCTAATGTTCGCATACAACGGGTGTAAGCCAGATTTACACACGCAATACACTTAGGGTTGACTTGACGAGCCTAGCATGTACAGGCATGGCCTTGGAACACGGAAGACCGAAAGGTCGAACATGATTTGTATAGAAGATACGATCAACATAAAGATGTTCACCGTTGATGACTAGTTCCTCTCACGTGATGATCGAACACGGCCTAGTCGATTCGGATCATGTATCACTTAGATGACTAGAGAGATGTCTATCTGAGTGGGAGTTCATTAAATTTTTTTAGATGAACTTAATTGGCATGAACATAGTCTAAAATATTTACAGTATGTCTTGTAGATCCAATGGCCCACGCTAATGTTGCCCTCAACTTCAACGCGTTCCTAGAGAAAACCAAGCTGAAAGACGATGGTAGCAACTATACGGATTGGGTCCGTAACTTGAGGATCATCCTCATAGCTGCCAAGAAAGCATATGTCCTTGAAGCACCGCTAGGTGATGCACCCGTTTTCCCAGCAACTCAAGACGTTATGAACGCCTGGTAGTCACGTAGTGATCATTACTCCCTGGTTCAGTGCGGCATGCTTTAAAGCTTAGAATCGGAGCTCCGAAAGCGTTTTGAGCAACACGGAGCATATGAGATGTTCCAGGAGCTGAAAATGGTTTTCCAAGCTCATGGCCAAGTCAAGAGATATGAAGTCTCTGACAAGTTCTACAGTTGTAAGATGGAGGAGAATAGTTCTGTCAGCGAGCTTACACTCAAAATGTCTGGGTTACACAACCGCTTGTCTCAGTTGGGAGTTAATCTCCCATATGACGCGGTCGTTGACAAGATCCTTCAGTCGCTCCCACCTAGCTACAAGAGCTTTGTGATGAACTTCAATATGCAAGGGATGGAGAAGTCCATTCCCGAGGTGTATTCAATGCTGAAGTCAGCGGAGGTGGAGATCAAAAAGGAACATCAAGTGTTGATGGTGAATAAAACCACTAAGTTCAAGAAAGGCAAGGGTAAGAAGAACTTCAAGAAGGACGGCAAAGGAGTCGCCGCGCCCGGTAAGCCAGTTGCCGGGAAGAAGCCAAAGAATGGACCCAAGCCTGAGACTCAGTGCTTTTATTGCAACGGAACGGGTCACTGGAAGCGGAACTGCCCCAAATACTTATCGGATAAGAAGGCCGGAAACGTCAAAGGTATATGTGATATACATGTTATTGATGTGTACCTTACCAGCGCTCGTACTAGCTCCTGGGTATTTGATACTGGTGCAGTTGCTCACATTTGTAACTCAAAGCAGGAGCTGCGGAATAAGCGGAGACTTGCGAAGGACGAGGTGACGATGCGCGTTGGGAATGGTTCCAAGGTCGATGTGATCGCCGTCGGCACGCTACCTCTGCATCTACCTTTGGGATTAGTTTTAAACCTCAATAATTGTTATTTAGTACCAGCTTTGAGCATGATCATTGTATCTGGATCTCGTTTAATGTGATATGGCTACTCATTTAAATCTGAGAATAATGGTTGTTTTATTTATATGAGAGAAATGTTTTATGGTCATGCCCCGCTGGTCAATGGTTTATTCTTAATGGATCTCGAACATGATGTTACACATATTCATAGTGTGGATGCCAAAAGATGTAAGGTTGATAATGATAGTCCCACATACTTGTGGCACTGCCGCCTTGGTCATATTGGTGTCAAACGTATGAAGAAGCTCCATACAGATGGACTTTTGGAGTCTCTTGATTATGAATCATTTGACACGTGCGAACCATGCCTCTTGGGCAAGACGACCAAGACTCCATTCTCCGGAACAATAGAGCGAGCAACCAACTTGTTGGAAATCATACATACCGATGTGTGTGGTCCAATGAGTGTTGAAGCTCGCGGTGGCTATCGTTATGTTCTCACCCTCACTGACGACTTATGTAGATATGGGTATGTCTACTTGATGAAACACAAGTCTGAGACTTTGAAAAGTTCAAGGAATTTCAGAATGAGGTTGAGAATCAACGTGACCGAAAAATAAAGTTCTTAAGATCAGATCGTGGAGGAGAATTTTTAAGTCAACAATTTGGCACACACCTAAGGAAATGTGGAATTGTTTCACAATTGAAGCCGTCTGGAACACCTCAACTTAATGGTGTATCCAAACATCGTAATCGTACTCTGTTGGACATGGTGCGATCTATGATGTCTCTTACAGACTTACCGCTATCATTCTAGGGTTATGCTTTAGAGACTGCCGCATTCACTTTAAATAGGGCACCATCTAAATCCGTTGAGATGACATCGTATGATCTATGGTTTGAGAAGAAACCTAAGTTGTCATTTCTAAAAGTTTGGGGATGCGATGCTTATGTCAAGAAACTTCAACCTGAAAAGCTCAAACCCAAATCGGAAAAATGCGTCTTCATAGGATACCCTAAGGAAACTATTGGGTATACCTTCTACCTCAGATCCGAAGGCAAGATCTTTGTTGCCAAGAATGTATCCTTTCTGGAGAAAGAGTTTCTCTCGAAAGAAGTAAGTGGGAGGAAAGTGGAACTTGATGAGGTCATTGTCACCCCTTCCGAACCGGAAAGTAGCGCAACGCAGGAAGATGTTTATGTGGTGCCTGCACCGACAAGAGAGGAAGTTAATGATAATGATCATGAAGCTTCGGATCAAGTTACTACAGAGCTTCGTAGGTCCACAAGGACACGTTCCGCACCAGAGTGGTACGGCAACCCTATTCTGGAAATCATGTTGTTAGACAACGGTGAACCTTCGAACTATGAAAAAGCGATGGCGGGGCCGGATTCCAACAAATGGCTTGAAGCCATGAAATCCGAGATAGGATCCATGTATGATAACAAAGTATCAACTTTGGTTGACTTGCCCGATGATCGGCAAGCCATAGAAAATAAATGGATCTTTCAGAAGAAGACTCACATAGATGGAAATGTGACTATCTATAAGGCTCGACTTGTCGCTAAAGGTTATCGACAAGTTCAAGGAATTGACTACGACGAGACTTTCTCTCCCGTATCGATGCAAAAGTCCGTTCGAATCATGTTAGCAATTGCCGCATTCTATGATTATGAGATATGGAAAATGGACGTCAAAACGGCATTCCTTAACGGATTCCTTAAGGAAGAACTGTATATGATGGAGCCGGAAGGTTTTATTGATCCTAAGAATGCTAAAAAAGTATGCAAGCTCCAGCACTCCATCTATGGGCTGGTGCAAGCATCTCGGAGTTGGAACATTCGCTTTGATGAGGTGATCAAAGCGTTTGGGTTTATACAGACTTGGGGAGAAGCCAGTATTTACAATAAAGTGAGTGGGAGCTCTGTAGCATTTCTCATATTATATGTGGATGACATATTTCTCATGGGAAATGATGTAGAACTCTTGGAAAGCATAACGGCCTACTTGAATAAGTTTTTTTCAATGAAGGACCTTGGAGAAGCTGCTTACATATTAGGCATCAACATCTATAGAGATAGATCGCGACGCCTCATTGGTCTTTCACAAAGCACATACCTTGAAAAGATATTGAAGAAGTTCAATATTGATCAGTCCAAGAAAGGGTTCTTTCCTGTATTGCAAGGTATGAGATTGAGCACAACTCAATGCCCGACCTCGGCAGAAGATAGAGAAAAGATGAGTGTCATCCCCTATACCTCGGCCATAGGTTCTATTATGTATGCCATGCTGTGTACCAGACCTGATGTGAACCTTGCCATAAGTTTGGTGGGGAGGTACCAAAGTGATCCCGGTATGGAGCACTGGACAGCGGTCAAGAACATCCTGAAATACCTCAAAAGGACTAAGGATATGTTTCTCGTTTATGGAGGTGACGAAGAACTCGTCGTAAAGGGTTACGTCGATGCTAGCTTCGACATAGATCTGGATGACTCCAAGTCACAAACCGGATACGTGTATATTTTGAATGGTGGGGCAGTCAGCTGGTGCAGTTGCAAGCAAAGCGTCGTGGCGGCATCTACATGTGACGCGGAGTACATAGCTGCTTCCGAAGCAGCGCAGGAAGGAGTCTGGATGAAGGAGTTCATCACCGACCTAGGAGTTATTCCAAGCGTGTCGGGCCCGATAACTCTCTTCTATGACAACACTGGAGCTATTGCCATTGCCAAGGAGCCCAGGTTTCACAAGAAGACCAAGCACATCAAGCGTCGTTTCAACTCCATCCGAAATTATATGCAAGATGGAGACATAGATATTTGTAAAGTCCATACGGATCTGAATGGCGCGGATCCGTTGACTAAACCTCTTCCACGAGCAAAACATGATCAACACCAGAACTCTATGGGTGTTCGATTCATCACAGTGTAACTAGATTATTGACTCTAGTGCAAGTGGGAGACTATTGGAAATATGCCCTAGAGGAAATAATAAAATGGTTATTATTATATTTCCTTGTTCATGATAATTGTCTATTGTTCATGCTTTAATTGTATTATCCGGAAACAGTAATGCATGTGTGAATACATAGACCACAATGTGTCCCTAGTAAGCCTCTAGTTGACTAGCTCGTTGATCAATAGATGGTTATGGTTTCCTAACCATGGACATTGGATGTTATTGATGACGGGATCACATCATTAGGAGAATGATGTGATGGACAAGACCCAATTCTAAGCCTAGCACAAGATCATGTAGTTCGTATGCTAAAGCTTTTCCAATGTCAAGTATCTATTCCTTAGACCATGAGGTTGTGCAACTCCTGGATACCGTAGGAATACTTTGGGTGTGGCAAACATCACAACGTAACTGGGTGGCTATAAAGGTACACTACGGGTATCTCCGAAAGCATCTGTTTGGTTGGCACGAACCGAGACTGGGATTTGTCACTCCGTATGACGGAGAGGTATCTCTCGGCCCACTCGGTAATACATCATCGTAATGAGCTCAATGTGACTAAGGGGTTGGTCACGGGATGATGTGTTATGGAACGAGTAAAGAGACTTGCCATAACAAGATTGAACAGGGTATCGGTATACCTACGATCAAATCTCGGGCAAGTACTATACCGCTAGACAAAGGGAATCGTATAAAACATTGATTGAATCGTTGACATCGTGGTTCATCCGATGAGATCATCATGGAACATGTGGGAGCCGACATGGATATCCAGATCCCGTTGTTGGTTATTGGCCGGAGATATGTCTCGGTCATGACTGCATGGTTCCCAAACCCGTAGGGTCTACACACTTAAGGTTCGATGATGCTAGGGTTATAGGGAATGTAGTACGTGTTTACCGAATGTTGTTCGGCGTCCCGGATGAGATCCCGGACGTCACGAGGAGTTCCGAAATTGTTCGGAGGTCAAGATTTATATATGGGAAGTCCCGTTTTCGTCACCGGAAGTGTTCTGTGCATTATCGGTAATGTACCGGGACCATCGGAAGGGTTCCGGGGGTCCACCGGGAGGGGCCACCAGCCCCAGAGGCTTGCGTGGGCCAATTGTGGGAAGGGACCAGCCTCTAGGTGGGGTGGTGCGCCCCCCACCAAGGCCCAGGGCGCTGGGAAGAGGAGAGGGGGCAATCCCTAGGTGCAGATGGGCCTTAAGGCCCACCCTAGGGGCGCCCCCCTCTCTCCCCCTCCTGGCCGCCCCCCTCCCCCCAGATGGGATCTGGGGCTGCCGCCACCCCTAGGGGGGGAACCTTATATGGGGGCGCAGCCCCTCCCTCCACCTATATATAGTGGGGGTTTCGGGGCTGCCAGATGCACGAGTCTCCTCTTCTCTTGGCGCAGCCCGACCCCTCTCCCTCCTCATCTCTCGCAGTGCTTGGCGAAACCCTGCTGGAGTGCCACGCTCCACCACCACCACCACGCCGTCGTGCTACTGCTGGACGGAGTCTTTCCCAACCTCTCCCTCTCCCCTTGCTGGATCAAGGCGTGTGAGACGTCACCGGGCTGCACGTGTGTTGAATGCGGTGGCGCCGTTGTTCGGATTCGACCGCAATCGGAATCGCTTCGTGTACGACTCCACCAACCGCGTTCTTGCAACGCTTCCGCATCGCAATATTCAAAGGTATGAAGATGTACTCCCCTCTCGTTGCTAGTAATCTCCATAGATAGATCTTGGTGATGCGTAGAAAATTTTTTGATTTTCTGCACCGATCCCCAACATATTTGAATTATGAGTTTGGTCTTCATTTGAAACAATGTGAAATAGTTTCACAACTCACGCCACCCGGAACACCACAACGTAATGGTGTGTCTGAATGTCGTAACCATACTTTATTAGATATGGCACGGTCTATGATGTCTCTTACCGATTTACCACTATCGTTTTGGGGTTATGCTTTAGAGGTAGCTGCATTCACGTTAAATAGGGCACCATCTAAATCCGTTGAGACGACGCCTTATGAACTGTGGTTCGGCAAGAAACCAAAGTTGTCATTTCTTAAAGTTTGGGGCTGCGATGCTTATGTGAAAAAGCTTCAACCTGGTAAGCTCGAACCCAAGTCGGAGAAATGTGTCTTCATAGGATACCCAAAGGAGACTATTGGGAACACCTTCTATCACAGATCCGGAGGCAAGATATTCGTTGCTAACAATGGATCCTTTCTAGAGATGGATTTTCTCTCGAAAGAAGTGAGTGGGAGGAAAGTGGAACTTGATGAGGTAATCGTACCTTCTCCCGAATTGGGAAGTAGCACATCACAGAAACTACTTCAAGTGATTCCTTCACCAATTAGTGAGGAAGCTAATGATGATGATCATGAAACTTCGGATCAAGTTACTACTGAACTTCGTAGATCAACCAGAGTACATTCCGCACCAGAGTGGTACGGCAACCCGGTTCTGGAAGTCAAGTTACTAGACCATGATGAACCTACGAACTATGAGCAAGCGATGATGAGCCCAGATTCCACTAAATGGCTTGAGGCCATGAAATCTGAGATGGGACCCACGTATGAGAACAAAGTGTGGACTTTCGTTGACTTGCCCGATGATCGGCAAGCCATCGAAAATAAATGGATCTTCAAGAGAAAGACCGACGCTGACGGTAATGTTACTGTTTACAAAGCTCATTTTGCTGCGAAAGGTTTTCGTCAAGTTCAAGGAGTTGACTACGATCAGACTTTCTCACCCGTAGTGATGCTTAAGTCTCGCCGAATCATGTTAGCAATTGCCGCATTTTATGATTATGAAATCTGGAAAATGGATGTCAAAACTGCATTCCTGAATGGATACCTCAAAGAGGAGTTGTATATGATGCAAACAGAAGGTTTTGTCGATCCTAAAGGTGCTAACAAAGTGTGCAAGCTCTAGCGATCCATCTATGGACTGGTGCAAGCATCTCGGAGTTGGAATAGACGCTTTGATGAGGTGATCAAAGCATATGGTTTTATACAGACTTTTAAGCATGTATTTACAAGAAAGTGAGTGGGAGCTATGTAGCATTTTTGATATTATATCTGGATGACATATAATTGATTGGAAATGATATAGAATTTCTGGATAGCATAAAAGGATACTTGAATAAGAATTTTTCAATGAAAGACCTTGGAGATGCTGCTTACATATTGGGCATCACGATCTATAGAGATAGATCAAGACGCTTAATTGGACTTTCACAAAGCACATACCTTGATAAAGTTTTGAAGAAATTCAAAATGGATTAGTCAAAGAATGGGTTCTTGCGTGTGTTACAAGGTGTGAAGTTGAGTAAGACAAAATGCCCGACCACTGCAGAAGATGAAGAGAAAATGAAAGTCATTCCCTATGCCTCAGGCATAGGATCTATCATGTATGCAATGTTGTCTACCAGACCTAATGTGTGCCTTACTATAAGTTTAGCAGGGAGGTACCAAAGTAATCCAGGTGTGGATCACTGGACAATGGTCAAGAACATCCTGAAGTACCTTAAAAGGAAAAAGGATACGTTTCTTGTTTATGGAGGTGACAAAGAGCTCGTCGTAAACGATTACGTTGATTCAAGCTTTGACACAGATCTGGATGACTCTAAGTCACAAACCGGATATGTATTTTTATTGAATGGTGGAGCTGTCAGTTGGTGCAGTTCCAAGCAGAGTGTCGTGGCAGGATCTACGTGTGAAGCGGAATACATAGCTACTTCGGAAGCAGTAGATGAAGGAGTCTGGATGAGGGAGTTCATATCCGATCTAGGTGTAATACCTAGTGCATCGGGTCCAATGAAAACCTTTGTGACAACACTGGAGCAATAGCCTTGGCGAAGGAATCCAGGTTTCACAAGAGAACAAAGCACATCAAAAGACGCTTCAATTCCATCCGCGATCAACTCAAGGAGGGAGACATAGAAATTTGCAAGATACATACGGATCTGAATGTCGCAGACCCGTTGACTAAGCCTCTTCCACAGGCAAAACATGATCAGCACCTGGACTCCATGGGTGTTAGAATCATCACTTTGTAATCTAGATTATTGACTCTAGTTCAAGTCGTAGACTAAAGGAAATATGCCCTAGAGGCAATAAAAAGATGTTAATTTTATTGTCTTATATCATGATAAATATCTTTTATTCATGCTAGAATTGTATTAACCGGAAACTTAGTACATGTGTGAATACATAGACAAAACAGTAAGTCCCTAGTATGCCTCTACTAGACTAGCTCATTGATCAAAGATGGTTATGTTTCCTGGCCATAGACATTAGTTGTCATTTGATCAACAAGATCACATCATTAGGAGAATGATGTGATGTACGAGACCCATCCGTTAGCTTAGCACTATGATCATTTAGTTTTACTGCTATTGCTTTCTTCATGACTTATACATGTTCCTATGACTATGAGATTATGCAACTCCCGAATACTGGAGGAACACCTTGTGTGCTATCAAATGTCACAACGTAACTGGGTGATTATAAAGATGCTCTATAGGTGTCTCCAAAAGTGTTCGTGTTGTTGGCATAGATCAAGAATAGGATTTGTCACTCCGAGTGTCGGAGAGGTATCTCTGGGCCCTCTCGGTAATGCACATCATAATAAGCCTTTCAAGCAAATGACTAATGAGTTAGTCACGAGTTGATGTATTACGGAACGATTAAAGAGACTTGCTGGTAATTAGATTGAACTAGGTATTGAGATACCGACGATCGAATCTCGGGCAAGTAACATACCGATGACAAAGGGAACAACGTATGTTGTTATGCTGTTTGACCGATAAAGATCTTCGTAAAATATGTAGGAGCTAATATGAGCATCCAGGTTCCGCTATTGATTATTGACCGGACATGAGTCTCGGTCATGTCTACATAGTTCTCGAACCCGTAGGGTCCGCACGCTTAACGTTTGATGACGATCGGTATTATGAGTTTTTGTGTTTTGATGTAAGGAAGGTAGGTCGGTGTCCCGGATATGATCACGGACATGACGAGGAGTCTCGAAATGGTCGAGACGTAAAGATTGATATATTGGACAACTATGTTTGGACACCGGAAGGGTTCCGTAAGGTTTCGGGCATATACTGGTGTACCGGGGGGTTAACGGAACCCCCGGGGAGTTAATTGGGACTCATGGGCCCTAGTGGGAGAAGAGGAGGGGCGGCCAAGGATAGCCGCATGCCCCCTCCCCATCTAGTCCGAATTGGACAAGGAGAAGGGGGTGGCACCCCCTTTCCTTCTCTTCCTATCTCCCTTCCTTCTCCCCTCCTACTCCGACTACGAAAAGAGGGAGTCCTGCTTGGGACTAGGACTGCTCCCTTGGTGCGCCCTCCTCCGGGCCGGCCGCCTCCCCCTAGCTCCTTTATATACGGGGGGAGGGGGGCACTTCTTGACACAGAAGTTGATAAGTTGATCTCTCCCAACCGTGTGCGGTGCCCCCCTCCACCATAGTACACCTCGGTCATATCGTATCGGTGCTTAGGCGAAGCCCTGCTTGGTAACTTCATCAACTCCGTCACCATGCCGTTGTGCTGACGAAACTCTCCCGTGAAGCTCAACTGGATCAAGAGCTCATGGGATGTCATCAAGCTGAACGTGTGCTGTACGCGGAGGTGCCATACGTTCGGTGCTTGATTGGTTGGATCACGAAGAATTTCGACTACATCAACCGCGTCACTGGACGCTTCCACATTCGGTCTACAAGCGTACGTAGACACACTCTCCCCTCTCGTTGCTATGCATCTAGTAGATATATCTTGCGTGATCGTAGGAATTTTTTTGAAATACTACGTTCCCAAATGATTGGCACTAGATCCTCCCTCAATACCTCGAGCACGTGTGTCCTTTGCTCTCGCATTTTCTTCCACATCAAGAGTACCAATCAGATCCGGAACGGAAAACTCCTGCCTCTTATGCTTCAGTAAGGTAGCAAAGTTCCTCCATGAAGGAGGAAGTTTAGTGATGATACCCCCGGCAACAAACTTGTCCGATAGCATGCAGTTGAAGTGCTCAAGTTCTCTAGCAAACGACTGTATCTCATGAGCTTGCTCAACCACGGAGCGCTCTTTAGTCATCCAGTAATCATAGAATTGCTCCATGATGTACAGCTTAGTGCCAGCACGCGGGACCCCAAACTTGGCCTCGAGTGCGTCCCACATATCTTTTCCATTATCAATTGACGCATGAGCATCAACAATGTTATCACCAAGAACACTCAAGAGAGCAGCCCGAAACAGGGTATCCATTTTCAGAAAAGCTTGTTCCTGTTGAGCATCATAATCTCCTTCAGGTTTGCCAAGAGTGGCGTCATAGCAACTCATGGTTTGAAACCATAAGACTACTCTCACGCGCCACCTCTTATAGTGGATACCCTCGAACACAGGAGGTCTCATGGAAGCAGCAAAATCACTTGGGGTAAATTGCCTATAATAAGATTTTTGGATTGTTGGAAAGATCAGCAATTTACCAAGTGATTTTACTAACAGAAATACTAGATAAAACATGACTAATATAGAAGAGATAAAACAAGTCATGCGATCTGCTAACAGAGAGAAGGTAAATAGTATTTGCATATACAAACTAGAACCAAACATATGCAAAGCAGACACTAGTGCTAGGAACTGAAACAGAACCTCAAACAGAGAGATTGTAAGATCATATGTAGCAGGAGCAGAAGCCCCGGTCTTGGGTGCAGTGTCCTCACCGGCCATGTCGTCGAAGAGGTTGTCAACATCGGGGAAGAAGTCATCGTCGGGGAAGTAGTTGTCGGCGACCGGATCGTCCGTGATGAAGCAGCCAGTAGTCGCGCTGAGCACTCCCCAAAACCCTTATCACCCTTCTCCCGTACATGAATCAAAAGTTGTGGTTTCGGAGGCCTATTGTCCCGACCTACGGTGCACGCCGCAATCCGGGATGAGGAAGACAACAGGCAGCACAGAGAATGGAACCGATGGCAGAAGGAAGGAGAAGTTCCGGTGCGTCTCTCTGAGGAGGGGTGACCTCCCTTTTATAGGCGCAAGAGAAGGAGGCGAGAAGCCAGCGACGGGAGCTGAAGGGAACGGGTTGCAGCCGAAGAGGCGCGCCGTTCGAATGGAGGTGAAACGAACAGGCTGCAGACAAAGAGGCGCGCTGTTCGGATTCGGTGTCCACTAAAGAAAAACATTTTCAGCTTCTGTGCGACCTTTCATATACCCGTCGTGCGTGGCAAAAATTAGACATCAGCTCGGATCATTCCCGCAACCCGTGGCGCGGCGCGGGGTGATACGTCTCCAGTGTATTTACTTTTCCAAACACATTTGCCCTTGTTTTGGACTCTAACTTGCATGATTTGAATGGAACTAACCCAGACTGACGCTGTTTTGAGCAAAATTGCCATGGTGTTGTTTTTGTGAAGAAATAAAAAGTTCTCGGAATGACCTAAAAATCCACGGAGAATTATTTTGGAAAATATAAAAAATACCTGCGGATAGATCCACGTCAGGGGGCCCACACCCTGTCCACGAGGATGGGGGGCGCGCCCCCTGCCTCATGGGCCCCCTAATGCTCCACCGACGTACCCCCGGACTCCATATATTCACTTTCGGGGAGAAAAAAATCAGAGAGGAAGAATTATCACGTTTTACGATACGGAGCTGCCGCCAAGCCCTAATCTCTCTCGGGAGGGCTGATCCGGAGTCCGTTCGGGGCTCCAGAGAGTGGAGATCGTCGCCATCGTCATCATCAACCTTCCTCCATCACCAACTCCATGATGCTCACCGCCGTGCGTGAGTAATTACATCGCAGGCTTGCTGGATGGTGATGGGTTGGATGAGATTTACCATGTAATCGAGGTAGTTTTGTTAGGGTTTGATCCCTAGTATCCACTATGTTCTAAGATTGATATTGCTATGACTTTGGTATGCTTACTGTTTGTCACTAGGGCCAGAGTGCCATGATTTCAGATCTGAACCTATTATGTTTTCATGAATATATGTGTGTTCTTGATCCTATCTTGCAAGTCTATAGTCACCTACTATGTGTTATGATCCGGCAACCCCGATGTGACAATAATCGGGATCACTCCCGGTGATGACCGTAGTTTGAGGAGTTCATGTATTCACTATGTGTTAATGCTTTGGTGCGGTACTCTATTAAAAGGAGGCCTTAAGATTCCTTAGTTTCCACTAGGACCCCGCTGCCACGGGAGGGTAGGACAAAAGATGTCATGCAAGTTCTTTTCCATAAGCACGTATGACTATATTTGGAATACATGCCTACATTACATGGATGAACTGGAGCTAGTTCTGTGTCACCCTAGGTTATAACTTTTACATGATGAATCGCATCCGACATAATTCTCCATCACCTATCCAATGCCTACGAGCTTTTCACATATTGCTTGTTGCTTATTTACTTTTCCGTTGCTACTATTACAAAAACTACAAAAACAATACCGTTACTTTTATTGCTATTACCGCTATCTCCTTATTACTTTGCTACTAAATTACCTTACTGTAGATACTAAGTTTCCAGGTGTGGTTGAATTGACAACTCAGCTGCTAATACTTAAGAGTATTCTTTGGCTCCCCTTGTGTCGAATCAACAAATTTGGGTTGAATACTTTACCCTCAAAAACTGTTGCGATCCCCTACACTTGTGGGTTATCAAGACTATTTTCTGGCGGCGTTGCCGGGGAGCATGGCTCTATTCTTGAAGTCATTTGGGATTTTTATCTGTTGATCACTATGAAGAATTTGAAGGACTCAAAAACCAAGATTTATCCTTCAACTACGAGCGGAGGTAAGGAACTGCCATCTAGCTCTGCACTTGATTCACCCTCTGTTATGAGTAAACTTGCAATGCCTACTCCTGCTATTGAACCTTATATGTCGTATGTTCTTGATGATGCCACTTCTGCTATGTATGATGAAACTACTTCTATGCTTGATAATACCGTGCCACTAGGTGAATTTCTAGATGAACAAATTGCTAAGGTTAGGGAGAATGCAAATATTGAAACTGATAATATTTATGAAAGTGATGATGAAGCTTCTCCCCCTAGATATGAATTGCCTGTTGTTCCTGAGGGTTATGTTATGGATGAAGAAACTCCTTGAGACTTTCTTTCTTGCAACGATAGATATGATCTTAAGAAATTATTAGCTAAGTTGAAAGAAAAGTCCTTGAGTGCTAGAATGAAACATGACCCTGCTTTTGCTACTTCACCTATCTTTTTTACTGATATGGATTATGATTTCTGTATTGATCCTGAGTTAATTACTATGGTAGAATCTGATCCTTTCCATGGCTATGAGTCTGAAACTGTTGTGGCACATCTTACTAAGTTGAATGATATAGCCACCCTGTTTTCCAACGATGAAAAGATTCGTTACTACTATATCCTTAAGCTATTTCCGTTCTCGTTAAAGGGTGATGCTAAGACATGGTTTAATTCTCTTGATCCTGGTTGTGTGCGTAGTCCCCAGGATATGATGCATTACTTTTCTGCTAAATATTTTCCCGCTCATAAGAAACAAGCTACCTTATGGGAAATATATAACTTTGTGCAAATTGAAGAAGAGAGTCTCCCACAAGCTTGGGGGAGGCTTCTCCAATTACTTAATGCTTTTCCTGATCGCCCTCTTTAGAGGAACGATATACTTGATGACTTTTATAATGGACTAACCGATGCTTCCAGAGACCACCTGGATAGTTGTGCTGGTTGTGTTTTCAGGGAAAGAACAGTTGATCAAGCTGAATTACTATTGAATAATATGCTGGCCAATGAAAATAATTGGACACTTCCTGAACCAGCCCCTAAGCCAACTTCGAAGAAAAGAGGTGTTCTATTTCTCAGTCTGGAAGATATGCAAGAGGCAAAGAAATCTATGAAAGAAAAATGTATTAAAGCTGAAGATGTTCAGAATTTACCACCTACTGAAGAAATACATGGTCTTGATAACCCGACACAGGCAGTTAAGGTAAATTCTCTTTATAGATTTGATGAAGGTGATATTACTCGTTATAAGTCTGCTAGCCAATGCTTAGATGTGTTTGACAATTTCATTGTGAAACAAGAAAACTTCAATGCTTATGTTGGTAGACAATTGCAACACAATTCTTATATGATTGAATGCTTGATTGATTATATGTCTAGAGTTAAAGGTGAATTGAAACTCATTAGTAAACATGCTTCTATGGTTACCACTCAAGTAGAACAAGTACTTAAGGCTCATAATGATTTGCTCAATGAATTAAATAGTAAGAATAATGACTATGTTGTTAGAGTTGCAACTAGAGGTGGTAAAATGACTCAGGAACCTTTGTATCCCGAGGGCCACCCTAAGAGAATTGAGCAAGATTCTCAAAGAACTAATTTAGATGCACCTAGTTCTTCTAAGAAGAAGAAAAGGAAAAATGATAGGATTTTGCATGCTTCTAGTGAACCTGTAGCTGACACACCTGAGAATCCCAGTGATATATCTGTTTCTGATGCTGAGACACAATCTGGTAATGAACATGAACCTAGTTATAATGTTAATGATGATGTTCATGATGATGCTCAACCTAGCAATGATAATGATATATAGATTGAACCTTCTGTTGATCTTGATAACCCACAATCAACGAATCAACATTATGGTAAGAGAGACTTTGTTGCTAGGAAGCACGGTAGGGAAAGAGAACCATGGGTTCAGAAACCCATGCCCTTTCCTCCTAAACCATCGAAGAAAGAGGATGATGAGGATTTTGAGTGCTTTGCTGAAATTATTAGACCTATCTTTTTGCGTATGCGTTTGACTGATATGCTTAAAACAAATCTTTATGCTAAATATATGAAAGACATTATTACCAATAAGAGAAATATACCTGAAGTGGAAATTTCCACCATGCTTGACAATTACACTTTTAAAGGTGGAATACCTAAGAAACTAGGAGATCCAGGAGTACCCACTATACCTTGCTCCATTAAAGGAAACTATGTTAAAACTGCTTTATGTGATCTTGGAGCCGGTGTTAGTGTTATGCCTCTCTCTTTATATCGTAGACTTGACTTGAGTAAGTTGACACCTACTGAAATATATTTTCAAATGGCTGATAAATCAACTGCTATACCTGTCGGTATTTGTGAGGATATGCCTGTTGTAGTTGAAAATGTTACTATTCTAACAGACTTTGTTATCCTTGATATTCCCGAGGACGATAGTATGTCTATTATCCTTGGTAGACCCTTATTGAATACTGCAGGGGCTGTTATTGAGTGCAACAAAGGCAATGCCACTTTTCATGTCAATGGTAATGAGCATACGGTTCACTTTCCAAGGAAGCAACCTTAGGTCCATAGTATCAATTCTATTGGAAAATTTCAATTATTACTATTGGAGGTTTGAAATTCCTCTTCCTACTGTCAAGAAGACATATGACATTCTTATTGTTGGGGACATACATATCCCCATTGAGGTAACCTAGTGTTATTTGAAAATTCGCCGGTTTCATGTTATTCGGAAAGAGTTTATTAACAAAACTTAATCAACCTTGTTAATGGATTCCTTTTGATGAGCATGAGATAGGTGAATCTAGATAGCTCAACCTTCTGTATCCCCCTTTTACGTTCTGTTAATTAGAATAAATAAAGCAAAAATAGTATTTTCTGTCTGTTTCCAGACTTATCCGTGCAATAAGAAAATACCCCGAAAATAAAAGTTCTCAAAATGCCCTGAAAATGAAATATGATTTTTTGTAGAATATTTGAGAATATATGGCATAGAAAACACAGCGAGGGGAGCCAGCACCTGGCCACGAGGGTCCAGGGCGCGCCCGCCCTCAAAGGCGCGCCCCTGCCTCGTGGGCCCCACGTGGCCCCCCTGCACTTATTCCTACACCCATACCCTTCTTCTTCCTCCCAAAAAAATCACTAGACAGCTCAAGCACGAGTTCTAGCTCATCTTGCTGCCATTTTCGATCTGCTTGCTCAAACCTCCATTCACAAAACTGTTTTGGGAGATTGTTCCTTGGTATGTGACTCCTCCATTGGTCCAATTAGTTTTTGCTCTAGTGCTTTATTTATTGCAAATTTTTGCTGCTGTGCTGACCTTGTTCTTGAGCTTGCATGTAAAAATTTCTTTGGTCCCAAGTAGTTCTAATGCATTATATAGTCTCTAGGCACTTGTAGGAGTTGTTGCTATCAATCTTGTTGAGTTCGGTTAACTTTTATTTTGAGTTACTAAAATTTTCAGAAATTTTCAGAGGAGGAAAATGATAAAGAGTTTGTTGAGAGGCTCCTCCAGTAAAAGTTCAGAGGATAAGAAGAAGGAAGTAAATAAGAAGCCCAAATATAATCTTCCTCGCATGGCGGAAGTTCGGCCGTGTGAATGGCCTTGTAATGAGTTCATGAAAGCCGCCGAGATTTACGAAGACTTTTATTATTTGGCAAACAATGCAGGCCTCACCGACTTCCTCCACGACCAGCGTGAACAGTATCTCTTACACACTAATATTTTCACGCAAAATTTTCATTTTCATGCTAAGAAAACACCACCTTCAGTGGAGTTTCGTTTATATGATGCGGTTAAGGAGATGTCATTCTTTGAGTTTTGTGAAGTATGCAAGATACCCTTTGAAGGTAGACTTGATGAACCACGTTGTGAAGATGTTCAAGGGTTTATTGACATGATAGCTATAGGGGAAACTAGACAAGTCTCAGGGGCAAGAACTAATAGTATACATTTCCCTGTTTTGCGCTACTTTGCTTTATTTGCTAGTAGATGTTTAATTGGTCGCCAGAACAGTGGGAATCTTAGTGCCCCTGATATTGTCATTTTGCGCCATGCTTTGTTTCGGGACACAACTTTTAGCTTGGGTGCCGTCGTTGCTAAACGATTAAGTTTGAACCTCTCAAAGGGCCCCGTCTTCGGAGGCATCTTTCCTTCTCGCCTTGCTGAACATTTTAGAATACCTATTATGCATCATGAGAAGGAAGAAAAATTGCTTGCCCCTGTTTATCTAGATTATAAGAGTATGATATCACATGATTTTATTGTTAAAGACAAGGAGAAGTTGCTTAATTATAAATTAAGGTTTGATGAAAAATATTGTGAGATTGTTACCTTTCCTGCACTATCTCTGTTTGATCTGTCTTCAGGCATATATCTCATTACGTCAGATGCCTTCTACAAGTACCGGAGCCAGGCACGAGCTTCAGAGCCTGAGCAGGAGCCACCACTCGATCCTTACGGTCAGTCTGTTTATGGGTGGGATCTGAATGAGCTTGCCAAGCAGTGGCACCCAGAGGACACATCTCAGTACACTGGAGAGAGTAGCTTCGATCCGTGGCCATAGACCAACTTAGGCCAAAAGCCTAAGCTTGGGAGTACGTGTTTCTTGCCGACATTACATTCATATTCACACACTTATTCTAGTTGTCGGTGCTCACACTCTTTCATTGTACCATCCATGCTAGTTTCAATTATTTTCTTAGTCTTTTTCTTGCGTGCTAGAAAAACCTTAAGAAAAACAAAAAAAATAGTTGTAGCTTTTAGCTAGTTTAGTTTCCTTGCCTGTAGTAGTAGTAATTAAAAGAAAACCCAAATAGATATCTTGTTCTTCTTTTGCTTGTTGGGAGCTTTCCCATGTAAATAGTTTCTTTTCTTTTCTTTGGGGGTCAAGAGTAGAAGTCCATGATTGAAAATGCTTAGTGGCTCTCATATGCTTTATTGTTAATTTAACCTTGAGCCATATTACCTTGTCTTCTCTTTTGTATTAAATGCTCGCAGATTCCATCTTAGTCCAATGCACGTGCACTATTGTTATTGTCCACACCGTTCGGTCGTGCGAGTGAAAGGCAATAAGGATGATATATGATGAGCTAATTGAGATGAGAAAAGCTGGTATGAACTCGACCTCTCTTGTTTTGTAAATATGATAGTTCATCGTTCCTGATTCAGCTTGTTATGAATGAAACATGCTTGCAATGACAATTAGAGATCATAGTTGTTTATGCCATGCTTAATTAGCTGAGAGTTTATAATGGTCTATCTTGCGTGCCAACATGATATTAAAATGGTTGTGATGTGGTATGATAGGGTGGTATCCTCCTTTCAACGATTCAAGTGGTCTGACTTGGCACATGTTCACGCTTGTACTTGAAACAAATCAACATAGCCTCCATGATATTTTTTTTCATGGTGATTTATATCCTACTCATGCTTGCATTCACTGTTGATTAATTTTAATGCATGTTCATGACTGTTGTCGCTCTCTAGATGGTCGCTTCACAGTCTCTTTCTAGCCTTCACCTGTACTAAGCGGGAATACTGCTTGTGCATCCACTTCCAAAAACCCCAAAGTTATTCGACATGAGTCCACCATACCCTCCTATATGCGGTATTTACCTGCCGTTTCAAGTAAATTTGTATGTGCCAAACTCTAAACCTTCAAATGAAATTTTGTTTTGTATGCTCGAACAGCTCATGTATCAACTAGGGTTGTCTATATCTTCCATGCTAGGTGGGTTATTCTCACGATGAGTGGACTCCGCTCATCATTCATGAGAAGATGGCCGGTAACCGGGATGCCCAGTCCCATGCTCTAAATCTTAATAATTAAACAAAACTCCCCCAGGGCTGTTGTTGGTTTGGACGGTACCCGTTGTTTCCGGCTAGCCGTGGAGTGTGCTTGTTGCTGGATGGGGGAGTATAAACTTTACCATTCTGTTTGGGAATCACCTATAATGTGCGTAGCATGGAAGATGTTGAGATTCTTGGTTGTTATGTTGATAATGAGAGTATACCGCTCAAAATGTTATTCATCTCTATTTAAAAATCGAGATCCGGCACCTCTGCAAATCCCTGCTTCCCTCTGCGAAGGGCCTATCTATTTACTTTTATGCTGAGTCATCATCCTCTTATAAAAGAGCACCAGTTGGAGAGCACCTCTGTCATTTGCATGTATTACCATTAATTTGCATTGAGTATGATCATGACTGGATCTCTTTTACCATGAATTACAATGTCTAGTCAGTCCTTGAACTTTAAAGGTGCTCTGCATTTATGTTTTGCGGTCTCAGAAAGGGCTAGCGAGATACCATCTTGTTATATCATATCATGATTGTTTTGAGAAAGTGTTGTCATCCGAGGTTTATTATCATTGCTCGCTAGTTGATTATGCCATTTTTGTGAGTAGACATGAGACCTAAAAGTTATTGTGAATGTGGTTAGTTCATGATCACTTCTGAAAACCTGAATGCTGGCTTACATATTTACAACAACAAGAGCAAACAGAGTTTGTCAAAGTTTTTTTTTATCACTTTCAGTTTATCAACTGAATTGCTTGAGGACAAGCAAATGTTTAAACTTGGGGGAGTTGATAGTCTCCAACGTATCTACTTTTCCAAACACTTTTGCCCTTGTTTTGGACTCTAACTTGCATGATTTGAATGGAACTAACCCGGACTGACGCTGTTTACAACAGAATTGCCATGGTGTTGTTTTTGTGCAGAAATAAAAAGTTCTCAGAATGACCAGAAAATCCACGGAGAATTATTTTGGAAAATATAAAAAATACCTGTTGAAAGATCCACGTCAGGGGGGCCACACCCTGTCCACGAGGGTGGGGGCGCGCCCCCTCCCCCTGGGCGCGACCCCCTGCCTCGTGGGCCCCCTGATGCTTCATCGACGTACCCCCAGACTCCATATATTCACTTTCGGGAAATCAAAGAGGAAGAATTATCTCGTTTTACGATACAGAGCCGCCGCCAAGCCCTAATCTCTCTCGGGAGTGCTGATCTGGAGTCCATTTGGGGCTCCGGAGAGTGGAGATCGTCGCCATCATCATCATCAACCTTCCTCCATCACCAATTCCATGATGCTCACTGCCGTGCGTGAGTAATTCCATCGTAGGCTTGCTGGACGGTGATGGGTTGGATGAGATTAACCATGTAATCGAGTTAGTTTTGTTAGGGTTTGATCCCTAGTATCCACTATGTTCTAAGACTGATGTTGCTATGACTTTGCTATGCTTAATGCTTGTCACTATGGTCCGAGTGCCATGATTTCAGATCTGAACCTATTATGTTTTCATGAATATATGTATGTTTTTTATCCTATCTTGCCAGTCTATAGTCACCTACTATGTGCTATGATCCGGCAACCCCGAAGTGACAATAATCGGGACCACTCCCAGTGATGATCGTAGTTTGAGGAGTTCATGTATTCACTATGTGTTAATGCTTTGGTCCGGTACTCTATTAAAAGGTGGCCTTAATATCCCTTAGTTTCAACTAGGACCCCGCTGCCACGGGAGGGTAGGACAAAAAATGTCATGCAAGTTCTTTTCCATAAGCATGTATGATTATATTCGGAATACATGCCTACATTACATTGATGAACTGGAGCTAGTTCTGTCTCACCCTAGGTTATAACTTTTACATGATGAATCGCATCCGACATAATTGTCCATCACCGATCCAATGCCTACGAGCTTTTCACATATTGCTTGTTGCTTATTTACTTTTCCGTTGCTACTATTACAAAAACTACAAAAACACTACCGTTACTTTTATTGTTGTTACCGCAATCTCCATATTACTGTGCTACTAAATTACCATGCTGCAGATATTATGTTTCCAGGTGTGGTTGAATTGACAACTTAGCTACTAACACTTAAGAGTATTCTTTGGCTCCACTTGTGTTGAATCAACAAATTTGGGTTGAATACTTTACCCTCGAAAACTGTTGCGATACCCTACACTTGTGGGTTATCACGGCGCGGCGAGGCGTGACGTGGCGTCGCGAGGTGGGCGGCGGAGAAGGAGCGTGCGTGGATGTCCCTCTTATTCTCATGCTCGTACAAGTGGAGAAAGAGCCTCCCTTATAAAGAGGTCCAACTCCCTGTAAACTAGCAATGTGGGACTAAAGTTTAGTAGTGCCCCTTACCTTGCACGAATGGGCTAAGTGGGCCTCTAGGATTTATTAGGAATTTCTGAAATTAATATTGGGCTGGGTAGCCCATAAGACAAAATTCTAGCACTTCGGAGGTAGAGACGGCTGGTTGATCGACTATGGGCCATGTCTGAGTTGACAGAGTGTGGCCTCCTCCGACAGTGGGTCACTACCTTGTCTTTGTCGTGTCGTGTGCAGGATCAGGTTCACCGAGGGCCTCGATGCTCAGTCTTGCTTGTTGCATTGACGCCCATTAGTGGCTCGTTCGGTGTCTTGTATCTTTACCGTTCTTGCTCTTTTCCTTTTTCCTTTGTTGTATGGCCGGTTGTATGCTCGGATTGTTGTTTTATAATATAAAGCGGGGGAAACCCTTTATCATCTTGAGTGTTGGGCATGAGGAGGTGAGCGAGCGTGCCTGGCCCGCGGGCCCACTCTAGCAGGTGGGGTTGTGAAAGCCTGGTGGACCGTAATGCCCGGTAGCAGTCAGTGGAGGGGACGGATGGCAAACTAATATCCGGAGAAAAACTAGGTTACGGCGAAAACCGACAAAAATCATGTGAAACTACTATGCTATAAAGTTTTGAAAAATATATACTACCAAAAAAGTACACTATGTTTTTTTCCAATAACACTTGTATTACTCAAGAAAATGGTGCAAGGATTACAATCTAATCCAACAATATTCATGTCTTCCTCTAGACCAAAGCCCAGCCAGACAGCAGTTCGGCCTTGCAGCCTACCAAAGTTGGCCATGAAATGGCTAACATTATTAGCACTACGATGAATATGAGTAATACAAGTATCACATTCCCCCGTGCTAATATTGATATCTCAAATAAAAAATGAATATTTAGACATGTTGCTCTGATCACTCTTTACCATGGTGACGGCTTCCAAAGATTCCGATTCAACATCTATTTGTGAGTTGCTCCGTTGAAGTGCAAGGGATAGTCCCTCCTTTAGTGCCAAAAATTTCTGGTTCTAATGCATCCTCACAAGTGAAAAGATACCGACAGGAGCTGAAATAACACACCCACCATGATCACAAAGAATCATACCTGCCCCAGCAGTACCCTTAGCCACCCGGCACTATCCGCAGGGTCCGCTTTTAAGGTGTGTGATGTGCGGCAGCCCAAATGAGGGGTCGCCTAGCATTATCCGACGACGCGTCCGGATGCACCCGCGGGCTTATAGGGACCGGATTTTGCAAGTCCGGCTGTAGATACTCTTAGGCGTTGAGAATTACTGAAAAAGAAATTGACATGGGCCCACTTCTGTGAGAAAATCCTCCACAGATTCTCTTCCTCAAGCTCCAATGATTTGACAAAAATGTTTTAACTCTCTCAAGCAAAACACACTCTCAGTGGTTGATTATACACAAAAAAATTGAACGCCTAATGGCAGGTGTGCAAGAAGACTGTCCATTAATCTCTGAAGAATGGTTTTTCAAGTGCAATGTCAATGGCCTTAGATCTTAGCTAAAGTACTAGTCGTGCCGGGATATTTTTCTCTCCCGTTACAACGCACGGACCTTATACACACAAGCAATGGAGAGCATACAAAGGCTTTGAAATATTATTTCCGGGCACTAGTGGATACAAGCTATTTAATGTTCCAAACGAGCACTAAAGACTTTTCGAGAAATCTCCACCAAATCACCAGTATGACTATCGAAATCGCGAGCATCAGCAATAGGTTCCAAAATCCAAGTGGTAGTATCAGGGCTCTTAGCTAGTGTTCTTGAGAAATGGCCGGGTCTGACCAATTCCTCAAAAGATGTCTTGACAGGATCCCTATCGACAACAATTTTTACTTCTTCTTCCATCGAACGAATAAACGTGAAGTCCCCCTCTTTTCGGACGAGACACACAAAGAGACCCGCCAAATGTCTTTCAGTGAGTATCCAACAAGAGGATCCATTGAATGGATAACGGATCTGGATCCCAGAATTCCATACTCGATCTTATAGATTCCAATAGAATTATGTGCAAAGCCGTATTCGATGAAAGCCGTATGTACAGCTTGGAGGGTGATCTTTCCTATCTTTCGGATCCACCTTACAATATGGGGTCAAAAAGCCAAAAAAAAAGTGATTGTATCCCTTATAAATATAAACGAATTCTTGGACCTCTTTCACGCAATTTCGGTGGCCATTTTCCAATTTCAGTTGCAAAATGCCGTCGTCATTATTTATGCCTTTAATTGACGATCTTTATTTTATTGAAAATCGTGTAATGATGATTTGGATCTGATCAAGCTACTTGTCGAGGCATCTAGATTTTGTTTAAATCCAAAAAAAGCCTTACACCACGTGCTTTCAGTGCTATCGCTTGGCGCTGGCCCGGGCAAACGAGCGCCCCACGTGAGGCGCATGCAGTGCAGACACAACCAAGCAGCCACGGTGCAAGTACGTTGGAGTAGCCTCGGAGCTGCTGCCTATATAGAGTAGTGTATAAACGAACGAGGCACGAAACGAAATCCTATTCAACATGTCAGACGACCTCGCGTTGAACGGCATGCGTGCGTTCCGGTCGATGATGGGCCGCTGATTTGATAAGTGCAGTGCCGACATGCGTCAGGCAGGCTTTACATCTTTCTCTAATAACAATGCGTGCGCGCTGCAGATGATTAGCTTTGGATAATACTACTACTGCGGTCTATATCCTCGTGTAGTATAGCGGGACGAGAAACAAGAAGGAAGAAGCCAGGTGATAACGCCAACTCCACACCATACTTTACTGTACTATATGTACGTACTACTAGCACCTACTCCCTCCGTCCGAAAATATTTGTCATCAAAATGGATAAAAGTGTATGTATCTAGACGTACTTTAGTTCTAGATACATCTCTTTTTATCCATTTTAATGACAAGTATTTTAGGACGGAGGGAGTAGTTACCAACCTTAACCGCCAGCTTGGTACAGTAACTAGCTGCGTCCTCAGTACGTCCTCTGCATAATGGCTTCTTCCCGTGCCTCTCATCACCGGCTCGCCAGCGTCCTCTTCCTCTTACTGCTCGCCGTTCGCGCCACGGCTGCGGCAATGGCACCACCGCCAGCACGGCCGCTCAAGACCGTTCGGGTGGATGTTGGGGTGATACTGGAGCTGGCGACGGGGCTGGGGAAGAAGAGCCTCCTCAGCATGAGGATGGCGCTCCGCGACTTGTACGCCGCGCACCCAGGCTACACCACCAGGGTGAGGCTCCACGTCCGGGACTCCAACCGCGACGTTCTCGCCGCCGCATCTGCAGGTACACACCCTCCGCGCTAACTTGAATGACGCATCAAGATAGCAACGGGCCTCGAAACAGTTTTTACTCTACGGCTGTTCTTGGATAAATAATAAAACCCGGCCCGTCTCATCTCTCATGGGTTCAAACCCATTTCAGCGTTATCTGAACCCGAAACACACCATACCGTAAAATATGCTATTGTTTTGAGATATTGAATCTAAGTTTGTATGCATATTGACAACACTAGTATGGAATTTGGAAGAATGGATGTTGCAGAAATATGCTACTCATGTTTTGCTGCTGAAATATGCTCATGTTTTTCTGTGTATTGTTTTTGTGCTGAAATATACTCATGTGTTGCTGCTTAAATATGCTCTTTTTTGCTGTTATTATTGCTCAAATGTTGCTGGAATATACTTATGTTTTCTGCTGAAATGCTATCCTATGTGGCTGCTATTGGTCTCATGCTTTGCTTTTGAAATCTGCTGCTTTTTCATGCTGTTGTTGCTTAAATATACTCCTATTTTCTTGAGAAATGATGTTGTTTTTCCTATTCGCTCACGGGTACGCATTCCCCGCGGGTACAGAAACCTGATGGGTTTAGGCATGGGCGAAAAACAGACCCATGTACGGAGATAGAGACGGGGACGGGCTTGTAGTTTTCTTGCGGGGACGGGGATGAGCATGCAAAACATGACGGGTTTTGTCTCTGTTGCCATCTTGATGCATGCATCGATGCCATGTGTTCATCCTGCATAAGGGCATTTCCAACGCCGACCCGCAAACCTCCCACATACGTCTGGACTGCAATGTCCGAACCGTGGAAGCCATCCAACGCAGTCCCATATCGACCTGCGGCAAGTGCGGACACGTTTTCTACCGCAGACCGGAGACAAGCGTGGGGGCTTTGCGGGAGTCCGGACCAATCTCACGCCCGCTTCTGACCACCCTCCTGTACTTTCTTCTGATGCACGGGCCGCTTACCGCGCCGCATTCGTGCCGACCCAGAGCACGCGGCGGCTGGCATTAATGTTGCGATGTGACCGGAGGAACGGGTGGCGGCGCTGACCGACGCGACCTCTCTGGAGTCGCGGCTTCAATACATACATAGCTTCCAGAGGAACAGACTCCAGTCGTTGTGCCGCATTGAAGCGGCTGACTGGCCCTTCGCATGGTCTGGTCACGGCTTTATAAGCGGCGCTCCATCGCCGTCCACCTCGCAATTCATCCTTCTCCTTCTCCTTTCCTCTTCCCACCCATCTCCCTCCGATCCAAATCTCCGGCGATGGGCAAGTCCTGGGCTTCGGCGCCGCCCTCTAACTTAGGGGTGGTCGTCCTCATCGGTGGGCGGCTCCTCGATGAAGGATGACATTGTCATCTCCTCTGGCGACGAGGAGGAGATCGTCATCTCCTTCGGTGATGAGGACGACCAGCCGCCAGCCAGCCCGTCATGGTGTACGAGTTTACAGTCAAGTATAGGGTAGTTTATGATTTCATTTTAAGGTATTATCATCCGGTTTTATGGACAAATTATCCTATTTCAAATAAAATCCTTCGTGTTTATATCAAAATTCGTCTGATTTGTGTGAATTTTGTTCGGGTTGGTTTGAACCGTTGTCAAAATGTATGTGGCTACGGTTGAATGACGGCCTCCTACATTCGTGTCCGCGGACTAGGCCTTGTCCATGAACAGATGCGGAAGAAAATTTACGGGTTACCATTGGAGATGCCCTGAGATCCATATTTCTGGGAAATGCAGGGCCGGGGCGTACTTGAAATAACAATAAAACATACTACAAATATACACGAAAAGGAGAAACGTATATCATCCTATGTGCACCCCCGCCCCATCCATGCAAATGCAGGAAATGAGAGAAGTCAATCCCTGCCCGAACGCACAGCAGCCGCCCCCCACACAGCCGCACTGGTTGCCATTTCTTGACATCTCCCTCCATTCCATTCCGCTGGTCCGGTTGCTCTGCCGCGCGCATCCGCCTCAACGCCGCTAGCTCGCCGTCGTCCATGACGCAGATGTTGGAACTAAACACGACATGTGTGTGTCCGTGTAGGTTTCGTATCCATCATCTAATAAGATTAGGAGTAGTAACCGAGCAGGTTAGCTAGCCAATCCTTGCTACTATATATATGTTTGTATAGCCCCTTGTAAACACAACCGTGAGTCGTAGAAATCAATAAATCAAGGAACAACAGGTACGATACGTACCTGTGGCAATACGCCGGTGTCTCGCGTGCGTTCGTGTGTTCCGGCCGGCTGGCTGTTGTGTGCGTGTCTGGAGTACTAATTGGCCAAAAGGAATAGGTCAATTAGTTGGAGCTAGCTTGCTATGTACGTTCCTTACTACGGTGCATCTTGACGTAAAGTAATTCGTCGAGTTCGTCAGAGAGCTTCGTTCTTCGTCGTCGTTCGTTGTCGGTCGTTGCCGTCGCCGGAAAGTACTTGGCATCGGAACTGGGCCAACAATTGGTATCAGAGCTTGGTTGATCTTCTAGTAACGGGAGGTCATGTCGGACGACGAGAAGAACAAGCAGCTGGCGGAATACTCCGGTGCGGCTAAAGTAATTGCTACTCGGGCGAGTTCGTCATACCCACTGTTTGATCGCGAGAACTTCGGGGTCTGGAAGGCCCTCATGGAGTGTGGTCTCCGCGCCAACGAGCTATGGGACGCGGTGGATCCAGGAGGCGACGCGTATAAGAAGGACGGAGCCGAGCAATGGAAGGATCGGCAGGCGGCGTCAGCGATTTACTCGGTGATGCCGATGAATGTCCTCCAGCACCTGATCGCCAAAGCAACGGCGAAGGAGGTGTGGGATACGCTGAAGCTCCAGTTCGAGAGACACACCTGCGTCAAGAAAGCCAATCTCCAAACTCTCCTAAGGAACTATGAGACTTTGGTCATGGGCGACGATGAGTCTGTGGATGCGTTCGCTTCACGGGTGGCTACTCTCGTCAATCGGATTCGCGCGCTTGGAGAAAACCTCACGGAGGCCTCAGTTGTCCGGCGGTTCTTGCGTGTGGCCCCTCCCCGGTACCTGCAAATTGTCACGGCGATCGAGCAGTGTGTCGATCTCGCGACTCTCTCCATCGATGATCTTGTTGGACGCTACAAGGCTCACGATGAGCGCATGTGGTACAGTCTTGGGGACGGGAGCAACGATGAACTAGTGATGCTCACAAAGACGCAGTGGGACGCCCTAGAAAAGCAAGGCGGATCCAAAAGCAGCAGCAAGAAGAAGGGGAAGCAGCGTTCGGCGAGAAAGAAATTCGCCGACTCGGATGACGACTCAGACGATGAGGCTGCACCACCACCGAGGAGAAAGTTTGACATCAGGAAAGTGAGGTGTTATAACTGTGGCCTCCTCGGTCACTTCAAGGCAGATTGCGAGGAAGCACCGAAGCAGAAGGCGCTCATGGCCCAGCAAAGAGATGATGGTGACATGATGTTGATGTGTAAACTGGTGAATGAGGAGGATCAAGACTCTCAAGCGTTCACTAAAGAAATTGTCGAGCTTGCGGAAGAAAAAGTTTGCCATCATGATCATGATTCGGAAACTCGTGTTGAAGCTACAGATGCGAGGAGTGATTCTGAAACTTATGTGAGTGCTATGGATATAAGTGCCAACTTTGCTGGAGCGGATGAAGCGATAGCTGCATGTGCTCGACCATGGAGAAGCACCCTCTGTGAGACGGGTCCAGAAGAGGCTAGCTATGTAGCGATCAAAGACATCTCGGTCGCTGGTGCATCCACCGTAGGTGCAGCTAGCTCAATATCGAAGGCTTCTGATGACCAAGACAGTAGGGCAAGATGCGACCCAGAAACTGAAAGCAGCAGCGTGGAAGGAGGCTCACGCGCAGGCGTGCCTGAAGGCCATGGAGGTGATGGCCTTGGACCTTTGGTTGTAGGCGCTGGCAACCTGCACAGTAGTAGCTTGAGCAGGCCACGAGGCGCACCAAAGGCCATGCATGCATGCCCATGTTCTATGGATGAGCATGCATCAGGAGCTCCCTTGTCTGCATGCATGTGTGCAGGAAAGGCTGCCATGTTGGCAGCATCGTCTCCGATAGCAATGGAGAAAAGGGCATCATCACCTACACCCTTACATCCACAACCGGTGTTACAACAATATTCGGAGCAAGTTCTTCGAACAATTGACCTGGCAAAGATGAAAAGGAGTGGCCGGCGGTGTCTAAGAATTGCCGAGGAACCGGCGGAATTCGAAGACGCAAATACGAAGGAGTGTTGGCGTCGCGGTATGGAAGAAGAGTTGGAGTCCATCCACGACAACAATGCATGGGAGCTCGTGGATCTTCCCAATAATGAAAAAGGCATGGATCTCAAGTGGAAATTTATGATCAAGAGAGATTCCGAAGGGCCCGTGAAGCACAAAGCGAGGCTAGTAGTCACAGAGTACGTGCAAGATAAATGTGTGGACTTCGAAGATGTGTTCGTTCCCGTTTCAAGGCTGGAATCGGTAAGATTACTCATAGCTCTCGCGGTTCCGGAATCATGGAAGATACATCACATGGATGTAAAATCTGCGTTTTTGAATGGGGAGTTAGAAGGAGATGTGTATGAGAATCAACAACCGGGATTCATCAAAGAGAGAGGAAGACATTGTACTGAAGCTACACAAAGTCTTGTACGGGCTAAGCAAGACCTTCGGAAGTGGAACATCAACTTGATCACACAATGATTTCTCTTGGATTTGAGAAAGCCCCACTAGAGCATACAATGTACAAGAGATGCGAAGGAAGGGATCGTCTACTAGTTGGCATCTACGTCGACGACCTGTTGATAACTGGAGCATGTGAAGAGGTGATAGCAAAGTTCAAGCTACAGATGAAAGAGCTTTTCAAGATGGATGATCTAGGTCTTTTGAGCTACTACCCCGGGATAGAGGTACATCAAAAGACTGAGGGGATCACACTATGCCGGGAGGCATAGGCAAGGAAGGTACTTGAAAGCCGTGGCATGAAATATTGCAATCCAATTGACGCTCCAATAAAACCTCGTCTTGAGCTAAGCAAGAAGAGCAAAGCACCCGCAGTTGATGCAATAGAGTATATTGCAGCTGCCGTTGCGGTGTGTCACGGTGTGTGGCTAGGAGGGCTACACGGTGATCTCATGGATGGAGATCCGGAACAAGTGGTGCTCAATGTTGATAGCAAGTCTGAAAGTTTTCTACGCAAAGATCCAGTGCGGCATGATCGGAGCAAGCACATTGATACGATGTATCACTACACGAAGGATTGTGTGGAAGAGAGTAAGACGAAGGTGAACTACGTTTGCACCGATGAACAGGTTTTGGACATCCTAAGCAAGGCTTTGGATCGAGAGAAGTTCTTAGAGATGACAAGAAGGATCGGCGTCGGAGCTGTGACGTGACGACGTCGTGTTTAGGGGGGTGATTGTTGGATCTAAACACGACATGTGTGTGTCCGTGTAGGTTTCGTATCCATCACCTAATAGGATTAGGAGTAGTAACCGAGCAGGTTAGCTAGCCAATCCTTGCTACTATATATATGTTTGTATAGCCCCTTGTAAACACAACCGTGAGTCGTAGAAATCAATAAATCAAGGAACAACAGGTACGATACGTACCTGTGGCAATACGCTGGTGTCTCGCGTGCATCTTGACGTTCGTTCCTTACTATGTACGTTCCTTACTACGGTGCATCTTGACGTAAAGTAATTTGTCGAGTTCGTCAGAGAGCTTCGATCTTCGTCGTCGTTTGTTGTCGGTCGTTGCCGTCGCCGGTAAGTACTCGGCATCGGAACTGGGCCAACAGCAGACCCCCTTTTATCCCACCAAACTCCAAGGCGAGAGAGCGCCTGCACACCTCTTCCTGCGCCTGCTCCACCTGCTCGACCGCACGCTCTTCCACGACCTGCGGTTCAGCTTCCTCCCCGCCAAGCGCCTTTGTTCTAAGATGAGCTCTCTCCACTTCCACATTCCGTCGAGCACGTTCGGTGCGCCGTGATACGCCCCGGTTTTGGCTGGCTTCCCCTGTTCGTTTCTCTTTGCGCGGCCGCACGCTGGGCTCTGGCAGACACATTTGGCCGGCCTGTTCCCTTCTCCTCCTCCTCGCGGCGTGCAAGCGCCGCTGATGAGACCGGATGTTAATTACAGTATTGACGACTCCTAATTTCGCGTATTTTTTCCAAGTGGTTTTCTTACCACATGTACGAGATCTGATGATTGCTTTGCTGAACTGATTTTGTCATCCTTTTGTCTTGCAGCAACATATCTCATCGACAACAAGAAGGTTGGGGTGATCATCGGTCCGCAGAACAGTTTACAAGCAGAGTTCTTGGCCTACCTAGCAAACAAAACCAAGATTCCTGTCATCACTTCCTCTGCAACAGGCGATGCGGTTAATCAGCATCATGTTCCCTACTTCCTCCGTGCTTGTGTCAAGGGCTCCTTCCAGGCAGCTCCAATTGCTGCCTTCATCCAGGCATATGGCTGGAAAAATGTTGTTCTTGTCTACGAGGACAGCAGTTACGGCTTCGGCATTCTTCCTTCCATTACTGATGCCCTCGAAGCCATTGATGTCCGTGTCATTAACCGTTCTGCCATTCCTGCTTCTTCCTCGGATTACCGCATTGATGCAGAACTGTACAAGCTCATAACCATGCAGACACGTGTCTTCATCTTCCATATGTTGCCAGCCGATGCCTCCCGCTTCTTCGCTCGGGCTTCAGCAACCAATATGATGACGGAGGGGTATGTCTGGATTGTCACAGATAACATTGGCATTGTCCTTGATGTGCTTCCCCAGCATACCATTGAGACCATGGTGGGTGTTGTGGGTTTCCGGCCATATGTAGCAAAATCTGCGAGGGTCAGCGGTTTCATGGCTCGTTTCGTCACTCGATACAGAGCCAAATTCCATCAAGATCGTGATGTTAGGGTGGCAAGACCCACCATCTTCCAATACTGGGCATATGATGTGGTATGAGCAATTGCGTCTGCAACTGGGAAAGCCATAAATCTAGGGTCATCTCCTCCAGGGAATATTGGCAACTAAGTACAAGTATCTCCTGCTGTACAAGAACTTCTCAATTCCATAATGGATGAGGAGTTTGATGGATTGGCTGGAATGTTGGAAATATGCCCTAGAGGCAATAATAAAAGAGTTATTATTATATTTCCTTGTTCATGATAATCGTTTATTATCCATGCTATAATTGTATTGATTGGAAACTTAAATACATGTGTGGATAAATAGACAAACTTTGTGTCCCTAGTAAGCCTCTTCAGGACTGGCTCGTTGATCAAAGATGACCGCGGTTTCCAGGTCATAGACATGAGTTGTCATTTGATAACGGGATCACATCATTAGGAGAATGATGTGATGGACGAGACCCAAACATTAAACATAGCTTTTGATCGTATCAGTTATCGCTATAGTTTTCTGCATGTCAAGTATAAGTTCCTATGACCATGAGATCATGTAACTCACTGACACCGTAGGAGTGCCTTGTGTGTGCCAAACGTCGCAACGTAACTGGGTGACTATAAAGGTACTCTACAGGTATCTCCGAAGGTGTCTGTTGAGTTGACATGGATCAAGACTGGGATTTGTCACTCCGTGTGACGGAGAGGTATCTCCGGGCCCACTCGGTAATACGTCATCTCAATGAGCTCAAAGTGACTAAGTAGTTAGTCACGGGATTATGTATTACGGAACGAGTAAAGAGACTTGCCGGTAACGAGATTGAACTAGGTATAGAGATACCAACGATCGAATCTCGGGCAAGTAACATACCGACGAGACAAAGGGAACTGTATACGGGATTGCCTGAATCCTTGACATCGTGGTTCATCCGATGAGATCATCGAGGAACGTGTGGGAACCAATATGGGTATCCAGATCCCGCTATTGGTTATTGACCTGGGAGTGTCTCGGTCATGTCTGCATAGTTTCCGAACCCGCAGGGTCTACACACTTAAGGTTCGGTGACGCTAGGGTTGTTAGTGAGAACAGTGTATGGTAACCGAAGGTTGTTCGGAGTCCCGGATGAGATCCCGGACGTGACGAGGGTCTCCAGAATGGTCCGGGGACGAAGATTGATATATAGGATGAGAGTGAACGGAGTCCGGAAGTGTTCCGGGGAGCACCGGGGAGTCGTCGGATGATAGAAAGGGGTTTCGGGGGGTCCCGGCAAGTGTTGCGGGCCCTATGGGCCATAAGTGGGAGACGCAACAGCCCTCATGGGGCTGTGCGCCCCCCCTTGGGCCCTCTCCACCTGCGCATGGGGGCTGGCCCCCCCCTTAGGGAGCCGCACCCCAGAGTCCTTGGGGGGCAAGGCACCCTGGGGGGCAAACCCTAGCCCTGGGGGTGCCGCCCCCTCCCATCTCCCCTTGGCCGCCGCCCCTAGGGGGAAACCCTAGGGCGCCCCCTCCCCTCTCTCCCCCCTATATAAAGAGAGGCAGAGGGAGGGAAGCCACACACGTTCGTGCCTCGGCGCTGCCCTCCCTCTCCCACGAATATCTTCATCCAGTTTGCAGTGCTTGGCGAAGCCCTGCTGGAATTCCTCCACCACCATCTCCACCACGCCGTCGTGCTGCTGGGCTTCTCCGTCAACTTCTCCTTCCCCCTTGCTGGATCAAGAAGGAGGAGACGTCCCCGAGCTGTACGTGTGAAGAACGCGGAGGCACCGTCCGTTCGGTGCTAGGATCTTCGGCGATCTGAATCGCGGCGAGTACGACTCCATCAACCGCGTTCTTGAACGCTTCCGCTTAGCGATCTACAAGGGTATGTGGATCCAACTCTCCCCTCGTAGATGCATCTCCTAGATTGATCTTGGTGAGCGTAGGAAATTTTTTTGTTTCCCATGCAACGTTCCCCAATAGTGGTATCAGAGCTAGGTTCTTGCGTAGATGCTTTCACGAGTAGAACACAAAAGGGTTTTGTGGACGTTGATGTTTAGATTGCTTCCCTCCTTGGTCTTTCTTGATTCAGCGGTATTATGGGATGAAGCGGCCCGGACCAACTTTACATGTCCACGTACATGAGACCGGTTCCATCGACAGACATGCGACTTTTGTTGCATAAGATGGCTGGCGGGTGTCTGTCTCTCCTATCTTAGTTGAATCGGAATAGACAAAGGCGGTCCTTGTAGAAGGTTAAATAGCAACTTAAATATCACCGTTGTGGCTTTGCGTAGGTAAGAAGCGTTCTTGCTAGATACCCATAGCAGCCACGTAAAACATGCAACAACAAATTAGAGGACGTCTAACTTGTTTTTGCAGGGTATGTATGTGATATGATATGGCCAATGACATGATGAGATATATTTGATGTATGAGATGATCATGTTGTAATAGTTAATATCGACTTGCATGTCGATGCATACGGCAACCGGCAGGAGCCATAGGGTTGTCTTTAATTTTTGTATGACCTGCGTGTCAATCATTAAGCGCTATGTAATGCTTTACTTTATCGCTAAACGGTAGCAATAGTAGTGAGAGCATGGTGGGCGCGCGACAACCCCGATGGCGACACGATGATGGAGATCATGATGATGGGGATCATGGTGTTACGCCGGTGACGATGGAGATCATGCCGGTGCTTTGGAGATGGAGATCAAAAGCACGAGTTGATGGCCATATCATGTCACTTATGATTTGCATGTGATGTTAATCCTTTTATGCATCTTATTTTGCTTAGGACGACGGTAGCATTATAAGATGATCCCTCACTAAAATTTCAAGATAAAATTGTGTTCCCCCCGAGTGTGCGCCGTTGCGAAGGTTCGTCGTTTCGAAGCACCACGTGATGATCGGGTGTGATAGACTCTACGTTCGCATACAACGGGTGCAAGCCAGTTTTGCACATGCAGAACACTCGGGTTAGACTTGACGGGCCTAGCATGTACATACATGGCCTCGGAACACGGAAGACCGAAAGGTCGAGCATGAGTCATATAGTACATATGATCAACATGAAGATGTTCACCATTGACACCACCTCACCTCACGTGATGATCGGACTTGGGTTGGTGGATTTGGATCATGTCACGCTCGGATGACCAGAGGGATGTCAATTTGAGTGGGAGTTATAAGTAATTTGATTAGTTAAAACTCACTTATCATGAACAATAGTCTAAGATGTCTTTGCAAATCTTTTGTTGTAGATGGCTCCCGCAGTAGCTCCCCTGAATTTTAATGCGTTCCTAGAGAAAACTAAGCTGAAAGATGATGGGAGCAACTTTGTGGACTGGCTCCGCAATCTGAGGATCATCCTCACAGCTGCCCAAAAGGTTTATGTCCTAAATGCACCGCTAGGTGAACCCCCCGCTCCGGCCTCTGTGGACGTTATGAACGCCTGGCAGTCGCGTGCGGATGACTACTCAGTAGTGCAGTGTGCCATGTTGTATAGCTTGGAAGGAGGACTTCAAAGGCGTTTTGAACGTCATGGAGCATATGAGATGTTCCAGGAGTTGAAGTTCATCTTTGAAAAGAATGCCAAGATCGAGAGGTATGAGACCACCGATAAATTCTTTGCTTGCAAGATGGAGGAGAATTCGTCTGTCAGTGAGCACTTACTGAAGATGTCTGGGTACTATACCCGCATAGCTGATCTGGGACTTGTGTTCCCGGAGGAGTCTATCATTGACAGAATTCTCCAGTCACTCCCACCTAGCTACAAGAGCTTCGTGCAGCAGTATAACATGCAAGGGATGAACAAATCCATCGCCGAGCTGTTTGCAATGCTGAAAGTCGCTGAGGCAGACATCCAGAAGGAGTATCAAGTGTTGATGGTCAATAAAACTACCAGTTTCAAGAAAAATGGCAAGGGCAAGAAGGGTAACTCTAAGAAGGGTGGCAAGGCAGTTGCTCATCCAGTGAAGAAACCCAAGGCTGGGCCCAAGCCAGAGACTGAGTGTTTCTATTGCAAGGGGAACGGTCACTGGAAGCGGAACTGCCCCAAGTATCTGGCAGACAAGAAGGGGGCCAACAACAACAACAAGCAAGGTATATGTGATATACATGTTATTGATGTGTACCTTAACAACTCTCGTTGTAGTGCCTGGGTATTTGATACCGGTTCGGTTGCTCACATTTGCAACTCTAAACAGGAACTACGGAATAAACGGAGGCTGGCGAAGGACGAAGTGACGATGCGCGTGGGGAATGGTTCCAAGGTTGATGTGATCGCCGTCGGCACGCTCGCTCTTCGATTACCATCGGGATTAGTTATGAACCTGAATAATTGTTATTTAGTGCCTGCGTTGAGCATGAACATTATATCTGGATCTTGTTTAATGCGAGACGGTTACTCATTTAAATCAGAGAATAAAGGTTGTTCTATTTATATGGGTAATATCTTTTATGGTCATGCACCCGAAGTAGGGGGTTTATTCTTATTGAATCTCGATAGTGATGATACACATGTTCATAACATTGATGCCAAAATATGTAGAGTTGATAACAATAGTACCACTTTCTTGTGGCACTGCCGTCTGGGTCATATCGGCGTGAAACGCATGAGGAAGCTCCATGCTGATGGACTTTTGGAGTCTCTTGATTTTGAATCACTTGACACATGCGAGCCGTGCCTCATGGGCAAGATGACTAAGACCCCGTTTTCAGGAACAATGGAACGGGCAAGTGACTTATTGGAAATCATACATACTGATGTGTGTGGCCCGATGAGTGTCACGGCGCGCGGTGGATATCGTTATTTTCTCACCTTCACTGACGACTTAAGTAGATATGGGTATATTTACTTAATGAAGCATAAGTCTGAAACGTTTGAAAAGTTCAAGCAATTTCAGAGTGAAGTTGAGAATCATCGTAACAAGAAGATCAAGTTCCTACAATCTGATCGAGGGGGAGAGTATCTGAGTTATGAGTTTGGCAATCACTTAAGAAAATGTGGAATTGTTTCACAGTTGACGCCACCTGGAACACCACAGCGTAATGGTGTGTCCGAACGTCGTAATCTAACCCTATTAGATATGGTGCGTTCTATGATGTCTCTTGCCGATTTGCCACTATCGTTTTGGGGATATGCGTTAGAGACAGCTGCATTCACTTTAAATAGGGCTCCATCTAAGTCCGTTGAGACAACACCGTGTGAACTATGGTTTGGTAAGAAACCTAAGTTGTCTTTTCTCAAAGTTTGGGGTTGCGATGCTTATGTCAAAAGGCTTCAGCCAGAAAAGCTCGAACCCAAAGCGGACAAATGTGTCTTCATAGGATACCCAAAAGAGACGGTTGGGTACACCTTCTATCTCAGATCCGAGGGCAAAGTGTTTGTCGCTAAGAACGGGTCCTTTCTCGAGAAAGAGTTTCTCTCGAAAGAATTGAGTGGGAGGAAGGTAGAACTTGATGAGGTTATTGAACCTCTACTTCAACCAGAGAGTAGCGCAGCACAGAAAGATGTTTTTGTGGAGCCTGCAACGGTTGAAGAGGAAGCCAATGATGATGATCAAGAAGCTTCTGATCAAGTTACTACCGAACCTCGTAGGTCGACAAGGGTACGCACTGCACCTGAGTGGTATGGTAACCCTGTCTTGGAGGTCATGTTGTTGGACAACAGTGAACCTACGAGCTATGGAGAAGCGATGGTGGGCCCGGATTCCGACAAATGGTTAGAGGCCATGAAATCCGAGATGGGATCCATGTATGAAAACAAAGTATGGATTTTGGAAGTATTACCTGAAGGGCGGAAGGCCATTCAGAATAAATGGATTTTTAAGAGGAAGACGGACGCTGACGGTAATGTCACCGTGTATAAAGCTCGACTTGTGGCAAAGGGTTTTTCACAAGTTCAAGGAGTTGACTACGATGAGACTTTCTCACCCGTAGCGATGCTTAAATCCGTCCGAATCATGTTAGCAATAGCTGCATATTTCGATTATGAAATTTGGCAGATGGATGTCAAAACAGCGTTCCTTAACGGTTTTCTTAAGGAAGAGTTGTATATGATACAACCGGAAGGTTTTGTCGATCCAGAGAATGCTGACAAAGTTTGCAAACTCCAGCATTCCATTTATGGGCTGGTGCAAGCATCTCGGAGTTGGAATCTTCGCTTTGATGAGGTGATCAAAGCGTTTGGGTTTGTACAAGTTTACGGAGAAGCTTGTATTTACAAGAAAGTGAGTGGGAGCTCTATAGCGTTTCTGATATTATATGTGGATGACATATTGCTGATTGGAAACAATATAGAACTTTTGGATAGCGTGAAGGGGTATTTGAACAAGAGTTTTTCGATGAAGGACCTCGGTGAAGCTGCTTTCATATTGGGCATCAAGATCTATAGAGATAGATCGAGACGCCTGATAGGACTTTCACAAAGTACATACCTTGATAAAGTTTTGAAGAAGTTCAAAATGGATCAATCCAAGAAGGGGTTCTTGCCGGTATTGCAAGGTACAAAGTTGAGTAAGACTCAATGCCCAGTAACTGCGGAAGATAGAGAAAAGATGAGTGTCATTCCCTATGCTTCAGCCATAGGCTCTATCATGTATGCAATGCTGTGCACAAGACCAGATGTCAGCCTTGCCATAAGTATGGCCGGAAGGTTTCAAAGTAATCCTGGTATGGATCACTGGACAGCGGTCAAGAATATCCTGAAGTACCTGAAAAGGACTAAGGAAATGTTTCTCGTTTATGGAGGTGATCAAGAGCTCGTCGTAAAGGGTTACGTCGATGCAAGCTTTGACACTGATCCGGATGACTCTAAGTCTCAAACCGGATACGTATATATTCTCAACGGGGGAGCGGTAAGCTGGTGCAGTTCCAAGCAAAGCGTGGTAGCCGATTCTACATGCGAAGCGGAGTACATAGCTGCCTCAGAGGCGGCAAAGGAAGGTGTCTGGATGAAGGAGTTCATGACAGATCTTGGAGTTGTGCCTAGTGCATTGAACCCAATGATTCTGTTTTGTGACAACACTGGTGCCATTGCTCTAGCCAAGGAACCAAGGTTTCACAAGAGGACCAGACACATAAAGCGACGCTTCAATTCCATCCGCGATTCAGTCAAGGAGGAGGACATAAGCATTTGCAAAGTACACACGGATTTGAATGTTGCAGATCCGTTGACTAAGCCTCTTCCACGGGCTAAGCATGATCAACACCAAGACTCTATGGGTGTTAGATTCATTACCTTGTAATGCTAGATTATTGACTCTAGTGCAAGTGGGAGACTGTTGGAAATATGCCCTAGAGGCAATAATAAAAGAGTTATTATTATATTTCCTTGTTCATGATAATCGTTTATTATCCATGCTATAATTGTATTGATTGGAAACTTAAATACATGTGTGGATAAATAGACAAACTTTGTGTCCCTAGTAAGCCTCTTCAAAACTAGCTCGTTGATCAAAGATGACCGCGGTTTCCAGGTCATAGACATGAGTTGTCATTTGATAACGGGATCACATCATTAGGAGAATGATGTGATGGACGAGGCCCAAACGTTAAACATAGCTTTTGATCGTATCAGTTATCGCTATAGTTTTCTGCATGTCAAGTATAAGTTCCTATGACCATGAGATCATGTAACTCACTGACACCGTAGGAGTGCCTTGTGTGTGCCAAACGTCGCAACGTAACTGGGTGACTATAAAGGTACTCTACAGGTATCTCCGAAGGTGTCTGTTGAGTTGACATGGATCGAGACTGGGATTTGTCACTCCGTGTGACGGAGAGGTATCTCCGGGCCCACTCGGTAATACGTCATCTCAATGAGCTCAAAGTGACTAAGTAGTTAGTCACGGGATTATGTATTACGGAACGAGTAAAGAGACTTGCCGGTAACGAGATTGAACTAGGTATAGAGATACCAACGATCGAATCTCGGGCAAGTAACATACCGACGAGACAAAGGGAACTGTATACGGGATTGCCTGAATCCTTGACATCGTGGTTCATCCGATGAGATCATCGAGGAACGTGTGGGAACCAATATGGGTATCCAGATCCCGCTATTGGTTATTGACCTGGGAGTGTCTCGGTCATGTCTGCATAGTTTCTGAACCCGCAGGGTCTACACACTTAAGGTTCGGTGACGCTAGGGTTGTTAGTGAGAACAGTGTATGGTAACCGAAGGTTGTTCGGAGTCCCGGATGAGATCCCGGACGTGACGAGGGTCTCCGGAATGGTCCGGGGACGAAGATTGATATATAGGATGAGAGTGAACGGAGTCCGGAAGTGTTCCGGGGAGCACCGGGGAGTCGTCGGATGATCGAAAGGGGTTTCGGGGGGTCCCGGCAAGTGTTGCGGGCCCTATGGGCCATAAGTTGGAGACGCAACAGCCCTTATGGGGCTGTGCGCCCCCCCTTGGGCCCTCTCCACCTGCGCATGGGGGCTGGCCCCCCCCCCCCCTTAGGGAGCCGCACCCCAGAGTCCTTGGGGGGCAAGGCACCCTGGGGGGGCAAACCCTAGCCCTGGGGGCGCCGCCCCCTCCCATCTCCCCTTGGCCGCCGCCCCTAGGGGGAAACCCTAGGGCGCCCACTCCCCTCTCTCCCCCTATATAAAGAGAGGCAGAGGGAGGGCAGCCACACACGTTCGTGCCTCGGCGCTGCCCTCCCTCTCCCACGAATATCTTCATCCAGTTTGCAGTGCTTGGCGAAGCCCTGCTGGAATTCCTCCACCACCATCTCCACCACGCCGTCGTGCTGCTGGGCTTCTCCGTCAACTTCTCCTTCCCCCTTGCTGGATCAAGAAGGAGGAGACGTCCCCGAGCTGTACGTGTGAAGAACACGGAGGCACCGTCCGTTCGGTGCTAGGATCTTCGGCGATCTGAATCGCGGCGAGTACGACTCCATCAACCGCGTTCTTGAACGCTTCCGCTTAGCGATCTACAAGGGTATGTGGATCCAACTCTCCCCTCGTAGATGCATCTCCTAGATTGATCTTGGTGAGCGTAGGAAAATTTTTTGTTTCCCATGCAACGTTCCCCAACATGGAAGATTCAGGTTTGTTGATAGGCAATTGCCGGTTACAGCATATGAGATTGTGAATGTGATTGAAGAGAAAACTAGACTCATTGGGTTTTGGAGCCCTGTTTTTGGACTATCTCCTTTTCTCAACTCTAGCACTCAACCAGTCCATGATGAACGCAGGTTACACGCTGATCAAGTCTTGAGAACTGTCATTTGGCCAGGAGATTCAACAACAGTGCCCAGAGGCTGGGACTTCCCAGTAAATGGCAAGATACTCCAGATTGTTGTGCCCGTGAGACGTGATTTTAAGGTTTTTGTGAATGTTGAGGCTAGTCCTAACTCCAGTGAACTTGTTGTCAGTGGCTACAGCATTGATGTCTTTGAGGCTGCTGTGAAGAAACTACCATATGCAATGCGCTATAAGTACATTCCCTATGACTGTGCAAATTCTTATGACAAGCTGGTATCGGAGGTTTACTTCAAGGTTAGCTCTCATTTTTTTTAATAACCTCAACCAACATCTTTCCCTGCCTTTGAATGTGAAGTGCTTTTCAATTCACACTTAATAATTTCCATTCTGTTTACATGTTTTGGTGGTAGACGTTTGATGCAGCAGTGGGTGATGTGAGAATCATTGCCAATCGAACCAGGTATGTGGACTTCACAATGCCATACACAGAGTCTGGCGTGTCGATGCTTGTCCTAGCTAGGAAAGATGATGATGAACCAACCATGTGGGTCTTCTTAGAGACGCTAACGAAGGACCTTTGGATGGCTACAGTAGCCTTTATGGTCGTCACTGGGCTATTTGTATGAGTGATTGAAAAGCCTATAAATGAGGAATTCAAAGGTTCCAAATGGAGACAGTTCAACACTTCTTTCTACTTTGCATTCTCCACCTGGACTTTCACGCATGGTATGCCATTACGAACAGCCTTGTTTCATACAAAATCGCAAACTCTGCACATCTTTATACTAAGAATTGCGACTTACTGGTATTGTTATTTCTTTCGTTCTATTGATATATAATTCCGTGACAGATCAAAAGTTCAAACGCCTCCAGTCAAAAGTTATTGTAGTGTCCTGGTGCTTTGTAATGCTAGTTATAGTGCATAGCTACACAGCAAGCTTGTCATCAATGTTAACTGCAAAGAGGCTCCAGCCTTCAGTGACGGACCCAAGGCAACTTTTTGCGCAATGGTCACTATGTTGGATACCACAATGGCTCATTTGTGCACTCAATGCTGAGGAGGCTTGGATTTGAGGAGCGCTGGATAAAGGTTTGTAGCACGTAGGAAGAATACGCAAAGGCATTGAATCTGGGATCAAAGAATGGAGGAGTATCTGCCATCTTTGATGAGACACCATACATAAATTCTTTCCTCTTGCAGTACAACAAAGGGTTCCAGAAGGTCGGTCCCATTGACAGGACCGTCGGTTTTGGTTTCGTAAGTTTCTTGAACTTATGCTCAAGTCTTGGAACATGCTGACTTGGCTTCACCTAATATGTCGTACCCTTGTGCAGGTTTTCCCTAAAGGCTCTCCGTTGGTTGAGGATCTTTCCAAGGCCATGCTGAATTTGATAGAAGGGCCTGAAGGTTCTAATATTGTGAAGAAGTGGTTCAGTGATCCGATTCTGTCATTGGATTATGGCAGTCCGGACACCGACTCCTTGCGCCTCAGCTCACGGAGCTTTTTAGGTCTCTTCATCATAAATGGATTTGTTCTAGTTTTGATGATTATCATAAACTTGTCGAGGCGAGCTTGTGCAAAATCCACTGCCAAAAGAAACACTGCTTCTGCTTGTAATAGCGAGGCACAACCTTCGCTGAATTGCAATGGCGTGCCTGCTATCCAGTCCCTCTAGACTGCTGGAGAGTTGCCGATTATGAGTTTCCCAGAAGAAGTTATTTGTGGGTATCAGGAAGCAGCTTGTTGCTTTATTTAAGTATGTCCACCATCTACGAAAAATGATTGAGGTAGAAGTAATATTGTCGCTAGCATGCCTAAATTTGATAAACTGGCACCATTATTAGTATGTCATGTGGACAGTCAATTCCGTACCTTGTAGCTCAATTAGGTTGTCGTCCATTGAGCTAGTCAGTAATTGCTTGTATGGTAGATCTCTTCTGACTATCAATCTCAACACATTGGATTATGATTTCGACACATTTTTGTTCAATTGTCGGATGCAATCTATTTCTAACGATGGGTACACTAATGTGATGTGTTTTTCTTTCCAATTTCACGTGCCTACGGACAAGATTGGAATTATGACCCCTCAAGATATACCACAAATGATCATTTGTAATATGAGCTTCTAAAGTTTAGTGTTCAGATTATTTGGCAAATTTGTAGTTATGTTTTTAGAGAAACATAAAACAGAGTTAAGGCAAAAAGGAAGGAACAGACCCGACCTCTCTCCCCCGAGGCGGCGACGCCGCGCGGCCCCCGGGGAGTCCCTGTCCACACCGCCCTCAGCCCTCCCCCTCCATCACCTCCCACTACCGCCGCCGTCGCTGAGGACGCCGTGGGGCGAAACCCCTATGGTGAGGCGGCGGCGGCGGCGGCGCAGTCCTCGGCCAGCGGTAACGTGTGGGGGCAGCGGCGTCCACCTCCCTCCTCCTCCAACGGCAGTGCGCAGCGGGTTGGCGGTGGCTAGGAGATCTCCAGCGGCCGTTGGCGGATGAGATTATGGCTGCGGTGAGATCTGATTTGGGCCCGAGGGGTTTAGATCGAGATCCACTGCGGCTGTGCCTCGTCTCGACAACGGCAAGAGGAGATCCCCCTGGGTAATCTTCGCGGCACGAGAACGTCCGGGTCTCTTGGCCCGGGCATGGTGGTGGTGGCTGCCTTCTTTACCGAAGGCGGTTGGCCAGGCTGGTAGTGACGGATCTTAGATCCCACTATTAGCATCGGCGGCAAGTTGGGGAGACATAGTCGCCGGTGAAAACCGAGCCGACTACGGTCATGGCAGGCGATGGCGGCATCTACGTCGTTACCTCAATGAAGGCATCGTCAAGCAACTATCGTCAACCTGCTCGTGCTGCTCCGGGAGAAATCCTAAAATCCCGCAGTGTTGTAGACACTACCGCTGGCGTTTGCGCCATAGCCACCGCCGCCACCGCTACCATCCCCACCTTTGTGGTAGCCACCTTTGCCGCCACCAGAACGGCCACGCAAGGCAGCATTGGCGGACAACTTGAAGATGCCATTACTAGTGCCATGAAACATCTACATGTGCTGGTCAAAGTTGGCCACGAGAAAGAACAGACCTCGACGGTGATGGGCTCGGTGCGGACGTCTAGCGCGGAGATGATGGGTTGGTAATCCATGTCAAGACCGACGATGATGAAGGAGATGAGCTCCCCCTACCCAAGGGGTTTGTCCGCTGCCGCGAGCTCGTCGGAGAGGGAGCACATGTGACCGAAGTAGGCGGAGGCCGACAGGGAGCCCTTCTGTGCGTTTGTGAGTGCGACACGGAAGTTGTTGGCACGGGACAGCGATACGGCAGAAAACATGGTGCCTAAGTAAGGTCCATATCGCCTGATATGACTCGAGCGATGCGACTTGGATGAGGACCTCCTTGGACAGATTACACAAGAGGTACGCGACGATCTGTTGATCCTGGAGAAGCCAAGGGGCATAGGTAGGGTTGGAGATGACCTGATCCTTGCCGTCCTTGTCTTTGGTGGTGATGATTTTGGGAGGCTCCTCAATGGTATGGTCGATGTAGCCATATAAATCAACACCTAGTATTTGGGATCGGGCTTGAGCTTTCCAGAGAACGTAGTTCGTCCGGGTAAGCGGTTCAGATGTGTTGTAGTTGAGAGTAGATGGGATTGGTGTGCTGGAGGTGGACATGGTGGTGAGGGGATGGTGTCGGGCTGAAGAACTTAGGTTGGGGGCGATGGAGATGAGGCAGCAAACGAGAGGTGGAGGATATGAGCTAAATGCAATGGGAAGAGCCTGCTCTCTATACCATGTGGAGAATAATAGGAGTGTCTCAACCGTCATGAATGAGAGCCCGCGTTTATATATATTGATGAGGACGATCGTGAGAGATTGTGAGGGTTACATATTCGGTGGAGATAGCCAGCTGAAGAAAGTTACACGAGGAGATCGAGAAGGAGAGGTAAGACAGTTTAAACAGAAAGAAAAACCTATCTCTATCTCTCTATATGTGTGGCGCAAGATATACAAAGGGCGCCCATAACTCTATGTAACAATATGTGTTAAACACGAAGAAGAAACAATGAAATACAACACAGAAGCTATTTCCAGTGCAACATAAACGACCGGCAGCTTCACCACATCAACCACCTTATCCGGCTTGGGCTTCTTGAACAATTCTTGATAATCAATCTCACCATCTTTTGATGGCAAGTCTTGGGTGACGCTGATGCTCTGCACCAAGAGCATGTCATGGCACCTCATGTTGAGCGGCCCCAGCTCTTGCTTTGCAGCATCATGATGACATAACACCAGGAGCACGGTCGCATGGTCCCTTGGCTTGGCCGCATATGGTACTTGTCCTGGTTAATCTTTATGTTGAATGCGATGAAGCCGTCTGTCTTGTTGATTACCTGCAGGCAGGATAACGTCTCCTTCCTGGCCTCGAAGACGAACCGCAGCTCCAGGGTTGGATCCACCGATAGAACATTGGTATCACAGATTCTCTGCAAGGAGGAAGAGATTAGCATGGCCGGACCTAGAGCAAAAACAAATAGAAAAACTATTACCTGAACGGAAATTTAACAGGCGGAAGAGTATTGCAAAACAGAGTATTGCAAACCAGAGCATTGCAAAAGAAAGGGCATACCTGGACAGTTAGATCTTTTGACTCAGGAGAAGTTGCTGACATCATTTTCTCAATATGGGCTTCTAGTTCCTCCACTTCATGGACAATATCCTGGACAGTAGGCCTTTTCTTTCGGTCAGTGTCCACACATCTTATTGCTATTTCAACGCATTTACGCACTCGAAGTATGTCCATCTCGTATGACGAATCCTGCGACACTGCCTGCAACCTTTCATTCCAGTTTTCACTTACCTGCATATGAAATATAAATCAAGATAGTACCTTTATTTTTTGCAAAACTAAGTAAATAATGCACATTTGTATGCAACACGATGTGGAAAAGACGTATGTTATTGTTGACGGTATAGATACATATTGAATTTTGTCTTACGAGGTCAATGAACTGTTCGGGTGGTGTGTTAGAACAGCTGAAGAAGCCCTTATTCCCAGCCATCATCCTTAGTATTATAACTCCCAGACTGAAGACGTCCAATTTCTTTGATATATGGCCACTGTCAATGTATTCTGGTGGCATATACCCTCTGCATGATAGCATAAGCATCAATCTCAATGACAAATTGATAGAACGGTCAGTGTGAATGCATACAAATCTTCGGTTTACATAAGCTAAACTAGAACGTGTTCCTCTGAGCCTCGAGCTAAATAAACTGTGTTCCTTTTCGGTTAAAAAAGGATACTTACTTTGTTCCTTTGAGCATCTCTGTTTTATGTGTTTCAGTGGAAGCAACAAGTTTTGACAAGCCAAGATCTCCAATTTTGGGCATCATGCTCTTGTCCAGCAATATATTACCAGGTTTCAAGTCCAAGTGGTAAATTGGTGTCGCCTGCACAGTATGAAGGTGGTTTAAGCCGTCACAGGTGCCTTTAATAATGCCGTAACATGTAGACCAGCCAAGCCCACAATGTTCATCTGCAATTAAGACAAGAACAAAAGGAAAACAGAACAGATCAATTGGCATGTGTTCGATGAGTAAGCCACTCAATTATTTAGCTTGGCAATGGGAACAATTATTTAGAGCCAGCCCATTGTCAGTAGTAATATCTTAAATTTTACCTGCAATATGTTTATCGAGGCTTCCGCCCTCCATATATTCAAAGCAGATGACTCGCTCCATTTTTTTTTGAAATGGAGGTTAAACCCCCGGGCTCTTTATCAATCGATGCATGCAGTCATCTTTATTAATTATTTCACGAGGGTCTAACAAGAACATACATCAAGCCACCCGAAGCCACCACTCACACCTACAAACATGATAATGTGGAGTACTCTCACTCCTCATATCTAAAGCCGATGCCGTCGTCGATCCATCCATCTAACGTATCGGAACAAACAACCGGTGCAGCAAACCTAAAGCGTACACTCCTTGCACACGTTTTAGAGGCCGCCATCATCATCGAACCACTGTCCCATCTTCAGGAGAGAGATCCGCATCATGCTTGCCAGTCCGTCCAACCGTCGACGCCAGAACGGCGCCCAACGACTCCACCGCTCTGCGCTCGTCCATCCACACGGACACTCTGGAAGATCTGTCGTGCGTAGCACCTGCCGACTAGGCATGACTCAGCGTAGCACCTGTCGGCCAGGCATGACTTGACATCTCTTACCAGACGCATCTGACGCGGTTAGAACACCACTCCCCCTGCCAACCTCCACACCATTGCCGCTGCTGGAGCTGACACGCGAAGCCCTTCACCCATAGCAACTCTCCCCCGAATCTCCAAGCCTCCCAAGACGGCACCTCCATGGAGGTTACGACGCGAAGGGCGCCGCCGCCGTCCAATCCAAGACGGATTTTGGACTTTCGTCCGGGAAGGGGACGGAGGTGGGTAGGAGGGACCTCGACTTCGCCTTCAAGAAGGGTAACGACGTCAAGGCCGTCGCCGATGCCGGGCCGTGCTAGCCGACCAAAGTTTCCTCCGGTCCTCATCCTGTACCACCAATCTCCATCTGCTCCAGATCTGGCAGAAGCCAAGACACGAAAACTCCAGAGAGGGAAGCACCATAAGGCTCAACACCTCCGGCGTAGATCCATCCAGGCGCCGGATCAATGAAGATCCGACCTGCTCAGCGACGAAAGCCACTATTCTGCGCTGGCCGACGGCGTTCGGGCATCGGATCCAGAAGGACCTAACCCGAGACCGACGACGCACGCTTCAGTGCTTGTAGTCGTCGCTAGGTGGTTTACGGATCTGGATGTAATTTTTATTATTTCTAGTGTTCGTTGTACTATTATGATTGAAGATGAATAGATCAGAAGTTTATCCCGCAAAAAAAAAAACTTGCATTGTTTATCTGAGTCATATCAAGATGAAACAACTAGCACTACAAAAGAGTTAAAATCCTGCCCCCCTCTGCATTTAAGATACTCCCTCCGTCCGGAAATACTTGTCATCAAAATGAATAAAAGGGGGTGTATCTAGATGTATTCTGGTTTTAGATACATCCCTTTTTGTCCATTTTGATGACAAGTATTTTGGGACGGAGGGAGTACATATGTCCACAATACTAGTATAGGTTACCTTGAACTAGTTGTTGGGGCGCAGCCTTGCTGCGCCGCCTGAGGCGTGCCGCTGCGGTGCCAGGTAGGCACTCCGCTCTTTTCTCTTGCTTCTTTGTAATTTGTGTGGCATGTCTACATACAAGCGATGAGAGCCTCTTCAACAACAATATATTGGTTGTTCACATGAGAATAAACTAAAACCCGCATCATATGCAATAGCACAATCAGGCGCAAATTGCTGGTCGGAAAAGTAAGATACAACAGTAGAAATTTGTAAGATGGATCAGGGCTTATATGAACATAGAAGCAATAGTCTTATAGCCTAGATGACTGATTACAGAGATAAGAGGTGGTTAGAAGTAATAGCTAGAACTATCGAAAAGTTGCGGACTAATACAAGGCTGGTTCATGCCAGAAGCAAATTCAGATTCCATGATACGCAAAGCAATATAATACATGATTCCTAGAAGCAGGCAGAGAAGCAGAATCATGGCAGACGCAAATTGAGATCCCTATATATCACTTCATTCACAAAGTGAACAAGGAGGAACATTGATGGAAGCTACACTTCATAATAAAATCTCAATGTGAATGTCACAACAGAACCTAGAGCATCTTGTATTTCATCAACGGTAGCCATTACACTACATAGAGATGAGATGTTAACGAAAACCATCTATATGTCAAGGAAGCAAAGGGAACAAAATTAAGTATAATCAGGCACACCTTAGATAGTTAGATATATCTACTCATTATCAAGAATTTCTAAGAACATTTGTGCTTCACTGTAAAGATCGTGCCTCTGCTCATCCAGATGGTTGTCGTCACCAGCCTGATCTACCAGTCTTTCCAGAATGCTTAATATCATTAAACAAAATATTAATTTATGGGTAAGGATAGTATATAACAGCTATACGAAATAGATCCTTAGAAATAAATAGTTAATGCCATGGTTAGGGATATCAATAATTGAGTCAACTTATCATATGTTTTCATCTCGAGATGGCACATATGACATCACACATGCACAAGAGCAAAGAACAAAATAGTAGCATGGGCATACACTATGAATCATTTGCTATGTGAACCACAAAGCTAACTGAGGTTAAATTGGAGAACCAAAAATTCAGTTCCTTAACAATATTCAGAAAGATACAATTTACAGAAAATATATATGATTTATAAACACTTAAAAAATGCTACACAAGCATCAAGAGCCATTAAGAACAAACTAATTTCCCATTGAATGTACTGTACCCTATGGGACAGAAATTTTCAGATGGTGCCATGACAGAACAAGGAGGCCTTCAGGAAGTGCAAACTAACCTGCCCAATACATAAGGCAAGAACTTGACTGAAGTCAAGCCATATAGGTAGTTCCAGAGGGAGAAAGGTATATATAGAGGACTCAAACGAAGAAGAGGCACAACCTTGAATCCATTTTCACCTATTGCTTTATCAATTGCCAGAAACTTCATATTTTCCATCAACCAATTTAAGAATGTGTTGTTGAGCAAGTATCACGAGAATGTCCATCACTGGCATCTTTTGGTGTAATCTAATCTAGAAACAGAACCAACTGCCAGAGGGAGAAAACTGTGTCTTCTCAGTGTCGTCATCCAGCTCTTACCTGTGCAGACCCTGCTAGACTTGCTATTAAAAAATATAGAGCCACAATCAAAGGGACCGAACGTATCCTCAAACTTGTCCAAAGTTATCAGCTTGAACCTATGCATAATTAAGATGTTATGTATACATTTCTTATCCTATATGTTGTCTGTCCAGTAAGGAAAGTACATCCTATTCCGAAACAAAATGTGGTTAGATGTGTATCTGATCATAATGCTCTAATATTACCCTCTGGGAACAATGTCATGACATCACCTAAAATTAGTGAATTTATATTTTAGTTGAGCTAGGTTAAGAATAACAAGTTTCTACTTTTGGGTAGTAAAATTTGGAACAAGCGTGTAAGATACGAGGATTCCATTGATATCATTAACATAAAGATTAAACTATTTAGTAATTTTCTTAAAGGTTGGAGTTCCAATAAGTTTGGGCATTCCAAAAAGAGGAGAAAAGAGCTCCAAGAGGAGTTGGAAGTATTGGGTAGTATGGAGGAACTTGGATCTGTGTCTCCTGAATTATTTAGTAGGTGGACTGCTATTTGTGTGGAAATAAATGAGATTTTGGTTGATGCGGAATGTATTAGTTCGACAATTTCATAATAGATGGTTGTTGTAAGGTGACCAATACACTTCCTATTTCCATAATATTGCTAATGGAAAAATGATAGCACTCTCTCTCTCTCTCCCTCCCTGCGAGCGCGCGTTTATGTGTGGTGGTAATACAATTGAAGGGACAAAAAACCTCCTGGCTCATGCTATTAAATATTGTATGTTCCAAAGTACACTATCGACGTCCCTAGGTGCCAGGTGTGTTGGCAGTTAAGGGCCACGGTCCCAAGGGCTCTCGGCGGCGGCTGTACAGCCACGGCTGTCGGGGCAGTGTGGTGCCAACCATGACTCCCAGTTGTGGCAGCTCGGGGCTTCACCTCCTAGATCCATTCTGCTGCAAGTGGTGAGCTGATGGTGGGTCGCTCGACTGCAATGTGCAACAGTGAAGCATCTAGAATTGACCATTATATCAGCATTGTGTAGTAGAGCAACATTTACAACTATGTTTTTTTATTTGCATGGTAATACGTGTCTCATTTATAGAATAAAGATCAGGTTACAAGGCACGAAAACACTTACATTACAGGAGTGAAAGATACATCTAGAATTTTTCTTGACAAATCAGTCGACTGTATTGCAGGCGGATCAAATACATTAACATTTTATAAATGGTCATGCTTCTTCACGGGAATACAAAGTGTTCTAAGATTGCGTCCTTTTTGGGCTATATAAATAAACTTTCCTCCAGCTTTATAAATAAAGCAATCATATGCGACAAGTTCATGTGACACAACGAGACATCAACACAGAACGCCTAAAAACAACTGTAAAAAGAAAGTGAAAAAGACCACCAAATGGCGAGTAGACCAGGAAATCTGCGGCAAAATGAGACGACATGCGTTAGCAGTTATCGCGTCCATTTTATGACCAAGTCAGTCGTGATCCTGCTGTCTAGAGAGCGGGTGTCAATGCTACACAAATGGAAGGAATTTAAAGATATAGTCAGAAGTCCGTCTATCTGGTTAGCACGGGTTTGAACAAACCCTGTCAAGTCCAGGGCTCGCCAGTCAGACCCAAAACCTCACAGACAAAGCTCCAAAGAAAGCTTACCGTGCGCTACACGAGAATAAGATGCGGGACCGTGAACACAAACATGAAGCTGAACTTGGAGGTGAATGATTTGGATCCTTGGGGCCGTGTGGGATGACCATCTCCTCCTCTGGGCTGTGTGGGATGAGCTTCGGGTCGACGGATCTGGAGGTGAAGGATTTGGATCCGCTACCCGCCATGCCGGAGACAGCCGGAGATCCATGAGCGGGAGCTTGGGTGACAGAGGGGAGTGGAGTGAAGTTGCTAGAGTTGTGTCCCGGCGAGCGGATGAGAAGAAATACATGTAGGTCGGGTGGGCCAACATTGGTCGGCCGAGTCCAACATGACGGACGCCCCCCATATCCGACTCATATTTGGGCTGGATATGAGGGGTGCCAGTCAACTTGGACATTTAAGGTCCGTTTAAGATGCCTGTCTGGGTTTCTTTTTTACGACTGGCCAGTGACCGAACCGTCCACCGGAGGCTCGAGGCTGGTTTGGCACGCGCTGGTGTAGATGCTCTTAGCTTGGCGAGTTCAGGGGAACCACCCTTCTTGCTCCTCAATGCCCGTCCATCTGGATGGCACACGAAGGCATCCCACTCCTGTCTCCAGGTGGTAGCTCCTCGCGATACGCCCACGCATCACAGGCAGGTGACTCCTGCATGACCTGCCCCACGTCAATATCCCAGTTAAAGTACTTCCTCGTGAAAACAATGTCCTCCGTGATGGTGAAATGATGTGTCCTCTCACCCTGGCTTCTATGATCCAGCGATTAACTCCAGTCGTCGTGGAAGGTAGCAGATTTCCTCTAAACTCTGATGTTGGAAGGTGCAACTCATGCGCCAATGCAGCTATCATCTCACTGAACATATAAGTCTCCCCCGTCTTGGTGTACGCGTCTTGGGTAAAGTCACCCATCTACATCAAATGCATGGAGATATGAATACATTAATAGGGCATAAAAAATGTACTAATATAATTCATCGGAACAGTAGAATACAATGGATGGTAGTTGATGATAAAATGAATTAATAGCAATCGCTAGTGAATATGACGTGCCATTGTCCTAATTAATAGAAATCTATAATAATTTCTTATTGTAAACTATAGATGTGACTTTTGCAGAATTTCTGAAGAGTAGGGAGGGGGCATTCGCCCCCCTCCCCCTCCCTCGACGCACTTCGCCAAGTTGTTTGAAACCTGACACGGCGTCATGATATGATGTTAATATGACATTGTAAAATTTTGAGAAAGTTTGACCCGTTCGAGGCGGCCGCCACTGTAGTAGTCTCGTCATGTTGCAGGAGAGGCATCGAAAATTATTGTGGTCTAGGCAAATGGAGAAGCTAGCGTCGGCCATTCGAACTCAACGTGGGTTGCAAAGAGCGAGGGAGCCAGCCAAATAGCTTGGGATGTAGCGGAGCGGTATGGATCGTTGTCGACCTATGTCACCTCTTTGTAAGAAGCTGGATGAGATAAGCTCATTGTTTTAAATCCCCGTGTTTGCAACTTCTCCCGATATAATGAAGCTTCGCTGGCTGACACCGATGTTTTTTTTCCAATAGTGTCTTTATATGTCACCAACATGTTGTTGTAAAAAGAAAAGAGATGAGAGAAGAGAAGAAAAATTAAATGCAAACAAAGACAGAATAAGAGAACAAAAAATAATGGAAAAAAGAGATAAAAGTGAGTATGCTGCGACTTGATTACATAACCTCTTATTTTTCGGAAATTGCTTTTGTATTGTTGATATCCATATATTTACTAAAAAATTGGTCAAACTTGCACATGTTTGACTTTTGAAAAAACTAATACACCTAATATTTTGAAACATGAGAAGTATAAAAGAAAGTGAAAAAAGACCACCAAGTGGCTTGTAGATCAGCAAATCTGCGGCAAAGCGAGACGACATGCGTCAACAGTCGTCTCGTCCATTTTATGACCAAGTCAGTCGTGCTCCCGCTATCTAGAGAATAGCTCCCGCTATCTAGAGAATGAGGCAGAAAGACTTGCTCAATAACCACCATACCCGGACATGAAGTTTCTGCACCCGAGCACATATGCACCCATATAAACAGTAAAATTTTAAAAATAGTACAAATCTAAAAAAAATTGGAAACAAAGTTTGATGAATTCTGAACATGCGTGCAAAATTTCATGAAGAAATAACATTCCTAAGATGCTGCCGTAAGAAAACAAAATTGATGCTATGAGAAAGAGACTTTTTGGAGTGTCCAATTTTTTTACTGCAGCTTTTTTTGGACTGTTATTTCTTCATGAAATTTTGCACGCATGTTCAGAATTTGTCAAAGTTTGTCTCCAAAAAAACCTGATTTTTTTTATTTTCGTATTTTACTTTTCACCCGGGTGCATATGAGCTCGGTGCAGAAGGGTACTTTCGATCCTACGCGCCGTTTACAGGGTCCAAGGAAGTGCCACGAACACAAGTCAGAAGAGACGTTTCCCGGGTCTGGTTGGCTCAAGTTTGAAGAAACCTTGTCAGATCCAGGGCTTCCTAGTCGGGCCACACACCCTCACGGTCAAAGCTCCAAAGAAATTTTACCGTGCTACACGAGAAAAGAAAAGATGTGTGACCCTGAACACAAATATGAAACTCAACATAGATTTCGCAAGAACAAAATAATACATTAAAAGAAACGTAACATGGGAATGATGGACCCTGCAGCTTCATCCCTTCGGGTAACAAATTACTTGGCGACGTTGTGTATCAAACTATCAACTGGACAAATTATCTTTCGGCTCGCTTACTTCATCACTGTTTCCGCCCCTATATTCTGTGACGACCCCGTCAACATGGCTCCTTTGCACCCTGCTTGCGGCTCACTCCTGCGAACGAGTTGATCTCGCCCAGCCAGACATCGGCGACGTGCCGGTTAGCCGCCTCCGTCAGGTGGACGCCGTCCCAGTACAGCCGAGCAGACGGATCCGGGCACGTCGTCGCGGCTGCATCGCCGCACGGAACCGTCGCGTTCATTCCGTACCTTCCAGGCCCTCCACAGCAAACCATAAGTACATCCTCTTGAAAACCTGCAATCATCGATCTATCAACGTCAACCACCTTCCATGATGACATTTTGTCTGTGTGCTATGCTAAGCAACTAATTTAGATTCTTCGAGCAGAGTTGGCCGTGCTAACCGAACTTGTGAGGCGACTCCACCATCTCCATGATTGGGCCAAAGAAATCGGCGTAGATGATCCTGACGTCCCGGTGCTTGGCCCGGAGCTTGGCGAGCGCCGCCTGCAACAGCGCGTTTGTTGGAATTAAACCCGACTTGATGCCCCTGCTAGCCGGTGTGTGCACGGGACGTGTACATGTCCGATTAGTAATAGAAGTGTATACCGAGTAGGACTAGGTTAGTTGGCAGGTTAGCTAGCTAATATAAATACTCAGGTATCCTTGTACTCTTGGAACAGATCCAGATCAAAGCAATACAAAAACATAGGTGCGACACGTACCTATTAGCGATCAATCTCGGCGCCTTTTTGTTTGCTACGTGCGTGTGCTAGCTAGCAGTAGGGATCGATCCAGCTGCTTGGCCTTGTGTAGTACGTGCGCGTCTACTCGGCCAACTAGCTTCGGCTAGTGTGTTCGTCTCTCGGCGGAACGTCTACGTACGCCGCAGTCTATATACGGCCGGAAAGTACTCGGCCGGATCGGCGACTGTGTGTTAGCTCTCGACGAAAAGTAATCGTCTACGAGCACGTACAGGACCTGTGCCAACAGCGTTGTGGTACAGCCCCAGCTCGTTGTGCGCTCTCAGACACCCGGTTTTGGAGTCGTATGCTGCCGGTGGGGCGCCGGCGAACATGGTCAGGATCGGCGGCGAGCATCCCGACGGGATCACGCCGGGAACCACCAGGCTCCTGGCCCCGTGCTTGATCAGCCTCTGTTGACAGCAGCAATATTTGGTTAGCATTGATGCTTGATTGGTCATTGCGTATGTGAAGTTTAATGACTGCTTAAGAGCTAGAGTACCTCGATGGCCATGGAGATGGTTGCCACGACATCTGGAACAAAGGACCTGACTTCCTGCACCGTCTTCCGTTGGAAAGAGAAGTGATAGTCGTTGACTCCGAACTCTCCCACCAAGAAGAGGGATCTGCCCAAGAATTTCTCGCACTCTGGATGCAATGCAAGATGCATATCATTTGTGTTCCCATCAAGTGTTGACTTCTAATCTAATGCATGATAGATGCAGATTTAACCTCGGGCTGTGCGGCACAAAGAGGGCTTCATGGACTCGAACCACTCAAGCTGCACGCCTAGGCTGGTGTTGAAGGGGAACTTGCTGGAGCCACCGGGGATGTCTCTCTCGTGGAAGAAACCGGCGTCCAGAGCGGTGGCGGCTCCAACGGCGAAGTTTGCACCTCGCCGGAAGCTGCCGTTGTGCGCCAGGGTGGGCGGCACATACGGCAGGCCAAGGTTTTCAGCTGCCCCCACGATGAACGTATAGTTATGTTCGCCTGAACTGGTACGTTTTGTGGTGGCTGGCCGGCCGGAGATCAATGGAGTGGCGGGCACATACCGATGAAGTCGATGATGAGCCTCCCGTCACCGTTGCGGCCGGTGTGGCGGCCGAAGAAGGTGGTGCCGTAAGGAGGCCGCGTGACGTGGTCGAACACGTTGTACCATCCAAAGACGACGGGGTTGTTGCCCGTGTCGGCGAAGGAGTCGCCGAAGCTGAAGATGGACTTGTAGCGAGGGCCGCCGGAGGGCGAAGAGACCGCCGGCTTTGACAACGAGAGGGGAAGGAGGAGGAGCAAAGCGGCGCATACTAGCTTCTGCATCTTGACCGTTTAATGATGGACGACCTTGAAACATGGGCAGCAGAAGACGTAATTAAGACGATGTTCAAGTACTCTGCTCATCTATGCCTGATTTGTGAGTTAAACTATGAGGGCTGCATGTCTCTCGCCCACCAATGCCGCATCTTGTAGCTGGATCCACCGACTGGTACAACGTGGGCCGGCACATCAGCGGTGGTAGTACTGCCCAATTTGTTTGTTGAACTGCAGTCCTAATCATCCACGGGTGCGTTTGCAAAACATGCCACTAGGAATAGAAAAAAATATGACAATTACATTTGAGCCCCTTGTTGTGTCACACACGTTTGATTTGCCCCTAAATTCAAAAAAACCTCATTTCTGTCCAAGCTCGTTTGCTCCACTTATGCTTTTGCCCTTTGACCATTTGACCGTCATTTTGAAAATTTCATAACGAATTGATAGCAACTCAGAAAAATGCAAATAAAATATGACAATGTTCAGAAAAACAACACCTATGTGTGCATGCCATTTGTATTCATGAAAAAGGTGCTAGGAAGTCTCCATCTTAGTTTGAGCTCATATGATTTCAGCATGAACAGTAAAATCCAAAAAAATGGATACAATTTCAAAATTTCAAAATTATTTTTGTGGCAAACATTGATGAATGGTCTGAGCTCTTATAAAGTTTCATCATAGAAGGACATTCGTAGAAGTCGGGGCAAAAAGAAAACAAAATCAGCACTCCAAAATGCTTTTGTTTTGGAGCATCAATTTTGTTTTTGTGCCATGACTTCCATGAATGTGATTGCCTGATGAAACTTAGCAATCACTCAAAACATTTGTCCATGTTTGCTACCAAAAAAAAATCAGAATGTTTTGAATTTGTTTTCAATTTTTCGTATTTTATTGTTCGTGCTGACATCATATGAGGTCAAACTGAGATGGGGACTTTGCAACAGTTATGTCATCAATACAAATGGCATGCACATGTGACAAGATAGCTTTCAGTGCAAGAGGGAGAGGTACGGAGAGCAAAGCTAACTGAGGAGATGAATCCTCGAACCTTTATTAGCAGGATACGGGTGCCGCCTCCGCAGTTCATATCAATGTATCCCTGCTCTATGGCACTTTTTTATCTACAGGTTCACAAGAGGGAAATGAGTAACTTATTTAGTCATTCGAACCGCCACATAATTATGGGTTCAGGCGCATGCCAAAGACACATAACTAGTCGTGATTACTTTTATTTACCAAGCTGCTATATTTTATCCTTTCTATGACTAAGTTTCATACTTGACAGCGACATGTCCTCTTTAGTCTAATATACCAGACAATGGTGATACAAACATTGTTATCGTTATCGCCTCAGGGTCCTCGCATATCTAGACATACACTTTGTTCTTTATAAAATGTTGATATTTTTTTGAAGGCGTACACAGTAAAGACATCGAAGTAAAATATGAGGGCAACCATTGAGATTGGCCTACTCAGTTGCTTTTCACATTGCTTTCCTTGTTTCTCTTGTGAGACTGAGGGAAACCTGGATAATTTTTTGTTCTCTGAGGGGGCGGAGCTGGGCCCCGGGCACTCAGGGCCCAGGCCCGGTGATGGGCCTCGAACCCCTCGTTGGTTACCCCAAGTGGAAGGTATAAGATGCAGTAAGTAGAAGTGTTTTTCCCTAACAAAGATGCCAAGGATCGATTCCCCAGAGACTCCTAAGTTCAACAAGTAGGTGTCAATTGCTACGGCGTCAGATTAGTACTCCCTCCGTCCGGAAATACTTGTCGAAGGAATGGATGTATCTAGATGTATTTTAGTTCTAGATACATCCATTTTTATCCATTTCTCCGACAAGTATTTTGGGACGGAGGGAGTAGCAATCAACGTGGATCTGCACACAGATACAAATAACTTTGCTCCCAACGAGTATAGAGAGGTTGTCAATCTCTCTGGCCTTGTAGTTCACAAAGGATTAAAAGCAGTGATAGATAGTTTTTGCAATAGTAAGTAAATAGCGAAAAGTAAATAGTGGATGTGATCAATGATGGTAATATGGACCGGAGTCTCATGATGTTCACTAGTGATGTCTCTCTCCCAAAAGACGATAAAACAGCTATGTGAGGTAAACGAATTACAGCTGGGCAATTGACAAGTCCACGAACGCAAACCAATGCTGACTACATTGCAAGAAAGGTTGAGGTTCAAAGCATGGGCGGTACGCCAAAGTAAGTAGACCGAAATCCATCAATATCTACTACTAATCATCCACCTTGAGATATCTATCCAGAACATCTCGCTGGTATTAAGTTGCGAGTCCCACCCATAGTGTAAACTCAATGCAACAGACAACTGCATTAAAAGAACTTTGCGTAAACTAAACAATCCTTGCACCCGCGGGCACAAGCACCGTTGTTTTCCCCCTTGTGGCAACAGCACATCCCCTAGACTCATGTTTCTGTCACTCAAGCTAGTCATCGAGGGGCATGAACCCACAATCAAGCATAACGTTCCCTCTTGGAGTCACTAACTATTACTAGGCCAAAGCAATAAATAACAACGAAGAACATGCAAGAATTACTTATGAACTAAAATATAAAAGAGGTGAATCAAATATATTACTCAAGATCAATCTGAACATAATCTCATAATCCATCGGATCCCAGCAAACTCAACATAGCAACAGCATAAGGATTACATAGGTGCCTCGATCATGTAGGGCAGCTCACGAGGACTAATTAGTGAAGCACAAGAACGGGAGGAGAACATCACATAGCTACTGGTCATAGACTCATGGTCCAAGGGAGACTACTCACGAGTCATCCGGGAGGCGTCCATGGTGGTGGAGAAGCTCTCGGTGGTGATCCTCCCCTCCGGCAGGGTGCCGGGAAGAGTTCTCCTGGTGCTCCCGATCTTGGAAGCGGTGGCGGCGGCGGAACAGAGATGGGATCGCGAAAAGAAGTCCTGTTCTGAGGGTTTCGGAGGTCCCTCTAAATATATGCCAAAGGGGGGCACCGGACGGGCTTCGGGGGGCCCAGGCGCCCCCCCGGCGCGGCCCAGGGAGGGGGCGCGCCCACAGGGCGCCTGGAGCCTCTGTGCCCCCCCCCCCAGGCTGCCCTTCGGAGGCAGTGTCGTTCCCGGATCGCTGATTTTTTATATAATTTTTCTGGGCAGTTCTCGAAACGTGAAAACCTGAAATACAAAGACAGCCGAAAACAGAAACTGGCACTGGGGTGCACTGGATTAGTAAGTTAGTCCAAATATGATCAAAAGTGTATGGAAGTGTATGAATATCATAGCAATATCACCCAAAAGTGGCATGGAGCAAGCAGAAATTATAGTTACGTTTTGGACGTATCAACATCCCCAAGCTTAATTCCTGCTCGTCCTCGAGTAGGTAAATGATAACAAGAATAATTTCTGTGGTGACATGCTATTAACCATATAAGACTTTCTCATAGTCATGTGACAAAAGCTTACTGAGACAATGATTCTAAAGTAATTAAGTTGTCTCAAAGAAAATCACAAATGACTGAAAGTTTTACAACATGAAACTGAAACATCAAAAAGATTTGCAATGAACATGATGTGCAAATATGATAAAGTGATATCTAGCTTGCCCCCTTTAGTGATGCAAAACATAAGTGCAGGGGCACCTTCAAGGTTTAAGTGATGACTAGATACAATCATTTCAGAATAAACGATATCACAATCATGCAAAAGACAATGCTACTTTGGAACAATGCACATTACACTCAAAATGACAATCATGCTCTCAGTAGTTGGTGCTTCAACATAAAAGTAAAAGAAAGGTTATGTGCTAGAGCTTTTTGTTTTGAAAACATGGAAGCAATCGTGTCAACGGTAGTAGTACTTCATATGTGTCATGCATAAAACATCCTATAAGTTGCAAACCTCATGCATCGAATACCAATAATGCTCGCTCCTTGTCCTAATTAGCTCGGATCCCCATGGGTTATCATTGCATTGCATATGTTTTAACCAAGTATCACAAAGGGGTACCTCTATGCCACCTGTACAAAGGTCCAAGGAGATAGATCGCATTTGATTTCTCGTTTTTGATAGATCTCAACTTGAGGACATCCATACCGGGACAACATAGAAAATAGATGATGGACTCCTCTTTAATGCATAAGCATATTCTCGTGAGAGATTGAGGATTAAGGTCCAAGCTAAAACTTCAACCATGATGCATGGCTTTGGTTGGCGGCCCAATGTTCTTCTCTAACAATATGCATATTAATTCAACCCACGGTAAATCACCCTTACTTCAGACAAGACGAACATGCATAGCAACTCACATGATATTCAACAAAAGTGTGACAGTTGATGGCGTCCCCAGAAACATGGTTACCGCTCAGCAAGCAACTCATAAGAAATAAGATACATAGGCAACATTCTTTACCACAATAGTTTTTAGGCTACTTTCCCATGAGCTATGTATTGCATGGTTAGTTTGCTTAGTACAGGTGGAGGTTAGCAAAAGACTGGGAGCGACCAACTAAGAGAGCAATGACGGTCATAATCATGCAGAGCGACAAAGCAACATTGAATCAGGCATGGTAGTTATATCGCTACTTAGAAATAAGAGATCATCAAGGCTTGACAGACTTTCTTTACAGTCTTGAATATGCGTGAGCATACGCCAAGTCAATCAAAATAAATTCTCGAAGGAAGATATTACTAAACCATACCACATCATAGGCAAACAAACCAAGTTGGTACTCCAATAACACATTGGGAACCCCCCAGCTATTTGAGATTAACCATAAGAAAACCTGAACTACTAAGCACCATCATGAAAGTAGCATCTTTATCACAGACACATTAACCCATGCAACGGAAGCAAACTCTCTTAATAAGGTGAGCATGGTAATTAAAGAGAGTTCAAGCAACCAACTAAATAAGAGCTCTTGAAAAGATAAGCATGAATACTAAGAGCAGAGCACGATAGTAGCTATTAAAAGACAAAGAACACACACAGCATAGATAGACATGAAAATTCTATGTAATGTTCTAGGTAGAAGTGGAGCGTGTTTCTCTCCCACATAAAGGAATGCTGAGTTCCGACTCGTTATGAAAAACTAAAAAGAGAACTAAAAGCAAGACGCTCCAAGCATAGCACATAACACATGAAGTGATAAAAATATAGTGAAACGAAAGACGAACTGATAATGTTGATGGAGAAGGGGATGCACGGGGGCATCCCCAAGCTTAGACGCTTGAGTCTCCTTGAATATTTCTTGGGGGTGCACGGGGGCATCCCCAAGCTTGAGCGCTTGACACTCCTGAATCTTTTTATCATCTTCCCTCGCACACTTGAAAACTCCCTTCATACATAATTCATCATAATCTGATTAGCGAGGTTAGTATACTTAATAAAATAATTATACCTTGCTGGAAATAAAGATATTCTTGAAGTTCTACTGTTTCTCAAGATTGCCAAAAGGTTTTTGCAAAGAAAAAACAAGTTCTTAATTTGCAAAGTGAAGGTAAGGCAAAACAGGACAGAATCTGTGAAAAACAGAACAGCAGGCAGTAATTGACCTGTTCGGGATACTTCTGCAACTCAAATCAAAAAACACAGAACTGACGCACGAAAGACAATTATATAGAGAACGCTGTCGAAACAATTCAGACCAAAAAGATGATCTGGTGATTTTATACGAATTTTTCTATCCAAGGACAGAATCTGTTTCCTGGACAGCACCTCACAACTTTTGAACTTTCTAGCAATCAGAGGCTATACTTGGCACAAATATGAAAAGCAAAGATACAATGATGATGCTACAGCAGTAAACAACATCAAGACACAACAAAAGCAAAAAATTTATTCATGTGGGCTGCCTCTCAAAAGCGCTTTCTTTTATGCCTTTAAGCTAGGCATAATGCATAGAGGAATCAATAACCATCATAACAATTGGAGTTATAAATTGTTTCAAATGGTTCCTCAACAAGTTCACTCTTGTTCCTTCTAGGAAAGGGGTACACACCTTTTGCTTTCCCGCGTAAGCGAATTTGTCCCTTACCTATATCGATGAAGCCTTTAACTGCTCGGAGGAAGTCCCTTCCAAGCACTATATTTCCTTGGTTTGGCTCCATGATGAAGAAATCAATCATTGCAATCCCTTTAAGGAATTTAACCGGTACGTCTTTTATTTTTCCCTGGATTTCAGAAATATCTCCATTAGTGTGTTCATGATAAGATGGTAATCTATCCATGTTAAATTTTAAAGAATCATGAACAATTTTTGGCATAGTAGGAACCATAGATCCAATATCACAATAAGCAAGGAAGTCTTGATTAGAGATGCTAATCCTAACAAGAGGTTCCCAGTCATTATCTATTTCGAGAATGTCTCTCTTATTGGGTTTAGGTTTTTCTCCCTTCATTAAGTATAGAACATCCATTCTCTTTTCAATAGTAGCGAGTCTATCTATGACAGTATCAAAATTATGATCATAAACAAAGTAACTAGATAGACCATGTATAATTTCAAGAGCTCTAGCTTCATCACATTCTAGGAAATCTCCCTCGGCTATAATGTCAAGGGAGTGTTTACACCATTTAAAAAGACCATGGTAAAAATTTCTAAGCACAATTTTTATAGGTATCCAAGGCATAATTCTTCTATGTGCATCAGAAATTCTGTCCCATGCCTTCTTCATATTTTCTCCATCTCTTTGATGGAAATCTAGAACTTCTGATTCCCTCAAAGCACCAAATCCTAACATGTTTGGCTAAACAGAAAGGACTACTAAAAAAAGGCAAATAATTTTTTGTGATTTTTGATAAAGGAACTAAAGCAAAAAATGAAAGGTAAACTAACAAGACTAAAAAGCAAAGGTAAAAGATAGCATGCAACTCCCCTATCCTGAAGAGTGGAGTCCCCGGCAACGGCGCCAGAAAATACTCCTTGATGGGCCTCGAACCCCTCGTTGGTTACCCCAAGTGGAAGGTGTAAGATGCAGTAAGTAGAAGTGTTTTCCCCTAGCAAAGATGCCAAGGATCGATTCCCCAGAGACTCCTAGGTTCAACAAGTAGGTGTCAATTGCTACGGCGCCAGATTAGTAGCAATCAACGTGGACCTGCACACAGATACAAATAACTTTGCTCCCAACGAGTACAGAGAGGTTGTCAATCTCTCCGGCCTTGTAGTTCACAAAGGATTAAAAGCAGTGATAGTAGTGATAGATAGTTTTTGCAATAGTAAGTAAATAGCGAAAAGTAAATAGTGGATGTGATCAATGATGGTAATATGGACCGGAGTCTCATGATGTTCACTAGTGATGTCTCTCTCCCAAAAGACGATAAAACAGCTATGTGAGGTAAACGAATTACAGCTGGGCAATTGACAGGACCACGAACGCAAACCAATGCTGACTACATTGCAAGAAAGGTTGAGGTTCAAAGCATGGGCGGTACGCCAAAGTAAGTAGACCGAAATCCATCAATATCTACTACTAATCATCCACCTTGAGATATCTATCCATAACATCTCGCTGGTATTAAGTTGCGAGTCCCACCCATAGTGTAAACTCAATGCAACAGACAACTGCATTAAAAGAACTTTGCGTAAAGTAAACAATCCTTGCACCCGCGGGCACAAGCACCGTTGTTTTCCCCCTTGTGGCAACATCACATCCCCTAGACTCATGTTTCTGTCACTCAACCTAGTCATCGAGGGGCATGAACCCACAATCAAGCATAACGTTCCCTCTTGGAGTCACTACCTATTACTCGGCCAAAGCAATAAATAACAACGGAGAACATGCAAGAATTACTTATGAACTAAAATATAAAAGAGGTGAATCAAATATATTACTCAAGATCAATCTGAACATAATCTCATAATCCATCGGATCCCAGCAAACTCAACATAGCAACAACATAAGGATTACATAGGTGCCTCGATCATGTAGGGCAGCTCACGAGGACTAATTAGTGAAGCACAAGAACGGGAGGAGAACATCACATAGCTACTGGTCATGGACTCATGGTCCAAGGGAGACTACTCACGAGTCATCCGGGAGGCGTCCATGGTGGTGGAGAAGCTCCCGGTGGTGATCCTCCCCTCCGGCAGGGTGCCGGGAAGAGTTCTCCTGGTGCTCCCGATCTTGGAAGCGGTGGCGGCGGCGGAACAGAGATGGGATCGCGAAAAGAAGTCCTGTTCTGAGGGTTTCGGAGGTCCCTCTAAATATATGCCAAAGGGGGGCACCGGACGGGCTTCGGGGGGCCCAGGCGCCCCCCCGGCGCGGCCCAGGGAGGGGGCGCGCCCACAGGGCGCCTGGAGCCTCTGTGCCCCCCCCCCAGGCTGCCCTTCGGAGGCAGTGTCGTTCCTGGATCGCTGATTTTTTATATAATTTTTCTGGGCAGTTCTCGAAACGTGAAAACCTGAAATACAAAAACAGCCGAAAACAGAAACTGGCACTGGGGTGCACTGGATTAGTAAGTTAGTCCAAATATGATCAAAAATGTATGGAAGTGTATGAATATCATAGCAATATCACCCAAAAGTGGCATGGAGCAAGCAGAAATTATAGATACGTTTTGGACGTATCACCCGGGGCGTGGAAAATTTTACAGGCTAATATCTATATAGGTTTTGTGCAGGCCCGGGGTGCAGCGCTATCAAAAAAGAGGCCCAAAGCCTGATGCGCTGGCTAATCTGGAACGCACGCACGCACGAGGCAGGACCCGTTCGATCTAACTTGCACATAGGAACTGGAGACGCCAGCGCTCGCGCCGCCGACCTAACGCGCTCGATCCAACTAGCATGATCAATCTCTAGTTCTCAAGCACTCGCGCCACCGCCGCTACTGGTCGCCGACAGCCGCCGTGCAGTCGTCTCCGCCCTCCCACTTCCCTCCTGCTCCGGCCATTGGTCTCCTGTGCACCGTCCACCTCGTGGCGTCGTCTCCACCCTCCGACTTCCCTACTGATCCCAGCCACCGCCCTCCTGTGCGCGGTTCTCTCGTGCGGTGCGCCATCCCCTACTTGTTGGTTGACTGCCGAAACTTTGTATTTTTCTTTGATGATTTTCCTGTTTCCCCTCATGCTTTCCACTTTTACGGTTTTACCATGTTATACAATGTCAATGTGACCTCTGTGTTACTGTGTTCTGTGTACCAATGTATAAACTACTCCAAATTAAAATTTAATTGATATTGTGTGTGTGTATCCCATATATCTAGGTCGATGTAATTGCCAATTTCATTGGTGCAAAAGGATTATCCTGACTCGCATGTTGGCTCTTCTATGGTTGATCAAGTTATGGCTGGGGGCACCAAGGAAGTAATCAATTGATTTGGTATTTTTTTATTCCCATATTACTACTTATACTTCTGTCATGTTTTATCTATTTTCTTGGATCATTGAGCATCAATTTTAAGTCATAGATTTATTGAGAAATTGAACTTTATTTTGTATGCTTTCACATTAGGTATTTTTCTAGAAATGGTATGAGGTAGCTTTAAGTGCCAAAGGTTTCCATGTTGTCAAAAATAATTAGGCCCGGGGCTTGCTTCATTCCTGGCTCCGCCACTGCTCTGAATGTTGATCACAAAGTTTCTTTGTAGCTCAGGCTACACGGAACCTCTTATCCTCAACCCTCTAGTCTTGCTTTGAGATCCGTACTATCCAACTAACTTACAACAAGAGTGTGGTTTTCAGAGATGGAGGTACCTTTCCAGAGATTCAAATCAACTGGTTGGTAATATAACTCGATGTTGCTCCTTTAATTTTAAGTGAGTCACGATAACTGTGATCTTCAATATAATGGACCTGTTCTATTGGCATTCAATTGAACATCTCTTGCAACACATATTCAAGCCTTCCTGGTTGAAGGACCTTTGCATTCGATGCTTGCTCGCATTACGTCTTCCATACTTTCCATATAGGAAGTAATCAGCAGCTAGCACTAGTAGAAAAAGGACCTAATGTGAAGTTTATTAGTGCCGGTTCCGACGGCTAGCTGGGCGGCGCTCATTAGTACCGGTTCGTGGCGAACCTTTAGTACCGGTTCGTGCCACGAACCGTACTAAAGAGGTGGTGGCCTTTAGTACGGGTTGGTGGCTCCAACCGGTACTAAAGACCCCCCCCCCCACCTTTAGTACGGGTCGGTGGCTCCAACCGGTACTAAAGGGGTGCGCTACCACCCGCAATGCATAATGTTTAGTCCCACCTCACTAGTTGAGAGGAGTTCGCACCGGTTTATAAGCCTCGTCGCGGCTACTGTGTCGAGCTCCTCTCTAAGCAGACCTTTATGGGCCTATTGCAAGTCTTCTGCCCTGTGGGGCCTACTTGGTTGTACGGGCCTGCATCCTAGCCCAACTAGAGGTTGGATTTCTAGTCATATGCAGGCCGTGCCGGCCCAGTAGGCGGGCTGATTTTGCTTTATTTAAAAAAATAAAAAAAAATCACTAACCGGTACTAAAGGTCTCCCCGCCCCAAGCGTGTACTCGTGCCACGTGGTGGCTCTTTAGTGACGGTTCGTGCAGAACCGGTACTAAAGGGGGGACCTTTAGTCCCCACCCTTTAGTGCCAGTTACAGAACCGGTACTAAAGGGCCTTCCGAACCGGTGTTATAGCCCGGTTCTGCACTAGTGTAGAGAGGACAATGTTTGTCGCAGCCAATTAAAGACCACATAATCGACCAAGTAACAATTAAATGGAATACAAAGAGAACACCCTCTCGCAAACAACAACTCAAGATTATTATTTTTTGGGATCTTAACAACATCAAAGAGTCCTTGGTGGATGAGACTATTGGTCCGATGTAACATAAACGATCGGAAGCTTCACCACATCAACCACCTTATCGGCCATGGCCTTCTTGAACAATTCTTGATAATCAATCTCACCATGTCTTGATGCCATGTCTTGGGTGATGCCAGTGTTCTGCACGAAGAGCATGTCATGGCACCGCATGTTGGACGGCGCCGCCTCCTGCGCCTGCAACGTCACGATAACATAACGGGAGGAGCACGGCGGCATGGTCCCTTGGCTTGGCTGCACACTGTACTTGTTCTGGTTAATTTTTATGTTGAACGCGATGATGACGTCCGTCTTGTTCATTATCTGCAGGCAACACGACGTCTCCTTCCTTGGCTCGAAGACGAACCGCAGCTCCAGGCTTGGATCTACGGAGATAATGTTGGTGTCACAGCTTCTCTGCAAAGCAAAATAATCAGAGGTCAATTAGTGTGGCCAATCATAAAAACATCGTTAGCAGATATAAATTCGACAGGTCAAAACTGTCAAAACAGAGGATTGCCGAATACTGAAGAAACAGAGGAGTGGCATCCATGGCTGATGGAAGAACGTACCTGGACCATGGCATCATTTGACACATCAGAAGCTAGTGACATTTCTTTAAGCTTAGCATCTAGTTCATCCAGTTCATGGACAATATCATTGATACATGGCCTTTTGTTTCTGTCCCTGTCCACACACCTTAGTGCAATCTCAATACATGAAATCACTCCTAGCATGTCTATTTCGTGTGAGGAGTATCCAGGCTTTGCCTGCAACTTTTTCCTCCATATTTCACTTACCTACATGCAAAATTGGGGCATAAAACTCCCTATAAAGATACTAAATAATTTGCAGTGCAAAAATGTGAAAGAAACGCATATGTGTTAATGATATATACAGCGAAAGAATTCTGTTTCTTTATTTTTTCTTTGCCGGGAGAGAGGATTTTTCTTACAAGCTGAATAAACTCTTCATGAGGCATTTCAGAGCAACGGAAGTAGCTCTTATCCCCAGCCAACATTTTTATAATTATGACACCCAAACTGAACACATCAAACTTCTTTGATATAGATCCACTGTCAATGTACTCTGGTGGCATGAACCCGCTGCATTGATATGAATAGTTGGTAAAATACATGAAAGACTTCATTCAGAAGCCCTCCAAAAAATTAACGGCTCAGGGTATGATGATCCGTCAACTTACAGTGTTCCGTCCCGCATCTCTGTTTGTCGCGTTTTTGTCGAAGCAACAAGTCTTGACAAACCAAGATCTCCAATTTTGGGCGTCATACTTTCATCCAGCAAAATATTAGCAGGCTTTAAATCCAGATGGAAAATAGGTTTTCCCTGTGAGGTGTGAAGGTGATCAAGTCCCTCACAAGTCCCTTTGATAATCTTGTAACATGTGGGCCACTCAAGCCCGCAAGATTCATCTGCAAGATTCATCTTGTAACATATTGGATCGTTCATCTTGACGGGCAAACTAATATAGTATGCAGCCAATTGTCAACCATATACGGTATGTTTTAAGATAATGAAGAGAAACTTGCATTGATTATCTGGGTCATACCAAGATGAAACAACTAGCACTACAAAAGAGTTGAAATGCTACCCCCCTCTGCATAAAAGATACTTATATCCACAATACTAGTATAGGTTACCTTGAATGTGTTTATCGAGGCTTCCGCCGTGCATATATTCGAAGCAGAGCACCCGCTCCATAACTGTCGCGAAGACAAGCTCCCCATTGTGCTCCATGTATTTCTTCTGGGTCTCATAGCAGTAGCCTATTAGCCGCACAACATTTGGGTGGCGTACCTCACGAAGGTTACGGTATTCGGCGTGGAACTGCTTATCATCGAGTCCCTGCAGTTGATGGAGCTTCTTCACGGCAATTTCTTCTCCTTTATGAGTGGCCTGATAAAACCGACAACTTGTCATGGTACAAATCTTGATTCTAATAAATGTGAGAAGCACAGATGGGAGATGGTATACGAATTGGTCGATCATACATACCCTGTAAACATCTCCGTACCCACCGCTTCCGACTTTCTGTTCCTTTGCAAAGTTGTTTGTGATAACTTTGATCTCATGGAGTTGAATATCCATGCTGCGGTGCGGCTATCTCCCACCCAGCAGGCTCACTGGACGATCCTCTTCCTGAGAAAACAAAATTATAATGGGATGCACCATCGGTCAACGACTGGTGCGGCACCTAGAAACATTAAGGATGGAAACTACGCCATAACATCCATATATATAGTTTCCGCATTTTATATTGCTTTGTTTTCATTGCTTCGGTTTTTTTCTTCTTCCTCCGCCTAGGCATAGCTTTGGTCTTTGCATGACTTTGCCTTTGCCGGCGTGATCATTTTTGTGTGTGTGTGTTGTGCTGGCTGTGTGCATCTTAGTTATGCAGAGGCCGGGTGTACTCATCATGATTGTATCCCTCGATGCTACTGTATGAGTGAATAAAAAACACCCTTTTTCGAAAAAAAAGATATTGCTGGGGCGCCTAGAATTGTTTGGCCGCATCAGTAAAGTCAAATCGCAGGCAAACCCCCGAGGGTGAGACGGGACGACGGGGCTTGCTGCGGCAGCAGATTGAGCCAAAGAAGAAGAAGAAGAAGAAGAATGCTGCAGGAGAAGAAGAAACGGAGGAAGAAGAAGCACAGGAAGAAGGGTGCTGCTAGAGGAAGAAAAAGGCTGGTGGACCTTCGGATCAGGATCCGAAGGTGGAGAGCGATTTGACTAGAAGCAAGCCAATTTCAGACGACCATGTAAAATAGCAATTGGAGTACGAAGTTAGTATATCCACCAGTACGTGACTGCGTGATTTGCTTGGCAGAAAAAGCAACCAACTAAGCAAGATGGTCTAGAAGCAAGCACTGACCTGGAGAAGGAGGGAATGGAAGGCGACGATGGAGCGGAGCAGAGTTGTTTGCTCGTCGGCGGCGAAGAATGAAGATGAGGAGGTGAGTGGTTTGCTCCATCCAGCAACCTTTTAATGGAGCGAACGTGCAGCGTAAACGCGTCTTTGCCTGCGGGGAAAAGAACAAGGGAGCCAGACGACGTTGACTTGACCTCAGTCTCTTTTATACATTTTCTTGTCGGCTGGGAATCTCTTGTTCATAGACAAAATGGTTCCACTGGGGAAAGCGTCTCACATCTCTAATACATCTATGGACCTGTTTGGATACTCTAACTAAGTTAGAGGTTAGAGTTAGATTTTAACCCTAAACTAACCCTGAACTAACTCTAACCAAAGAGCTGTTTGGATGGTAGGGTTAGATTGATAATATATATTTTTTCTTAATCTTTGACTACTCTAGTGTGAGAGGGGTAACTTTTTTTACTAATTCTTTTAGTGGGCCTAGGAGAACTAACCAAAATAAGCACCTCTAGTGTGGGTTAGTTTTTTGGGGTGGGTTATATCTAACTAACCCAAACTAACCCATCATGTTTGGATACTTTTGGGTTATTTGAGCCCCAACTAACCAAAACTAACTCTAACCTAGGGATCCAAACAGGGCCTATATCCAGCTAAGAAACCGCGTCGAATGAGAGACGATTAAACGGTCGAGCAAAGATGAGGGTTTGATTGGGAAAAAAGCGGTACGCCCATTCCATTTCTCACGACCTCCACTTCGGCGACCCTTCCTCGACCTTCAAGATTATTGTAATTCGGTATGTTTTTTTCTGATTGAAATTTATTTCGTTACACGACAGCATGCTAAACAGTCTAGATGCAGCCATGTCGGTCCGATTATCATAATAAAATAGGTATTATGATAATTTTACTTAAAAATACAATATGGTAAATGTTTGGGAACGGCGCATTGGCCGAGTTTGCGCCGGTCGCGTTGCCTCAGCCACGCGTCCTCGCTGGCGCGCGTTACCCCCGCGTCCACACGTTCTTTTTGTGTGGCCCACGCCTGTCCCTCCCTCTTCTTTTTCTCCTTACATACTTATCTTCTTCCTCCCGTCATTCTCCTCTCCCCATTCTTTGTCTGTTTCTCCCTTGGCCAGATCTGCTTGGATCCGCCCACCGGAGCTCTGCCTCGCCGGATCCGGCCACACCGGAGCTGCAGCCGACCACGCGCGGAGCTGCAACCGTTGAAGTTTTTTTCATAGCCTCTTGTAGCTCTCATCAACGCTCGTTGCAGCTTTCACCGTCGCCCCATAGCTCTCACCAATGTTCGTTTTTTGAAAGCTTCATGGTCGAAGCTTTTTTCCATACAGATTGAAGCTTTTTCCACACCAGATGAAGCTTTTCTACCATGGTTGAAGCTTTTTCCCATTCCGATCGAAACATTTTTTCACACCGGTTGAATCTTTTCTTGATGCCGCTTGAAGCTTTTTTCCACACCGGATGAAGCTTTCCTGCCATGGCTGCAGCTTCTTCCCATTCTGATCGAAATATTTTTTCACACCGGTTGAATCTTTTCTTGATGCCGCTTGAAGCTTTTTTCCACACCGGATGAAGCTTTTTCTTCTACGCCGGTTGTAGCTTTTTTTTATGGTTGAAGCTTTCTCTGGTGCTCGCCGCAGCTTTTCTCCGATGGTGGGTCTGCGATGGCGGCGAGCCTACGTGTGCGGCGGCGCTCTCATCTCCAGCGAGGGGAATACGACGAAGGTCGCCGGCACTCGCCATAGCTTTTCTCTCCCTGACGTCCGGCTGTTGCTTCCCTTTTTCGGATTAATGATGCGGGTGAAGATGGCAGACAGGAGGAAGGAGGGGATGACGTGGGGGGAGGAGCGCTGAATCGTGCGGCCCAAGGCGCACGCATCGTGGGGCTGCGGTGCAACCGGCCCAAATTTGGGCTGGTGAGCCGGCGCCTAGCAGTGGCCATACAATATAGCAAGAGCTGTAATGCTACCTCTTTCCCAAAAAACTTGTCTTAGATTTATCTAAATATGCACATATCTGGACACGTTTTGTTGTTAGATACATCCGTATGTATCCACATAAATCTAAGACAAGCATTTTGAGACGGAGTTAATACTTGTAAAGATCATCATAATTTGTGGAGCATTCTTCATATCTGACCTTCCAGCCTCCTTATTGAAGTCTGGGCGCTGTCTTTTGGAGTGCGCTTCATATGCATTATGAAGCCTATCAATATGACCACTATGTTAGAATTGCACCAACAAAATACTTGTAGTGGAGGTGATGAATTTGCGTGTAGTAGAGTAGCGCAGGTCGCACTGGTGTCTAAATCTAGCAGAGTACGACACAATTTGGCCGAGCTAGCATTAATGATTGATGAATACAATCACTCTGCTATTTTTTTTCTTTTCGAAGACTCCTCCTTGTTAATATATCTAGCCTCAATTAGCCCATTTCTTTCAACATTCAACATGTATGAAAAAAAGGCCCACCTCAATATGCAACCGTGCATAACAAAAAAAAACACCTTATCATGCAATCATGCATGATAATTTTCTCTCTGATATGATATATTTTTCTTCCAAAAGGAGGATAACTCCCGGCCTCCTATTTTGTACTCCTGGGAGTATGTACTCCCATCCTGAATATACCTCATATACACATTAATTATACCTCTTTATCATTCTCAATATACTTCATTAAATATTCTAATATACCTCAATACGAGTTTTGTTGAAAAAATATCATCTGCGACGTACTTTTTGTAATATACCTTTTTCACGTACAAACACATCAGTATATACGTAAACATTTAAAAATATATAGACTCGCATGGATTTTTTCATAAAACTCATTTTGGGGTATCTAATAATTACTAATGAAGTATATTAAAAATAATAATAAAGTATAAAAGATTCATCTATATGGTATATGAGGAGCGGGAGTACGTACTCCCAGGAGTACACAACCATTTTCCTATATATATATATATATATATATATATATATATATATATATATATATATATATATATATATATATATATATATATATATATATATATATATATATATATATATATATATATATAGAGAGAGAGAGAGAGAGAGATTGACTATTCATCGCCCTGGGTGAGGAATAGTTATTCTTCACCCCCTTCCCCCTCTATTTTAATAGCAATGCACTGTAATTTTACGCTTCGTAAATTTTGTCTTATTTTATACGTAAAAATAGATCGTAAGAAAATATATAGTCGCCGTAAAAAATATTTTATGTTATGTAAATTTACAAACATAAAAATATACCGTAAAAAATACATAAAATGCATTTTTTCTGATCTTATGATTTATATATTTTTGTTTTCTTATGCCAAATTTTACGTAGTGAATCAAAATGAATGTAACTATTTTTATTTCAAAAGTAATTTATTTATGAAACGATCGTAAAATTTCCTCGGGTGAAGAATAACTTATTCTGCACCCTGGGTG